>JAPQKQ010000007.1:0-1200000 GCA_028974045.1 Penicillium cf. viridicatum | reverse complement strand
TCGCTGTGATATCCCTGCCCCGCGCACTCCCTCCAGCCGACTGTGAGTTGAATGATAATATCTGAAACCGCTTACCTGTCTAATCCAAATCGCTTAGCTTTGCCTTTGTTGAATACGAGAGTCGCCGCGATGCTGATGATGCTTACCATGAGATGCACAACAAGCGTATCGGCCGCGATGATTTGCTGAAGATTGAGGTAAGCATACTCTCCCCACCCGCAAAGCTTTGTTAAATCTCTGTTAATCTATCTCCAGTGGGCACGCACTCCTCCCTCTGCTTCCTGGCGCTTTGACTCTGGCTCTGGTCGTGACGCTCCCCGTGACGCCCCCCGTGACGCCCCCCGTGACGCCGGTCGCGATGCTGGCCGTGATCGTCGCCGTGATCGCACTCCTCCTCGCCGTGGTCGTTCCCCATCCCCTCGTCGCAGCCGTGGCGGCGACTATTCCCCTCGTCGAGAGGACCGGTATGAACGGGACGCTGACCGCACCGACCGCGACTACGACCGCCGCGACCGTGATTCTGACCGCCGTGACCGTGACCACGATCGACGTGATCGCGATCGTTCTCGTGACCGTTCTCGCAGCCCCGATGACCGCGAACGTGATGGCAAGGATGACCGGGAAAGACGCGATGATGATCGCGAGCGTCGTGAGGAGGACCGTGAGAACGGCCCCAACGGTGAGGACAGGAAAGGTCAGTTGCCTCGGAATCCAGCCTATAAAACGTTCTTTTCACTCACATACAGCAGTACCCCTGGACCCAATGCCCTCTGCTCATGATGAGCTTGATACTGCTGAGTAGATCAACTCAGTATTACGTTCCGTCGCTTTCGACCCATGTCTCCCGTCGTCATTCTGTTTTCTTCTACTGAAGGTGTCCTTCATTGCGGTTGTGCCAACTAGGGGGAGGAGATAAGGTTATCGCCCCAGTATTGCTTTTAATACATCCTGTGGCATATCTCGTATCTCTTCCCCCACCCTTTGCCTCTGTGTTTCCGATTTCAAATGGCGTGAAGCTTGCTCATCGAGACAAGCTGGGGCCCAGTGAACGTGTGACCCCTGCTTCCCCTAACTTTTTTTTCTTTTCAATTTTTGCTTTTCCCCGAGTTATTCCCAATTTCTTTTTTTTTTTTTTTTTGAGGTTGGTAATTTATCCTGGTCAGCAGCTCGGATCCCACCGAAGCGAACGTCGAACGATCGTTCCAAGTCCGCGCCCAAATACCACGATGAATTCCGTTTCGCCCTCCGTCTTGTTCGCAATCTTATTTGAAAGCGGTTATTTCAATTCCTCGCCCTCTTCGACCGGTCGCCATCCTCTAAACCACTGTAGTGCCTTTAGTTGTATGTGAGGTCAATGCTGTTGGGGATCAGTTTTAAAGCATAATTTCCACAGCTTTGTTAATAACCAAACCAAAAAAAAAAGCAACAGCATTTCTTTAAAATCCGCATTTTGAAAGTTGCCCATATTATAGCCATGACGTAGGATATTTGTGGGGAACAGAGGCTCCCATCAACCTTGGCATATCAAAGTAATCCAGACGAACCTTGGAAGTCTCGTACTTTATTCAACTTTCAGCTACTTTCTAATGTGGGTACTATGGGTTCGGCAAAACAAACAGGAATCAACATTGCAATCGATGTATTGACCTTCTTCCCCCCTTACTTATCCAGAAGACTGACATGGCAAAGAGAGGTGGGACATTTACGGATTGCATCGGAAATCCAGGGACGGGTCGCTTGGAAGATGACATTGTGATTAAACTGCTCTCAGAAGACCCCAACAACTACAAAGATGCACCTTTGGAAGGGATCCGGCGCATTCTTTCCAAGTTCACAGGCCACGAAATCCCTCGTGGGGAACCTATCGATACTTCTTTGATCCAAAGCATCCGCATGGGCACAACTGTGGCAACAAACGCGCTGCTCGAACGGAAGGGGGAGAAGGTAGCGCTGGTGGTAAGCAAGGGCTTTCAAGACTGCCTCGAGATTGGAAATCAGTCTCGTCCCAGAATATTTGACCTTGCCATCAAACGTCCTGATGTCCTGTACGAGGAGGTGATAGAGGTGGACGAGCGTGTCACTTTGGAAGACTATGCAGAAGATCCGCAACGAAACGCCACTACCACTACTATCCGGGAACAGACCCGGGCAGAAGACGACATTGTTCGCGGTCTTTCTTCGGAGGCAGTTCGCATACTGAAGCGTCCATCTGAGGACTTGGTGAGATCCCAGTTGGAAGAGGTATACAGCCGTGGGATTAGAAGCATAGCAGTATGTCTTATACATGGGTACACCTTTCCAGACCATGAGGCACTGGTGGGAAGAATCGCCAAGGATATTGGTTTCCACCATGTGAGTTTGAGCCACCAGCTCATGCCGATGATTAAACTTGTGCCGAGGACCACTTCAGCCTGCGCCGACGCATATTTGACCCCTGCCATCAAGAAGTATATCACTGGATTTCAAGCCGGATTTGAGGGTGGTCTGGGTAGTAAGAGTGTCAAGCAGCAGGTGGGCTCCAAAAGTGCACGCTGTGAATTTATGCAATCAGACGGGGGCCTTGTGGATGTCAACCAATTTTCAGGCTTACGAGCAATTCTGTCGGGGCCTGCTGGCGGAGTGGTGGGATATGCGTTGACTTCCTACGATCCTGTGTCGAAGACACCTGTAATAGGGTTTGATATGGGAGGGACGAGCACGGATGTTAGCAGGTATGGATCCGGCCGGTATGAACATGTCTTTGAGACAACCACCGCTGGAGTGACAATCCAGTCCCCTCAGTTGGATATCAACACCGTTGCTGCAGGTGGCGGCTCGAGATTGTTCTACCGTAACGGTCTCTTCGTCGTCGGGCCCGAGTCAGCAGGAGCTCACCCAGGGCCCGCGTGCTATCGCAAGAGTGGACCACTCACAGTGACTGATGCCAACCTGTTCCTTGGGCGATTGGTCCCAGACTTCTTCCCGAAGATTTTCGGCTCAGATGAAACCCAGGGACTGGATGAACAGGCCAGTCGGGTGTTGTTCGAGGAGCTAACCAAAGAAATCAACCACCAGTTGAGCAAAGGGGGCCAAAGCCGAGAAATGTCCCCTGACGAGGTTGCCTTTGGTTTCATCAAGGTAGCCAACGAGACAATGACCCGGCCCATTCGATCTCTCACAGAGGCCAAGGGACATGACACCTCAAAACACAGGTTGGCTACGTTTGGAGGAGCCGGAGGCCAGCATGCCGTTGCCATTGCCGAGAGCCTGGGGATTCGGCAAATTTTGATTCATCGGTATTCATCGGTGCTCTCGGCATACGGAATGGCACTGGCAGACGTTGTTGATGAAAACCAAGAGCCTGAATCGAAGACCTGGGCTGATGATGGCAAGGAAGGGGTTCGGGATGCACTTGGTTCGAGAATAGAAGACTTAAAAAAACGATCTACGCAGAGGTTGCGAGACCAAGGCTTTGACAGTGATTCAATCATATTTGAAGAATACCTCAATATGCGATACCGGGGCACGGAATCTGCCTTGATGATACTTAAACCCAGCAAAGAGGAGGCCGATCTTCACTTTGGGGGCGACGAATGGGCCTTTGGGAAGGCATTTATGAAGCAACACGATCAAGAGTTTGGTTTTACTCTCCCAGACCGAGATATCATTGTGGATGATGTGCGGGTGAGAGGAATCGGGAAAGGATTCAAAATATCTGAAAAGACTGTGGACCGGCAGATCCAGGAGTCCAACCCAAAGGACGTTTTGGTGGACCAAGAATATCGCAGATCTTTTGTCTACTTCGAGGGCGGCCGACGGGAAACGCCAATCTACAAACTCGACGACTTGAAGGTTGACGAGCGAGTGAGAGGCCCGGCGATTTTAGCCGATGACACCCAGACAATCGTGGTGACCCCAGGAGCATCAGCGCTCTTGACAAAAACCCACGTTGTCATCAATATTGGTGAATCCGATGTCAGTCAGACAAATATTAGCACCGACAATGTGGATCCTATCCTGTTAAGCGTCTTCTCACACAGATTCATGGCTATTGCCGAGCAAATGGGGCGTGCTTTACAGAAGACAAGTGTAAGTACCAATGTAAAGGAGCGACTTGACTACTCCTGCGCATTGTTTGACGCAGAAGGCGGGCTTGTTGCGAATGCACCGCATTTGCCCGTCCATCTCGGTAGCATGTCAACCTGTGTACGGATACAAGCCCAGACCTGGCAAGATAAACTGAAGCCTGGGGATGTAATCGTGTCAAATCACCCGGAATTTGGGGGAACTCATCTCCCAGATATCACAGTCCTCCAGCCTGCTTTTAGCCAGGGAAAGATCATATTCTACGTCGCCTCTAGGGCGCATCATGGTAAGACGTTTCCCCGAGTGAAAGAGAGGAGGGGGGAAGGAACAGATATTCTAACCTGTATGAAGCCGACATTGGAGGAATACTCCCGGGATCTATGCCACCTCATTCAAAGGAGCTTTACCAGGAAGGCGCAGCCATCAAAAGCGAAAAATTGGTATCAGAAGGCAAGTTTGACGAGGAGCGCATCACAGAATTGCTGTACAAAGAGCCGGCCCAGTATCCAAACTGCAGTGGGACTCGATGCCTAGCAGATAACTTGAATGATCTCAAAGCTCAGATTTCTGCGAATAAGAAGGGTATCAACTTGATCGGCACTCTAATCGGGGAGTATGGTGAGGCTGTTGTGCAGTTCTATATGCACCAGATCCAAGACAACGCAGAGCTCAGCGTGCGAAATCTACTAAAAGATGTGAGCAAGAGATTCGCTGGTCGAGAACTGAGTGCGATTGATTACATGGATGATGGGAGTCCTATTCAATTGAGAATATCAATAGATGGAGACAAGGGAGAGGCAATCTTCGATTTCGAGGGGACAGGCCCAGAAGTATATGGTATGGTCAAGTGACTTTCAAGAGGAAACTTGATGTTTATTGAACTGACAATGACAGGCAATATCAATGCACCGGAGGCTGTCACATACTCGGCGATCATCTATTGCCTGCGATGCCTTATTTCAGCAGATATCCCATTGAACCAGGGGTGTTTAAAGCCAATTAACGTTCGAATTCCTCCTGGAAGTCTTCTATCCCCCTCGGAATCAGCTGCCGTGGTGGGTGGCAATGTTTTGACGGTAAGAACAGGTAGATACTGACATTGATCATGGGCTCATCGTTTTTTTCTTTCTCTTCAGAGCCAACGAGTGACCGACGTCATTTTGAGGTGCTTCCAGGCTTGCGCTGCGTCACAAGGTGATACCAACAATCTCACATTTGGGTTCGGAGGGAATATACCCGGTGAGAGGGAAACGAAAGGGTTCGGTTACTATGAAACCATCGCTGGCGGTAGCGGGGCTGGTCCGACTTGGGAAGGCACTTCGGGGGTTCATACACACATGACTAACACCCGAATCACCGACGCAGAGGTGTTCGAGCGGCGGTACCCTGTGATCCTCCGAGAATTCAGTCTTCGACCGAATTCAGCAGGAAATGGTCAGCACCGCGGCGGGGACGGCGTTGTGCGAGACATTGAATTCCGTATTCCCGTGCAAGTCTCTATCCTTTCCGAACGAAGAGTCTACCATCCATATGGATTGGAGGGAGGTGAGGACGCCCAGTGTGGTCAGAACATCTGGGTGCGCTGTGCGAAAAAGCAAGATGGAGGGTGGGAGAAAAGATACATCAACCTCGGCGCGAAGAATTCCGCTCGGATGCAAGCAGGGGAGCGGATCATCATCCGTACACCCGGGGGAGGAGGATGGGGTCGAATTGGAGACCAGAGCCAGCTTCTCCAAGGGAAAGATCATCGTTGTGCTTGGCGAGGGGGTTCTATAGCCAACAATATGGCGACACAAGAGGCGAGTATGTGATATATGGGGAAATTTGGGAGTAAGTCTAGACCACCACCATGGTTTGATTCAAACGGTCAAGATCAATTTGATTATGATGAAATTGTAAGGGCCAGTTATGGGAAACTTAAATCAAAGTCTCAATGGCGATTATGCTTCACTCTCCTCGTCACTTGTCGCCTCAATATTCTGCTTGGATGGACTTGGGTTGTCCGAATGGACCTGTCCTTGCTCTCCTTGACCAGACTGGCCACCCTCTGCCGAGTAGACGGGCCGAGGCAGAATTTCCCCATTTTCTTTCAATGCCTGCTCAATCTCAGGTAGAATGGAAACAATGGCAGCGAATTGATCCACGGGCATTGAGATACCCTGGGTTGGGAATGAATATTAGCACGGTTTATTGCAGTCTCACTGATCAACTGACCTTTTTTCCTGGCAACTCCTGCCCATCCTTTTCATAATATTCTCTGACATTCACCTGGGTTTTCCCACGGAAGGAAGATATAGTCACACGACGCATCTTGGATATCTCCCAATAGCGATCTCCATTAGAGTCGGTTTTGGCTTCCGCTGTAGTGTTGACCTTGGCCTTTTTGGGGCGCACGCTATTGTCGGGCTCAGCGCCTGACTCGGATGAACGTTTCCTGGAAGACATGACTGGGAAATGATATCGAGGATCTGGATGTAAGAAGTAAGAGTGAGAGTAAGAAAGTGGGAAGGTTATGTAGGTCCAAACACGAACGCGAAACGCGGACACGTCATCACGTGAAGGCCAAATCTATATAACTACGTAGGTAATAATATATATGTCTAGTTATCATTGATGGTTCCTACCTGTGGTCTCTCATTTATGTATATCTCAAATCAATATGATCCATTGAACATTAAAGTGTCAATACCCTAAGACCCTGTAATAGAATTGAGAAGACAAATCCTCGAGCGACACTCTCAACCTGAAGACTATCAAAGATCTTCTCTAGCGCTTCTCGACTAGCAGCCGCTCCCATGACACTTGTTAAGGCCTGTGGGATTCCTCGCTGCACAAATAGTTTACGTGCAGTATCCCGTAACCGGATCTTCTCCTCCTCACTGGGTGGAGGGGGCCAGGCTTTAACTTCCTCCTCCGTCGGAAGCGCGTTCTCACGAAGTTTGACGAGGTAATCCCCTAGGGCGTTGTCTGAAGTGTGGCCTTCTATCATGGAATCTTGCAACAGAGTACGAATAGTTTCCAATGTCGGGCTCCCGGGACGTAGGATATACGATTTAGCAGCATTCAAAAGGGTCCGGCGTATGTTCCACGCAGACGACAAGGTGTACAACTCATTGATAACCGCAAAGATCAGCTCTACTGCTATTTGCGTCTCATCAGCTGTGATGGGATTTCCCTGCTTGCGGGGTTGATCAATACTCTGCTCAGTCTCTGATCGGCGATGTGATGAGGTTTGATCAATATTTCCCGCTGCCTGCATGTCAATTTCTGTAGTATGATCACTGGTACCAAGCGAGGTTTCAGAGGGTGAAACCGCTGTGGCCCATGCACCTTGCTCATTCCCAGACGACTCTCTGATACTGTCAATCGAAGGCGACTTGGAAATTTCGCCTCTTTGGATTTCCAGGGAGTCGCGACGGTACACCACAGGCGCATCGACATTTTCGTTGCTTACGCCAGTACTATCACCAAAGTTGGACCGTGTCTGCGACAAACTGGTGCGACTGGAGTTATCAATTTCGGGTTGAACCTGACCAGCAGCGACAGCCGGTTTCTTGCCATTGGCGGTGCCTCCGAACACCCCCGTCATTCCTTCAAAGACGGCTTTACCACCCCCTGCCACTCCCTTGGGTGCATTGGTCAATGCACCTAGCATACCCTTGCCCATGTTTTCAAACGCAGTTTGACTAGGGAAAGAGAATACCGGTTTGCTAGGACCTATGGGTTCAGTAGAAGAACCAGCGTCCTTCTCCAAAAACCGGCGCATTCGATCCGTGTCGGCAAGTGACTCGTGCTTCATGGCATCTTGTAAATACCACTCAAGGTCCCGAGCGAGAGCTTGTCGCGTTTTGCCCTTCCAGGTGGGCAGTATGGGGTGTCGCTCCGAAAAACTTGAAATTTGATTCAATCGCGAAACGGTTCCCAGCATCTCGTGAAGAGACTGGAAGTCCGAATATTTGCGAAACACCATCCACCCAGTTGAGCGTGTTGACGCTGGTTCGACCTGTAGTAGATAATCCCACATGGGTCGCGACTTGATCTGGCCCTTTTCATCCCTCGCTCCATCATCATCTACCAACACCTGTGCCCCGTGAAGAATCAAAGGTGGCACAGCAGAGTCTTCGGATAATTTCGGGCTTGCAAGTAATTGCGCATTGGGCACTGGTCCCTGATCTTCGTGATATTCGTTTTCATGAGTCGTGTTTGAAGCCACATCAGCCTTGAAAGGGTAATTTTCGTCAATTCGTTCGTCTTGGCGTGGTCGTTCTGACTCTGAGCTCTGCGTATCATGGGATGCAATCATAGCGCTTAGACGTTTCACCTCTAGAACTGCTTCTTCCTCTGTAGCTCTTGCCACATGCATTGACTCTCTCTGTGTGGCTTTGGCGGAGTCTCTCCTTGGGTCTTCTGAAGACCTGGGAGCACTAACGCCCTGGTTCTGTGCACCTTCCACACCTGCGTCAATAGCGTGCATGATTTCGGATTCACCGCCCTGCAGGAGATAGATAATCCATTCATTGATAAATTCAGGACGGGCAAGACTGGTAACAGTGGACCCCAATATCACTCCGGCAAAGACCTCACGGAGGAAGTCCCGCACAGCCGGACAATTGTAGGCCTTGGAATCCAAGAAATTCGACAGTATATCATCCGCAATCATGCCGAGTTTCTTCTTTTGTTGTTTCTCAGACAAGACATTCGCTAGGCTGCTATCCGGAAATTGTTCAAGGTACTGATCCACGGTCTTCTGGGCTTCCGCCGGGGAGGAACCCACAGCGGTGAATGCTGCTGCAAGTTCATTCAAGAATACAATGACGATAGATGAGGAGTTGGTGAGAAACTGCAAGAATGTGTCCTCTGTTCGTTTCCGCGAGAGGTGCGAGGAGACTGATGTAATGAAATGAGTCAAAATTCTTCGACACGAGCTTGGGAAACTTGATTCGGACGGTAAAAGTGGCTCATACCAGTGTCTTTATTTGGGAATAAGCTACTTGTTTCACAGTGGGAGAAAAGGGGTATAGATGAAGGATACTTACTTGACATAGTCATTAATGACTGCATCGGTGAGCGTTCTCAGCGCGACAGCGGTGGCCGGCTGGAAGGTAGCATATTCCAAGTCTGCTGAGGACATATCTTCAAGCGTACTCATAGAACCATCATCTCCCCCTTGAATGTCTAAAGCACCAGCCCGTTTTGGCCAGTCCAAGAGCCTGTTGGAGACTTCCAGCGCAAGTTCTCTACGCCTGTTGGATTTTTGCGCGTGCGATACTCCATCTGGGTGTTCGTTATCCGATCCCTCCCAGGACGCGTGCAGGACAACCCCAACAGCCACTCCAATCAGAAGCAGACCGATTCTTCCCAGGATAACGTAGGTGACAAGTGCAAGAAGCGCAAAGACTCCAAGGAGGGTCTCATTGGTTGAAGTCGAGAGAAAATTGAGAATAGCATTGATGAATTCCTTTGAGACTGCTGTATTCGAAATGGGGTCTTGCGTTGGGGAAATATTGTTGTGGTCTTTGCCGGATGGAGATGCTGAAATGACTTGGGAGTCTGCATCATCACTAAGGCGACTCATTGTGTTGAGATATCCCAGATTTGGAGGGTGTCTAGAATAATTATAGTCAACCCTCCATGTCCATCAAACTTGACCTTGTAGATCTGCGTAGACAATTTGACATGGAACAATAAAGGCAAGAGAAGATATGGGGATAGCAACCTTGGAAAATGCTTGGCATATTGGCCAGTGCGTACCTCGTACTCGTACGTGTACTTGATCTAAATTTATGAATGTGTATGCAGTATACTGTATATTCAGAACATAGCTATAAATATTTGTATATATTATATGTATCCAATCATGATTTCCTTACAAGCATGAGCTATATAGCAAGGAATCTAAAGCTAAACAGAAAGGAGTTGATCTCCGCTATCCGAGTGAATCTGAGCATTCAAAGAGCATGCGCTTCATGCCAGATGTAAAGAGATTGCGGTTGGAAGAAAGAAAAGGGAAGTGCTCTACAGGGGGATAACGACCCCAAAACTATCATGCCAGGACATCATCGGTATGTGGCCCCTAAGCCACAATCACCAATGCCCTTGTGTTCATCGTCAGGTCAGTGTTCACTTCTGTAGAATCCAAGTTATAAATTTCGACCTCATTAAGAAGAAATTCACAAGGAAAGGATTATGATCTGAGAGCTTTTCAACCTCAGATATTGAGGTTGGATGGTTATGATGAGAATTGGACATAGTAAGAAAGAAGGAACAGAAAGAAAAACGAAAGATTTTGTAGGAGAATTTCAGATTACCTAATACTTAGCCGACCATTGGACGCTAGTCCCACTTGGGTTAGGTGCTTAACTACTTATTAAGTACTTACTAAGCCCTTTCCAAGGCCCCGGGGCTGGGCTGGAGCAACCTTGGAAGTACACCGTACTCAAAAGACTCCTCGGATATTGTAGTGTATTTCTGCAATAGTTTCATCTATGTTTTTTGTTTTTGTTTATGCCTGTGTCTTCTAGAAAGCATCTGGGAAAGCATAAAGTGAGTGACATCCTCATCTCCCCAATAGGTGAGATGACTAGCAATGCTGGCTATTAATGAAATATCGAAGGCTCCCCTATATTCCTGTTAATAAGGTTCAACATTGCTGGGCATAGGGTCTTACTCTTGGATGCTGTAGTCCACACGGCCGTTTGAATTCAAGGCGCGCACTTTGGCGTCCTCGAATTTCAGCCTCCGGTCCTGGTTAGTGTCGGCATCGGGATCTGGACTCTCGCCATGATGGACACTCCTGCTTTTTTGGAAACCATCGTAAAGAGTTTCCAAATCGGATTCAATCAATGTCTGATAGTGATCATCGGATTCATCGGACCCATGCTGAACTGAGCCTGACTGTGACCGTCTATGGGTTGATTCATCGCCTGGTTTACCAGAAGTGCGAGCAGCCGACGAGGCGTCATCGCCATTCAGACCCAAGCTGCGATTCAACAAACTGCTTGCGACACCCGTGGTAAAATTTGTCCACAGAGATCCCACACTTTGGCCCATGCGGCTACCGAGAATAGATAGACTCTGACCTGAGGTCGTCCAGAGGCTTTTCTTCACCGAGGGTAGAGGCTGGGGTTTCAGGGTTGCCATCGCTGGAGATATCAGAGGCTCGACCCGGTAGCTCACCGGGTCAGAAGGATGGAAGATATTGTAGAGATCTCGACACTTCGGCGTTGAGATGATACCAGGATTGTCGCTGAGCGCATGTCCAGGACCATGCGAGTCCAAGTCAATCTCAACATCCAGAGCATTTTTGCGATTTCGGGGACCCAAGGCAGAATATCCACCAATCGTCTTACCCTTGAGCATTTGAAAGAGTGCAATGGGGGATCCCAGACAAAAAAGCTCTTGGCAATCGAAATCAAACGCACTTGAACCCTTGGGGGTTGAGTCGTCGCTCTCTTGGGCCATTCCTTTGGAGGCACCATTCTGTCTGGTATGGGTTCCAGGTTGGTGACACAAGATGTCAAATAGAATCGCGCTTCCAAGCGAATGGCCGCAGAGACTTACTGATCCCTTAAAAGAAGGATTTTGCTTCCGGTACAGCCGGAGGATGCGATTGCATTCTTGGATGACAATATTGGAGATGTGTTCACAATACCCGCTTTGGTACAGAAGTACATCCATAGCCAAATCTGAAATGAGGTTTCGAACAGCAGGTACACTTTCCAGTGTTATATCGGACAGGCTGGGGTAGGCATCGTCCTCGAGAGCGTCTGCATCAGTGAGATCCAGTTCTTTTCTGTTCTGTCGAACTCCTCGGTAAGGAAAGTCTAGAAGGTGGCGCCAGCACCTGCTGAAATTAGCAAAAATAAATGCCGAGCAAAGGGGCGAGTCTTACACAGGAAGCACTTGAACACGGCAATTCTTATCGCCGTCTGGGAGCGCTGAGTTCAACGCTTGAAGGTCAGGCGAACCTTTGTAGACAGTTTTCAGCGTCTTGCGCAGCACATTTACATCGTGTATGAAATTGATGCTTTCCAGTCGTAAACCGAGTCGCTGGCCAATTCCATGGGTGACAAGAACTAGATGATCAACCTCGCGCTCTCTGTCCGCGCTGTCCACTTCCCTCGACTCTTCCATCTCCTGTTCCTCCTGCCTACGAGCCTGTTCTTCGAGGTCAGCTGGATTTTGCGGCTCACCTGCAAGGGAGGACATTTGGCGTTCTAATGTTGATTTCGGTCTACTTTCGTAGTTCTCGAATTTATCAGCAGAGGTGGACTTGAGGGTATCCGTGGCTTTTTCGGTCTTTTCTTTCAAGACGTCGTTCAAACCTCTGGCAGACTCGCCCAGTGGTTTTTGTTTCGGACCCTTTGCTTCTGGTGTCTCTTTTGGCTTCCTAGGCTCGAAACCGCGAACCAACTTCGTTCCTGGAACACCCCCTAGCTTTTGATACACTGAAGTACTGAAACGTGACATGAAATCATCATTCATCAGCCAGGCCGTCGTGGAATCTTGATAACCGACTATCCTATTCATGTAAGCGCCAAAGAGACGATACTGCTGGGGCTCCACCGCAGGACCAGTAGTGTTGAAATCATTCCCTGCGCCTCGGGGAGGAGAGTTCGGGTTGGTTGATTGAGGGGGTCTGGGATCTGGCTCATAGGTGTTGATTGGCACGCTTTTGATCTGACCAGATCTATCTTCTTCGTTTGTTTGTGAATTCTGTTCTGATGACTGAGACCTCCATGGACACAGTTTGATATAGCCTTCTTCGAGCTGGGTAGCGAGATTTTCTTCACATGGTTTTAGGCTAGATCCATCCTGAATGAACCAAGTTCCACGACGGACTTCGTATACAGGGCCAATCCAATAGGTAGGACTCAACTCTCGTTGTTTCACATCGACATTGAAAAGAAAATCCTCATTCACAGGCACTTTGGTCAATACCGGTTCGCTGTCGCTGGGCTGGTTTGGTTGGCGGGCATCTTCTATGTCTGAGAGTTTCTGGAAGGTCGTTTCGATGGACTGCGAGTCTCTCCCTGGGAAAGGTATGAATTTCTTCGGCGATGGCAGGGGCTTTTGGTCTGCCTTTTTCTGCCCTATGATGGATGGTTTTCGCTTGGGCGAGTCTACTGCATAGAACCACCTGACTTTCAATGGAGGACAATCGGGAGGATAGCGTCGCAAGCTTAATCGATGCATGTGGGTCACCGTGTGGTCCTCCCCTTGCGATCGCTGCAGGACATCTGGTTTTTGGTGGTCGCCAGGCTGCGGTGTTGGGGTTGCGCTTCTTGGTGTACTCCATGGAGTGAGTGTCCCCAAGAACGACTTTTGCTCTGCACCCGCCATGGGGAGGACCGCCCGCCGGAAGGCAGCGAAACGAACCAACGTGAGCAGCTGGGTTGAGGAATGGTGGAAGTGAAGGTGGTAAAGACGAACAAAATAAACTCAAAAAGAGAAAGAGAAACAAAGCATTGAGATGTGTCCAAAAGGCGTCAAAAAGCCGATAAGAGATGTTGGAGTTGCAAATGATGTAATCCGGATTTTTAGGTAACTATGCAATTA
This sequence comes from Penicillium cf. viridicatum, assembly GCA_028974045.1. Lineage (NCBI taxonomy): Eukaryota > Fungi > Ascomycota > Eurotiomycetes > Eurotiales > Aspergillaceae > Penicillium > Penicillium cf. viridicatum. The sequence continues at coordinate 1,186,377 of JAPQKQ010000007.1, read as the reverse complement.
CGTTGTACAACGTTATACCCGGTATACCCATGGACATATCAACATATACTTAGTAAACGTATGATAACTATATTTCTATATAAAGTTGCAATGCCAATATTCATGTTTCATTGCGTATACTCTATAGAGTTAGGGGTTATAAAACGCGAACTGTGTCAAATTCGTATATATATGCTTACCTCGGTCAATTCTGGAGAATGGGTTTACAAGGTGAACTCCGACATAATTTTAAAGTATGGAGGAAGAATAACCAGGGTAGGCAGATGAGATACTTCATCAACATTTTATATATGTACATACTAATATACATACTAATAAAATACCAATAAAATACATAGTTAAGTTACTACCTAGGTAACTAGTTACATACGTATGTTACCATGTTAGGTAAGGTGTCGACGTCATTCGAAGAACTTCCCGAATACGATAATACGAGAACACGGCGTTACTGACTTGATACTTACGTGTCCATACAAAAATACCCCTAGCGTTATGTACTCTGTATCGTTAACCAAGTACTTTCATTACGGTGTGGCTCATTCCCCCCCCACCTCTCGGTTCGTGTATACCTGGCTGCCTCCCTGCACTGCCCACCTTTAGCACGGATCCAGATTTCTTCTGATCATTCACTTTCTTTGCCTCTTCAGAATTGATCTGTTCGGGGTGCAAATACCCTTCCTCCTTTTTCTGTCGAAACCCGGTCTTTCCCTGGGTGACCACCCCACCTATTTTGCCCCAGGGTTGTGATTCTGACAAGATGAACGCCCTCAAGCTTCAGAAGTACATTTCCTCACCATTCAATACAACCATATGCTGACCATTGTGATTACTACAGGCGTTTTCCGCAGCTTGATCAAGGCGAGATCTTTTCGCTCCAGGATGCATTCAACAGATTGGACGTCGAAGACCGTGGCTATCTTGATGAATCTACCGCGATCAAAGCCGCTCAACAATCAGAACGCCAGCCGTATGATGTGGTGCGCGCAGCATTGAAGGATGTGGAACTCGATAGCTCCCGGCGAGTGGAACTCGAGGATTATGTTGATGTAATACAACTTCCCCACTTCCCTTTCTCACCCCGCTGATATTAACGCCACGGCAGCTCGTTTCGAAGCTTCGGACAGCACCCTCTGAAGGTGCCCGCGCACCAACTACCCCCGCGGCCGTGATTCAAGGGGCCGGCGCTGGTACCGGAGCATCTCGGCATGTCTCCAAGGGCAGTGTGGGTGGACGAATCCATGTCCAGGGATCATCTTCCAATGTCACGCATACGATCAACGAAGACGAACGAACCGAGTTCACGCGACACATAAACGCCGTCCTAGCGGGCGATGCGGACGTTGGCAACCTCCTACCTTTCCCTACCGACACATTCGAGATGTTTGATAAGTGCAAGGATGGCTTGGTCCTGGCAAAGTTGATCAACGACAGCGTACCGGACACCATTGATGAGCGTGTTTTGAACAAGGCTGGGAAGAAGATCAAGCAGTTGAATGCTTTCCACATGACCGAGAACAACAACATTGTTATCAACTCTGCGAAGGGTATCGGATGCTCGGTTGTTAACATTGGAAGCGGGGATATCATTGAAGTGCGAGAGCATCTCATCCTAGGTCTCATCTGGCAAATCATCCGCCGTGGTCTTCTCGGAAAGATTGATATTAAACTCCACCCGGAGCTTTATAGGCTTTTGGATGAAGATGAAACTCTGGAGCAGTTCTTGCGCTTGCCTCCAGAGCAGATTCTCCTTCGTTGGTTCAACTATCATCTCAAGAATGCCAAGTGGGACAGACGGTATGCCCACCCCGAGCGAGAAAAACCAAAGAAAGACATGTGGCTAACCGATGTAGGGTGACGAACTTCTCTACCGATGTCAAGGATGGCGAGAACTACACCGTTCTACTTAACCAATTGGCACCCGATGTTTGCTCGCGTGCCCCTCTCCAAACTCGAGACTTGCTTGAGCGGGCTGAGCAGGTCCTCCAGAACGCCGATTCGCTGGATTGCCGCAAGTTCCTGACCCCAACCTCATTGGTTGCCGGAAACCCCAAGCTGAACCTTGCCTTTGTCGCCAACCTGTTCAATACCCACCCAGGACTGGACCCGATCACGGAGGAGGAAAAGCTCGAAGTTGAAGACTTTGACGCTGAGGGGGAGCGAGAGGCCAGAGTCTTCACTCTATGGTTGAATTCGTTGGATGTTCAGCCTGCGGTCAACTCGCTCTTCGATGACCTACGCGATGGCTCTATTTTGTTGCAGGCATACGACAAGGTCATTCCCGGAAGCGTGAACTGGAGACATGTCAACAAGCCACCAGTGTCTGGTGGTGAATTGATGCGGTTCAAGGCCGTTGAAAATACCAATTATGCGATCGAGCTTGGGAAACATAATGGTTTCTCTCTTGTCGGCGTCCAAGGCGCTGATATCACTGATGGCCAACGAACCCTCACTCTTGGATTGGTGTGGCAGCTGATGCGCCGTGATATCACCAACACACTCTCTGCGCTGGCCCAACGGCTAGGCAAACGCGAAATTACTGACACTGAGATGATCCGCTGGGCTAATGACATGTCTAGCAGTGGCGGCAAATCTTCCACGATACGCAGCTTCAAAGACAAGTCTATTGGATCTGGAATCTTCCTCCTTGATGTGCTCAATGGCATGAAGAGCAGCTATGTGGATTACGATTTGGTCACGCCCGGTCGGACCGACGAAGAGGCATATGCAAACGCTAAGCTTTCTATCAGTATCGCCAGAAAGATGGGTGCCACCATTTGGTTAGTCCCGGAGGACATTTGTCAAGTTCGGTCTCGTTTGGTCACTACGTTCATTGGTAAGTTCATAATTTCGTCAGTATGGCAGGACTTGCAGTTTCTAACAAATAATAGGTTCCCTTATGGCTACCCACGAGAAGATGTAAAGGAATACAACAGTTCACTTTAGCCAATTGTTATGGCATTGCATACGTTTTTGTTTGTTTGTATTTTTTTTTTTTTCGTCTCCAATACATGTAAATCTGCCGCTTCTCAAGGCGAACCTAACCAAGTGTGGATTTCAATCAAAGTTTTATTGTTACCATGCTAGATATTTGCCTCCCCGATTGATTAGAGGTACTGATCAAACCATGCGACTGCCTGTAAAAAGGCAGACTCTTTAGCAAAACGGATTGTCGGCTTAGTGATATCTGCGCGGACAGCAAACCCATGCTCAACGCCACCGAACAAGTTGATCTGGTACGGCTGGCCAGTTTTGGTGAGGATATCCTCGGATTCACGGCGCTTTGAGGCCGGGAAGATTGAGTCGGTTTCTATCAATATTTAGTCAAGACGCGGTAGCCGGATCATATATAATGACTTACCAGCCGCAGCAGCAAAACATATATGGGACATGAATATACCCCAAAACAATATCCAACAGCACCGACCCGCTCGCAGCCCATGTTGGACTTCATTTCCTTCAGTATCGCCTGGACCACAGGTTCTACACGGTCTGGCAGATGACCCGGAGGACCCTTTAGCCAGCTCATCAGATCGAAGCTAGCGGGGCGGTTGTTCAACGGCACCGGATCACCGTGGAATAGGTCTGGCATGACGACCAAGTAACCATTTGCCGCTAGCTGGTCTGCAATAAGCTGCGCATTAATGAAGCGGTGACCAATTACATCGGTGAGTAGTAGGATGACACGCTTGGTAGAACGCTCGGGGTGTGAAATGTAGACCTCGACTACGACCGTCAGCGAAACTGTAGTCTATCTCCAGAGAATCAGAAGTATGGACCATCGCCGATTTGTTGGAGTTGACCCTTGGCTTCGCCTTCATGTTTAACGCCAATAGCGCAGCAGGCAGCTGGTGGATTGGATGTCATTTAGATACGGAGAGAGAAAGAGAGAAAGAGAGAAAGAGAGAAAGAGGGAAAGAGTATATATGGGGTATGTATAAGGGTCTGTGCTCATACCGGCAAAGTAAATACGCGCATCTTTATGTCTTCGGTTGTAGAACAACAAATCCATATAGGCGCATTGTAGCCCCATAAGCCATGTGGGCAGTTTCTTTACATGTGTTTATCATCGTGGAAAGTAGCCTCGTGTTTGAGCCATTGCGAGCCGTATCAGATTAAGCATAAGGTACAATTGAAGCAGTGACTATCCATGGATATCTAGGTACCATACTAAATCAAATGATCAGGTATAAGCTGCACAACAGACTTGGCCCCGTAAAAATGCCCAGCCAAAAGACGATATTACCCAACAAACGGCGACCTCGCATCAGGCGAGTCCGGCTTAGCGCAACAAGCGGCAGTTGAGACATCTGAAGGATTAGTAGGTAACCTCGGAGCCGCCGGAAGATGCACAGCATGAGCAGCTCATGTACACATGCAGATAAGAGAAAGGTGATGAGACTGGCAGATACCCGCGACAAACGGTATTCGCTAATGGAGCCATGGTATACATGCCGAAACAAGAAGTTATGGACAGGACGGTTCCAATCCCGCGCGAACTGATCCCACGAGACCGAGTTCCACCAGTCGGAATAGAACCCTCGATCCGCAAACATGGTGATCTCGGCTACAGCATTGAGCTAGATGAAATTAGCAATAAATCAAGGTAGCAGACAGCCAGAGAGACTTACAACACATTCCCAGATCACGTAGAACGCCAGTAGATACTCCATCATGAACGGAAAAAGTAAGTCACCGAGAACCCAGGGAAATTCCTGGAGTCTCTGCTGCGCGGTCATTCCCTCCTCTTTCATACGCACCGTGTCCATTACTACTGGGTATATCCACGATTGAGAGACTGCGATCATAACCACAATGATGCCGAACGTGGCCAGTGTCTTCTCTGCGACATAGAGCCAATCGATTTTCTTGGTCCGCGGGTATTCAAGTTCATAGACCAAGGTGGGCAATGCCATAAAGTCGCAGATATTTCCTATTGTCAAGTTTCGAGGATAATGATTGTTGGTTAGTGAACACCGGCCCTTTAATCCCTCAGATAAGACCTCGATCTCCTGCTCGAGTAGTTCTCTGAGGGATTTCACCTGGCTCGGTTCAAGTGGAACGCCGGTCTCGATCGTTCCAATAAGAGATAAAAGCTGGTCGGTTTCATGGGACCGAGAATAGTTTTGGAGTTCAGAAGAGCGCTGACTGAAGTCTTTCTTCTTGAGGTCTGTGATCTCGGCATTGAGCTCCGTATCAACAGCAGAAGAGTACCCCATTTTGGCAGCAGTAGGATGTCCTCTTTCTCTGCCTCTGGTTTGGCTAAGACTTGCTTTCAACATATTTCGTTTGCGATACATTTCCGATACTGCCCTCATTAGCTCCTGCTCATGCCTGAACGAAAATTAACATACAGTAGCCATTGTAAGCTGCATAGCTATGTTGCTTCATCAGCATAGCCAAGCAGTGTAATACGATAAAGACAGTGTGCGTCCACGGCCAATCACGATGGTATGCCCACCATATAACGACTCCAAGGTATGTAGTTTGCCAGATCTGCATAGGTCAGCAATGTAACAGGGTTGGAGAGGCAAAACTTTTTGAGACTAACATTCTGAATGAGCCAACCGAGACCGTTCCAGCGAATGTATCCCTTGAGTACCACCCGTTGTAGTATCAGACAAAATCCCGTAGACCAACAAAGGAGCAAGTCAGTCAGTCCGAGGACCATGACATCTTTATCCATCATGAGACGGATAATCTCGTTCTTGCCCCATATGCTGCCATATGTTCTCCAATTATTCGCAGCAAGCCTGAACAACATCAGGGTCACCCCCATCCAGAAGAGAACAAAAAATCCATGGAACTGGGGGGCAGTAGTCCCCATATTTTGAAAAGTACTCAGTTGCCGGGTGAATTTCAAGTCCTGAAACCTGAATTTCCGTTTTTCACCCGACTGATGTGAGAGATTGTGCCTGAGAATCTCTTGTAACAGCTCGGCATCGTCTGCGGTGAGCAAGTATTGATCATCTTGCTCAGTCTCAGTTGATTCTAGTTCTTCCATACTTGTGCATTACAGTAGATTGTTTCAAATCTCAGGGTTTTTAGAGATCTGCAGTCTGTTTTGTTTTCCCTTGGCGCGTTAAAATGCGGTAAATGCGGCAAATGACGTCCTGTGGAGCTGTGGTTCCTGGATTTGGAGAATCTGGAGATATAGAAGAGTAAAGAGTAAAAATTATATTAAATCAAAGGAACGAGGTTAAGTATCAAGTAGAAGAAGGTGGAAGGTAGAAGGTAGAAGTAGAAAGTAGAAAGTAGACCATCGATATATAACTAAAGTTATGTTATATAGCTCTAAGCTTCTGTGTCACCTAAAATTGTATTTCTCCGCTTTGGCTCTCTGCTGCCCCCTGGAGATTTGGTCTCTCTCTCTCTCTCTCTCTCTCTCTCTCTACCTCTACCTCTACCTCTCTCCTCCTACCATCCCATACAATCCATTGACCCATATTCCATTGAACAATGGATACAACACAAACTCCCCAAGTTCGGCTTCCTGGCGAAACCCCCGAATCAAGACAACCCGAACCCAATGCGACTGCCACTGCCACTGCCACTGCAAACCACAATTCCACCGAGGTAGAGATGGGGGGAACACAGGACACAAACCAAGCTGAAGCTGAAGCTGAAGCTGAACCTGAACCTGAACCTGCGCAACAAGATGCGACACTTCCAAATGCGCAGGCAGAGCCAGAGCCATCTGCCCTGGCAAAGAAGAACTCGGGGTTCAACTTTTTTGAGTGAGCATTCTTTTCCCAAACATTTGCGACACAATTCTTTTTTTGTTCAAAATGGCTTCACCTTCCATTATCCCAATCATTACTCGCCAACTCACAACCACTTCTAGCTTCCTGACTTCACCCATCGTTGAGATTATCGTTGGGCAAGGTGACGATGAGACTGTTATGACAGCTCATCAATCCCTCCTGATGGAGGCGCCACTACTAGCCGAGTTGGTTGAAAAATTTGAAGCGTCGGGCCCAGTGAGTTAATTCGTTCATATCCGATACCACGTATATTTCTTATACTAATTGGTTGTGATTAATTAGCGACGCATCAACCTGCCAGAAGAGAACGTCGATGCCTTCAGTTGCTTCCTTCAGTTCCAGTATACGCGTGATTACACTGTATTTCAAACGGAAACACCTGGGGAAACAGCCGAAGACAAAAGTGGTGATGAGTTGCTGCGCCATGCGCGCATCTACACCCTAGCAGAGAAGTTAGGCCTACCAACGCTCCAGCGTATTGCCCATGGCAAGATTCATAAGGTCCAGAGCTCACCTAACGCGGAGCTTTCATATGCCCGTTACATATACACTCATACACCAACGGCAGACACTACTATTCGGAAGCCTGTGGCGACTTACTGGGCGAACCAAAGCCACGTGTTGCGCCAGGGGGTTGGGGATGACTTTAAAAAGCTGTGTATTGAAGTGCCGGAATTTTCCTTTGATGTTTTGACTATCATTCTGGATCGCAAATTGAAGAATGGATCGGTGGATGAGGTCAAAGGAAGTGCGCGCAAGCGTAGAAGAGACATCTAGTTATGACCAGTTGTACAATCACATATCCGAGGATCAATGGTCTTCTTATCATAATTTGATATGAACGTCCTTGAACGGTCCGTGGGCAAAATCTTATCAATGACCGCAGGGTGACTGCTTTTTATAAGGCCAGGCTCTCCACCTCCTCAATGATTTTCGGGGCCGTGGTCAGATTCTCAGAACCATCCTTGGTGATGTGGATGTTGTCTTCGATGCGCACTCCTCCCACACTCCAATACCGCTCCAAGACCTCGGTATCGATGTACTTACCGGTCTCGGGCGCCTTTAAGATGGGATCGATGATGAAGCGACAGAAATAGATCTGGTGACATAGTAAGAATTGGGCGTTGGGGAAGAGGATACTCAAGGGGTAGTACTTACACCGGGCTCAACGGTGACCACAGAGCCAGCAGGCAGGTTAGCACGAACACGCAGGTAGCGGAACATGGTATCCTTGTCCTCATAGTTGGGGTTACCACCGGTATCATGGGTGTCCATTCCCAGGTAGTGACCGAGGCCATGGGGGAAGAAGGCCACGCTGACACGCTTCTCGAACAATTCGTCCTCGGATCCGCGCAGGATACCCAGCTTCACCAAGCCACGGATAGCAATGCGATGTGCCAGCGCGTGCACATCATCCCAGCGCACGCCTTCCTTGAGCATCGCAATACATTCTGTCTGCATCTGGAGGACAATCTCGTAAATCTGACGGGTCTCAGGTGCAAACCGTCCATTCAGAGGAATAACACGTGTGATATCGGCACAATAAGTCTGGTATTCACCGCCAGCATCGATGAGAACGTTATTCTTCCGCTTCTTAGTGATGGGGTCGACTAGGTCGACATCGTTTCTAACATAGTGAAGAGTAGCACCCCCTTCACCTCCAGCAACGATGGGGTGGTAGGATTGCTCGCGACATCCATTGGCAATGCAAGCGCCGATGATGGCAGCTTCGATCTCGCGCTCGTTAGTTGCGGTCTTAGAGGCCTGGATAGCAGCGATGTGCGCTTTGGTCGAGATATCGTTTGCCTTTCGCAAAAGCGCAACCTCGTACGCATCCTTGATGACACGAGTCTCCTCGATGGCAGTCTTCAGGCCGGCAGTGTTTGTTTCAGCGAAGCCCTGGAAGCTTGTGCCCTCTGACACCTGTTCGGCGATTGCAAAAGCAGCGGTTTGTCCATTGTGGTTCGAGGCGATCGAGGCCAAAGTCGAATTCACATCGGTTGTGAACAGAACGCGGTCCACATCGTAGAGCTTGGCAGCCTCCTCGGGCGACAGGGGAAGACCAGACCAAATGACTGACTCTGGGTCGATCGGTGGAATGAACAGAGTCAATTCATCTTTGACTGCATCGTATACCACGGCGGCATTGGGCAAAAGACATCCAGTGAGATAGAAGAAAGGACGACGTTGCCTAGACTAAGTTAGTGTCAGTCCAGATCCTATAGAAATGTTGTATTACCTAAATGGCATATCCTCATCGCTATCCTCGATCAATCGAGTTTTTTGAGCCTCGAGGTAGATAACTCCGGCCCCGCCATGCCGGGTCTTAAGAGACTCAGCGACACGGCGAGCATGGGCCTTAGCCGGATACTTGGCAGTGAGAATGGTATCCACAGTTGTCATATTGAATGAATAGTTGGAGAGAGAGAAAAGAAAAGGGAAAAAGGGAAAAAGAGAAAGAAAGGGAGAGCAGTGATTTGATATATTGACTTATCGGTCCCGGAGACGAGGTTACATTGCGGGGCTTCGAGATTATGCCCGTCAAAACACATTCCCCATAAACATCATACATATTATTCGGATTATTTGGAGTATTTGGAGTATTCGTATGATTTGGATTAGAACATCAATCTCTCCAGGGGCTAACTCTCGGAAGCAGATACGTCTTCAAATTCCATCTCCCATTGGTCCACTTCCGCAAACTTCTTGACTGCTGCACGCAACTCATCGCTCACACAACGAGTGGCTTCTGTTTCTATAGATTCGGAATCAGAGATATCGGACTCAGGTGGTGATGACAATGGAGAAGAGGATGGTGACGACAGAACAGTTTCGTTTTCTTTGTTGACACCACTCGCTTGAGATCGTGAATATGTAGCGGGTTCTTTTGGACCCGACGATTTGTCCTTAATTTTCTTCTGCTTCGGATTGCGGGCGGTAGATAATGGCCGGGGCTTGCTTTTTCTTGCCTGTCGCCCGGACGATCTTTGTGATGGATAGTTTAGCTCGTCCTCGTCACCAGATGCGGCGTCATGCTGATCATCACTTTCGTCGCTGTAATCATTGATGGCGCGGAGTCTGCGCCGGCGACGCGGTAAAAGCTTGTCTTGTAGGTTTGCTGTCGATAGATGACTCGGGGCTTTGGACTTTTTCCTCTGAACAGGTCGCGGTGTGGAGTCACCAGGTGTAGCGGAGCCAGCAGGACTGCTGGCCGGTGGTAACATAGTCTGGCTCATTATTTCTGGGAATTGTTGGGACTGCGGCGTAGCCTCCAATCTTTCAACTTCATCCTCCTGATCTTCAGTTTCCTCATCGTCGGGATCAACCACCTCATCTTCAGGAAGTTCGTCACCAATGTCATGTCGAGAGCGGTCGTGTTGAACCGGTGTCGCAGTTGGAGTATCTTCTACCATATCCACAGGCGACTGTGGTACTTGAATCTCTTGAGTCATGCGCTTGCGCTTGCGCGATCCACCGGACGAGAGCGGCGATTCAGATGGTGACGGGGATGACTTTTCGGTTGGCTTGAGAAGTAGTGACTTTCCCCGAGAGAGATTCAGTGGTGTTGATTCATCATTGGGGCTAAGCCCACCAAGGAAGTCATCATCATCAAGATCGGAAGAGCCATCGTCGGCTTGCATCATCTGCAGAATGCTCTGCTGTCGCGGCCGCCGCCTGAAGTTGCTTAGAACTGAATTATCAAATCCAGGCGTTCCAGGAACTCGGGAGTTTGTGTCGCCTTTGCGTCCGGCGAATGATAGCGTAGAGGAATAACCACGCGATCTGGTAGGGGGACGACTGCCGGTTCCAGGTCGACTGCCGGTGCCTGGCCGGTCCCCAGTGGGTGAAGATTCAATTGCTTGTTCATGACTTTTGCTCAAGGGTGTTTGACTGCGTAGCGCCTGTCTCGGATCTAAGGCTGATCCGCGCTCGGGCTGCATAGGTGATTTGGCGACATTGGGGTCAATTTGTTGCGTTGAGTCTTCTATCGCGGTTTTTTTGGGTTGACTCTTTCCAACTGTACGACTTCGTTTAGGGGCAGGACGAGGCATGATTGAATAAATTGAGAACCAATGTAGTATGTTATGAGAGCCAAAATGGGTTGCGCCACAAAAAAGAAAGATCGACGCGTTTGTTTGGGACGCGTGCACGTGGACCACATGTGACATCGAATATCAACCATCTACTCTACTACAATTCTATATTTGTCTATGGTCTATATTTCGTGCATATGCTGATATATAGATATATATATCTACTAATTCGCTTATGCTTTGATTGTCTCATATTTTCCCTTCCAATGTCACAGTCGCAGGGTTGTATGCTCAACCTGCCACGGACTCACCCCCGTATCGAGTTAGGTCAACTATTATACAAGCACAAACACATGAAAGACTTGAATGGATTTCTATTGGAAACCCATTTTGCATTATACATTAATGCCCATGCCCCAGATTCTCCGGATCATTCCTTGGATATCCCTCTCTTTTGTCTCTACTCATCTTCAAGTATGGTCTGATGCCCGTCATGCCGACCAACCCCTCGGTTTGGAGTGGAATGCAACGTTAGATATAATTGGACACAATCTCAGCTTTGAACAATGAATCTGCCCCCAGAAAACGAGACGGTAGACCCCATGGGGGACTATGCAGTTAGCAACACATCCATCGGCAAGAAAAAGCGCTCCAATACAGAAGCTGCTGAATATCCCAGGAGACGGGCAACAATAGCTGTAAGCGCCTCTGGCAGATTTGACTGGGGCAGATTTGACTTTGATCTAGTGTCAGATATGCCGGCTACGCAAGACCCGATGTAATGGGGCTCGTCCCAAGTGTCAACTCTGCTCCGATTTGAATGCGGAATGTGTCTATCGAGAACCTGGTATCAAACTCGACGCTGGCGACAAGCTTATCCTAGATCATTTGGCCCGAATTGAGAGTTTGCTACATTCGAATTTACCAAACCAAGGGTCACATTTAGCCTTGTCCGCTACTTCCCCGGCCACCAGCAACGATACAAATATCGGTAGCGATGACCCGTCAACTAAAACATCATCCAGCGGCTTGCCAGTCCATGGAAGGTTGTCTGCTGTTGGACTCGGTTCCTGGGTCAACCTACCTTCCAGTCTAAGCATCTCTACGATGCCCAGGATGCATACCACTCCTGCTCTTCATCTCCTCCAATGGCCCCTAATTCGGGACTTAGTCTCTGGGGCCTGTGATCCACAGCACCTTCTTCAATTGGAGATGGCCCGCGAACCATTGCGGCTGACTCCAAATTCAGGCTTTGATTTGACAAATGCATCCACGTATGCTCAGGCATTTTTCAACTATGGAAACGTTTGGTACGCCTGCGTGAACCCATACACGTGGAATCGATATTATCAATCAGCTCTCGCGCAAGGATTTCAGGAAGGACCCATGAGTTGTCTTGTCCTTCTGGTCTTGGCCCTAGGAAGCGCTAGTCATAGTGGCAGTATCTCGTTTGTGTCACCAGATTGTGAACCGCCGGGGCTTCCATATTTTGCCGCTGCGTGGAGCTTCCTACCGTCGGTTATGATGCGAAATACCGTGGTTGCGGCGCAGTGCATGGTTATGGCCTCTGCCTACCTATTCTATCTAGTGCGACCCCTGGAAGCCTGGACCTTGCTATCCAGCGTGAGCATGAAATTGCAGTTGTTGTTTGGCAGTCCAAATCGAATTCCGACTCAGTGGAGAGAGCTGAGTGTGAGGGTATACTGGAATGCTTTATTGTTTGAAAGCGATCTTCTCGCAGAATTAGATCTCCCCCACTCTGGCATTGTCAACTTTGAAGAACTCGTGGATCTGCCAGGAGGGTTTGAGGAAGAAGACGAGGATGACGGAGAGGAGGAAGACGGGGATCACAATGAGGGCGAAGAACCCCGGATAGCCAGGAAATACCAGGGTTCGTCACGCCCGGTGGACTCCCAGCTGGCTGTTCGGCGTGACGAACTCTGGTACTTCCTGGCAGAGATTGCCCTACGAAGACTCCTCAACCGTGTCAGCCACATCATTTATCAGAAAGACAGCACCCACACTCTCGCCTCATTGGGCCCGATTGTCTCCGAGCTCGACTTCCAGCTGTCTCAGTGGTACGACAGCCTTCCCCGGCCCGTTCAATTCCCTTTGACCCCAAAGCCTCTTTCCAATCCGGTTCAAACGGTGCTGAGACTTCGCTACAATGCATGTCGTACCATTATATATCGTCCATATATCTTGGCTGTTTTTGAGAATGAACAGGCTGGAGCGGACCCGGGGGTGAAAGAGTGTTGCCGGCGATGTTTGGATGCTACACTCCGTCAGCTAGAGCATGTAACCAGCCACCGCGAAGGCCACCTTCCATACCTGTGGCAGGGCGCCCTGTCAATGGTATCACAGACGTTGCTGATAATGGGCGCCACGATGTCTCCCACCCTCTCTATCCTGCTCCCTCCCGTTTCACAGATAGATGCGATCATTGCGGGAGTGGTAAACGAGGTAGAGAGGTATGCACACCTAGCACCTAGCCTGAAGCTGTCAGCTGAGATTATCCGGGATGCAGAGAGACGACGACAGATTTGTCTTCGATCGGCCAATATGTACCTCTGAACTGCATAATTTTGATGACGGAATTTGTGTTAGACCATAACTCATCGTTGAATGGCTGAACTGAATGATTTACCGCTCAAGGATGATGAAGATCTTTGTATATAGGAACGCGAACACAGTATGATGCTTGTAAGTACTAAAAGGATTGGATTGAAGGGGTGTGTATGTGTGTGATATGCATTAGAGTGTGTTGTTAGGGCTCGCACTGAGGCAAGATCACCAAAATAAACAGTTTATATGAGCAAGAAACAAACAGCGTTAAGTACAATCCCTTCTCATGACAATTATGTTCTTAAATCATCAAATAACTCACGGGTTAAAATCATGGTATCTCAAAAGACGTGGGGAGATCAAATATGGACATCAGAAATATCAAAAGAGACGCTGGAAAACTCCAGGACTCCACTGGCTTCGAAGAAAGGGGGGGGGGGTAATTATCATATGGCTTCATAAACTTCCTAAACCAACACCCACTCGCTACCTCGCTTGATGAATTTGTCGAGCATTAAGCTCACATCACCCAGTGCGAACCGGCAAATGTAAAAGCCAAAGAACTCAGCAGCATGTCGTGTGCTGAGTTCCAGACCAACGTGGGTTTTAGACGAATGTTTGAGTCCAGGGTCCTCAACCTGCTGAGCAATTTGTTCTGGTAATGGATTAGAATGGTACCAAAAAATATATAGACGGGAAAAGCCTTACCTAGCACTTGCGCAGCATCAAAAAGCCGCGCCAATGCCCCCATGTAGTTTGCGTTGGGCCCAGAGAATTCAAGCTGGGTAACATTGCGTTTAGCAGGTGTTCCATGTACGGATGTCATCGGGACAGAATTGAGGTGCAGATTGTCTTTGTTGCTTTCTCGAGCATTCGGAACCGGAGTGGTTGTCCCAAGCCCGGAAGTTTTTGCACGTAATCTTTTCCACGTCAAGTATGACTTGTTCGGTGCAACTTCCGGTTGAACAGGTTCGTCCGGAGTGGCAGTGGGCTTAAACAATGACATTGATGCTTGGACACCGACATCACTGCCCAGTTTCTTAGTCAAGGTCGCCTGGACTTGGTCAAGTACAGTATCAAACGCCTGCATCTCCTCCAGAACCGCATCTGCATCATATGTATCGACTTGGGCCAACTTGAGTAGGGCGGCAGTCAGAAGATCGCAGTTGGACACTTTCTCTTCAAGGGCCTTTAGTTTGACATTTTTCACACGCCAGACATCTCGAGGAATAAAGAGCTTCTCTGATAGATAGCCACCGTGGGGATGTGCGAGTGTCTGGTAGAGACATCTCATTAGCCAAAATGGGCGGAGCAGGAAACCCTCCGGGCATGGCTCTAGAGGAAGCGGGGCGTTGGCCACCAACGAATTTGGACGGCCAAGAGCTGTGGGCGAGTGAATGTTGCTGCCAAATAGGTTTAATCCACCGCTTGGCAGTCCACTTTGATTGAAGTTAAAGTTGGCTAGGGTCGGTGTGGGCAAAACAGGAACGCCGCTAGTCGCGCCCCTTTGAGTGTCAGGGAATGCGCCGCTCCACGGGGAGCTTGGGGATTCCGGACATATATCTGGGATCTGAATCGGAACAGAGGCATTCCGAGCTCGGAAAGGTTTTGTGTTGGAGTGAAGTTTGTTCAATCCATCTGGAGCCGAGGGTACTTTGCCCATGGGCCGCGCTGACAGCGGCATGGGTGGCAGGTCGTTCTCATCATCTTCATGAGTACGAGATTTGGAGAGGTTGACGTGGTCTGTGAAAGAGCCCACCGACGGGTTGCGTTGTGTTGGGTGCAAGGTGGAACGAGCCCCAGGACCAGAAGGTTCGTCTTTCGGCAACGGTGGCGGGCGGTTTGCTAGTGGAGTTGCAGTATTTTCCAAGGCCGATGATGCATTGGAATTAGCGCGAGAGGAGCGGGTATTGGTCTCGATTTTAAGCTCACGAGTGTGACTGGATAGTCTCCGGGCTCGCACCCCTAGACCCGTGGAAGAGGCGAGTGAGCCGATAGAACCAGCACGGTTTGATATCGAGGCCCGCTTTGAAGGAGCCGGGAAGTCGGATGACGCTGGCAGGGGCGGCAAAGCCGAAGACGGAGGAGAAGAGGGCATGGCATATGGTTCGGGCCTTAGGTCACCTAGTGGCAAGACATCATCTTCTGCAAGCGTAGACAGTGCACCACCATTGCTTGCGACATTGGACGTTGCGGAGCTTTCCCAGGTCCTCCCAGACATGTTGCTAGAATCAGATTCTCGAGGAAGTGCCGACTTGGACTGAATGCCGAACTCAAAGTCATCCATAACGTAGCCCTTGGTCATCTCTTCTAGCAAACGCTCCTCTTCCTCTGCTTCATCGTCCAGATACGCCGAAGTACGGGAAACAGGGTCATCCCCAAAAGTTGTCTGTTCCTGGATCCGGCGGAGTTCACGATCACGATTCATTGCCTCTGCTTCCTGTTCTGCCTCGCGCACTCTTTGCTTCGCTAATTGGATGTTCCTGCGAGCATTTGAAACAACATCGTCCCTTTCCTCTTCCTTGTGCTCCAGCACCGGCTCCAGACCTTCATCGTATGCAGCTTCCACGGCCGCATCGAGGGCCGCATCAAACTCAGCCTCGGTGTCATTACTAAGGCGACGGCTTGTCCGGCGACGAAGGTACACCGATGAAGCCTTAGAGTTTGCCGACGAGGGCGACGAAGCACCCGATTCATCAATTGTGTCCAACCATGAAGTGGATTCATTGTTCTCCTCCTGACTGCCCGTCGGCAATGTTAGAGATCGGGGTTGATCTTCCAGGGCGGACGGCCTCAAGGATTGTCGCCGAGTGGGGACCGCTTCCAGGGAAAATCCCCTTGCCTCTTCTAGTGGGATCTGATGGAACCCAAAGCTGGAACGAGGCGAGTTCTGCGGGCTCTCAATATGGGATCCATCATTTGTCGAGCGAAGTAATTCTCCGTATGACTCTTGGCTGAGGGGCCGATCTGGAAGAGCTTTGTCGTCACTCTCCGGGAGAGGAAAGTCCATACGATGAAGTTCCGTGACTCGGAGCATATATGTATCTCGAATTTCTTGAAGTTTGAGTTTCTCTTCGTCTCCTCCATTGCTACGAACCATGACAAGCTGTAGTAAGTTGCAAGCATCGGTGTAAGCTTCCATGGCACCCTCAAAATTGGCAGCGTTGTCGAGAAGAACTGCCGTATTTGCTTTCTGAAGTGCCTTTGACAACATCACCTTTTGGGTCTGTCCATGTTGGATGGCCGCCGGGTCTCCTTCCCCGTCATTTAAAGAAATGGACCCCCCACTGGACCGAGACATTGGCATATCTGTTTTGAGGCTATGTGTTGAGGGCTGAAAAAGATGGCTTGAGGCCGCAAATGAGAGATCGAGTTGTTGTGGTGTTGAGTCATGGTTGAATATGGCCGACTTCTCCAGCTCCGGCAGATCGTGCACCGGCAACCCATTCAGCCCTTGCGCACGTTGGGGGCTGTGGCTCCCTCGTCCACGGTTGTAACCTGACATGGACATTTTCGAGCTCCCTCGACGATGATGACCGATGTACTCCGAGGGACTTTTGCTAGATGCCGTTGACTGGGACCAACGATTTAAACTGCCTAGCCCTTCTTTGATAGGGCTGGTCGCCCCGAAACCCTCCGGAGACAAGTTTGCCACATTCTCCGTAAGCACACCGAGACCATTGGGTGTGACTGCACCTGGCGGCTTTACCATTCGAGTCCGAGAACTAGGCCGCGAGGAGCGAGAGGAAGGTCGATTATGGGGCGGTCCAGACGGCGGCTCCAATGCGAAGGGACCGGAAGGACGTCTGAGGTAGGATGAATTGGGATCATCATCCATTGCTGTGTGGTGAATCATTTTCGCAAAACGGCGGAATAACGGTCGAGGTTTAAAATATATCGAGTCTAGTCTGAAATTGTGTACGCTCGAGGCACTACGTGCGACCAGACAGGCACAATATAAGAGGGAAATGGGTATCGGCAACCAGGTCCTGTGTGTCTTCGCTCATGCTTCGCAAGTTTGGAGTGTCGATGTGGTCGTATGTCTCGTAGAGTATCCTTGGTTTTGAAAACCCCCTATCCGTCTCAATACATAGCTTCGTAATCGGGAGGGCTCGAGGGTTTCAAAATAGTAGACTGAGAGACATTATTTCAATTGACCTAGAACAATCAGGAATCATGCGCATTGAAGATCAGGAAGCAAACTCACAAATCGGGGAGTTTTTTTTTTGCGTCAACCACACTCATAAAACGCGCGTCAAAATAACAAGAATATATTGGATCTGCAAAAAGGGCAGACTACCAGTCACTTTTGGAGGTTCGTCAAGTTCGTGAAGTTCGTCAGGGGGCTTGAACTACTTCAGGGGGGGGGGGTCCCGGGTTGCCGGGCGGTGGACAAATGGGAAGAGGAAAAAAAAAACAATGCGGGGATCTCGGAAGGATATACGATGAGTTTGAAGAGATTAGAAGTAGTAAAGAGAATTTTGGATTTTGGATTTTGGATGTCTGGATGTCTGGATT
This sequence comes from Penicillium cf. viridicatum, assembly GCA_028974045.1. Taxonomy (NCBI): domain Eukaryota; kingdom Fungi; phylum Ascomycota; class Eurotiomycetes; order Eurotiales; family Aspergillaceae; genus Penicillium; species Penicillium cf. viridicatum. The sequence goes on along the minus strand of JAPQKQ010000007.1, from coordinate 1,168,499 downwards.
CTCAAGGGAGAAGAGGGAAAGGAAAAAAGAAAAAGGGAGGACACTTCTCCCTAGCGTAGGCCGATATACATACAGGGATGTGCTACGTAGGTTATTAGGTTATTGTACAGAGTAGAATGGAATAAATTCTATATTAGAAACTTAGAAGAAACAACTCAAGATATAGAAACCTAATAAATATAAGTAATATAGACATAAGCAGTAACTATAGTTATATAAAATGTAAGTAGATAATCTGAGACATGGAAGTTGACGCTTAGAGACGGAGACGGGGAGATGAGAGATATGGGAGGGGGAAAAAAAAAAAAAAAAAAAACTTCCCTCCTCATGAATCCTACTTTAGGTCGTTCCTTTACTCGGAACTTGAATCCATTTTTTGTATTACGTTCTATCAAGGTACAATTCATGCAATCCACCTCAATTCGAACTATGGCTATTATCAACCCTTCGCGGGATCCGAACACCGTGAGCAACTACAACAACTGGCGTTCCACCCATATCACGGCCAATTTCGATATTCTCTTCGAGCAGAAGAAGCTGGTAGGAAATGTCGTCCATCAATTCAAGTCAATCACCGATGGCCAGTCCAAGGAGATTATCCTAGATACCAGCCATCTTGACATTGGTGTGGTGAAGGTGGATGGCCAGCCATCCAAGTGGGAGTTTCTCCCCTCGCTGGAGCCCTATGGTGTGCCATTGAAGATTAGCCTTGATAAGCCCGTCAAGTTAAATGGTACCGTTGAGGTTGATGTATGTTTTGCAATCATTTCTCATGAAGCTCTATCTCACTTAAAATCATAGATCGAGGTGAAAACCACCGACAAGTGCACTGCGTTGCAGTGGCTGACGCCTGCACAAACCTCAAACAAGAAACATCCATATATGTGTATGTGATAATCTTGAACTGTCCCTGGAGCTTCAGTAGCTGACAAAATTGCCTAGTCTCCCAATGCCAGGCAATTCACGCGCGGTCTATCTTCCCTTGTCAGGACACTCCGGATGTCAAAGCCACCTTTGACTTCAACATCACCTCTCCGCTTCCAGTTATGACTAGCGGTCTGCCGATTCGCAAGTCGTCCATGGAGTCCAAGACGGACCATCAACTGTATCGATTCCACCAGTCGGTGCCAATCCCCAGCTACCTGTTTGCTATCGCCAGCGGGTAAGAATTCCTTCACCGTTCTCAAAGGTACTGTTCATTAACGCAGAATTCCCCAGTGATGTCGCTGAGGCTCCAATCGGACCCCGGAGTGTCGTTGCAACCAGCCCTGACAAGCTGGAAGAGTGCAAATGGGAGCTCGAGGCTGATACCGAGAACTTCATCACAACAATCGAGGTACACAGCCTATGTTCTATTCATATTAATGGTCAATTGTCAATTCTGACTTCACACAGAACATTGTTTACCCTTATGCCTGGGGCGAGTACAACGTTTTGATCCTGCCGCCTAGTTTCCCGTATGGCGGCATGGAGAACCCGATTTTCACTTTTGCAACCCCGAGTATCATTTCCAAGGTACGTAGTATCCCCCGTGCAATGGTTAGATAGGCCACGACTAATACATCCCCCAGGACCGTGAGAACATCGATGTCATTGCACACGAATTAGCTCACAGCTGGAGTGGTAACCTGGTTACCAATGCCTCATGGGAGCATTTCTGGTTGAATGAAGGCTGGACCGTTTACCTCGAGAGAAGGATTTTGGCTGCCATTCACGGCGAAGCATATCGCCATTTTTCGGCCATCATTGGGTGGAAGTCTCTGACTGACGCTGTCGAGCATTTTGGTGACGACCATGAGTTCACTAAACTTATTGTTGATCTGAAGGGCAAAGATCCCGACGACGCATTCTCAAGTGTTCCTTATGAGAAGGGTTTCAACTTCTTGTTCTACCTTGAGAATCTTGTTGGCAAGTCAAAGTTTGACAAGTTTATCCCTCACGTACGCAATCTCTCTGCTCTCGTTCGGTTTCTTCTATTGACCTTTTTTTTTGGCAGTATTTCACGACCTTCAAGTGCAAATCGCTCGACTCCTATGAGTTCAAAGCACTGATTTTGGACTTCTTCAAGTCAGATGCTGAGGCTTCTAAGCTCTTGGACGAAGTGGATTGGGACAAGTGGTTCTATGCGCCAGGTCTACCACCCAAGCCAAGCTTTGACACATCGATGGTGGATGTTGTCTATGAACTTTCCAAGAAATGGCAGTCCCTTCCCGACTCCTCCTTCGAGCCTCATATCAGTGACATCCAGAGCTTGACGGCAAACCAATTGGTTGTCTTCCTGGAGCAGATGCTCGTGCTGGAGACACCTCTCAGCCCCAAAATCTCAAAGTTGATGGGTGATGTCTACGGTTTGGCCAAGAGCCAGAATATCGAGGTTTCGAACCTCTACTGCCAGGTTGGTATGAAAGCAGGAGATGATAGCGTCATTGAGCCAACAACCGAGTTATTGGGCCGCATTGGACGGATGAAGTTTGTGCGACCTTTGTAAGATGTCCCCTCCTAACCGCAGATTCCTTCTTGTTACTGACATGGTCTTTCTCTTTTCTTTTCTTTTCTTTTCAGGTTCCGCAATCTCCAGAAGATCAACCGCCCTGTCGCCCTCGCCACATTCGAGAAGTACAAGGACTTTTATCACCCTATCTGCCGAGGGATGGTGGAGAAAGATCTGTTTGGCAAGAAAGACAACTAGGTCTTTCTCTCCGTGTCGTATTTTGCTCAAATAGATAGACAGTGGATGCTCACCGATGTGCTTTTGTGTCGTGATCTCGAACAATAAAATTTCTGATGCGAAAGAGTAGGGCAATTAAATATTGTACATGTCTTTATAACCAAAGGATATAAAATAGCAGAACGGATACCTGAAAGGCAACCCACTCAGTTATGCGAGGATATCCCCTCATTTGTTTGCTTGAACAAGTTTCTTGTCCGTCTCCGAGTACTCGAAGATAGCAGTGTTCTTCTGGTCACCACGCCCAAGAGCGAAAACAAGATCCACCTCGTCCTTCTTTGATAGCTCCGACAAGACTCGGCGCATGTAGGCCACGACCTGGGCAACCTTAGCCCAGTCAATTTCTTCTTTCCCATCCGGTCCGGTCTGACTTCCCTTCCAGAGGTTTCTCCAGACAGCGGCGCCCAGCACCGCATCGCCTTTGGCCAGCCCCTCATCATATGCAGCAATGATTCCACGCCATTGAATGAACAGATCCTTCAGGTACTTGTTGCGAATAGTGCGACTACCCAGATCATGATACGTGTCCATGCGGTGTTCCGCTTCATGCGAAAAGTGATCGATCAAATGACGGGAGTAGGTAGTAACGCTATCGCGATGGGGCAAGGCACGGAGGCGAACCGTCAGGAGGTACATATGGAGGAAAGTCACCTGAGACCAGGTAGAAAAAGTTGGCAAGAGGCCGAGCTCTATAGCAACGCCCGAAATTAGCTTGTCTTCAAAGCAGATCATAGCCCAAGCCAAGGACCGCTAGGATTGTCTTACCTTTATACCACCAACCCTCTCCAACACCAAGATCCTCGCCAGCTTCTGTTTTCGGGACCTCCGCTCCCTTTTGCGACGCTTGGGGGATCTTGTAATCCGCTTGGCTGGAACAGGCCTCGAATAGCTTCTGTGTCATGCCATACGCGACATAAGTCTCGGCGGCATTTCCGGGTCTCCGCGAAAAGTCCTTGGCCAAGTCGGAGACCTTGCTTTGCGAATATGATCGAGTGGTGATCGATTTCAATGGTTGTTCCGTAAACGCGCAGGAGGCGGACACCAGTGTTACCGGGTTGCGACTAGCAGATCTGGAAAGGCAGAGGTTCTGGGACCCGCAAATCTCGCGCGCCCATAGTGTTGATAATCTCCTGGATGACATTGCTGAGGATGTGGAATTCGTGAATTGGTCTCTCGTGATTGGTGATCTGGATCTTTTTTTCTGATAAAATGCGTTTGCATTGTTTGCTCCGATATCGATAGCACTGAGGTCCATCTAAACCTCATGCGTATATCGATATCCTTTACAAGCCACTACTAAACTCGATTGCATTTTCGCACTTTTACATTCTACGTGGAGTTCCTGCTGGTTATTTAGTTGACGGTTTAGTGCTATTTAACTCAAGCTCTATCCCATTCATATTCATCTGCATCATTTGAATGTGTCTCATGAATTTGATCGTTAAGTGTGGCAGTAGGTTGCAACCCAACCAACCAAGTCTAACAAAAGACTCATGTGGGCGAATCCGGGGCATTTCATGGCCAACTTTCAGGTGTATGGTCGTTATGATCGTACGGTGTAGTTCGTTTGTGGAGATGATCAGTTCCTAAATTACGAACAGCCCAGTAACACTGATATCTGTATCCGAGCCCAATGGTTGGCTATACCCCGCAAATAACCAGAAGAGGGAGTGCAGATCTCTCAATCGCCTAGCACCAATCGCTCGGAGCGTTTTTCTACAAGAGGGAGGATCTCGGAGAGTCGGTTGGGATCTCTCAAGAAAGCCGGAATATCGTCCCTGGTTGCTGCTAGCATCTGTGGATGATTGTCAGATCAAATATATATTCACGTTTCCCAATAACCGCACATACCTGTCGAACTTTCTCATATTCACATTCCTTTGAGACATATTCCCGAATAACTTCACCTGTCGCAAAGTCCACATAGACTCGAGTGTCTCGGAGTCGTATCAAAACGTGATCAAGCCTCATGAAGAATCTTGTCAATAAAAGGAGTCTTCCTGGCATCACTCTAATCTTGCAAGACAGCATGGTAATCCCATTGTCCGCCAGCTCATCTTCGTAAAGAACAACCTCGTCGAAAAATAGGATGGGGTCTGGGCGCTTCAATAGTTCGATTGGAATTGGCTTCGTCGCTGGCTCGAACGGCCGCGCATTAGGATGGAGGGTGCCCTTGTAGTCGGTGCTATATGACCAGTCGAACGGCTTCACGACTTCTTTAATCCCTTCATGGGTTTTCTCTCTGAGTACCAATCCATTAGTCACCACGGTTGAATAAACGCAAGTGGGAGGTTGCGAAAATACCTGCTCTTTTGCCATTCCCCCGAGTACGCGACCTGGAGCATGGATTGACCAGTCTTGTCAACCAAGTCTAAGGCATCAAACGCATTGAAATTGATGCCCCAGTTACCCTTCTCATGCTCTATTGCAACATAATTATCACCGAAGATCATTTCCGGGGGTGCAATGCCGAGTTTCTGGGTCATTTCCTCGATCGGGTCGGCTTTGAGAATGGGTAGCTTCTGCGTTGAAATTCGAAACCCGTTGACGGTGATCGAGTTGGGTTTCTTTGCCTCCGGGGAGACCGTGGCACATGTTGTTGCCATGATTAGAGCTCGAACAACAAGCCGCAAGAGATCAAAAACGACTGAGGATCTCCAGGGCTATGTACATGTGTACATGTATGAATGTTTGCGATTGGAGCTGATAGCGATAACCCCGCGGACGGAGAAAGAGGCGGTCCGACCCTCCAACGTTATTTGTTCGGCAGAATTCTTAAACTTAAGTGGACGGTCAATAGATCTGCCCTTTTCAATTCTTTTGAATGTAGTATCACAATGCATTCAGAACACTTTTTTTTATAAATATAATTCTGACAGCGTTGTGGACACCTCAAGCTGCAAATGCAACATATTCTCCGAGCATACTATTCGTAGGCGCTGAGAGCGGAAGAGGCTAGCGGTGTGATAGGGTACATATATTACATCAGCCGGGCGTTGCTGGGGTGACGCTCTGGAGATCGCCCAAACATCCGAGCTTCTGTTTCTCTCCATCTTTGCGATATCCCCCATCGACCAACGACTGACCCCGTGCAAAGTGATCATGATTGCACTGAACTAAACTTAAACCCAGATTTGGCTACTTTTGTCACCATTCTCTTCTTCCTATTCTTTATTCGCCTTCCATTAATCCCATACGCCCTCTCACCATGGCGACGACCAAGACGCTCGAAGCTCGGTTTGAGCATCTGTCCATGAAAGATGAGAAGGAAAATGGAAACAGTGATCGAACCTATGGCAAGCAAAAGGTACTTGACTACTTGAATCAATCAAATCTGGTTGGAGATCCACCTTGCTGATCTGATTTCCAAGGCACCGGTCTCTTCCGCCCAGTCAAACAGCAATTCGAATCGAGCTCAACTACTGAAATTGGCTCTTCAAAATAATAATGAAAACAAGGCAAATGCCATGAACGTTCCAGCATCGCCAGGCAGGGGATCCCATGGCGCATTGGTGACCCGGAGCACCGATGAAAATGGCGACCAACGCACATCCTCTTCCCTCTGCGAGCAGCCAACTGTCCCCAAGGACCTGCACTTGGGTATGTTTGAAATTGGTAAACCACTGGGCAAGGGCAAGTTTGGGCGAGTTTATCTTGCCAAAGAACGTTCCTCTGGCTTCGTCTGTGCACTGAAGGTGCTACATAAGTCTGAGTTACAACAGGGTGGTGTCCAAAAGCAAGTTAGGCGTGAAATCGAGATTCAGAGTAACCTACGTCACCCCAATGTGTTGAGGCTCTATGGTCACTTCCATGATAGCAAACGAATCTTCTTGATCCTCGAGTTTGCTGGCCGCGGTGAACTGTACAAGCACCTTCGCAAGGAGCATCGGTTCCCGGAATGGAAGGCCGCACAATATATTGCACAGATGGCTGCAGCATTGAAATATCTACACAAAAAGCATGTCATGCACCGTGATATCAAACCTGAAAACATCCTTGTTGGCATTCACGGAGAGATCAAAATCAGTGATTTCGGTTGGAGTGTCCATGCCCCCAACAACCGACGCCAAACGATGTGTGGAACTCTCGACTACTTGCCCCCAGAGATGCTCGCTCATGGTTCCAAGGACAATTACTATAGCGAGAAGGTGGACTTGTGGAGTCTAGGTGTTTTGATGTATGAGTTTTTGGTCGGCGAGGCTCCGTTCGAGGATACCCCTGTCATGACCCAACGGCGGATTACCAGGGCAGACATGTCAGTTCCCTCCTTCGTAAGCCCGGAGGCAAAGGACCTTATCAAGAAGGTGAGTCGATCTTTCTATCAAAATACATGGCTCACTTGCTCACATAATATCTAGCTTCTTGTTCTTGATCCCGCGAAGAGAATCCCGCTCGAGGAGATCCAGCGTCATCCTTGGATTGTCAAGCACTGTGAGAAAGATGATCGAACTGTGAAGCGAAGTTCGGGTTCTTCCAAGGAGGGCAAAGCATAAACTATGACTTGCCCCTTGCATTACAGAGTTTCTGGGAGTTCTGGTTATCTTTTCTTTGGGCATGTTTCTCACGTGGAGTTTTGGTTGAGCCTGCAAGCATTTTCAAGGCGTGTTGGGTTTGTCTTGGAGTCAAACTGGAGAGGTACTCGCGATATGGCGATATTTTGATCTTAATTTTATTTCGCCTCCGACGTGTTCAATACATCATGAAACATTCTAACAAATCGACAAGAAGATACGGCTACCTGTCATTTATACCAGGACGTAGGGCGAAGAATAGTATGAGACTAGATCTGTTGCTTGTGTTCCCCGGTTTCATTGACAGCCACTAGTTATTATAGACTATAGGTAGATGTATATTTTGATCCCATCTCACCTCTCCAGGGCTAGTGCCCGCAATTAGATGATACATAGTCATGCCTATTATTACTCGTAAAAAGCCCCAAAAGAACACCAGTATATAGACGGGAAGGCTCGCGTCGCTAGTGAAACCCATGAAATATAGTACATCCAAACAATATCTATCATACAAAAGGGTGGAGAATAGTACAACGCTGCATGAGTTATGGTATCATCGGTAGATCTCATCAAATGGACGTGTGTCCCGGAAACAGCTGTCCCAGACTTCATTGACGACCCTTGTGGCATGAGCTTCGTCTTTACAAGTTGGGCGTGCTCGCACAGAGAGGATGGCCCTCCGCCGGACGCACTCTTGGTGCTGTTGTGTAAGCTTCCACTGCCCTCTTCGGAAGAATTCGCGTGCCCATCTGCACTCGCCGCTGAGCGAACTAGCCCGAATCTACACGGATTTAGCAAACGTTGACATATTAAAACAGTAAGAATAACACATACCTCGGTACACGCCGCATGCCGCAGATTATCGGACCAATTCACCTTGAACCTGAGGTGGTCAAAGGCATGAACCATCTCATGGGCCATAGTATCTTCAAGGTGTCCCTGGTCCTTCATCTCATTTGCGCAAATCAGGATTCCATATTCCGGATCGAAACCTCCACCCTTCCGATCAGTACAGCGACGGCAGTAGATATTATGATTGTGAAGATCGCCTCCTAGTTGTTGAATGCTTTCGCTGAGGAATCGAATCGTAGGGCCTTAATAAATCGATATTGTTAGTATCCGGCTCAGATAACTCTTAGACGAAGATCTCACTATATTGAAGAAGATAATCCCGCTGATCCTCACAGCGCTTGCAGTCTGCTTCTTCATTGCGAGTGTCTCGCGCAACACGGAACTGCTCAATTCCTTCGTTGGACATCTTACCCGTGAGGATGGAATAGATATTGCGGAATTGGGTCCAGGTGTCATCCCCGGGGAGGAAGCCTGTAGTATCTAGCTTTCCATTTGAAGGTGCAACCGCACCTGGCGACTGGGAGTCTGTCATTTTCGATCGTGGACTAGTCGAGTGTTATCCATCATTGCGCGCGATAAAGCGAGATCCTCCGCTAATGGCGGTGGTGGTTGGCAGAATCGGCTCCGGAGTCGGGCAAAAAGTGCTCTTCCGCGATTCATCGCCGCGGGGCAGTGAACAGCACAGGCCTTTCTGTATTATTTTCGTTTGTTTCTTATTTATTTGTTTGTTTCTGGGGGATTTATTTGAACCATAATTTGCGCCATGGCGGCCTCATCGGGTCTCACAATTGTGATCAAATTAGGTGCGGGGATCTATATCTGTTGTCCGATGACTCGAGTACTGACCACGAGATGTAACAGGAACGAGTTCGATTGTTGACGAGAAAACCCACGAGCCGATCCTTTCGATCTTGACATTGATTGTGGAAACGGTCACCAAGCTACATAGAGATGGCCACCGGGTCGTCCTTGTATCATCTGGTGCTGTAGGTGTTGGTCTGCGAAGGATGAATGTGGACGAAAGACCAACATATCTGCCGCGCATACAAGTATGTCTGCCATTCTACAGAAATAGAAACCCATATAATATGTCCAATGGAAATGCTAATGAAATCTATAGGCTCTCGCTGCAGTTGGTCAATGTCGACTGATGAGTCTTTGGGATAATCTATTCTCACATCTTCGTGTCCCTGTGGCCCAGATTCTTTTGACGCGAAATGATATTTCTGATGTATGTACTCTTATATCTGCCCAGGCCTGTTCCTCCACTGACACTCAATACAGAGAACCCAATATGTCAATGCGCAAAATACATTTGGACAGTTGTTTGATATGGGAGTAATTCCTATTGTCAACGAAAATGATACTCTGGCTGTTTCTGTAAGGAAATTTCCCTTCCAGCCACGATTACGCATCTGACCCAATAATTTCTAGGAAATTAAATTTGGTGACAACGACACCCTTTCTGCAATTACAGCGGCAATGATCAAGGCCGACTATTTGTTTTTGATGACCGATGTCGACTGTCTTTATTCAGCAAACCCTCGAACCAACCCAGACGCAAAACCCATTGAGGTGGTGACCGATATCTCCTCTCTTGAGGCTGACGTCTCATCGGCGGGCTCCTCTCTTGGCACTGGAGGTATGAGCACGAAGATTGTGGCCGCAAAGCTTGGAACCAGTGCTGGTGTCACTACGGTTATCACCAAGAGCTCAAAACCAGGCAACGTCCACGACATTGTGAAATACCTACAATACCTCGAGGCTCAGTCCAATGGCGTAGCAGCTGACGACCAGAATGAGGCACCCACTGCCCCTCTTCATACTCGATTCATTCGTTCAGATACCCCGATTCAATCACGGACATTCTGGCTACTCCATGGACTGTACCCACATGGTACATTATACATCGACCATGGAGCTTACCACGCACTTTTGAACAATGCCAATCTTCTCCCAGCTGGAGTAGTCGGAGTTGAAGGCCATTTTGGGCAGCAGGAATCCGTGCGGCTTGTAGTGGTTGATCGCCCATCTCCAGATGCCTTGAATGGCGATTTTATCCACCATAGAGAAGAACCCAAGGAAGTCGGTCGGGCTCTGGTGAACTACGGAAGCATTGAAATCACACACATCAAGGGCCACCGCAGCACACAGATTGAGACGCTACTTGGCTATGCCGATAGCGACTATGTGGCAATGCGAGAGAACATCTCGTTCCACCCCGACGACCACAGTCATACGGTGACACCGTCATTAACACCGGCCTTGGAGAAATGGAAGTCCCCTTGAGGTATAATGTTGGATCGTCCAGTATACGCATATTACGAACAAAAAGCGAAAATTTTCTTGTATTCAACTGCATTGGATGGTCGATATTCCCAGTCAAACCTTGATCGTTTTAATATAAAAGTTGCTCGGGATATATAGGCCAACAATCAAAATCGAAGAAAAAGGAAGACATCTAAGTCTGGGTAAATCAGAAAACTTCCAAAAACATGACCTCCAAGGCGTGAATGAAATCACCTAGAAATTGGATGTTTCCACGCCAACCCAAGTGCCATGTAAAGGTATCCAAGAAAATAAAATTGACATGCTCGAAAGCCTATCAATCATTCCAACGGTCCAACCAGTTCTGCATTCTCTTGTCTAATGTAGGCGCAGGAGCGGGTGCAGCCTGAACAAAAATTAAAAAAAAGGAAAATGGATTAGTTTTCAAAACCAACCGACATCAAACATTTAAGAATCAAAACTCACCGTGTTCTCGATGGTGTTGGCTGTCCATGTCGCAAAAGCCGTATCCGTGTACTGCACGGTTGGTGCACCTAGGTAGGTAGTCGCAATGGAGAAGGGGAAAGGCGGATATTGAGGAGTGGCCGATCTGGTTGCAACAGTAGTCCCAGCGCTCTTAGGCATTGGGGCATATTTGATCGAGCCAGTCTGGTCACCATATGGGACAGTATGTTGGTCAACTGGAGCAACGACGCCAACGCCAACGCCAACGCCGGCAGCAGCAGCCATCTGTCGTTTGCGCAGCTCATTGTGCTCGGCTTCGCCTTTGATGGTTGGAGTCGGGAACTGCAAGGCCACTTCGATTGAAGAGCTTTCCGTGAGACCTGATAAATTAAAAGTTGAAGTGATTTCTGAGGCCTCGACGAGATGATCATGGTCTTCGACCGTAGGCCAGGGAATAGTAATGGCGGGAATCGGCTGCATTGTCTTGATCGCATCTGTTACTTTGGTCGAGAAACTACCTTTCATGTTGGTCAAAGTGAAATGGGAGGTGAACCCAGACCAGTAACTATGAGGGCCTGATAGAACTATCTTGAGGAAGCTAATTCAAACCAGGCGATATTGGTCAGTCACAAAAGGAATTGATGAAGCCGCTGATTCTGTGGGGGGCGGAAATGATCTTACTATGCATTGGGTTCATTTCCACCGACACTTTGGTCGACTTGAAATGACACCATGTCACCAGGAGAATAGGCACCATTGCTGATGACTTGCGATAGAGTATCCTGGATATTTGGTAAGCTCTTATGTTTCTTTCAGCCAAGACAGAAAGAAACATACATATGAACCTGTCGTCTCGTCACCGGCACAGAGATAAAAATTATAAGTCGAAGTCGACTCACTGTCTAAGCCCCAAAGTAGGCTCACGGGAGCTGCACCATCGAAACTCAGGCCATATGTTGTGATCTGAGAACTGATCTGGCCATAGGCGGCCGTAAATAACAGGGCGACCTGAAGCAATTGGACTCTCATGTTGATATGATTGAGAAACACAAACTTCGAGAGAGAACAGAGAGTGCATCCCCCCAGTAAAGAGAGAGGGAAATCATCCCTTCATAGGGTGCGCTGGTATGTGCATCATTCCTAAGCCCTTCCCCTTGAGCCCTCGAGCCCTTAGGGTTTTGTATAAAAGCGGTGATGTGCACTAAGATAAGGGAACATGGTCCGTGCTATCAAGGCGGCTTCTCCTGTCCAAGTGTCAGCCCACAACTTTGGACTTGGAACTTACAACCATGTCGTCTCAAGCAAATTGGAACTCAGTGACTGGCATTGCCACACTGCTGTTCGATGGCAACCTTGTTGCCATTGCTATCGCCGTCCTCTTCACCTTTGGTGTCCCGATCGCACTGCACATCTTCTTCTTCCAAGCCGTAGCGTCTCCGCCATCGAGTAATTTCCTACTCCTAGGCCCCAGTGGAGCTGGCAAAACTGCTTTTACGACCTTGGTAGGTTCCATAACCTGAGCCAGAGTGGTAGATCCCTTGCTAACTAATCTATAGCTCGAGGCGAAGTCTTCACTCGCTTCGAACAAGTCGCACAGCACCCACACCTCCCAACAATCAACCCTAGTAACCGTGACCTTACCACCGACTGTTCCAACCGGATCTAATCGCTACCGATCGGTTAACGATCCCTCCTTGAAGGAAGCCGCCCGGAATCCAATCAAGTACCGCGTAAGGGATACCCCTGGCCATGGCAAGCTCCGCGCCTCGCAAGGGATCGCCGAGCTCCAAGCCATGTCCCAGTCAAAGGATATCAAGACAAGGCTGCGTGGTGTGGTTTTTATGGTCGATACCGCTGCTCTAGTTGACGAAGCGACGCTCCGTGACACCGCAACCTATCTGCACGACGTCCTTGTATTTCTCCAGAAGCGTGCAAAGAACGGGTCATCGAGCAAGCGGACCACTGATATCCCTGTCCTAGTCGCCGCAAACAAGCAGGATCTATTCACTGCACTACCACCGGGCGCGGTGAGAGAGAAGCTGGAAGCGGAGATTGATCGCATCCGCAAGTCGAAGACCAAGGGTCTTCTGGATGCAAGCGCAGATATGGAGTTGGAAGACGAAGAAGAAATCTTGGGTAATGATGAACAAGAGGCTTTCAGCTTCAAGCTCTTGGAGCATGAGGTCGGTGTCAAGGTTGATGTGGTTGGTGGTGCTGTCAAGGGTGACTTGCAGGAAGAGTTCGGATCTGGAGTGCGCCGCTGGGAGGAGTGGGTTGGTATGTGCTTGTGAGCGGTATAACTTTTTGCTCTTTTATCTTGATGGCCCGAAAAAGTAAATAGGTGGTCCTATCATGGTTTGCTTGTATATGTTATGTCTGAAAAAGAAAAGAAAAGAAAAGTTGCTCCAAAAAGGTCCACGGGTGCTTGAGAAACTACGTGGTTTTCTATTGATATTGCCAATCCAATCCCAGTGTCTCTGTAGCTTGGGCATCAATCCAATCCTGTATGGTCAGCAATGATAGAAACAAAACGGCATGAAAGAAAGGAAAAAAAAAAAAAAAAAAAAAAAAATAGTACACACCCACAGCTCTCGAGCAAGCTTCATATCTCTAGATATCGCGCTAGGCTCACACAGCGTAGCGATAGGTATAAAATACTGAGCACGATGGTTCTGCTCTCGCACCTCTTGACTAGTAGCAAGATATAAAGCCGTAGCAGCACCGTCCTCCAGACTCTGACCCAACCACGATCCTGCCACTCTAATAAGCGAACCTAGGAATCTCCCAAAATAAGAATCCCACCCGAGCCATTGATCAGTAACGATGTTGTCCGGGAAGAACGAATTGACATAGATCTGCTTGCTCGCTGGATCTTCATCATCCAGAAGCCGCCGACTGAGTTCTTTGGCAAAGAGGATATTCCCCAACTTTGACCGGCCATATCGCCATATTCCATCGTACAAGGTCGGCCCACTTGACGCGTGACGATGAGAACAGAAGATCCAGATCGAGCTGTTGGCACCAAAAATGGAATGATGAGCTGGTCACAACAATTCGTGTGTCGTTGCTAGGTGTCACGCCGTTCTTCAACAGAGGTAGGAGTGATGTAGTTAGGACTTGGTGTCCGACGCAGTTTGTTGCGAATACACGCTCGATATTCTGAGGTGAACGCTTGTATTCATTTTGAACACCGATAGCTTCATTTTAGGGAGGTTTGTCAATATGGGGTGGTCGTGATCAGTTAAAATGAAGAGAGAGAGAGAGAGAGAGAGAGAAAGAGAGCTCACCTGCATTGCAAACCAGTATATGAATCCGGTCTGTTATTTGTTTTATCTTCTCAACTGCAGCCTTGACATCTTGGATATCCCCCAGATCGCATTTGACAAACTCGGCTCGAGTGTCATTCTCCAGTGAGATGTCCTTGCGGTGTCTCCATTCCTCGCAAGCAGTGATGTATTTATCTTCACTTCTGGCAATGATGATTACTTTCTCTGTGTCATGTAAGAGAAGCTGAGTGGTGATCTCTGTATTTCATTAACATACTCTGCAGGAGACATTCAATTAGCTTGGGATCAGGGGCTGTGCTTGCCTTTGCCGATGCCTGCTTGGCCACCCTATAGGGAATTAATTGTTAGGCTGAGATATAAAGAGAGAGAACTCACTGTCACTACAGCCACCCGTCCATTTAACGCCGGTATGTTTGAGAAGTGCCGATATGTAAATATTCCTGTCATCTTGGATTGTGGGTTGGAGTGGGCAAAGTCCCGAGGTCGCGAGGACTGAAGTTGCACATATATCTGACTTCAATCGGCGTCATCGCCACCTAAACCGAACATTGAAAAGAAAAAGAACCATGTATATATATACTCTCTATGGTGTGTATTAAGTATTTATCACATTCAACGCCTTTGCGCTGCACGATCTAGGTATTTCAATCCCATGTGTTGAATCCCATCGGGGAGCCTTCATGCCAACGCAAGAGAAACGCCTATCCCCAAATATCAAAGGTCCAGGAATGTTGAACCCCTACCCAACAAGCCATGTCTCATGCGAATACGTTTCAGGAAACAAAGAAACCCATTTTTCTAGGCCTTCGTCTTGGACTGGTGCAGCATCCAAGTGAGCAGGTCGACCTTGGTAACGATGGCCAATGGCTTCATCGCACCACTCGCATCCTTCTCGGTCACAACTGCAGCGCTGTTCCACTCGAAGAAGCGGTTCAGTACGCTGAGAGGGGTATCCATGGTGATTTCGATAAAGCCGCGACTCCGGGTCCGGGGCTTAAGGGAGTCTATGCCCTTGGACAGATCACGGGGGTCGGTGACCACCTCGGAGATCTTTGAGAAGTCAAACATGACCTCGGAGACGGGGCTCTGGCCCGAGGCCCGGCCGTGTGTCAGTCGGCTGAGAACGTTGCCCAGCGTAACGAGACCAACGAGCTTGCGCCCAGAGGGGGCAAGGACGGGAAGCTGGTCAAAGCCTCGGTCGCGCATGACCTCGATGGCAGTCTCGCAAGGGGAGTTGGCTGTCACGGTAGTGATGGGCTTCAAGCGCAAGGCGCTAACCTTGGCATTGGCCAGAGCGTTAGACTCGGGTGCCTGGGTTTGAGTTGTCGATGCAACGGCGGGAAGCGATGGGAGCAGATCGTTGGCTGCGAGCCAGTCGTCATCGGCGAACTTGAATGAGTTAGCTTGATAACAAAAATGGATCCGGGGGGGGGGGGTTAATTCTACCTTGGAAAGGTAACTTCTGATGCTGTCAGGAAGAATCACAACGACGACGTCGTCCTTGGAGAACTTTTTGGCCTCGTTAGCCTTGACTAGAGCCGCAATGGCACTGCCACTGCTACCGCCGACCAGCAAACCCTCCTCGGCGATCAGACGCCGGGAGTACTTGAAAGACTCCTTATCTTCAGTCTTGATCCAATGAGTCACGGCATCTTGATCCAAAACCTCGGGGATGAAATCATATCCAATACCCTCGACTTTGTAAGGCTCATTGGCACGAGCTTCATTGAGGGAAGGAGGCAGAGCGAGAATAGAACCAAAGGGATCGGCGGCGATCACGTTGATATCGGGGTTGTGCTTCCGCAAACCACGGGCAAGACCGGTGATCGTACCACCGGTTCCAGCACCAGCGACAATAGCACTGATCTTACCATTGGTCTGGGTCCAGATCTCCTCGGCAGTGCCAAGTTCGTGTGCCAAGGGGTTATTTGGGTTCTCATACTGATCCAAGATGTGGGCGTTGGGTAGTTCCTTCTCAAGACGTCTGGCCACGCCGATATGCGATTCAGGCGAGTCAAAGGCGGCTTCGTTGGGGGTTCGGATAATAGTGGCATTCAAGGCACGCAGAACAGCGACTTTCTCGGCGGACATCTTCTCCGGAAGAGTGATGATAGTCTTGTAGCCTGAGTCGAGAAGAATGGACCAAATTAGGACGGATCGGACAAGCACAGCTTGGACAATAAAAACATACCCTTGACGGCAGCAACCAGTGCCAGACCAATACCACTGAAACTCAATTAGCGTCCGCGCCCATGACCGCTCGAATCGAAAGAGCAGCAGAAAAGAACCTACGTGTTACCACTGGTGGGCTCAATAAGAGTATCACCAGGCTTGATGCGACCAGATCGCTCAGCCTCTTCAATCATGCGCAGGGCAATGCGATCCTTGACACTGCCACCGGCATTGAAGTACTCCAACTTGGCGTAGACGGTAGCATCGATTCCTAGAGTGCGGGGCAGATGGTTCAATCGAACAAGGGGTGTGTTGCCGATCTGCTGGGTGATAGTGTCCAAAGTGACCGGCGGTATGCCGGGGGTAGTGGTAGAAGCCATGATGTGTGAGTGAGGGAGTGTAAAAGAAGGAAAGTTGACAATTGGAAGTCGAAGATTTCGCCATCGACTTTTGCGCCCCGCCCGATGGTAACCGGGCCTATGTGATCAAGTGGGCCCATGGACTTTCTGTTTATTATTTTTTTTATGTGTTAATAAGTGTTAATAAGTGTTAGTTATAGGTTTATATTTTATATGATATATGATAGTATGATACGTACAAGTGTTAGAATAGGGTAATCTACATGTAGCTTATATAGTTAACTAGTTATACAACCCTAGGTAACTAGTAGTTACCTAGATCAGAACTTATTCTATATTAAAAATGCATTAGAGTACAATTCTAGTTTCTGAACTATTGGAGTATGGAATAACTATACTATACTATACTTCCACTCACTTTTACTAAATAATGCTATTCCTACTAATTCCTGGCTAACCTTAAGGGCGATATCCACCTATGCTTGATTGGTCATATTTGATCAAGCTCAAACTCAAGCTCTGCCAATTTATGGAGATGCAAACTGTGCATACTCTGTACGGAGTACGGAGTACTCCGTAGTACTTGACCTTTTAAAGATCGAAAAAGCCAAGGCCGTGGCTGTGCAGGAAATGGATCCCCACAGCTCTCGATTGAGGTTTCATCCCCTGAGAGGACTACGAATATGATACAAATATTTTGGAGGCCGACTCTGGAAGCCGAGGGCAGTATCACTAACGTATATATATACTAGTTAACATATATCTACACCAACATATATATATATATATATATAACTATATATGTATATATATAGTTATCTTCTTTCTATTTTCTCTCGATCCCAACCACGGGATACGACGATCACGGGAAAAGCATCATGGAACACCTGCGCCAAGAACTTTTGGCTGTCCAGATTGAAACCCTCGAGGGCTGATTGGCTCTGTTAAGTGCCAGCGCATCCCACTGTTTTCATTTGGCCTCCTTTATATTGTGGTATTGCGGCCCAGACGCTGTATAGCCCTTGCAGTCCCCCAGCTCTTTTTTTTTTTGACTTTTTATTTTGGCTTTTTTCTTTCTTCTTGTCTCCTGCGTCTTTTCTTCTCGCATTTATCGAGGTTTCATTTTTAATTTGATTGTTGGTCTCACAGTCTGGTACCTTGCGTGTACTTTTCCAATCCCCCCCCCCCCCGATCTATACGGAGTAGTTATCGGTTTAAAAAAAAATGGGCTCAATCAGGTCAACCCATTCACAGGATGCTGACCTCCGTCTCCGTGGGAGTGACCAGTCGAAGGCAGTCCAGGAGAAGCGCTCGCAGGACTCGATATTACCCACCAACTCCACCACTTCTAAACGAGCATGGGCCTTATTTCGCGTGGACACAGCTGGAGAAAGCGGTCGAAGTGGAATTCACCCATGGCATCTCCTCAAGGTATGCTTTAAGAGTGTCTGCACGCTTTCGATGGTGGTGAATATCCTCTGGCCATTCGTTCCCGCCGCAATCGCCATTTATTTTGCGCGACCCGATCTTCACGTCTGGATCTTCAGCCTCAATTACATCGCCATGGTGCCCTCGGCAAACGTGCTCGGCTTTGCCGGCGGAGAGCTAGCCAAAAAGTTGCCAAAGATGATAGGCATCGTCGTGGAAACAACTTTGGGCGCGGTGGTGGAACTCGTGCTGTTTATGGTGTTGTTGTATAACCATGGCCGGACCGAACACTCGGATCTGATTCCTGTCATCCAGGCCGCTATTCTTGGTTCCATCATGGCAAATCTCCTGCTTTGTCTGGGAATGTGTTTCTTTGTCGGCGGCATCAAGCGTCATGAGCAAACCTTTCACGAAGCCATCAGTGAAGTTGGTACTGGGTTGCTCCTTGTCGCGGGTTTCGGTCTGTTGATTCCAAGTGCGTTTTACTCCGCGCTGCGTGGAAGCGTCAACGAACATTTCACTCTGGTGCAATTGAACGAATATGCCTTGACGATTAGCCGTGCCACTTCGGTCATCCTTCTCGTAGCATTTTTGACGTGAGTGGCCGAGGCTCTTGCTTATCGTTTTAACCACTGACACCTCTGTGATAGATATCTTTTCTTCAACCTGCGCAGCCACAACTCCATTTTCGATGAGATTCTAGAGAAAGACGAACACCACGACGAAGATCGACACGAAGAAGCTGCGAGGGCAAAGCTCACCATGATAGAATGCTTCGTTGTCATCGCCATTTCCCTGGCATGCGTCTGCATGTCCGCAGTCTTCCTAGTCCAAGAAATCGAGTATATCGTGGAGCGCGGTGTCTCGGACAATTTCCTCGGTCTGATTCTGGTCCCTCTGGTGGAAAAGGCTGCCGAGCACCTCACGGCCATCGATGAAGCCTGGGACAACCAGATCAACTTTGCACTCTTCCACTGCCTGGCCCCTTCGATCCAGACAGCACTGCTGAACGCACCGCTCACCGTCATTGTTGGTTGGGGTATGGACAAGGATATGAGCTTGAATTTCGAGATCTTCATGGTTGTCCTCCTTGTGCTCTCGATTCTGGTCGTTGGGAATTTCTTGCGTGATGGCAAGTCCAATTACCTTGAAGGTGCTCTTTGTGTGCTGGTTTACTTCATCATCGCTGTTTGCACTTGGTACTATCCCCCAGTACACATGGCCTCGACAAACCAGGCTTGAACGTTGGGTGTGTATTCGCGAATATATTGCATACTGTATATCACTCATGGTTGGTGTTTTGAGGAGTTTGATGGGGGGTTTGGACTAAAGCTCCATAGATGGTCAGAGTAAATAACTGTTAACTGTCTGAACATCAGGCAGCACCTAGCTAGTCAGATAAGGCCACATAATGTAATATGACCCCATATGAGACAAAACACAGTATATGATCTGACTGGATGTTATTCCAGGGTAGTCTGAGGACGCAAGGCTTCGTTCATCAACATCTGCGCATCAACACGCAGCTCAAAGTCGGCCAGGAAACAAAAGCTGATCTCGAGTTTTGACAATTCCTGCTCACTGACTCCACCGACTTTCGCAACCCGGCTGTGCGGATAGCTCAAGTCCTCTAGAGCCTTTGAAGCAACCCAAACACCAGCAAGCACGAGCCTGTGCATATTCTTGGGCAAAACCCTTAACACATTCTCGACCAGGGTCATCTTAGATATGTACACGCTAGCTGCGAGATAGACTGCCGTAGACATAGGACAGTACCTATGTAAACGAAGCAGATACTCGTTCAATGGAATCGGCGGCACCTTCTTCGACAGAAACTTCTTCGCCAAGATGGCCATTTGAATAGCCTCTTCTGTCACCCTTACAGGGTCAACAGGATCATCCGAGTCCTTAACATGTAACCCGACAGTATTCACCTCGAGCTCGTCCTCAGCAGGGGTATTATAATCCAGAGGCGCGGAGCCATGCGCATGCAGCTCATCGGTGCCGACAGGTTTCTGGGCAAAGTAAGCGCCTAGCCGCTCAATATTTAAACAAAGCAAGTGCAATGCAGCCTCGGGCGAAATATCAAACACGGCGGCGGGGGTCTGCAACGAATGAGGATCGTCAGGCTCATGACGGTCAATATTATCCAGCGGCGAGCCGAGTTTCAGCATGGTTGACGTGGGGTTTGCGTTTTGGTTGGAATCTGTGTCTTGGGACACGGACATGGTTGTGGTTTGTGCTACGGCGGTGGCCATGGTGCGCGCGTGTGGATTGTTTTCACTGCCACGCGCAGGTGCGGGCTTGGTAGGTTGCGAGTAGAGCGCACCTGGACCTTGGGGTGGATGGTGGCTCCTCGGCTGGGTATCTCATTTTCCAACGAGTGGTTTCTGGCCTCTGTTGGGACTTAGGCTCTCTTTGTGGCGCGGATCTTGAGTTTGATTAACGGGGAAGACGGAGGAGGAATTGAGGCGAGATATGACCGGGGTTTGCTCTTTGTAAAGTCGTATAGCGGGGTGAGAGTGGTAGGTTGTTTTGGGAGTTCTATATGGAATGAGAGCCCGATCATTAACTCATTAATTTCCAACCTAAAAAATCAAACTCACCTTGAAATCTAAGGTATCTGCGAATATAAATCGAACGGAATATTGAATTGAATCGATTCAAAACAGATCAACAAATCAACAAATCAAGTCAAGAAATAAGGAGAATGTCGACCGAATAGCGACCGAATAGCGACCAGGCAAAAAGGGGAGATAAGCAAATCGCCACATGTGACCTTGACCTTGGACTTAATGTTGTAGGAATCTAACTATACAAAGTACACAAAGTACACAGAGTACTCGATTGAACAAAATCATAACCATTTCCCTCAAATCAGAAAACAAAAACAGAAACAACCCAACTCTATACAAAAAAAAAAAAGCTCAAAAACTCCCAATCCCAACACAAAACTCACATACCAATCCTAGCAGACTCTCGATGAGGATACGAGGCATATGCGCGATTATCGGTCAGATTAGAGACGCGACAGCTCCGTTACAGTCAGGCCAACTGAATTGTTATGCTCAATGTCCGAGGCGTCTCCGATCTGACCGATACCTGCACATACGACTTGTGTCCATCGCCAAGAGCCTGCCAGGATTGGTAGTGTGGTTCTCGAGTCTTACGCTGGGATTAGGAGGGGAAAATTTCAAAATGTTCAGTCCGGCTTAAACCTGTAGTCTGCTGAAAAGTGGGAGGATTCCCTCAATCACCAGGGGAGCGGTTTAATCCAATATCTGCGAATGCCTCGACATGCTAGGTCACCGGCAAAGCTATAGACGCGGGCGACCTAATGCCACTGGAGCAAGCAAAATGCTCGGTTCTAGAACCAGAAGGATGGCCCTCGTCCGCGTTGTCTAAGGAGACGCCGACCCGAGCCCGACATTTCATGCAATCCATGGTGAATGACCTTCGGTTCTCTTGTTTCGTACCGAATATCAGCACGGTTTGAGTCCCAGGTATTCTGGGACCGGGGGCCTCGCGAGGAATACTGTGGATATCTGAATTCAGGTTCGTATCCTCGTGAGGGACTCTGTGTCGGGTATCTAATTTCACACTCGTAACGGGAGTCATCGAACCGAACTTTTTTCTGTGTTCTGTTGTACCGAGGCTGTCGGGTCTCTAATTTGACTGAAAATCGTACATTCGAATCATATCTCCTTCTAGCAATATCAGAGGCCATTTCATAGTCCGGAGGATCAACCACAAAGAGCCTAGAAAGCGGTTCATGGGTTGGCGGTGCATACCGGGAACCGAAGGCGCGAACAGGTTCTGACCTGTAAACCGAATAGGAAGGTTGGTACCTCATATCTGTCGAGTGTAGGTATGTGCGCTGCCGTGTTCTCTGTCTTATATTAATTTCTTCTCGATACTCGATGAAACCCGAGGATAACTCGAGGGCAACGGAGTGATAATAAATGGTCCTTGAACAATGCATCTGGAAACAAAGATACCCTTGAAACAAGGGAGTTGTTGGAGGGAAAATAGAGAAATAAAGAAGGACTCGACGAACCTCGTTCATTACGGCACGGGCGAATTGTCGGGCACAGTATGTGTAAGACATGTGGACAATGGCAAAGCAGGTGATTCCTTTCAAAGAGTAAAGACAGAAAAGAGTATTGGTATATTTGACTCGAAACAAAAGAAGGACAAAGCAAAGTCGGATATAGATTGAAAACAAAGAGCTTGGTGAGATATCGACTTAATTTTATATTCGACCATTCGACAATGAACATGGATTTCAAAACAACCTCTCCTTGCAGAGGGGAGACCTATAATGAAGTTGTTAAATATTGATATTTGATATTATCTCTCTCTCCAAAAAAATAATAATGATACAAACCTGAGGTCACCAGGGCGCAGTTCAACGAGTCAGCGGGTTTAAAGACTAGTTGCCTGGTGACAAAGTCCTAAGTTCAACTTCTTCCATCACACTAGGAATGCGAAGTTGGAGTTTCATCTCCGAAAAGAGATCATATCGCTTCTTGGTATAGTGTGATTAGCAAGGTGCTCCCTAGTGAGGCGCAACTTGAAGAGGCACGTGGAGCGTCAAGATACAACGCGACCTGTTATTGTCCATAGCACAACCAACACCAACTTTTTCGGAGAATAGTGTCCCATGTTCTATACAATGACTGGCATCACTGCCTAAAATATTCACTGCGCAACATTATTCAGGAGTAAGTCATCCAGACACTGCCCAGGTGGTGAAGGAATCCTTCAGCCACCGCCAAGCGTCAAATCAGAGGTCAAGCCACTTCGGCGCTAAAACAACCAACGGCGATTAAGAGCCAACCATTGACATTTTCGACTGTGAGATCCAGACGGAATCTCATGTATGAATGCGCAGATCCATAGAAACAATAGAACCGCGAAGAAAAGAAAAGAAAAAGAAAGGGGGCTTGGGCAGCAAAGCTTCGCCACGATTCCTATGTCCACCTCTTAATTAATCTATCTTGATTACCATCACGCTGGTGGAGAACATCCAAATTGAGCTTGTGGACCCCGTTTTGAAGACTAGTGAGTTCCTTCTCGAGGCCCGAGAGCGCTGATTCCTCCGAAGGATCGCGCAGTGAGGTTTCATAGTGAGAGTTGGCGTGCAATGAGCAACGAAGAAGCTGGGATGCTTTATCCAACGGTGCTAAAGAAGTCACCAGAGGAGCGTCTACAGCTATACTGAGACCGTGAAGTGTTTCGGAAATGTGATGTCGCTTCTCATGGAGGTCACTAACCCCTCCATCCTCGCGTGGGTGGAGGATTGATTCCGGTGGTACACCAACACCCCTCAAAAGTCTTTCGAGTGATGGTTGGGCAGCTACGGGCGCAGTGGGCGTACGGGTGGCGAGAAGGAGGCCTGGCTGTAACGATCGACGTCGGAGAGACTCTCGTCGGGATGATGGCTGTGTGACGAGCTCACTGCCTGCTTCGGATTGATATAACGCGGCTAGCTGTTCTAACAGTTCTGAGGACGACTCCCGGACCCCGAGTTGGTTTGTGAGATCTTGCTTTGACAAAGTCATTTCGATCAACATGTCGAGTGCCTGGAAGTATGAATTAGTTCATTGCTGATCGATGTCAGTGCCGAGGTAGAGCCTCATACCTGTTCTAGTTTCTCCTGCGACGCCACTCGCAGCTGGTCGTGCTCGTTCTGGAGTTCACGGAGGATAGGCTCGTGGAACTGCTGCCTGGTCGACATTTCTGCCAAGATTTCGATCTCCGGATACAGAGATTCTAGTTCTTCCTCAAGGGCAGTGCTCGTTGCCCCATCCATGGCATGGGAATTTGAGCCGCCTGCGTGAATTGTTTCCAGATATAGTCGATCGAGACGATAGTGTATTTCCTCCGCCACGTAGTCTGACAGCATCGCAGTAAGATGGTTCGTGCGCTTGACCGTAGATGCATCATTCCCACGATACTTGATGCTGGACATAATCGTTTCTAGACTTGCGAGTGCCTTATCGTCCTGCTTTAACCGGGTAGACAGAGAGGCGAGTATTCTCTTGCTTTCCGCGCCCGACTTGTCCGTCGCGGTTTTAAAATCGGCCTCCAACTCATCGGCAAGCTCAATTGCCTACATCGAATTAGGATCAGCAACACGCGACGGTGTGTTGTAACGGAAATGCCCCTACCGCCATTGTAGTATTTTGCCTCCCCGCTTCATGTTTCTTTTGCAGCCGAGCGATATCCCGGCTCCGCTGCTGCTCCACATTGTTTTCCAGACCCAATTGCTTATAGAGGCTTGCACATTGGAACTTCAAAGTCTCGGTCTGTTTCTGAATTGTTGCTGTTGAGGCTTCAAGGGACTCGATCGCGTTGCGGAGTTCGTCTTCGAGGATAGGCCGTGTTGCGCCGAGGTCTGGGTTGCTGAGAATAGGTTGAAGAGCGCCGGAGTTTTCAAGCTTGAGGTATCTGTCTCCGATTAGTGATGTCCTGTAATTAGGGGTACAAAGAAACGTACAACGCGAGTTCATCTTTTGATAGCAGGGTGTCGGGGCGGAGATGCTTAGACGCCCATTGCACATTCCTGTCATCCTCAAATGCCGACTCAATCACCTCCCGCTTGGCTGGAATATCTCGAACCTTGAGAATTGATATGAGCTTGTCGGCCAAAGTGTCTTCCATTGTTGTCTTTGAGAGGGTTGTGATGCGGAGACCTGATAAACAAGGAGCTCCGAGAGTGGAGCTCCGGCTTCTCTCAGAGTCCTATGTTGATCGCTCTCCTACAGAGTATAATATTTCTAGTTTCTAATAGGAGAAGAAATATCGTTATTGTAATATCTATTTTTATATCTATATAGATATATAATTTGTCTATATTATGAACAACTTTCAGAGCTATTGAAATATATGTATTATGTAGGTATATCAACACCCGAAATTCTTTAGTCAAGTTCTTTATACAAATCCATTAAAGAGATAAACCGAGTTATATAGCGTGCAGCCCTTGTTTGTCCATGGACAAAGAGCATTTCATTTCAGAAGCCAACAAGGATTGAATGCTCGAGTATAAAAGGTCCAACCAGGGCATTGAATAGTACATCCCCTCGACCCATCTAACCAAATATTTCTATTCAGACTCCTACACTAACCATCACCATGGACGCAACAACTACGCAGGCCTCGCGAGAATTTTTCGACGACTCGCGAAATGATTTCGTGTTATACATCCAGGAACTGTGTGCCGGGGATATTTCAGGTCAGGACGTCGCTACAATCCAAACCGAGCTTCGTCGTATAGCCAACACACTCTCTGGATGGACAGAGCATTCAGATCATCCCAACGAGCTAACTTGCAGCTGTTTTTCGGACCGGTGCTGCAACCTCTCAGATATTATCGTAGAGGTCGCTGAGCTGGTCACTATCAAGGACGGGCAATTCCCTCTCACAGTTTTGAAAATGTTCGATATGCTATCTATGCAGATAGGACGACTCACTCTTGACGGCCATCGCGAAGAGGATGAGTATGCGCGGAGCTTTGATCGCATGGCCAAGGATGAAGATCGTAGATGGCAGATTGGGTCCCAGGGACCAAATCACGGTAGGGCTGCACTTCTTTTTGGCTTTTGGTCTCGTCTGAATCGCTTCCCGAAGCCTGGCCCCAATTGCACGTCCGAGTGCCTGGGTGCACATGCCGGTAATCCTTGATATGGGGTTCTAACTTCTTTATATGACTTGTGACTATCGCATATAAGATATAAGATGGTGTATATAAAGATCGGCAGATCAACCGAGAGAAGAGGCCGAGAGAATGCGGCTGCCTGTGGCTGAGTAATCCAAAAAAGGAGGAATTAAACATCCATAGATGTTAGAATTAGAATTAGAGAATTAACTAGAATAGATTAAACTGTTCAACTTCACTACAGAGTACAGAGTACAGAGTACAAAATACAAGATACAAGATACAAGGCACAGCATAGGTGTACCTGCCGACGCGTGTCGATTAGCGTCTCCGCAAATCCGAGTCCGCCTTTTCAACCTTTCAACACTCTGGACTCTGTTTACCCATTTACCATTTACCATTTACGTCTGACCATCCTTTACACCTTCTGAGCTGCGCTTCCTAAAAAAACCAATTCAAACTCTGTGGATGCGCCGGCGACGGAACCGCGATGTTCCTTTAGACTACCGTACCAAAACAGTTCAGTCCTCGAATCGAGCCTCCTTTCCAGCCCCCGAGTGGCATTCGATACATATTCAACAATAGACAACCAAAAATGTCTACCAAAACCTCTCCAGAATCCTGGGACCCCAGCCCGGGCCAGACCTCCGGTTCCACCTCCGCCTCAAATGGCAACGGGACACCCACTCCTCCAAACGATGTGGAGATGAAGAGCTTGCGCCCTGATCCCCCCAAAGGCTCAATTCCTCTGGGGGAGGATATTATGCAGTTGGCTCGGATGGGGGAGATTGGCACTATGCAGAAACTGTTTACCGCTAAAAAGTTCACCGCGAACCACCGCGACGAGGAGGGGATTACACCGCTGCATGTTCGTTACAACCCAGCGCAACGTACAACCGGGATCTGTTCACTGACCGCATTGTCTCTTTCTAGTGGGCGGCAATCAACAATCAATATGCGATGTGTAGATTCCTGATCGATTCCGGGGCCGACGTCAATGCCAAAGGAGGAGAATCAGTGGCAACACCAGCCATGTGGGCTGCCCAACGGTGTCATTATTATATTGTGAACCTCCTGCTCCAGAATGGTGGTGATCCTCTCTTGACGGACGTCCAAGGATATAATATCCTACATCTTGCGACCATTGATGGTAACGCTTTTCTAGTCGTGCTGCTTCTACACCAGGAGATCCCCGTGGACGTTGTGGACCAACAAGGGCACACTGGACTGATGTGGGCTGCATACAAGGGGTATCCTGCATGTGTGGATTTGTTCCTGCGATGGGGTGCCAATGCAAATGCCGTGGATGAAGGTGGGTTGACACCGCTTCATTGGGCGCTGGTCAAGGGCTCGATGCCCTGTGTCCTGAAGTTGCTTGAATACGGCACCGACCGTTTCGCAAAGACCCGCGATGGAAAATCACCTGCAACTGTGGCGCAGGAGATGAACACCCTGCGGGTTTGGTACCGCTCGCTCAACGAGCGTGGCTTTGAACCTGATGGCACTCAGAAAGTGGTGCCTCTGGGCCTTTCAAGCTTCGTACGCAACAAGAGCATCATGGCCAAGTTCTTCTTTCTCTGGCCTTTCTTGATGATCCTGGTTACCATCTGGATGCTCAGTAACCTGACGATTTTCGTTGCTGTGCCCCTCGTGTTGGTGACACTCTTCGGGATGCAGTATATTGCACAGCAATTTGCGAACAAGGGGCCTATGGAATATCGCGTTCTGCAGAAAACACCGTATCTAGCTGGTGTCTTTGCAGGCACGTTGTTCTGGGTTGGCTTCCGCTATGCTTTCAAGGTGCTACCAGCAACCTACTCATCGTCGCCGATCCTGAACATCTTGTTTGCGGTCTTCTTCTGCTTGACTGCTTATTTCTACATTTTCTCCATGGTCCAGGACCCGGGTTATGTGCCGAAAGTGAGCAGCAGAAATCAACAAAGAGAGATTGTCAAGGAGCTATTCCAGCAGTGGAGGTTTGACGAAGAGAACTTTTGCATCCCCTGTATGACACGAAAGCCACTCCGGAGCAGGCACTGTCGGCGTTGTGGGCGCTGCGTTGCGAAACATGATCAGTATGTATGCCTTGACAAATTTCTATTGGTCTGACCACTAATTCTTGAATAGCCATTGCCCGTGGATTGATAACTGTGTTGGAGCGAACAATCTCCGCCATTTTGTTCTTTATATAGTCTCCCTCGAAGTTGGCATCATTCTGTTTGTGCAGCTGACTATTGCCTGTGAGTACTTCGTGGCGAGGGAAAATATTACCTAGGAATCGGTCAACTAACATGATACAGATATCAATTCTCTCCCCGCTCCTACCAATGCTACCTGCAATGTTATCAACGACACACTGTGTGACTACGCCTCTCGCGACCCATTCACGCTGATTCTTAATGTGTGGATCACCCTCCAGCTGGTCTGGGTCACGATGCTGTGCGCCGTCCAGCTCGTCCAGATCTCTCGCAACCAGACAACCTACGAGAACATGCGAGGCCACCACATCGACCGGTCGTATCCAAGCTCCCAAGCCTTTGCATCGGCCATGACCGCCGGAACCACGTCAATGGAAGCTGCTGGTCTTTCGGCTTCCGGACAAGGACCCAACCCGGCCCTCGGCGGCCCTCCTCCACACCGACGGAAAAACGGCTGCATCCAACAATGGTCATCTCTCCTCGGAATCGACGCTTTTTGGACTACCGCCAAGGACGGTCTCCGCGACGGACCCCAGGCGGCTCGCCCCCGCAACCCCTTCTCCCGCGGTGTTGTCACCAACTGCCGCGACTTTTGGTGTGACCCGGCTCCACTCTTTGGTAAGCGCCAGACTGGGGCGGCGATGCTCGGCGGCGAGGTGATTAACTATCATGATATGTACGAAACCCCAATGCGCATGCACACCGGTAACCGGTCCAACGAGGGACCTGGCTACCGCAGCGTTGCCGGCGAGGATCCCGAACGCATGGTGTAAGCTGATCTGAGATTCGAGCGCGTTTACATTTGTTTTTGATTCCAGATTCTGCATTGATATCCTTGTACTCTGTGTTTTATTATGCAAATCAGCGCGGTGTTGCATTATTGGGGCACGTGGCACGAGCAAATGTTTTGCATTTTGCATTTAGAACGGATCCTGTACAGTTGACGTCAGACATTAATGATTTCTTTTACTATATACTATTATGGGAGATGACTTGGCTTTTAAGCAATAGGAAGAGACTATCCGGTATACATGATAACCTGCTTATAATGTCCAAGGTCCTCAACCTCGACCCACCCCCCGCGGGGCAAATTCTCATTTCTATCAGATAAGATAGATCGTCTCTTGGCCTTGCAGTAACCCTGCAGCTAAGCACCAAACGCATTGCATAAAGGCCGAGTTTCCGATCTTCTCTCGGGGTTTCTGGAAAGATACCTACCTGGGAAGGGCAGTGCTATTCCGTCCGACGGGCCGATTGGTGCGTCCAACTGGGTCCAGGTCCAGGTACATATGATATGTATTGACAGGTTTACACTTTACATTACGCATTACGGTGTGAAACGTACCTGCATGGGAGCTCTGGAGGTGCATATGCCAGCGCACACTAGGTGGCAAGGTACTTCTGTAGCTTACGATCCTGGCACCCTGGCACCGGGGATAGCGGCAGTAGTGACTCCTGATGTGCAACCTTGGCTGCAGGGTTGCAGCATTTCAGGGACGAGGAATGCTTGACAGCCGAGGGTCCAGTGTGGCCTGATGTTTCTTGATGGTCCTGAACTTTCTGTTAATGTAGCGGTCAACGATTAACTACATATGTACGGAGTACTCCGTACAATAGGTTGGTTTCTTGGCTGGTTACACTAGGTACTGTGTACTTTGTACTGTGCTATGGCAGTCACCTCCCTAAACTTGCCTAGATATATACAGGATAGGCAATCGATACTATGTTATTATACGGTATCGGGTCCATTCAACGGCTTTCAATAATGGAGCCCGAAACAAGTCCGAATCACATAAGCCCAATCTGAAACCTACCTCGGTATGGAGACGAAGGACAGGACCACGGAGGGGGAGACATCCGATATCGCCGAAGAGAGAGAACCGAAACCTAGTGGGAAATTGGGGAAGATCTAATCTCTCGGGTACCGGCCTAGTCCATGGACCTATGGAGACAAACACGAGGCATATGCATGGATATTAGGTCTTTTGAGTAGAATACAGCATCTATTATGTAAATCAGAGCAAATTAGGTATGCTAATTTCTCCAAGGAATAGGGGTACAGGATCTACATGTGCTATAATTATATTTTATATTTTATAAATTTTATATTGTCGATGCAGATGGAAGCGCGGTTTCCGATTAAAAAGGATAGGATAAATTTACAACTACCAAATCATAACAGTGCGTATGCAGGCTCCATCTCGGTAAAGACTCGACTAGGCAGGTGATGGAGCTTTTTGGGAAGCCACTTTAACTTAGTGCGGAATTGGGGACACTCATGAATTGTACATTGTATATTCCGTATTCCCAGGTTTTATATGAAGAGAAGAGAAGTTACGGTCAGGCCCAATTCAATTTAAAAAAAAAAAAAAAAGGACATCTAGTAATATAGATACCAAGAAAAACAAAAACAAAAAGAAAAAGAAAAACTGCAAAGCCAAGTTTTCGATCAGATAAAAATTTCCAGTTATCTGATCCATGCAGGACCCACTTGCATTTATCTGATTTGATGTGATTATTCACCTTTTGGACTTGCCCAGGTGGGATTCGTGGTGATTTCTTGATTTCGGGTTGAAAGAAATAAAAAGAAAAATGTCAGAGAGGCAATGGCCAATCTATAACAATACATATTATTAGCAGTAGACATACCATCCCGGATTGGGATCGGCACCGATCAGCGATAGTTTGACGAGTTTCGCGCGATTTTATGGATTTCATTTTCCCAGATTGTCCCGCAATTGCCAAGAAAAAAACTTTTTCGTACAACTTCCGATCGCGGTGTACGTGGATTCTACTCCACACGCTTCGGTACTTGTTACCTGCCTAGGATTTTACAGGGACCGTAAGTGCCTGAAGATCGGGTAGGCCCGATCGGTTTGTATTGTGGATTTGGAAGAAATGAAATTGAAGAAAAGAAGAAAAGCTCATCATTAACGCGAAAAAAAAGAGAAGAATCTAAATACACAGGATGTCTAAATGTTTCACCCAGAACAGCAAAGGGAACCCAGAATAGCAGAGGGAGGGGGGAATCATCGAGAGCTGTCTCGCCGGACATAATTTTAAAAATCTCGGCCCACTTCCCAAAAGCAAACCCGAGACACGAAACGACGATCATGTCACATTGTGTTTTTTTTTTTTTTTTTTTTTTTCACCCTTTTCTCACAGCATAGCGCGCACCCGGGTGTCCTGCACCGAGGAAGCGCCGGCCAACTGTTCCGCAAAGACGGAGCTAACAATCTCGCCACCCCGCACAGCCAGCACCGACAGCAAAGAATCACTCAGACCGTGGGTCTTCTCGTTGCAACCCTGCAGCCAGATACCAGCCTGGGCACTGACTTTGGCACCGTCGAGCGAAACACGGTAATCCCGGCCGGGGTTCCAGGCCGATGCGCCGGCGGGTCGCAAGCTGCGCACGTTCTCGAGGAGTCCCTCGTGCGCGTCGCGGAGGTAGCCCGTCGCAACCATCAGCGCATCGACGTCCAACACTTCCTTGCCTTCGCTCTCGTTCTTGACTGACTTGACATGGATGCGCATGCGGTTCGATGCGTTGTGGTGTTCGATCCGGGCGACCTTGGTCTCGGCGAGGATGCGTTGCTGCCATTGTGTCTCGTCTGGGTTCTCCACTCGCTGCAGGTACATGTCGTTGTAAATGGACTCGATCAGTTCCAGGCGAACCACGCTGTAGTTGGTGGCTTTTTCGATAGCAATGCGCTTCTTGCGTTCTTCGGCGCTCATCTCGTAGAACTTGTCTACGCGCTCGGGGTTGAATATTTCGTTCACACTAGAAAATGAGAAAAAAAAGCAAAAGGTTAGCTTGGTTGAAGTTCTTTCGGAGCTTTGAGGGAACGTACAAGGGAGAGTCATCACTGGGACGCAGAGCGGTATCACGGAGGATCAGGGTGGTGCGCGAGTTGGGGTATCGGCGGTGCAAATCGTGGTAGATCTCAGCGGCACTTTGGCCACTGCCGACGACGGCAATGTTATAAGGGGCCATATCGTCGTTCAGAATCTGAGGCAGGTGAGTGCAGTACTTGGAGGAGTGCATGATGCGGGGATCCTGGGGGAAACCAGGAGGCATCTTAGCCTTGCCACCGAGGGCAATGACGACCTTGCGGGAGTTGCGGGAGGAGATCTCGCCAGTACCGGTGTTGCGCGAGACGACGGTGAAGAAGTCAACGATACCACGGGAATTGGTGGGACCGGGGACAACCTCAACAACCTCCTCGCCGTAGTTGACGACGTTGTCAAAGCGCAGGGCACACCAGCGCATGTAGTCCTCGAATTCCACACGGGCAGGTAGGAAAGTGCCCAAGTTGGTGAAGTGGATGAGACGCTTCTTGTGGTGCAGGTAGTTGAGGAAAGTGAAGCTGCTGCGGGGATCGCGCATAGTAGCGAGATCCTTCATGAAAGAGATCTGCATGCGCGAGCCCGGGACCAGCATACCGGAGTGCCAGGCGAATTGGTTCTGCTTCTCCAGGAAGCAAACCTTGGGCTTGAAGTTGGGGTCCTTCGAGGCACCGAGGGCGGGGTCCATAGCATCATTCAGGGCAATGGCAACAGCGAGTGAAGCTGGGCCGAATCCAACACAGAGCAGATCGTGCATCTCATCCGCGCCAGTGGGTCGCAGCAGTGACCGAGCTGACTGGGGTTGGGCGCGTGGCACCATATCGTTGAGGAAGGAGAGCTCCGACTTGCGGGTAACAGGCTCCATGATGATTCAAGAGTTTTTCAAGGTAGAAAGGTGAAAGGTCAAAAAAAAAAGGTCAAAAAAACTGTATCTATATACAACCGAAAAGGGAAATCCAAGACCTTCAAAGGGGAGCTTCCAAGGTTTTTCAAATCCTTTCCAAGAAAGAAAGGAAAAGCAGGGAAGGGAAAAAGGCTTTATATGGTCCTCTCGAAGAAGAGCGGATCAGATAACTTGACCAAGTGGATCCTTTCCTGAAGGTCTCTGAAGCCCTCGCTTGAGCTTTTTGCCAAGTTTTCGTATTTTCCCTGGTTCGGGTGTTTTTTTCAATTTTATCAATCAGTGAAATCCCGAGGGTCTCCACTAGGGAAGATGGTTTGATGTTTCTTTTTTTTTTTTTTTTAATCTAAAGGTGATACTATTATATACTTATAAGTATTTTAGATACTCCACTATATGCAGGAAGATAAAAGAAGAAGTAGAAAAGGTTCGATGCTTCATGCACATCAACTTGATCAACCAGAGCACAGCCATTTCTAATTCCTCAACCCCCAAAAAAGGTCTTACGGCCGATGTCGGGAATAATTGGGGATCGGAGGGGAAAGAGTACGTATTTAACATGGTATATATGCACGTTGTTACTTCTCTTGGCAACGCATGGAACTCGTTTACAGTGGGGGATCCTGCAGGAAAATTCCTCCGGAGTGTATTGACTGGGTTATTTCTGTTATTTCTGTTATTTCTGTTATTTCTGTTATTTCTGTTATTTCTGTTATTTCTGTTATTTCTGTTATTTCTGTTATTTCTGTTATTTCTGTTATTTCTTTTTATTTTACGCTCGGGCATTTGAAGTGGGGGGAGGTAACAATTATATTATATGAGGCTATTATTGCTCTTACTATGTATTATGCAAATTTACAATTTGTTTACATCTAACGGTATATTATCTTTGTATGTACTATGTACATACATACAGGTATACGTCATTCATAACCGGACACAGCCCTACTGTTTCAGCTGATTCAACCGAGTGGGGGAATCCATGGATGTCGGGTGGTTTGATCTTGAGATTATGCGTACTTTGTACTTTGTACTTTATATAATATACAATATATAATATATATAATAAATACATACGTGTAAACTGATAAGTATTATATCTACAAATGTAAATAAAAAAATATAATAGAGGGTAATAGAGGGTAATAGAGGGTAACAGAGTAACAAGTAAGTAATACGAAGGATCCAAATCTTTCATACATGTACCTTCCAATGTTCTCCTCGCCTCTCTTTTCCGCGCTTGGCTCGCTGGAAGATCATACAAATCCCTATGTATGGTTGTGCCCCTCGATTTTGCTTTTTTAAAACCGACCCCCCCCCCCTTTTAAAAAAAAACTTGTATGTGGGACTCTTTCTTTTGGCGCGCTTGCCTGCATACGATCTTCTCCAGCCACTCACGTTGCACCTAATTAGATCGACTAAGCAGACTACTTCATAGGTACCTAGGTATATGCTTTACCTCGAATATGTATGAGTGAGGGAGAAAGAAAAAAAAAAACCACTGCGCAGGTCATGGACCGATTCACTCAATTCCCCGCCGTCAATGACGATGGTGGTGATGTTCACATCCTACCCTGGCAGATAGATGCCCAACTCCCCTCCGAGATATTTGCTTTGTCATGGGCAGTCTTGCTACGGGCATTCACAACAGATGAGAACCCGGTCTTTTTATTGAATGGTACGCCAGTCAAGGCAGATCTATCCACCCAGACGGTTCAGCCAGCAGATCTGGCTGCTGTATCAGACCTCTCTACCAAACACACCGCTGTAGTGTTGGGAGATCCTCCGTTCAGTGATGGACCATCCCCGGCCTTGCAGTGGACCCTGGACCCCGCGACCCAGTTGGGAGCCTTGTGTGCGACCGGAGGCATGGACGCCGCTTTCCTATACCAACTGGGTAATCAGCTGAAGCAGATCGTACAAGACCAGGCTGCCCAGAAGGGTATGCAGGTGACACTATCGGCCACTGAGCTTCCTGATCTAGCCATTTCAAATTCCTCGCCCTCCACACTGCCAGGGCCTCAACTTCTACACGAGCTTGCCCTGCGTGGGCTCAACGATTCAAACCACGCCATTGAATTCCTCACGGCGGATGGAAACATTCGTTGCTTGTCATACCGTGACTTGGATCTGCTTTCCTCGGAGCTGGCAAGGAAAATAGCTCGTGCTTCGACGACCTCACAGGGCATACAGAAGGTTGTGCCAGTACTTCTGCCCCAGTCTGTGGAATTGTACATTTCATGGCTGGCCATTCTCAAGGCTGGCGCAGCTTTCTGCCCCTTGAACACCGATGCGCCAACAGATCGCATTGAGTTTATCCTGCAAGATGTGGCTGCATCTGTCGTGGTCACAAATGATGCTCTTGCAACAAGGATACCGCTGAAAGAGCATATATCTATTCTTACCGTGGACGATCTCCAAACCAACGCCGATACCGCAGAACCATGCTCAGAAAACAGCATCTCTACTGATCTGGCATATGTCATGTACACATCTGGCTCCACGGGCCGCCCCAAAGGTGTCGGGGTGTCCCATATTGCTTCTACCCAATCACTCCTTGCTCATGATGATTTGATACCCCCTTTCAAGCGCTTTTTACAATTCGCGTCTCCCACCTTTGATGTTTCCGTGTTTGAGGTCTTTTTTCCCATGATGCGAGGATCAACCCTCATCGGCTCTGAGAGAGAGAATATGCTTCTTGATATTTCCCATGTGATGACTACGATGAGAGTCGATGCCGCTGAGTTGACCCCAACGGTGGTAGGAGAGTTGCTGCGCACGCGAGCCGCAGCCCCATCTCTCCAGGTGCTCCTCACAATTGGTGAGATGCTCACCAGACATGTGGTAGACGAGTTTGGTCAGTCTGAAGGCAGAGATGGCATTCTCCATGGAATGTACGGGCCTACTGAAGCAGCAATTCACTGTACCGCTGCCACCCATTTCCAGGCCAAGGATCGTGTCAATATGATTGGAAAGCCCTTTAAAACCGTTTCCGCATATATCATGGCACTACCATGCAACGATGAGCCATCCTCCACGGAGCTTCGCCCCCTTTCATTAGGCCAAATTGGAGAGCTTGTGGTGGGCGGTCCTCAATTGGCAGACGGGTATATCAACCGGCCCGAAGAAAATGCCAAGGCTTTTATAGACAGTCCAGTGTATGGCCGACTCTATCGCACGGGAGACAAAGCCCGCATACTCCCCACCGGGGAGATTGAGTGTTTTGGTCGAATTTCCAGCGGCCAGGTGAAGCTGCGAGGCCAGCGGATAGAGCTTGGCGAGATCGAGCATGTCATCACCAGGGCCTCCGGTATTCGCAGTGCTGTAACCATGGTCATCGACGGGAACCTGGTTGCATTTGTTCTGGTTACCGACAAAGGAACGACAGACAGCAGCCTCCGAGACGTCTGTCGTCAGCTGTTACCTCGCTTCATGATTCCTGGGGAATTCGTGCTCGTCGACCAATTCCCCCAACTTCCCTCGGGCAAGATCGATCGTAAAACACTAGAAGCCGATTTTATTCGCCACCGAAGCACCGCTCAGGCTTTTGACGACGAACTTTGCCGAGATGAAAAAGAAGAGTCTATCGTCTCGAGCGTGGCTGATGTGCTACGCCGACGAATTTCGTCGACAGAAAGCCTGGCAGCAGCCGGCCTGGATTCACTAGCAGCAATCCGTCTAGCGTCCCATCTCTTGGATGCGGGAATCCGCCTGGGTGTAGCTACGCTGCTGGAGGCCGACTCAGTGGACGGGATTTGGCAGCTTGCCACCAGCCTTGAAGCCGCGACCCCGACCGAGGATACGCAAGCAGCCCTGCAAACAATTCTCCAACTTGTTTCAGATGCAGGTGCAGCAAGAGCCGACTCGCTGGGTTTGAGCGAGCAAATTTTGGACATCGTACCATGTAGCCATATCCAGCAGGCTATGATCTTGGAGACTGTTCAAGACAACAAGGCATACTGCAACTGGATCGAACTAGAATTCGAGGCCTCGGTCAGTTTAACTTCGGTGAAAAATGCATTTGGTCAACTGGTGGACCACAATGAAATCCTGCGCTCTGGATTTGTGGAAATAGGCCTCAAGGATCACTCATATGGTCGCTTCACCTGGAAGACCCTTGACAAGCAGGTTTCCGTGCAACAGGAGTTTGACTACGATTTGGGCTTGAGTGCGGGTCATGATGTCTTGAATCCCTTCCGAGTCCAGATCAAAGAAGGGAAGGATCATCTCCGCGTGCTAGTGCATATCCATCATGCCCTCTACGATGGATGGTCTTGGCAACTCATGTTGAAAGATCTCAGAAGTATCTTGTCTGGAGAGGAGCTCACTTCTAAGCCTCCATACAATGTCGTCGCAAACTTTTTCATTGAGCACAAACTGGACAAATCGGCAACAGAGTCGTCCTCAACCTACTGGCGTGATCAGCTACAGGGACTTTATCCTGCAACTTTCCCTACTTTCTATGGAAATGCAGATATTGCACACGCTACCGACAAGGCTACTCGCGTGCTGGACATATCTGTATCAAAACTCAACGAAGTGTCCCGGCATCTTCGCGTGAGCCGGCAAACCATTTTCCAAGCCGCGTTTTGCTATATTCTCTCTTCCTACCTTGGAATTGGCGATGTTACCTTTGGAACAGTCTTTTCAGGCCGGACTCTGCCCTTAAAGGGCATCGAGTCTGTTCTCGGGCCCTGTATCAGAACTTTACCTACGCGCATGAACCTCGACAAAATGCAAGACGTGTCGGATCTACTCTTGGCCATACAGAACATGAACCGCAAGTCGCTCGAGCATGGGAGTCTTCCTCTCCAGGATATCAAGAGGGCTTCTGGTATCGATTTGGATCGCAGTCTCTTCGATACGGCGCTCGTGTGGCAGGAAAGCATTTGGTCAGATGATCACCAGGGCTCAGTGTTCCGGGAAGTTGAAACAGGGGAGTTTTTAGAATTTGCGCTTTTGTTGGAGTTTGAGCCACGAGAAGAAAACATCTTTGCCCGCGCGACTTACCAAAAGTCGGCGCTACCATTCGAGCAAGCTATGATACTCCTCGAGCAGATTGATTCTGTGGCCTCGATCTTGATTGACAAGATTAAGCTTCCGATCCAGGAGATTCGATCGTATCTTCCCTCGTCAACGTTGTCTATTCAACACGCAGTATCACGCGAGCAAGTTTATCCGCCAAGCTTGGCATCCAGCGTTGAGATGATTGCCTCTACAGACCCGGACCGGGTAGCGGTTGAGTTGATGCTCTGGAAGATAGAGACCCCTGCCCCGTTAGTCGAAAGCATGACCTACGGTCAACTAAACTCGCGAGCAAATGGCTTTGCACACCTTTTGCTCCATGTTGGAGTGACGAAAGCCGATCTAATAGCCATTCATCTACCAACATCCATTGACTTTTACGTTGCCGTGCTTGGGGTTGCTAAGGCCGGTGCTGGTCTCCTCCAACTTCCCCAGGCCTCTTCGCAGGTAATTCGTTCTATTCTCTCCACGGCGAAATCCAAGTTTTGCATCGTCGACCACTTGACGGAAAATAATCATCGCTTGGGTTCTTTGAAGTCCCTCCAGCTGATTCACCTATCTTATTCACTGGATGTCTATCATGAATTCAATATTCCATATACCAATAAAGGGTCTAATGTTGCCTATGCTGAAGTGACGTTAATTGAAAATAACTTGACGGAAAACATCGTCATCACACGCCAAAACCTGCAGAGCAATATCAATGCTCTCTCAGACTTGTATCCAATGCCAACTGGATCGAAGATGCTCTCATGTCTTCAAGGATCAGGTGGTAAGTTTTCCATCAGATTTTGTTTTCCAGGTTAACTTTCTGACAAGAACACAGCATCAATTTTCCAGACATTCTTTGCTTGGCACGCTGGCGTGACATTGTGCTCAGCTACAGACTTAATCATGATGACTCGGATCGAGCAAGCCTGTCAAGATATGAACATAACACACCTTCACTTGCCTCCCATGCTCGCCTCCCGTATTGATCCACAAGCAGTCCCCAGTGTGCAATATCTTCTCTCTTCCGGCGAAGAAATGACCCCCAAGCTCCATCGCAATTGGGTCGACAAAGGTCTTCATCAAGCATACAGTAATAATGCAATGGTTTATGCATGTACTCTTTGTCCCAACATGCAAGCATCGACCTATATTCGGAACATTGGTAGACCCCTGAAGAGCACATCTGCGATGATTGTGGAAGGTGGAGATTCACTCGGTCTTCTTCCTCGCGGCGCCATTGGAGAGTTATGCTTTGGCGGAGATCAAGTTGGGCGCTGTCTACCCGACTCCGAGCCGTCAGTGACTGGACGATTTGTTGACCATCCTGAATTCGGTTGGATCTATAGAACGGGTGACTTCGGAAGACTGCTTCCTGATGGTACACTCATTCTTTCTCGAAGTTCCGGCCTTGCACAGTCATATGCTCCGTCTATTGATCTTGATGGGGTTGATCGTGCTCTTATGTCTTTGGAAATGGCCCAAGAATCAGTGAGCATGATTTTGGATGAGCCAACACTGCGTCAGCAGCGATTGGCAGTATTTTGGGTTCCTTCAACAAAATGCTTGGATTCTGTGCAAATCGAGAAAGCTACGAATGATCTTTTCAAGGAGCTCAGCAAGAAACTCTCTCCTTCTACCCTTCCATCCCTTCTTGTTCTCGTGGACGCGATAGATCTCACTGTGTCTTACAAGACCGATCACTTTATGTTGAGGCAACGACTGGAACAACTGACAACAAAGGAGCTTGCGATATTTTCGCCAAAACTCAGTGCCGATAATAATGGTGACAGTTTTACCGAGCTTGAGAAGACCATATCTGCCGCACTATCGGCAGTTACTGGCAGTGACCAAAACAACATCCGCAAGCACACGTCTTTCTACAGACTGGGTCTGGACTCTCTTTCTGCCATTTCCTTCTCGCGGAAATTGCAGGAGTCGGGATGTGGAAGACTTGCTGTGTCCACAATCCTGCGCCATAGCTCTATTGCTCAACTTGCAGCTGTGATTCCTCCCACGACCAACGGGCATCGGCCCGAACAGGCTGTGGAGCCCGCACCACCAACGGTGTTCGATGAAAGTTTCATTCATCAAATAGAAGATGAATTCAAAGCCGCAGAAATAGCTGTACAGAGCATCTATCCTTGCACCCCACTCCAGGAGGCTATGCTTGCAGCCGAGTCTGGTGGCCATTCAGCTTATTTCAACCACCTCCTGCTTCTTGTTCACACCGATGCTGAGGCTATGAGAACAGCATGGGCTGAGATTATGCAAAGACAAGGCATTCTCAGAACTTGTTTCACGCAAACTAATGATAAGCGCTTTGCTTATGCTCAAGTTGTACTGGATACATCGGCCTTGCCGTGGTCCCATATTGAAACTTCCTCTTCTGAGCTTGAGAATGTCATCAAGGAGAGCAAGTCCAAGTTCGAGGATCTTTCTCCAATCAACGGCCAGTTGCCCTACTCACTCACTTTAGTGACCGATTCGGCTGCACAGAAGACACATCTTCTACTGTCCATTCACCATGCACTGTACGACGGAGAAGGTATCGCCCAGTTATTGCAGGAGCTGCAGCTGTTGCTTTCAAGCCAAGAATTGCCAGCAAGCCCTCCATTCCACAAATTCATCGATTACATGACTTCTGTTGACTATGGCTCGTCGGACGAATACTGGGACCAGTACTTGTCCGGTGTTTCACCGACCCTCCTTTTCACCCCCGAGCCCACAGCCAATGCAGATGAGTCGGCATCACAGCAAATTCATACATCCCTAAATGGCTCTTTTTCATCGTTCAAACAACAATGCAAAGACCTCTCCGTAACCCCCTTGAACATCTTCCACGCTGCATGGGCCAGACTGCTCTCTCTATACACCGATTCCTCGGACGTCTGCTTCGGTAATGTCTTCAGCTGCCGAACCATTCCCTTGGATGGCGCGGATCAGATAGTTGGGCCTTGCTTCAATACACTCCCAATTCGAATCAAGTCCTCCTC
Organism: Penicillium cf. viridicatum; assembly: GCA_028974045.1. Taxonomy (NCBI): domain Eukaryota; kingdom Fungi; phylum Ascomycota; class Eurotiomycetes; order Eurotiales; family Aspergillaceae; genus Penicillium; species Penicillium cf. viridicatum. Next base: position 1,127,812 of record JAPQKQ010000007.1, on the reverse strand, counting down.
GACTGCAACAAATAGTGACATCATGAAATTGTCCCAAAAGAGCAATAACGACACTTTACCTCACCAACTCAGCCCTCTGCGGCGTATTCAACGGCGTGTTCTTGGCGATGGCTCTCGCCTCTTCGGCACGCTGGTCATTTTCCAGAACAGAAATACTGATCTGGATCCCAAATTCTGGGAACTTCTTCAGGACGAAGGAAATATGGGACTCCCCTTGATTTGCGAGATCATCCCCGACGAGTCTGCCGACAACATCCATATCTGCCTTCACTTCCAAGTATCGTATATCTCGCAAGCCGTGGCTGAGAACATCGCCCGGGACTTTGTGGCCCTTGTTGGACACATTACTCAATATCCATCTGCTCAGGCATCCGATAAGCGGCCATTGGGGACAGACATTCCTCGGGTCTTTGAACAGAAGGTTTCCTCAGCGCCAAACTCTGTTCAGTTCCTGACTAAATCTCGTCAAAAACGCCCATGGTCCTATCAAGAGGAGATCATCCGCGACATTCTTTGCAAATTTTCAGATGTCGACTGGGATAATGTGTTCCAGGACACAACGATCTTCCAACTTGGCCTAGATAGTATCAATGCTGTTCAGGTATCGGTGAAGCTGCGTGGATTAGGGTATAGGATCTCATCTGGTGATATTCTTGAGGTATGTCATACTGGTGTTTGCATGTTGATCATGAATTCAATTCTCTACTTACTGACTTGCACCAGGCTGCTTCTATTGATCAAATTGCTTCTCTTCTTACTTCCAGAGCGAAGGTTGTTGAGGAAATCGAGTTTAACTTTGGACTTTTCCAAACCCATCATTTGCAATCTGTTTGCGAACAGCTTGGGATTTCATCGCAAACAGTGCAGTCTCTACGCCCTTGTACGCCAGTTCAAAATGGAATGCTGGCGATGTTTACACATTCCCGCGGCGAAGTGTACTTCAATCGAATGACCTTGAGGTTCCCGGCACCTTTAGATAAGACGATTTTGAAAGAAGCATGGTCTACGGTCATGGCTCAGCATGAGATGCTTCGAACAGGCTTTGTTCAATTGCGCGATCATCAGAACCCTTTTGCTATGTTAACTTACCATGAAAATAGCGAACTACCATGGTGCGACACCTCGACTTCCATGGCAGACACTTCTGGTGTTCAAGAAAAGCACGCTTTGGAAAATCTCCACCAGCCTCCATGGAGGATTGAAGTCGAGGCAGGTGACAACACCAGTATCATGAATTTCTCTGCACTGCACGCTATTTACGACGCCCAGTCTCTGGCTACCATATTTTCAGACGTTAGAGCAGCATATGAAGGAAAGGCTCTGGCTACGCCGGCACCCGTCACCGAAACTCTCGGTCCTATCCTTCTAGAAAGCAAGAGCCAGAGCGAATCCGCAAAATCCTTCTGGAAAGAACTGGCCCCAGAAGTGCAGCCCTCCAAGTTCCCCGACTTACATCCCATCCGCACAAACGAGCGAACATTACTCACCACCTCCATCTATTGCGCACAGCCTCGCAAGGCTCTTGAAGATGCCTGTCAAGATATAGGGGTGACACTGCAAGCAGCGGGGCAAGTCGCATGGGCTCGCTTGCTCTCTGCATACACGGGCGAGTCCAATGTCACATTTGGAACCGTGCTTTCGGGTAGGAACTTATCCACCGCCGCTCAACATGCGGTATTCCCGTGTTTGGTCACAGTGCCGACGCCCCTGCGTATTGAGGGTTCCAACCGACAGCTTTTGGACCATACGTTGAAGCGAAACGCTTGGTTGGTGAAGAATCAGTTTGCGTCTCTGTCGCATATTCAGCGATGGCTAGGTAGCGATGAGCCGCTCTTCGACACGCTGTTTGTCTATCAGAAGTTTACTTCGGATGTTGTTGGTACTGATGGGTGGAATATTATTGACGAGGAGACGAACATTGATGTAGGTAGAATAAGCAGACGGAATACTCAGGATTTACACTAACATTTTACAGTACCCCGTCTCCATTGAGTTAATTCCGCACTCGACAGATCTTCAGATCTCGCTGAGCTACCGGGGCGACCTTGTCCCCACGGAGCAAGCAAGGATCCTTTTGAGTCAGTATGACAAATTCTTGCAGGACACTGTCTTCCATCCAGATGTCAATCCCACCGATCACCAGTCCGTGGGTAGTAGTTTGCTATCTATTACCCCTGCCAAAGAAGCACCAATTCCCACCACGGTGTCTTTGCTGCATCAATTTGTCGAAGCAAACGCGCTCAAGATTCCCGAGAAGATTGCATTCGAATTTGCTTTCGGTGACACTGCAAACAACCTCCAGAAGAAGACTTGGACTTACCGTGAGTTCAATGAATGTGGTAATCAAATTGCGCATTTCCTGCAGGCAAAGGGAGCCGTCCCTGGTGGAATCGTGGGAGTATGTTTTGACAAATGCCCTGAAGCCTCCATGGCGATTCTGGGTATCATGAAAGCTGGATGTGCATATTTGGCTATTGACCCTGGTGCTCCTATCTCTCGTAAGCAGTTCATGTTAGAGGACTCCGGTACCAAGATCTTACTTTGCAATCAATCCAAGATGATGGAACTGGAGGGCCTTCCGGCTATTGACGTCCAAGCACTTGATGAGCCTGGGCTGCTTGATGGAATCTCAACAGCGGATGTCTTACTTTCCCATTCGATTCAACCAGATGATACTTGTTATTGTCTGTACACCTCCGGTACAACCGGAACACCGAAGGGCTGTGAGATCACGCACGATAATGCTGTGCAGGCAATGCTGGCATTCCAAAGATTGTTCACAGGACACTGGGATGAAGAGTCTCGGTGGTTGCAATTTGCCTCCTTCCATTTCGATGTCAGTGTTTTGGAGCAGTATTGGAGCTGGAGTGTTGGAATTTGTGTCACGTCCTGTCCGCGAGATCTGCTGTTTGAAGATTTGACTGGAACGATACAAAAGCTTCAAATTACGCATATTGATCTGACGCCTAGCTTGGCAAGACTAGTCCATCCCGATGAAGTCCCGTCCCTTTGTCGGGGAGTCTTCATCACCGGCGGAGAGGCGTTGAAGCAAGAAATTCTCGATGCCTGGGGCAAGCACGGTGTTATCTACAACGGATACGGTCCTACTGAAGTTACTATCGGATGCACCATGCTCCCACGGATGTCTGCCAACGACAAAGCTTCAAACATCGGGCCACAGTTCGATAATGTTGGGTCGTATGTGTTCAGACCCGGTACGATGACACCAGTCCTACGCGGCAGCATAGGCGAACTCTGCGTCTCGGGACCTCTCGTTGGAAAGGGCTACCTGAACCGAGCAGAGCTGACCAAAGAACGATTCCAAGAGCTCCCCGAATTCGGCGATCGCATCTATCGCACAGGCGATCTTGTGAGAATTTTGCACGACGGAAGCTTCCAGTTCCTTGGTCGTATTGATGATCAGGTCAAGCTCCGCGGACAGCGACTTGAGATTGGAGAAATTAACGAGGTCATCAAACAAGCTACGCCTGAATTGAATGAAGTCGCTACCCTAGTCATCACGCACCCCAAACAATCGAAGGACCAACTTGTCTCCTTTTTCACGACTGTCACTACAAACAAGAAATCTCGTGCCGTTGACGCTGGAGTCCGATCTTCAGAAGATGACCGCGCCCTGCTGTCGAAGATTAAGGGCGCTTGCCGCACTCACCTTCCCGGGTATATGGTGCCTACACATATCATCCCGATGACGCGCTTCCCACTCTCTGCCAATAACAAGGCTGATATGAAAGTCTTGAAGAGTATCTATCAGGAGCTTTCTCTGGAGGATATTCAGAAATTGAGCTCGATGAGTGTTGGTCAGCCTACTGACAGTGTCCAGGAACAGAAAATCATATCTGTTCTGGCGAGGTTTATTGGTTCTTCTGAGGAGAAGATCTCGTCATGGTCCAGTATCTACGAACTTGGTCTGGATTCTATATCCGTTATTGCTTTCTCGAAAAGTCTCCGGGAGGCTGGGTTTTCTCAGGCTCAGCCATCGATCATTATGAAGCGTAAGTCTGAAGTTTCAGGTGTTGGTTAAGAATAGACCTGACTAACAATCCACAGATTCAACAATTTCCGGAATGGCTTCGGCTCTACAGGTGTCTATCTCATCTTCCATGTCCGTGGAAACGATCCAACGAAACGCCAAGCAAGACATCGAGGCTTTCGCGCACAAGAACTCCCACGCTATCATCGAGCATATTGGAGCCATCGACGGTGAGATTGAAAAGATTGCGCCTTGCACTCCGCTCCAGGAGGGTATCATATACCACTATCTGTCTAGTAGCACGCCATTGTACTGCTCATCTTTCACCTTCGAGCTCGACCCTTCGGTCAACATCGAGAATTTGCGCACAGCTTGGGATCAGGCACAGAGAGATGTTCAAATGCTGCGCGCCAGACTTTTGCCATCACCGGACGGTTACGCCCAAGTTATCATGAAGAAAGATCCCCTTCCTTGGTTCCTTGCTACAGTCGGCACCAATGAAGAGATTGATGACTTGCGCAAACAACGACATGACCACTGGACCACCCAGCTTGACGGTCTTTCAACCAATCTATGGGAAGTCGGAGTCATCTCTTCCCCTGAAACATCGGTAATGTGTCTGAACATCTTCCATGCTCTCTACGATGGAAACAGCCTGGTCCTGCTACTCGAATCGGTTGCCCAAAATTATCTCGGCCAGAACAAGAGTTTGCAGTCAATCCCGGAATTCCTTGATGTGTTGCACTTGGGTCCCCTTTGTAAAGACCCTGCGGCAGAGGTATTCTGGAAAGAACATCTTGCTGGCTGCCGTGATCGAGCTTTCGCCGATAACGGCCAAGTGGACAGCGCGCCAATTTTGCTCAAAATTCAAATGAATGCGACAGATCAGGTCGACCATCTTCGCCGGTCTCTCAATATGACAGAGCAAGCTGTTCTCCATGCCTGCTGGCTTCTCACTCTCCAGCAGAAATACTCATTCGTGCCACCACTTGGTATCATTGCCTCGGGCAGGACAATTGATGTACCAGGCATTGCCGACGTTCTTGGACCGCTGTTCAATACGATCCCCAGCAACGTCCAGCTGCATGGCTTGGAGTCTTGGTCTGATGTCGCTCAGCGCTGCCATGACTACCACGTGTCCACCATTCCTTTCCAATACACCGCACTGCGGGACATTGTGAAATGGCTCGGAAAGAACCCCGATGAGCGACTCTTCAATTCTTTGTTCGTATTCCAGAGGGAAGATGATAAGATCAAATCCTCCACAAAAAGTCTTTGGCGTACACTCGACTCAGAGGCCCAGCATGAATACCCTCTGGCCTTTGAAATTGTGCGCAATAGCAATCACTCTCTGACAGCCACTATTGCCGCACAGAGTCATGCGGTATCATTAGAGGACGCTCAGCAGATGTTGTATAAGTTTGAGCGAATCCTTTATGAGTTTGCGCAAGACCCCAACAAAGAGCTACCCAAGATAAACGGGGTGTCACTCACACAAGTCGTGACGAACGGTGAAGTGAATGGTCGTCATGAGCTTTCGAGAACACCAGAACATACCAATGGCTCTTTGTTCGAATGGACTTACCAGGCTTGCACAATCCGCGACGTGATTGAAACCCTTGCGGGAGTGGAGCCGCAATCCATCAGCGAGAACACATCAATCTTTGAAGTTGGACTTGATAGCATTGATGCAATCAAAATCTCCTCGCGTTTGAGCAAAGCCGGCATCAAACTTCCCGTGAGCTCCATCATGCGCCATCGTACAGTGAAAGCCATGAGCGAGCAACTCTCAATGACAAATGGTCATATCAAAGATGGGACATTACCATTGCTCAATCAACTAGAGAAATCGTTGGCCAATTTCCTCGGGGCTGAAGCTCTTCTTCCCCCGAGCGCGGCTCGAATCCTACCAGCTACACCCATCCAAGAAGCTATGGTGGCAGAAATGTCTGCCTCTGGGTACAAGCATTACTATAACCACGAAATCCTCGAGCTGGAGCCAGATGTGGACATCGAAAAGATGGAGCGGGCATGGAGAGCTGTCGTTAGAGCCAACCCTATCCTCCGTACTTCATTCGTTGAAGTCTGGGATCCGCAAATTCCTGTTTCATACGCCCAAGTAGTTCACGGCGAGGATCAAATTGACCTCCAGACTGTCCGTCTGCACGGAGTATCCGTGGAATCCATTATAGAGACTCAGCGTTCAAGGGCCCGCAATGAACTGATAAGCAGCCCTCTGCTCTCTATCACCATTGCGGTGGATGGAGATAAGCGGTACCTTGTTTTGTCGATTGCACATGCTCTCTATGATGGCTGGTCAATCAATCTGCTCCACGAAGATGTTGCCAAATCCTATGCTGGTGCAGAGTGTTCCCGCCCGCCAGCCGATGACATTCTTGAGCAAATCATTGCCTCCTCTGGCGATGAAGTACTCAGGTTCTGGCGAGCAACGTTATCCAACTTCACCCCGGTGTCATTCTCGCCTATGGAGCACGCTGGCAATAGCTCGGCCGTCGTTCACCGAGCAGAACAATCGTTGTCCGTTCCACTGTCCAAGGCAGAGACGTTCTGCAAACGCCATGGCATTACTCTCCAGGCACTTCTTGTCGCTTGCTGGTCTCTTGTCCTTGCTACGCATGCCAAGAAGCTAGATGTGGCCTTTGGACTTGTCCTTTCTGGTCGGAACGTGGCTGACTCTGAGCATGTGATGTTCCCGACCATGAACACTGTCGCTATGCGAGTTATTCTTCATGGGACACGCGTAGAATTGGTGAAGTATGTGCAGGAGGCTCTCGTGGCTATGTCAGAGCATCAGCATTTCCCGCTTCGGCGCGCCAGACCAGATACGGGATCGCGGGCGCTGTTTGATACGCTTTTCATGTATCAGAAGAGACCGGTGGGAAATGTCCAGACTGGGCCTGGGCAGGTTTTGTATAAATCTACCGGTGGAGCAGCTGATGTTGAATACCCTGTATGCGCCGAAGTTGAAGGTGTCGGGGAGGATCTGGTTGGGCGGGTTGCGTGTCGTGGAAATGTTGTTGGGGATCAAGATACGCTTGCACTGTTGGGACAGATGGGCGATATCCTTTCGTCTATCATTGATGGCCCATCTAAACAAACTGTCGAATTTACCAGCGAAGGAGTGAAGATTTGTGGAAGCGCGGCTTTCCAAGATGAGTCTGGACAAGATATCGAGACTGATTCGGTGCCTCGGACACTCAATCACGCAGTATGGCTGCCCATTGAGTCAAAGATCCGCAAGGTTCTTTCCATTGCATCCGGGGTACCTGAAAACTCCATTGACAAGGGCTCCACAATTTTCGAGCTTGGTCTAGACAGCATCAGCGCCATCAAGGTGGCTGCACTCTTGAAGAAACAGTCTGTCAAGCTCGCAGTCAGTGACATGATTCAGGCTGGTACCATCGAAAACATGGCCAAAGCAGCCAACAGCAACCAGACGGAGTTCTCTGTTACAAATATGTCGAGCATTATCCACGAGTCTCTCGATGGCATCGATGTGGCGGAACTACTACAGTCGCATGATATTGATTTGCAACGGGTGCGAAAGGTGTTCCCCGCAACTGCAGGCCAGACTTATTTCCTCTCAATGCACACCCTGAATCCCAAGGTATTTTATCCGGAGTTCTATTATGTGGCATCACGACAATTGAGCCCTGAAGTACTCGATCGGGCCTGGGCTCGGGTCATAGACCAAACCCCAATGCTTCGAACGACATTCATTCCCACTGCCGACCATCGGCTATTGCCCTATACGCAGATTGAGTTTGAGGCTGTGCACACTCCTGTGATCTGGCATTCCAAGTTTGATCGGCATCTTGTTTCAAAAGGTCTCAAGCAAGAATTTGGGGCAGTGCCGGTCGCACTGCATGCCTGTCAAACGAACAAGGGGACGGCGCTTATTCTGCAAATTCACCATGCACTGTACGATGCTGTTAGTCTACCCCATATCCTCGACAGACTTGTTACACACTGCAGTCAAGAGGAGGTTGCCAAGCCAAACCCCAACCTTGATCTCTCACAGCTCGTGGCATTCCAGCATGTTTATTCGCCCGTGGATGTCCGGCGGCAATTCTGGCAAAAGTATCTAGGCCAGATCCCAACAGCGGTAAAACACGGGGATGGCTTCGGCGCTGTACAACATCACTACCGACCGGGTCTGGTTTCAAATATGGCCAGTGTCGAAAAGGTTGCTAAGCGCCAGGGCCTTAGCATTCAGACCGTCTTTTTGGCAGTCTATGCTCGAGTACATTTGCAGGAATTCGGTGCAGCTGAAACTGTAGATGACCCAGGGTCTCACAGGCGGCTAACTGTTGGACTGTACCTTGCCAATCGATCCCATTCCATCGAGGGTCTAGCCGAATCTGTGATTCCCACCGTTAACATCGTTCCACTACGACTGGATGATAAACTCAGCGATTCCAACGACACCCTCCTGGACGCCGCCCGCAGGATCCAAACTGAAATCAACGAGATCAGCCGACCGGAATACTCGGGTGTTTCTCTCCTAGAAATTGCCGAATGGACGGGGGCCCGAATCGACACTTGCGTCAATTTCCTGCGACTTCCTGAGCAAGAATTGGCACCTAGCAACGGTGACCTAGCAAAGTTTTCTCTCACAGCAATTCAACGCGAGGAGTTGGAAGATCTTAGCGGGGCAGTTTCAGAAACCCCAAATCGGATTAATGGCAATGGTGTAGCGCCACCGGGTGCAGCCGAGATGAGCCCGGACCTCGAGCCAAGCGCCTCAACGGTTACTCACATCTTTCAGGTAAGTGGGCAAAATGCACATCATTCTTTTTCTTTCTTTTTCTTTCTTTGCATCTTAACGGTGATCGATCTTTATGCAAGTACTTACATTTTCAACAGCCTACGATCGATGTGGAAGCCGCCATCCGCAATGGTCGGTTAGACTTTGGGCTCTTCGCACCGGAATCCCGTCTTGACCGAGATACAGCGGAGACTGTGATCGGCGCTATGCGACGGGAGATGTCTGCATTGGTGACAGGCTTCGAATCGACATAGAATGTCTAGTGATGCTAGGGATGGAAGAGAGGGAACAGTACTCCGTATCCCAGGGTGATTCTACGGAGTATGGAGTATAATAGATTAAGTTTTTTTTTTTTCTTTTTGTTATTTTGCTTTCTATTTCCTGCTATTTCCTGCTATTTCTATGGCTCACATATTCATGCATATGAGGCGTTGGACGTGTATAGTTTTCTTTTTTTCCCAATCGAATTTATATCGAAAGCCATCTGATTTGACGAGTGACGGCGGGACCCACGGACGGGACGGGCCCGGGGATCTATCTTTTGGAGCAAGGTTTATGATAAGGGCATTGTGTTGTGTAGTTATGTATCTGTTGTATATAGTTAGTATGTAGGTACTTTATAGGGTCTCTTATACAAAGTAGGGCTTATATGGCTTATAGGGTACACTATGAACTAGGTTTCTTTTTTTATATCCCCCTTTTTTTAACCAATCGGACTCAACCCAGTAGGCTTTTTTTCTCCCACATTCCTCCGAGAATAGGCGTGATGAATCAGATGTGGACTTTAAGAGGCAGTGAGAGTAGACTGATGGCGCTTAAGCAAGGGGGATTTCGCGTGGCCTATCAGTTGACACTGGGCTTCTTTTTTCTTTTTTTCTTTTTTTCTTTTTTTCTTTTTTTGGATAAGAAAGTACACCTACAGAGAATTAATAATATAATATGTAACAATAATAATATGTCTACCTTGATTAGAAAAAGAAAAGAAGATCCAAGGTATACAAAGGTATATTGTATACAATAGGCCGAGAAAGACGGGGGAGAATACCCCTCCCTTTGTTTATTGGAGTACAGGGACCGTGCGAAGACGCGCAGTTTTGCCTACGGAGTACATGAACAGAGTACATAGAGTACATGGGTTTGATTTTGATTTTTTGTTCTTTGATAGGTGAATTATTTAATTTGAATACCATATTATTTATAAACACTTAAGAGAGAGATGATAATATACTATATTAAAATATACTAAAATGTAGGTTATTTATTGTTTGCTTACCTAAGTCAATCACGCGTCACCCTAATCCACATCGGGCATCCAACGATCAACAACGCGACTGCGCGTTAATCGCTTTGGACTTTATTTCTCTATATCCTCTGAACAACACGAACACACTCGGAACTTTGGAACATTGAACTAAAATCTTTATAAACATTCTTAATATCCCCCCCCTCTCCCAAGTGGTTTCAAATTCAACTCTCGGTTCCCCCCGGTCCTTGGAGACACGGTCACATACCAATACCCAACCCCTCCTCGATTCCGCCCTTTCGCCCTCGTGGGCTGACCTCACCTTTTGTATTGGGGGACTCACCCCTTGCAACCTTTTTTTCGTTGGAACAAAAAAGATTCTGACACACGCCCTTCAACTTTTTTTTACACTGTAATCCAACCTGAAACATTCCACACCTGTCGCGCATCTCCTTGATCTGGTTATCCTTGGGTATCAAAACGCAAAGTGAAACATCGTGAACACGCACGCGTTAGGTTTGTTCCTAGGGCGCATGGGAGACATTGAATTCCTTGGAATCCGCAATGGAAGTGGTATGACTCAAGTTTGATTGAACTTGCCACTCGCACCTGCTCTTGGAAACATTCCAGTCCCCGTGCCCTCCTTCGGATATCATATCCTCGAATATCTCTGAGAATATTCTTGGCTTCCTCTCTTTCCCTTTCTGGACGCGTTGTTGATTTGAACGCGTCAACCTTGGAACTGTGGGCAAGCTCTCTCTAAATCTCTCGACTCTCGATTCTCGATTCTCTTCGGGATATCTACATTTCGTTTTTTTAAGATATCTAGAGCGCATTTAGTTCTGACGCGCTCTCCATTCTGCACTTGTTGCGCGGCACGTTGACACATTCCCCCGATCATGGTTGCAACGTTTTCGCCGCACCGGGACTCCGGTGGCACACTTCACCTGCCATCGCACTCGGGGATCCATCACGTTGACGCCAGCTCTGCTATCCGTCAACTGCGGCGCTCACTTTCGCGCTCCCCCTCCAAAAGTTCAAACTTCTTCCTCAACCCGCGTACTCATTCCCCCTCCAAATCCGCTTACATCTCTTCTCCCTTGTCGCCATCACGACGCGCCTCACAGAACAATTTTGTTCTCTTCCCATCCCATCAATCTCATCAGTCGCCTCTCGCTGTCCCTTACCCTCCCAGCGCGAAGATCAGTAGGCCGGCCATGCGTCGACGAACATCACCCCGCAGTCCGGCCAAACGCGTTTTGAGTGTTTCGACTGACAGTGGTAACGCGACTCCAACCCAACCCATCTCTTTGCCCTCTGGCGAAGAAAATGATTTGACTCTCGACGACCTCGTCGCGCCAGGTCAAAGTACCACCCCAGACAGTCCTTGTTTTATTAACACTCCTTCTGCCCCTCTGGGTGAATCAACTTTTGCGCCGCGCTCAACGTTGTCGCGCATTGAGAAACGACGTAGTGGGACCTTTGGTAGCTTTGCGACTGGCAGTCCCTTGAAGCGTAGCGACGGGATTATGAACTTGGACCAAGCATCCCGAGGCAGCCCTTCTGCAAAGCGACGCAGCGTGCACACTCCCACTTTCGCAGCCGAATTCAGCATTTTCGACAACGAAGTCGAGAACACGACCCCGGAAGGATCTCCAACACGCAACGAAATTCCCTCTTTCCCTACGCCTGTCCAACCCCACAGTCCATTTGCGACCATTCCTAAGCGCTCGTCTTCTCTACGACGCTCGACCCTTCAGCAGCGCGGCGATCGACCTCTCTTTGGGCGACCCAGGGCCATGGATGATTCAACCGATGCATCACCACCCGAGACGCCATTGTCAGTTAGGCCACGAATGTCGTTTGATAGCAGCCTATTCCAACCCGGCAGCGAAAACATTTTCTCTCCTAGGCCGCCAGCCAGCCCGCTTTTCTCCAACTCCCCCGCCAACCCTCCCGCCAACACCACTCAACCTCCTCGGCCCACTGCTCATCCTCTCTCGCGGACTATCACCCAATCCTCTTCTGGGTCTAGTATTGATGACTCGCCCACCCATGAACCAGTTCACAAGCCCGAGGGCCGACGAACAATGTTCAACTTCTCCAAATCTCTCCCCGCCGGGGCTACTCGTCCTGCCCCCGTGAGTCGGATCACACGAGAAGATGCAGCAGAGACGTTTGCTACCCCGGATAACTTCAGGCTAGTGAAGCCTCTTCCCGCGGCATTCATGTCCACTGGACTTATCTCCAAGAAAAACCGCAACGCGGAGGAGAATCCCGGATTTAACAAGAGCATGCCCGATACACCCTGCAAGCGGCCTGTCAATCTTTTCACCGCTGGGCCAAATCCCACGGACCGACTGTTTGACAAGTCACGTTTGGTTCATCAATCAGATGCTGTTTCTGCCTCTCCATTCAACCCACCTACTACCTCGCGTCCCAAGCCGAGTCCCTTCGCTCGGGGCATGGGAATCTTCGGTAGCAGCTTCAATCGTCCCGAGGCCTCCCGGCGTGGAAGTTTCGCTAGTATTGATGGTGATGAACTGATCCTCGCCCAATCGCCCTCCTCCCGACATGACAGCCAGCCTCTAAACGATGACTTCCCTCCCACACCGACCAAACAGCCCTTCCTTCCCTCTCGCACCTACCCTCCCGCAACTTCTCAAATCCCGTCTCTGGAGCGACTATCCGAGACAGCGAGTCCGCTGCACGAGAAGTTTCTGCAGGCATCGCCTCACACTCCCCGCGACCAATACTTCCCTCCCGACCCAAGTGGCTTATCGATCTCCGTGCCAAGTGATCATCAGTATGTGCAGGAGCATGATCTTCCAGCCACTCCAACTGGTCCGCGAGACTCTTGGTCGTCTTTCAGACGGCCCAGTCTCCAAATTAGCGGCTACTATGTTCCCGATGTAGACCCCACTCTGACATCCCGCTTTGACAGCGTGGAGCTTATTGGAACTGGCGAGTTCTCCCAGGTTTTCCGTGTCGCGCAACCTCACGACGCATCCTTCCCATCTGTCTTCTCTCTTCCATCAAGCGAACCAAGGTCGCCGACTTCCCTCCCTCATCAGGTGTGGGCAGTCAAGAAGAGCAAGCAGCCCTATCTGGGGTTGAAGGATCGCGAGCGCCGTATTCGCGAAGTCGAGGTTCTCAAGGCTTTGACCAACTGTGACCATGTTATTTCCTTTATGGACAGCTGGGAGAACAATGGCCATCTGTACATTCAAACGGAGTTCTGCGAAGAGGGTAGCCTGGATGGCTTCTTGGCTCAAGCCGGACTTAAGGCCCGACTTGATGACTTCCGTATCTGGAAGATTTTGCTCGAAATGTCTCTGGGACTGAAGCAGATCCACGACGAGGGATTCATCCACCTCGACCTAAAGCCTGCTAATATTCTGGTCACCTTTGAGGGTACTTTGAAGATTGGTGACTTTGGCATGGCGGCACGCTGGCCTGCAGAGGATGATATTGAGGGCGAAGGCGACCGGGAATACATTGGACCGGAGATTCTTATGGGCCGATTTGACAAGCCCGCCGATATTTTCTCACTTGGTCTCATCATTTTTGAGATCGCTGGCAATGTGGAACTTCCTGACAACGGAGTATCTTGGCAGAAGCTCCGCAACGGCGATATGAGCGATGTGCCCAGCCTTACCTGGAGCTCGGAGACCAGCATCTTCCGCGATGCAACTGGAAACCCTATCTCCGAAGGGTCATCTTTTGAGGATCTGTGTACCTCCGATCTGGGGGACAACGACTTCGACGATGACTTCGTGACAAGTCGCCAGCTGAGCAACCCCAAACCACAGCGACTCGCACGCAGCGGGGAGCTGATTGATCCACCCAACTTCATGGTCGATGCCAACCATCCACAGGCATTGGACGGCATTGTTCGATGGATGATCTCCCCCGAACCTCAAAACCGTCCCACGGCCGACCAGATCCTGGAAACTTATGGAGTGCAATTTATTAACCAACGACGCCGCGCTGGCGCCACCGTCTTCGAGGGTAACTGGGGCCCCGCTGACGAGATCTTGGCCGAAGATGCCGAAATGATCGACGTGTAATTTAATATCCCTTTTACTATTATGCATACGGAGGGTGTTGTGTGTTTTTTTTTTTTTTTTTCCCCTGTCCTTCTTTTTTCCTTTGTCACCTCTTCCCGGCGTTCAACCTGGAAGCATTTCTTTTTTTTGTCCCATCTTTGATGCCATGTTTTCACGTTACGACATTATCCCTCCACCCCATGCTTCAACGGTTGAGGCTGGGGTTTTCTGTTGCGGGCTGGGCTTTGGGGGCGTTTTCGATCCATCCGGTTCGGATCTGGGCGTTACCTTGAGCAGTTCACGGATACCACTGGAGTTTGCAAAGGGTTCTTCACCCTGTTTCACGGATCTTTTTTTTTTTTTCTTTTTCTTTTGTACGATTCAATACCTAGCGTTACGAGATGCCAGAAATGTACCAACCTCGCAGGGTGCTTGCTTCTGGAAATGGTCAAGGCCACTCTGGGATTCTGCTGTATTCGTTCCAACATATTATCTCCTTGGAATCAATTGCTCGACGATTCTTCTTTCCAGGGATATCTAGTCGAAGAGCATGTCCGGTTGGCTTGGAAACATCACTGCTATCTTTTTGCTTTTCTTTTTGCGTTTTCTGACGATGAATGTATGCCCTCTGGGCAGTGATGACCCTATCCATTTTCTTTGAGCGTGATCTTCTCTGCTAGTTTGGTGTCTTTGGTTGAATACCTGGGTTCCATGTCTGTGTAGCAGTTGTGGAATTACTAATTGAAATGATATCCTACGAACCTCTTCGATTGTAGATCTTTTTCAAAGTAAATGTATATATAAGTATTTATTCTATCTCCAAGCCCTTGGGTTGGGAGCTTGCAAGGGCCTTAAAAAGCAGTATGATGGCAGTTTCTGTAACTTTTCTTTCTTTGCCGTAATGTAGATGTCTTTTGGGATACCTATGTACCTATACATCTATATATACCTGTGTACGAAGAGACTGTTACAGTTATTCTATATTCGCCGATCATCTGTTCGAGGCCACTCAGAACTTGCTGTATGTTAGCCTACCCAAGCACTATATTGATCCATCAGATCACTGTGGACTTTCCAATTCTGTATTATATATTCTGTAGCTCGACTTGTACAAATAGTTGGCCACTTACCCGGCCTTGGTCGTTGATGGTAGGGCTTGAGATATCTGATCTGTTTGGCTCAAAATAATATTCAGGACGTTATATTTCAAGATAGCTTTGGGGATTTCTGTTTTAGATGTCTTTGAATATCCTTTCGACTGAATGTTGCAATATATATATATATACACTTGTAGAGAAGGAAGTCAAAATATATTTCAGTTGCCACGGGATTTCTTGGCATTTGGCAAACTTCTCCAACTTCTCTTCCAACTCTTCTATCCTTTCAATCTTGAAAACCTTAGCTCATACCATTTTACTTGTTCTACTTGTCCCTTTTCCTGTCGAAGCTTGGTTTATTACACATTTGGTACAACATGCGCTGCCTCTAAGACCCCGACAATAACCACACCTTACCTCTCCCGAACAAGCTCTCCCTTACACATCAACATTTTAATTTCCCCCATAATCACAGCCCATATCACGCACCATGGACAATAAAGATTTTGTGTCGGACAATCTCCTACGCCTAACAGGCGCGTCAGAACCCACCATCATCGATTTCGTGCTCGCGACCGCCAGCTCAGCCAAGTCGACCTCCTCCCTCCAAGATACCCTCGTGTCCTTCCTGGACGGCATAGACACTAGCTCGGCTGAAATTGGTGCCTTTGCTCGGGAGCTCCATGCCCGCATGGGCAAGGGCGCACAGCCCAGCGCGTCTGCCCCCAAACCTGCGACGAGCAAGGAATCTACGAAAAAGAAATACCGCCTGGTGGACATGGGCGAAGACCAACCAGAACCTGCCCCATTGCTAGGACCCACCAATGTCGAAGCAGACCGAGAGCGACGGAGGAGACGGGACAGAGACAGCGACAAGGACAGGAGCAGCAGCAAGCGAGACTCCGAGCCTCGGAGCCGCGGAGAAAAGGACGACAGCCGAAAGCGAGACCGAAGCCGCGACGCAGAGAGCCGCGACCGGCCACGGACGAGAAAGCTCCGCAAGAAGGGCTCTCAGGACTTTGACGATCGATGGGGCGACGAAGAGATCCTCGAAGACGAGATGTACCCAGAGGAATTCGAAGAATCCCCCTCTAAGCGCACACGACTCGACGATGGTTCCGCATCTCCCACTCCCGCGCCACCGGCCGACGACATCGATATCGACCCTAAGACTAAGCAAGAGATCGACCGCCAACGAGATCTCCGTGAACGAGACGAGTTTGCCAAACGACTGGCCAATAAGGAAAGCAGCAAGTCGAAAAAAATCGTTGAGGATCGGACGCGCGACGGCGAGGCTGCACGGCGACGTGCGCTGGGTGATGATGCCAGCGCACGGGCTTCGATGATGCCCGATCTGCGAGAAAGGTCTCGACAGGAATACTTGAAGAAGCGCGAGACAGAACGGTTAGCACTGCTGCGACGACAGGTTATAGAGGAGGCCCAGGAGTTGCGTGAGAACCCGAATCTGTCTCGCAAGGAGAAGGAGGAGTTTGCGCGCAACCGAGAAGTCCTTCGTCTCGCCGAGGAACGGCTTCAGATTGACGATCACCGTGATGGGTATCAGATGCCATCTGATTATATTACGGAGAAAGGAAAGATCGACCGGAAGAAGAAGGAAGAGGCTCTGTACAAGCGGTACGTCGAGCGCGATGAGCTGGGCCAGGAGCGATTCGTCACAGAGCACGAGGAATGGGAGCTGGAGCAGGCGGCCAAGGCCAAGGCACAGATCAAAAAGGCCGAGTTCGTTGATGAGGGAGACTACGAGTACGTCTTCGACGATTCGCAGCAGATCAACTTTGTCATGGACGCCAAACTGGAGGGCACGCAAAAGCCACTTACGAAGGAACAGCTGCGGTTCAAGGAGCAGGTCGATGCAGCGGAGAAGAAAGCCCTCTCGATGGAGGAGACCCGCAAGAGTTTGCCCATCTATCAATTCCGTGATCAGATCATCGAGGCTGTGGCAAAGCATCAAGTTTTGATTATCGTTGGTGAAACCGGTTCCGGAAAAACCACACAGCTCCCACAATACCTCCACGAGGCCGGTTATACCAAGGATGGCCTCAAAATTGGTTGCACGCAGCCGCGACGAGTGGCTGCCATGAGTGTTGCTGCCCGGGTGGCGGATGAAATGGGCACGAAGATCGGAAATGAAGTTGGTTATGCCATCCGATTTGAGGACAACACCAGCGACAAGACTATCCTCAAATATATGACCGATGGAATGTTGCTGCGAGAACTATTGACAGAACCGGACCTGAGCCAGTACGCGGCCTTGATGATTGACGAGGCGCACGAACGGACGGTGCCAACAGATATTGCATGTGGTCTGCTTAAGGATATTGCCAAGGCACGACCCGATTTGAAGCTGCTCATTTCCTCGGCGACGATGGATGCACAGAAGTTCCAGAGTTATTTCGACGATGCTCCTATTTTCAATATTCCTGGTCGCCGATACCCCGTCGACGTGCACTACACTTCACAGCCTGAAGCCAACTACCTCGCCGCAGCCATCACAACGGTCTTCCAGATCCACGTCACGCAAGGCCCGGGAGATATTTTGGTCTTCTTGACTGGACAAGAAGAGATTGAGGCCGCCGAGCAAAGTTTACAGGAAACGGCTCGAAAACTTGGGAGTAAGATTCCGGAGATGATTATTGCTCCTATCTACGCCAACCTGCCATCCGAACTGCAGACAAAGATTTTCGAGCCTACTCCGCCCAAGGCACGAAAAGTAGTGCTTGCCACCAATATCGCCGAGACTAGTTTGACCATCGATGGTATTGTCTACGTGATTGATCCCGGATTCGTCAAGGAGAACGTTTTCAACCCACGCAGCGGGATGGAGAGCTTGGTCGTGACGCCGTGTTCGCGTGCCTCAGCCAACCAGCGAGCCGGCCGCGCCGGGCGTGTTGGCCCGGGCAAGTGTTTCCGCCTGTATACCAAGTGGGCGTACTACAATGAGCTGGAAGATAACACCACCCCGGAGATTCAACGTACCAACTTGAACGGAGTGATTCTGATGCTGAAGTCGCTGGGCATCGACCAACTACTCGACTTTGACTTCATGGACCCACCGCCGGCGGAGACCATCATTCGCGCCCTGGAACAGCTGTACGCGTTGGGAGCGCTCAACGACCGAGGCGAGCTGACCAAGGTCGGCCGACAGATGGCCGAGTTCCCAACGGACCCGATGCTCGCCAAGGCGATCCTTGCCGCCGACAAATATGGATGTGTAGAAGAAGTGTTGTCGATCGTGTCGATGCTCGGCGAAGGCAGCGCACTCTTCTTCCGACCCAAGGACAAGAAGATCCACGCGGACAGTGCGCGCAACCGGTTCACCATCAAAGACGGCGGTGACCACCTGACGCTCCTAAACGTCTGGAACCAATGGGTCGACTCGGACTTCAGCACGATCTGGGCGAAGGAGAACTTCCTGCAGCAGCGCAGTCTGACGCGGGCACGCGATGTGCGCGACCAGCTCGCCAAACTGTGTGACCGTGTCGAGGTCGCTGTCAGTACCTGTGGATCAACGAATATTCAGCCAATCCAAAAGGCCATCACGGCTGGGTTCTTCCCCAATGCGGCGCGACTCCAGCGCGGCGGTGACAGTTACCGCACTATCAAGAATGGACAGTCGGTGTACTTGCATCCGTCTAGTACGCTTATGGAGGTTAACCCTCGCTGGGTCATCTACTTTGAGTTGGTGCTGACCAGTAAGGAGTACATGCGGAGTAATATGCCGCTGCAGCCAGAATGGCTGGTTGAGGTTGCGCCACATTACTATAAGAAGAAGGACTTGGAGAGTCTTGGGTTGGATCGCAAGGTGACTAAGGGGCAGGGGGCTGCTGGGGAGAAGAGTCGGGAGTAGAGGGGAATCTACTGGGATGTACAAATTAAAATAAATATGAAACATGAAAGAAAACATATGAAAACATAAGATATTGTTTGAATAGCCTCAGATGTATATAAAATAGACACCTCAGGCACCAACATCTCCACCAATCACCGCCCGGGCAATTCAAACCGCGGCAAATCCAAATCCGTTGAACCTCGGTTTCTCCGCTTTCCCCCAGACTTTCTCCGTTTTATGCGTCACGTCAAGTTCCGACGGATTTCCCTTTTTCTATCTCTTGTTTCTCTTGTTTTTTCCCCATCTTCCCCCTTTCAACTTCTCAATTTACCTCAAAAATGTCCAAAACATTCACCCCTGCCGAAGTGGCCTCCCACAAGACCGCCGATGCGGGCCTTTATATCATCATCGATAGCAACGTCTACGATGTAACCAACTTTGTCGACGAGCACCCCGGCGGCGCAAAGATCCTCAAGCGTGTAGCTGGCAAGGATGCCTCGAAGCAGTTCTGGAAGGTATGTATTCCCTTCTTTTTTGCTTCTTTCTTTTCAAAAAGATGTTATTCTTGTTATGATCGGCTATTGAAAACAAAAAGTATGTAACTAACACCGCTTAGTATCACAACGAAGGCGTGCTGAAGAAATACTCGCCCAAGCTGAAGATCGGCGAAGTCAAGGATGCCGCGAAGCTGTGAATAGTCTATTGGAAAATGAAGGAAATAGACTTGAGTGTTTTGGTTTTGGGGGAAATCAGCCCACGACGGGCAACCCTCGGTCAACGGCACATCACAGAAACGTCATGATGTTGTATTTACTCCGTTAGCGAACGTTATACCCGCGATTCCAGTTTGATTCTTTTGCTTTGTGAACACCATCTTACTATCTGGGCATGAATAGAACGGAGAATATGGAATATAGGAGATTGGAGACACAGAAAGCTTCATTCTTGGCTCATGAGCAAACTTATACATTATGTTCAGACATATAAACACAAAAGATCAATACATATATCCAGGATCTGCTGATAGTTGCAATGTTAAAGAAAAAAGAGAAAGAAACGCCCTTCTCCCCCTCCCGCTGCACGAGAAATAGTATCCAAATCAAAGTGGTATCAACTCGAAAGCGACAAATGGTAAATGACAGGTAATAGATGTGCGAGGTGGGTAAAAGCAGAGAATAAACATGAATAGGTGACACTGACAAAATAGAAGATGAATATGTCCCGTGGCATTGTACGTAGACAAGCCACGGAGAGAGACGTGGCGATGAACCTGCGCCAAAAAGGTATGTTTTTTTTTTTTTTTTCAAAAAAAAGAAAAGAAAAGAAAGAATAGGTATAAGAAAAGAGGGTAAAATGAAACCCATCCACCCTCGAATTAGAATTCACGCCACGGATCATCAGGACGGTATGAAAACTCGCTCCCATGAACCGAAGGCGTGTCAAACTCATACCGCCTCTCACTCCACTGACTGGAAGTCTTGCGGGTATGGCGTTGACGTGGAGGCGCACGGGTGCGATTAATCTGTTCTGCATGGTGATCGATGAAAGCCTCCATACGAACAGTGCCTATATCGAACATGTTGCTGCCCGCCACACTAGAAGCACGGCCACTCGCCTCGGAAGTGCGTCGACTGATACTGCTGCGGCGGCTGCCGATGCCTGGGGATAGGGATGGGGGTTGCATGGTGGGGAAGTGGAGCTCCGAGGAGCCGGCAGTAGTACCGCTGTGTGAAGACGGCATAGTACCGGCGCTGGAGAAGCTGCGGAGAGCGTGGAGGGCAGGGCGGGGTGCGGTGTTGGTGTGGCTGCGTTTGCGGTTGTGGGTTGAGAAGCGGGGCACGTGTGGTGCGTCGGCTGCTAAGTCGATGCTGCCGCCTGGGACTTCGGGGACTGGGGCTGGAGCGCCGGCGCTGTTGAAGGAGCGTTTGCCCTTTGGCATTGGGCGGGGACGGCCCTTTGCGACGCGAATGGAGTCGCGGATGGGGTTTCGGCGGAGGGAGGTGTGAGGTAGGTTTGGGGATTCTTCATGTGGGACTGGAGGTAGGGCTGCTAGTTCTTGGAGGCCCATTGAGGAATGACTGAGGAAGGAGAGGGCCGTTAGCCAGACGTAGTGGCGTTCGATGGTTAGCGCTGTAAATTTCAGAGCGCGCTGTGGTGTCAACACCAGGATGGAGCGATTGAATGGGGCCGAAGAGTCGGCGCCTTTGGGTATGGGGTTGTCATCTTTGACGTCCAGGACGGATTGGATGGTGACTATGATGAGGAGAGATACTATGTTAGCTGTCACTCCAACCAACTCAAATGAGTTTCTTAAAAGACTTACACTTCCGGCCACTCTTGCCGAGCAAGGCAGGCCCACTCGTAGGCTGTTTACTACTCCACATAATGGAGCCTTCGTACGGGGCGAGCCAAACCCATCGCTTATGGCGCACACCACTGTTCGTAATATTCGCCGACACATCGTCGGGGTTCTTGCCCTCCCAATTCTCTTTGGACTCGCCCATACCGAATGATTTGCGTCGACGGACGTATTTAAACATCCACTCGCCAACCATGGTCTGAGCAATGGCATCAACGACACTAGTCGGTTGCACGCCGCCGGTGGAATCCTTTCTTTCACGCTGTTCACGGTTCCAGGTTTGAGATGGAGTCGTGCGGTGCGAGGGCGCGCGTTTCGGCGGCCCGTGCCGCTCACGAGGTGCTGTGGTATCATCGCACGGCATCGGTGGTGGTGGTGGTGGCGGCGGTGGTGGTCGGTATGGTCGGTATGGTCGGTATGTGGGGCTCTCTGGAGAAAATGTTGAGATCGATCGTGAGGGCGAAGAGACAGTTTCTGGTCTCTCGGGAATATCCGACTGTGACGTTGCTGTAGCGGATCGCACTCGGCGGAGACTTGGGCGCCGGATGACGGCTTGGCGACCGCGGTCTGAGAACTGTCTGCCGGCTGACCGAGTAGGACTTGGAGGTCCGTCGCTTCCGTTGAGCGGGAGGTTGCGTGAGCTTAGACGGATGGGTACGGGGAATGGTGGTGCAATGCTTGAGCCTGCACTGCCGCTATCGAGGCTTGGTTCGCTGGGACTGCGGGCACGGGGCTTCTGGTGAGCGGCGGTTCCGCTGGAGATCATGGCCATTTTGCGCATTCCGGGCTGGCGAATACTCGAGGAGGCCGTGCTAGACCGTTGGGGAGCCCGAGCGCGGCCAATGTCGGGTGGTCTTGACTCCGGGGAAGAGAGTTGCTCGTCTACTTCGGGGAGAGGCATGTCGTCCAAGCTGGGTCCTGATTTCGTAGTGATGAGCTTTCCACGGCTGACAGTGTATGCAGCAAATGGGCGATTGAGGAGCTCATCGTCGGTGAAGACATCACGTTCGTTATGGGGGCCTTCGTCGTCGCTGTTGTGTTCAAACCCGGCGAATAGACTGCTAGACCGTAAAGGTCGTCGAATATTGGATAGAGCATCGTCCGAGAGCGGACCATTGTCGTTGTTACCGGGATAGGCCTGTACATGATCTGGACTAGATGCTCTTGGAGGCTTCACGGGGCCATCTGCCGGGTGATCTGTTACCAGTCGTCTTTGTTTTCGTTTTTCGGACCGTGGCGGAAGCGGGGGCACAGTGTAAGACTCGAGGCTAGGCTCCTGCGGTTTAGGGCTAGGTAGTGCATCTTCATCTTGAATAGCAGAGGGAAGAAGACTAGCGGGAGGTTTGACAGGGGGTTGATCGATACGGATCTCCTCGGTTTGGATGGCAATGGATCGACAGTCAGCAATTGCTCGGAAATTGGCCTGGCAAGCGATATTTTTGGTTTGCGGTGGTAGAACGACGCTGTTACGAGGCGAGGATGGCTCGGAGCCTGGTGGATGGATAGCGATCATTGGAATGTCCACTCTCGATGGGACATCATTCGGAGACAAGCTGGCACGATTCCCGCTTTGAACAACATTTGTTTCCGGAACAACATCAGTTTGGGTGGACGCCGATGTCATTCGCACCGGCTCCGGGGTGGATTCAACAGGTTGAGACGACTCAGCCACATTGGGCATCCATAGAGGACTTAGGAGTTCATCCCCGGTCTGACAAGAACTAGAAACCATCTGAGGTACCACGAGAGGCGTGGCACTGTCTTTCGTTCCACGTATGTTCGCATTCTTATCGTCTTCTTTCTCGGGCTCTGAAGCCGCTTCCGCTGGCTCAGGAACAATGTCGTATACAACCTTCGCTTCTATCGTAGGCGACGGTGGAGGTGAGTACTGGATGCCGATATCGTAGTATTCGACCGCCGAGTCTAGTTTCACTGGGCTAGCAGACCCGAGGTCCCGGGCACGGAAATCCATGGCAGTGGGTGAGTGTAAGTCCGAGCTTTGAAGGGACAGACCCAGGATCTTCCTCGCCTTGTCCGAAATACTATGCGACCCCTGTGAGTGAACTGACATTGGGCGTTCCATTGGGCGTTCTTCGGGGAGCGCCTCCGGAGAGGCGGGAAGGTCATCTTCATCAGATGGAACAAACTCGTCCTCTTCATCGAAGTCGAGTTCTTCCGCCAGGTTTAGAGCAGAACCATTCTTGGCTCCAGGCGCAATACTCATAACCGAGTACCGCATGCTATGGAATATGACGGCCTCCTCAGCTTCTTCCGAGCTCACGCTGGTCATACTCGTGCGTCGGCGACCTAGGCTACTAGACGCCACGCTGGCCGAGTCGCTTTCTTTATTCTTGTCATGAACAAGGTCACCGTTCTCACTCGGCTGCGAATGCGAGTGGATAGTCGCCACTTCCTGGGTGGCTGCGACCTCGTTCAAAACGGTCTTCAAGCGGCCCTCCACTACGTGGACCTTGCGTTCCAGGGTTCGGCGTTCATCCGCCCAAGACTCTTGATCCCGATTCCAGAGTGATTGGGTTCGTTCGACTTCTTCCTCCCGGCTTCGAGCTTTCTTCTGTGCTTGCTCGAGCTTTTTACGAACGTCGCCGATGTTCTCGACCGCTTCATCGCGCTCCCGAGCTAGCTCGGCCATCGCAGATGACGTCCCACCTTCCAGTAGTTGGATTTGGTGTTTCAACGAGCGCCCTTCCCAGGTTGCCTGGGACAGATTTGCGGTCAATGTTTCATTTTCCGTCCTTGATTCATCCAGGCTCTCTTCTAGTCCATCGATTGCCTTGGTTTTGTTCTCTATCTCCCGCCGTAGCGAGAGAATCTCCGAAACGAGAGATGCATGGAGAGTAGGTGTGATCCTCCGCGGGTCGAAAGGTGACAAGGTGTCCTCGGTGATATCGATATCATCATCGTCTGTTTGTCCGTCGGGTGAGAATGCGGGGGTTGGGAGGCCAGGTGGAGAGGAAGGTGGCGGGGAAGAATCTCGTCGGCGCAAAGACGGTCTTGGTCGTGATCCTTTGGATGGAGCGCGAGATCTGGATTTAGAGGATGGTGCCGGGGATGGGGCCATGGAGGCCGGGGATTGTAAATCGGCCATATCTCTTTGCGCATGTGCCGGATGAAAAGCCTCAAACCATTGGGGCTCTGCTCCTTGGGCTAGCCAGAGCACGTCACGCACTGGATCCCATCAAAGGACTATCGTAGTTCAACCATCCGACTATTAACTGTTTCGAAGCCGCCAAGTGCCTCCAGAGACAGTTTCACTTGGTGCAATCGACTAGTCGAACGCAGGATCCAACGCGGGATGGAGGGGGAATTCAAGGAGATTGTGGAACTTGGGTGGAACGAAAAGGTCAGCCACAGTTACGACGCATTTGAAATGCACGCTTGAGCCCAATGCTGATATTTGGATATGCACGGGGGAGAAAGACACCCTAAGTCTACTTACAGTGACAAACAGGTCTGACCGTTTTTAGCTTAAGAGACGAGTAAGATGTCAACCCCGGGTATATGATCCCGGGAGGGAAAATAGATCAGTCCGAAGGAAGGGCCGATCGCGACTAGAGAATCTCTCAAGATCCCGTAGATTTACGAAAGCAATCCGAGAGGAGTTGGGGGGGGCTTAGACCGTAGATCAACTTGGAAAAGACCTTCGGGGAGAGGGGGGATTTAGATCAGCCTTGCGGCACACCTGTACATATCGGAATCACCGCCAGACGCGAGGAGAGTCTTGGCTCTTTGCCATTCCAAAAAAAAAGAAGAAAAGAAAAAAAAGTCCCAGGGGCGTTCGTTAGGGGGCATATGGGGAAAAGAAAAGAATCCACCCGATTAGCCCGCAGGATTAAGACTCCACTGCAGCTGCCAGACACTAAAACATGAGCTCCAATCATTTCAGTATAAAACGCTTTCGAAGTCCGAGATAATCATAGACCAGAGTCTATACTTCGTATTGTATCTTGTATACCTCAAAGGCCATGAAGAAGCTGATTATCCGGAAAAGAAAGAAGCAAAGAAAGGTAAGAAGATTAAAATGGAGCCCTAATCTCGAGAGAGCTAGTACTCCATATCGAAAGGTCGGAACACTGGAAAAGGAAAATGAGTATATTAAAGATTCATAAATAAACTGCCCGGGGTAGGAGTTCGTGACAAAACTCCACCGATATGTCTGGATGAAGCTCAAGGTGTTTTGGAGGGAAGATCACCCCCTATTCTTTTTTTTTTCTTTTTTGGGCGAAACAGACAAGTCGAAGGCAAATCATAAAAAAAGAAAAGCATTTTCAATGACCAATAGTGTCAATTCCGAAGCCACTAAAATAGCCACGGTTAGCGTGTTTGAGAGTATAATTAAATGGCTGTGTTGGCGGCCGACTCGTAGCTTGTTTAGGTGACGATCGCCGTAGACAATTTCGCATGAGAGCCTGTGATCTAGTCCTCTGGTTTCAGAATCCCCAGGGTGCATATATGTTGCATGATGCATAGTATTTGATTGTCACATCTTTACGATGCTTCTAAGGAGACAGTCAAATCGTCAAATCGTCAAATCGTCAAATCATCCACGGACATTGCGGATCAGGGGTAAAACCAGACCCATCCAAGGTCTCCACCGAGAGCTTCGAGGAACGAGGAACCCACATCGGCCGAAATGAGGAACCAAACTTCCACTTGTTATGGTGGGAAGTCCGGTACGGAGTATGGAGCACATCGTACGCGCACTCCATGAGCTCTATGGCCTCGGTCTGGATTGGAGTCGTTTCTCTTGCATATGTTGATGCAAGTGCCGCACAATGACAATCAATGATTGGCAATAAATACTTCACTATCGGATCCGATGTGCGCTCCGATATGCGATGTGCGATGTACTCTGTACTCCGTATAGTGTCTGTCATGTCTAGACTCTGTCAAGCCCCCAAATTGCCATTGAAAATCGGATTAACGGGGATTGACAGAAGTAAGCGAATCCCCACGAATCATTGCCACCCATTTGCCCCACCTCAGGGGACACGGGGTACTTTTGACTTGACCGTTGACAGGTCGATATTCGCTGATATTTCACATCCCTGCTCAGTTTCTTTGTTTCTCTGACAGTCTAGCGTGGAGGCGCAGCCGATATTACACGGAAGTTGTGTTCAAAGTATGCAGGAAAAGGCTAATAATTAATGGAAGCCAAATTGACAATAGACAATACAATGGTCATTACATCTGTGTGAGAGATGAGAAAGTTGAGAGAGTTGAGAGAAGGCGGAAAAAAAGAACAGGCAGAATGTTCTCTCTGCTGTGTCTTGCACATTCCTCAAGATTCAACACATAAAGTACTCCAAAAAGTACTCCAACTACTTCCAAGGTTACAACATGTGCTTGTTTCGAGAGTTTCTAAGCAACCGATTGTTCTCATCCCGCCAGAACAATCAGCCTGTTAGATCTCGCGAACCGGACTGACTAAGCATATATTTACCGTCATTTCCGAGGTTCCATGTGTCCTGGAAACCAGCATATGTGAATTGACTCATTTCACTCTGACCTACATATATACCTAGCTGGGATCTCAACTTCTGTGAAGATCCTACGGCAGAGCTCGGAAACCGACACAATCTCGAAAGCGCGGGGAATAACGCCATATCAACATCCCCCACCTCCAACTACAACACCAACTACGCAAAATGTCGACAGACAACCCACCCCAGATGTTATTTTTCGATACCTTCGGCACAGTAGTTTCGTGGCGTACATGCGTAACGGAAGAGCTGATCGCAGCCACCCTACATGCTGTGAATCATCCCGACAAGGACCTCCCAGCCGACTTGCGGGACCGCGCTGTAGCCGTGACCCGGGATGACTGGCTGACATTTGTCGCAGAATGGCGGCACTCTTACAATGTATTCACCAATACATTTGATCCATCCAACGAGTTTGTGTCAGTCGATCAGCACCACTATAACGCCCTTCAGGACCTCCTGCAGCAGCGCGGTCTGGATGGCCTGTTCACTGATGAGAAGCTGTGGGAACTCGCTTTCGCCTGGCACCGGCTCAACCCGTGGTCAGATAGTGCCCAGGGTATTGAACTGTTGAACCGTCAGTTCGCCACTTCTACCCTGTCGAATGGGAATATCTCTTTACTGCAGGATCTCCAGCGACATGGATCACTGCCTTTCACACATCTTGTCAGTGCAGAGAATTTCAAGGCTTACAAGCCTTCCCCGCTGGTTTATAACGGTGCTGCCAAGATGTTTGGACTGGAGCCAGGCCAGTGCGCACTAGTTGCGGCGCATCTGCGGGATTTGAAGGCTGCCCAGAGCTGTGGGTTTCAGACTATCTATGTTGAGCGTGAGCAGGAGGAAGAGATGTCAAGTGAGGAGGCTGCGGAGGCCAAGACCGAGGGTTGGGTAGATATGTGGGTTGATCTTGAGTCCGATGGCTTCCGAGAGGTGGCTAAGCGATTTGGGATTGAGTAAGACCGGTTTGCCCTCTGGGGTTAGTAGTTGAGGCTTCTTCCGATGGACAACGTGTATATTTGAAAATTTTAAATGAACACTCGAAATATAATCGGTCCATTTGGCCCGGATTCTATGAGAACATGTCTTTTCCTTCTCCCATAGCTCCATTTCAACTCCTTCCAACATCAAGCCCAAAGGATATTTAATTTTCGCCACCCAGTAGCTGGAGATGGGATGGGTTCTGGATTTTCATTAGCGATGTTAATGAATTCCTGGATTGGAATTTCTTCCAGTAGAACAAGCCGGGTCTTTCGCCAAAATTTGTACCCAAAATACAAGACAAATATAAGTGGAATGTTGAAGTATGACGATACAAAAGTTTGAGGACTCCAGTTGCCCTCAATAAACACGTAGAATCCGCCAGTAAGCAGAATGATAGTGAACGAAACCAGAGAGATCCATGCTGCGTAAGGTTGAAAGGGGCCTTTCCAAGGAAGTTCAGTACGGCTGATCTTTTGCTTCTTGCAGCCATAAAAGAACCTCAAGTAGATCACCTCTATATTGATCCAATGTACCAAAGAGGCAGCTGAGACCAGTTGCTGGAGCCAATCAAACACAACGGAAGCTGCAGA
Source organism: Penicillium cf. viridicatum (assembly GCA_028974045.1). Classification (NCBI taxonomy): domain Eukaryota; kingdom Fungi; phylum Ascomycota; class Eurotiomycetes; order Eurotiales; family Aspergillaceae; genus Penicillium; species Penicillium cf. viridicatum. The sequence goes on along the minus strand of JAPQKQ010000007.1, from coordinate 1,099,362 downwards.
TGACAGCGTCATATATCCCAAGGCAAGAAAAGATCCGACCGCGGCAACTGATATCCAGGGAACCCCGAATCGATTGATGCGAGTGAATAGTTTGGGGGCATGCCCCTCTTGAGCAAGGCCATATAGCGTCCTGGTTCCAACGAGCATTGCTGTCTTCAGGTTAGCAAAAGTACAGTGACAGACAGAAAATCCATACCCACCAGAGTTACCAGCGCTCCATGCACTTGTGACGACGACGGCATTGATGATCGAAGGTACCACTTTGATCCCGACATTAGTGGCAGCAATTGCAAATGGAGACGCTCCAGCATCGCCGGAATTTGATAGCAGCCCCTTATCGTTGGAGGGGACAATAAGGCCCATCATGAAAATAGTGATCAGATAAAATATTAAGATTCTCCAGAACACACGTTTGGCAGCTTTGGGGATGTTATGGCGAGGATTTTGCGTCTCAGCTGCTGCAACTGATATGTTCTCAACATTGGAAAATGCATAAGCTGCACTGCTCAGCACACGCCAAAACCCAAGGAACCGTCCCCATGAGCCATCGATACCAAGAAACTGCACGAAGGGTCCAGGGTCTCGCCAAAATCGAAACCCCATGGGATAACCCTGTGGACCTGCGCCAGAGGTAATGCAGATACTCTATGAAAAGCAGTCAGGAACCAACCAGAAGATCCTTTGCGCGGCGAGACCTGCTTACCATGATATTCACACCAACAATCAGAGCGATCTTTAACATTGCAAAAACAAACTCCAACTCGCCGTAGATACTGACCAATAGCATATTGCTAATAACCAGCAGCGCACCAAGGGCGCTAATCCATACCGCATGGTTAACGTCAGACCAAAAGTCGATAATGACAGCACAAGCCACCATCTCAGCAGGCAGCAGGATAGCATTTGCATAAACACTGTTCCAACCTTGTGCAAACGCCAACGCAGGGTCAACGAACCATTCTGCGTGTCGGATAATGCCACCTGAAAGAGGCGCCAGCGCACTGAGCTCAGCTACGGAAAAAACCACGCAGCAGATAAGCATGCCCACAATGCAATATGCGAGCAACATGCTTAGTGGTCCACCCCTTGCTAGGGATTTTCCGGTCGCTAGGAAAAGGCCAGTACCGATCGTTCCAGCCAGGGCAATCATTTGAATATGACGTTGTTTCAGCCCTCGTTTTGTTTGAACAAGCTCGGAAATGACTGCCTGTGTTTTGGCATTGTCTTCGCCGGCGATGGTGCGTTTGATGATAGGTCTGGTCTCATTTTCGCGCGTGGTGATCTCTTCGTTTTGCTCGGCGTCTTGAACATGACTGTTCATTGCAAAGAATGAATAAGAGAGGACAATTAAAATGGTGAGGGGTGGGGTCAAATTGCCTGGTTGGGATGGTGATGGGTCAAGAAGACTTTATATGATCATATCCATGCATTCATGTGATAAAATTAAGTAACAAGCTCACTGGAGAGGGACATAAAATAAAATAAAGCATCTCTCTTATTGGTTTCTCAGGTGCATAATCTCCTATCGAACTTCACCTGCACCCCCGGCCCGGTTGATGCTGCGAACACCAAAAATGGAAAATCAAGGGATATCGAGCATTTGCTTCTATATCATGTTTTATTCTTTGATACTGTCTTCTTGTTTCCTGTCCTAGATCCCCAACTGCTTTAACTTTTCGTCAGTACCTGGGTCAGGATGATAGATTAAGGAAGCCTCTCGAATGAAGAATAATAGGTTATTATGCATTCGATACTCAGCTACTACTTGGTGTGTACCGGATCAAGTATCTTAAATTCATAATCAACATGTACTTGATGGGACATGAGGAACCTATAGTGTCTATTCATAGTATGTCCAGTACTTTCAGACGTAATATTTTACCGGGGGGCACGCCTATAGAGCTATTACCTTTCTGCCAATAAAAGAGCGCTTAAAGGACCTGAAGGAATAGGATATGAGGTTTTGATGGTTTAATGTTTTCGCATGACAGTTCTTGTTAAGCGCATGTGCTATATGTCCGGACTTCGTATTATCTCTTTCTTTCTCCTAGAGCGTACTTAACGACTAGATCATCGGAAGGGCCACAAGAATAGCTGCTACTTATGTGATTTGATCATTCCCGTCTTGTAGAAACTTTACATAATGCCAGCAGACAGAACATAATACGTTACGAGTTTAATCTATCTCATAGTAGATAATAAGACGTGCCCCAAAAAGTAGAGTCGCTAAAATCAACATCAACCTATGACGGAGTTGTCACACGAATAGTATCAATTTTTTTTTAATTGTTCTCTGCACCTCGCTAAATACGGTAACACTGAGGTAAGACAGATTAAGGCTTTGAACGGGGGCAGTGTAGCCCTGCTAGTAAATTATCGAGTAGAGTCAACGAGCTCTTGACAATTCTTTTATCTGTCTTCAGAGCAATATAAACATCTGAAGTCAATATCCTGACAACTTCAACATTATGGAGTATGGGTTTGATATTGTTTCTGGTCACCAGTCTGAAAACAACGTCAAATTTCGCTCTTGCCTCGCGACTGCCATAGGTTGTCTGAACCGTCTCATCCCAGGCAGTGGCTTGCCAGATCCCCAGCCAAGTTCGATGTCTAGATATTTTCCTAGGTCAGCATCAATCTCGTTTGCTTGCACTTGCTTTTCACATCTTCAGCATATGACCCATCGCACAGCCATCCCTGCATCGCTAAATCATCAAGTCCACATTACGAGACCACCAGGCACGTATATCATCCCATCTGCCCGATTGATTCGACTGATACTGGGGGTATGCCTTAATGTCGCTCCTCAAACATTGAAACGCCCCCAATAGCGCATTAAAGCTGAGTTACTAACGAAATGTCTTGTTTCAAGCAGGATGTCCTCCAAGCCTCAGGACCCGCCCCCTCCAAATCCCTGGATCGCTAGCGATGGCAGCCCGCTCCGGGGATACCACTGGATGAGAATCGACCCGAAAGTGCAACCTAATTACTGGGTGTAAGCATCTTTTCCCTAATCCCTTCGGTTGATATTTACTCACGCGCAAATTCTGAAGCCAACGCAAGAAGGTGTGTGAATGCCGAGACCACCTCTCAACCCAGTGGCCGGTTGACCATGTGATTATCGTGAGTGCTCCAAATCAAGCTACCCCGAGACGTAATATTTCAAGACATGACTAACTCTTGTTGGTCTTCCAAAGCAAATCCCTGTATGTGCCTTCCGCTGCCCATATTGCACGGCTCTCGATAACCTGGAGAAAGAGAATCGACCTTGCCCGGGACGGGTGAAAAGACATATTTCGGCAGCGCATATCGTGAGTATACCAATATACCTACCCGCACTGTTAGCCTCGGAATAACGCTCATATCAGTTAGAGAAGGCAAGGAGACTTCTATGTGGGACTGCAGATTACCTGTAAGTGTACCCAAACGCCGAAAGAGAACTACGCATACTAACCTTTGCTGTCTTTAGTGGCAGGTTCCTTCTGATCCGATGCCGTCTTCTTGCAGTGAAGAGGAAGCCCCGCCTACGAACCCACGGCGGTAGTGCACACAAGAACAGTTCGACCTAGCTATCCTGTGACCAACTCAAAGGAAACACATGAACAATAAAAAATTGAACTCTCAATCAAGCGCAGAGCTTAGAACTCGATAGTAGGACTTGTTTGTATGCAGCATGATACTGCACACGTCGGCAATAAGTGCAATGAGCAGGTAGGGGAGTATGACAAGACACATTTCCTTGCTCAGATACCAGAGGAACTTCTCGTTTAGTATCTTGGTAGACGGACTGGACGACGTTTCCAAAGGCATTTCTGTCGTATTGATGGAGAAATCCTCCTTGAGATAACTTTTGATAACTTTAGTTCACTGGTCATCCTTACTGGATTGCTTCGTTTCAGTGATGTCAGTTGGGTGATTGTAGACTGCCATTGCCTAATGAGTCAGTACAGAACTTCTGTAGTTGAATGATACCAGCATAAACGCCTTATTTGGGCCGTGAGTTTGCGATAATTCCCGTCTTCTACAACACCTTCATCGCGCATCACGATCATTTTATCATCTTTCTTGGTGGTAGAAAGACGATGTGCAATTGAGATCATCGTTTTTATTTCAGAGGAGCGTCCAACGGTTGCGAGAGATATAGCGATGATCAACTCGAGCGAAGTATAAAAGTCAGACAATATCGGGGGGAATTGTTAATATAATACCTAGGTATCAAGGATACACATTAGTAATATAATACCAAGCCCTAACTCCCATCTTACCGGTCTTCGCGAAACCGGTACCGGGAATAAGTTCGTTGCAGCTCCTTATCTGATGTTCTCTTATCTGATCTGACGCACATTGTCAAACCAATCTGCACCTCCACCTGCAGCAATATCTCATAATGCAACTCAAGCTCCTCACCTCACTGGCCCAGGGGCAGCCTGGCGTGCTACACCACTGCGTACGCCACCCACCCCCGCAGCCAAGCAATTCACGCCGCTAACGCCACCTCACAGACCGAAACCCTCGTCGCGTTCGAATACACCCGCAGCCATGTACCCAAGCCACACACACTCGTTTTTGTTGGTGGGCTAGGCGACAGCCTCGGCTCAGTCGACTATTTAAGCGACATAGTTCGCGCACTAGATCCCTCTCAATGGAGCGTATTCTCGCTGATTCTCTCCTGCGCTGGCGGGGGTTGGGGCATGGGACGACTGGGAAAAGACATCGACGAGCTATCGCAGTGTGTCTCATACGTGCGTAAATACAAGGAGTCACAATTTGGTACCGGAAAGGTGGTCATCATGGGCCATTCGACGGGCAGCCAAGATGTGATGCACTATATCAACTGTCCCAACCCACGGCCGGCACACCCCGTCTTCGACCGCCACTGCAAACCAATTGTGCGGGTGCCAGTCGATGGAGCAATTATGCAAGCGCCTGTTTCTGACCGCGAGGGCATATTGTGGGTTGTGAAGTGTGGCACGGCGCGTGATAGCCCGGCCAAGATGCGCGCGATATACAATAAGGCTGTTGCTGATGCGCGGCGCGCGATGTATGAGGATCACGATCTTGTTGATACGGTCGTGCCGTTGTCTGTGACGTCGCGGATTGGGTATCCGCCCTCTGCACCAGTCAGCAGTCGGCGGTTTTTGAGTCTGGTTAGCCCGGATAGTCCGGAGAATCCTTCTGAGGATGATTTGTTTAGTTCCGATTTGAGTGATGAGCAGTTCCGTGGGACATTCGGGATGATTCAGAAGAGGGGCTTGCTGAAGCAGAAAATGCTGGTGCTGTACTCTGGGAGGGATCAGTCAGTGCCGCCGTGGGTTAATAAGGAGGCCCTCTTGAAGAGATGGCAGATTGCTGCTGATGGGAGTGGACGGCAGATCTGGGATTCAAGGAGTATGGTTATTCCTAATGCATCGCATGCGCTGAGTGATAGCGATCAAGCGGAGCCGCGGCGGATTTTGGTGGAGAGGGTGACGGCTTATTTGAATGATATTCAGCGAGGGTGATTTCTGCTGGATCGGGGAGATTGTATGTTGGGTCGGTTTATAAATATGTTTATAGCGCAAAGGGGCCATTTTGATGTTTAAGATAGTAAAAGCTAAACAATATCTGAGGTCTTTGTTGGGTGATACTGAGATATCAACCTTGGAAGTCTTCCAATAATTCTTCATCACGGCGTCATTTCAGTCCCGAGAGCGTCTCTCAATATGCATATTTTCCTCAAGTATTCAATGAGCATAAAAGGATAGGACTGTCCGCCATATCCATTGTTTCAAGGAAACACACAGGTAGAGCTCTGAAAGTTACAATCTAAAAATGGCTAACTAGTTAACTAGTACGACACTACCGAGTACCTGAAGGCCATTCACTAGCAGCATATATTGACAAGGGGGTTAATGTTGACTTCAAGGTAAAGGCAACTATAATCTTAACCCGAAGTAATCCCATTACGCTAATTACACAGCCGCGTCGCATATATATTGTTCTGCCTGAAACCCGCTCTGCAACATGACTTACATAGGCACCCAACTATGTCCACTTTTATGCCATTTGACACTATGCCATATTAATGTCCACTGCTGTGTAGATCCCATAGACTGAATGATAGCCCCTATTGTAAACCAAATGTAAATGACATGATTTTATTTTTATTCCGAAAATATCACAGCATGCTACCGGGATACAAGTGCAGCCGATGAGTCTCGAGACTAGAAGAGCAATAAAGTTGCAATAAAGCTAGATCATGCTAATAGCTTAAGCATTTTGGCCACATGGCTTCTTCCCCTTTCTCCACAAGTAATCATAACTATTATTGAGCTTTGACATGCTCACATGATATCGCATTGAACTAGTCCCACCGGCATCGTTGATCCGATCAATAGCGTAACGGGAGGATCACATTATTGATCCCAACACGCTTTAGAGGCATACATCTACTTTGTCTGAAATATATACAGTGCACACTATACGCATGTGATCCGACCTTGTGAGATAGACAACCTCCCAAAGCTATATCCAGGCTACAGATCAATAATGAAGATCCCCCGAATTAAGATCAAGCTGCAAGGGGTAATTTTTGAAATGTTAGTTGGTTAGTTTCCCAAGGGCCAATCTGCTGGGAGCCGCCCTGTAGATCACTGTAAGCCCGACGCACGATGGATGCACATTTTCACAAACAGATGACAGATGTATCACGGGTTCACGGGATATGACAAGAGTCGTCATGCATGTCAATATAAGGCAGGTGCATATCGAATCCTGTCACCGGTACTCTGTACTCCGAATGGAGTACTCCATACAACACTCGATAAAATCCTCGACCAGGGCGAGACCACAGCGGATCGTTGAACACGAATTCAGCGTTCCCCATATAACGGCCGGGAGGAGCCGTTAACCAACCAACCCCTGCCACTATCCCATGCACGGCCACTATTGGTGCCACGAGAAAAGCTCCCTTTTCCGGAGTAGGATGGCAACTGAGCCGTTGGACCGGGCCTTCCGTGTGAACAGGGGGATGAAACAATCCTGGGACGTGCCAACAACTCTCTTTTAAAAATTTGCTACCGAGTTGAATATGCTGACATACAAAAGGGGCCAACATGCTTCAATATACATCACTACGGAGTCCTCCGTACAGTTTGGGGCTCTCTTGAAAATTGAGCGGAAGAGCGCGAAACTGGATATCTGCTGATTTAAACAAGAGAAAGAGAAGAAAGAAATAGTTCCGTCGGGGCCCGGCTCTCACCAAAAAAAAAAAAAGAAAGAAAGAAAGAAAGAAATTGGAAAATAACAGTTTCCCCGATATAACCCCCTGGCCCGCTGCCAGAGAACTGGGACGGGAAACGGAGCCATCCCGGACCCTATTGGATCGATGCCCAACCAGTTACCTACTATGGAAATTGAGCGGGGGGGGGGGGTTGTTCTGTTATGGACAGCAGAGGGAGATAAAAGAAAGGGGGGAAATCCGAACAAAGCAAAAGAAATGGCGAAAAAAGAGCTCATATGGAGCATAGGGAGAGTACATCCCCACCTTCCGAACTTCCTCCCGTTGTCCACCTTAGTAGCTAGCAGGCCCTAGGTCGATCTATGTATCAATGAGGACATTTTTTGACGCCTCGTTCCGTGGGGGACGTCGTATTGAGATGAAGCCTTTGACAACTACGGGGGGTTATAGGCTGAATGAATGTACCTAGGTATTAGGTATGTCGGATGCATGCGCAGAAGCGAGCAGGCTGGGGACAGAAAGACTCTCGGGAAAATTCAAGTGGCAGGGGTATAACGTGGAAGACGATAACGAGAGCGAATCTAAGGTGGCCAAGACCCGATCCTAAACTAGTTCGAGGTTGGCGTTAAACCTTTAAAGAGGAGATGTTCCGGAATCCAAAAAAGTCCAGGGTGTGATTAGGACCCATCCCTTCGTTTGACTTACGCTATTTGGGTAGCGTCTCCCAGGGCCATGGAGACTTTACCTGCCTATTACTGATCTAGGGCTATACCTAAGTATGCGTTATGATTGATGATTATAAGGGACGTTGGGAGTAACTAATCTTTCAACCAGGCTTGGAGATGGCATTGGGTACCACCATCGACACTAATTAATTTAATTGATTGTATTAATTCTATTACTTCTAATTGCAGGACTTTAGATAGTATCTTGTAAAGGGACCATGTATACAGCATATGTATAATCTACTCTGTACGGAGTATTCCAAAGGCTGATTAGGGCGTCAAACCATAGATCGTGTCTTCCACGTGTAGACTGGGGTACGGAGTACTCCGTACATGCCCTTAATTTGAGACTTAATTGAGAATATTGATATCCCGGAGTAAATAACAGGTTCTCGGTTAACTAAACTTTGAATTCAAAAAAAGAGAAAAAAAGAAGAAAAAAAGGGGAAGAAAGCTCAGCTTCCTCTCCCGGCAAGGAAATGAGCTTCAGCCAAGTGTATCCGGGATTATCCACTGTGCCCTGTGCGCTTCTCCTTTTTACTGTGGACCTTCGGGACCTCTCGCTATTTTCCTCTATTCTTTTGGTTTCTTTTTGTACATATTATTATATTATTATATTATTTTTTTGGGTTTTCACCTTTCTCCGAGATCGTCTGATCCATAGGCTCAGTGGAATGCAATTTGAATTCTAGAGAACTTCGGATGTATATGGGATTTTAGAGTACTGTATATTAAGATAATGCAAAGGATAAACATAATGAAAGATATAAAAAAATTAGTGTCAGCACAACCCTAAAGAGAGACTACAATGTGGATATTGGGAAATGTAAAAAAGAAAATGTATGACTTCATGGAGCTGTCACTTGGCTTTTCTCCCTATTTATAAGATTCCTACCAGTCGGAATGGATTTGTCTGTCTCTTTGCCATTTAAAAGGTTTAGCTTTTATTTTTTATTTTTTATTTTTTATTTTTATTTTTTTCACATCCGAAACAGTGTCAGTGTAGAAAAACTAGAGAGAGTAGAAGAAGAGAACAGGGATGGGGGATGTCGGGGAAAGTACGAAATTCATCTGATAATTTATATTCTATATGTTCTATTCTATTCTATATTCAATATATTCAATATATTCTATCTCTCTACGGAGTATATTCTCTATATTCGATCCTATCTTATGTTAATATCTCTTATATCTCTTATATCTCCTTATATTCCCTTGAACCCCTCTCTCCACTTCGTTCCAGCCCCCCGGACCAGACTTCGCACACTGGTCTTCCCCCTCTCTTCTTCCTATCTCTTTTTTTTCCCCTTCCCTAATTCCTCTTTTCGACCTTTTCCCCCCCTTCTCCCTTTCTATATCTCCCCCTTTGCGTCATTCTGCCAGCAACAATTGGGGGTTGCTGTGAATCGCGTGGAAGCTCCCGCTTTTCTTTTTCGCCCCCCCGCCTGGAACGTGGGCCACTTCAACACCTTTCCCCCCCCCTCCTTGCGATTTCGACCCTCCCCCCTCTTTCTCCTGAAATAATTATAGGTAGGTCATCTGCAAGCTGTATCGCTATGAATATGCTGACTTCTTTAGGTTGATTGTCTTTTTTCTTTATCCGTGCTCAATTCCAGTTGCCCGCCATGGCTGGAAAAATGACGTTGTACAAGCTGGTGGTGTTGGGAGACGGAGGTGTTGGGAAGACCGCCCTTACCATTCAGGTTGGTCGATCCCTTGACATCTGAGGCAAGGAATCTCACTAAACATGCTACTTCTAGTTGTGTCTTAATCACTTTGTCGAAACATACGATCCAACCATCGAGGATTCATATCGCAAACAAGTCGTGATCGATCAACAGTCGTGTATGCTCGAGGTGCTGGACACAGCGGGCCAGGAAGAATATACTGCGCTACGAGATCAGTGGATCCGGGATGGCGAGGGTTTCGTATTGGTGTACAGCATCACCTCGCGCGCCTCCTTCTCCCGCATCACAAAATTCTACAACCAAATTAAGATGGTCAAGGAATCGTCCAGCTCCGGTTCCCCCTCCGGCCCCAGCTATTTGAACTCGCCCATGAACGCCTCATCGGGTCCCGCAATGCCCGTCCCCGTTATGCTAGTCGGAAATAAGAGCGACAAGGCCGTCGAGCGCGCAGTCTCAGCACAGGAAGGTCAAGCATTGGCCAAGGAGCTGGGATGTGAGTTTGTCGAGGCATCCGCTAAGAACTGTATAAATGTGGAAAAGGCCTTCTACGACGTTGTCCGCATGCTGCGCCAGCAGCGACAACAGGCGGCAGGCGGCCGTGGCGCAGACCGTCGCCCGACAGGCTTCGGATCGGGCCACCGCGATCGCGACGCAGGCCCCGAATATCCCAAGTCCTTCCGGCCTGATCGGTCGCGGCATCGCAGTCGGCTCCAGTGTACTCTCTTGTGATCGGCCGGCTCCATCCGCGAGGCGTTGGATTTCTTGCTCAATGAAGTAATGGCTGTTTCCTTCTCTCTTTTTTCTCTCTCTCTTCCTCTCTTCCTTTTTGGTCCTGGGTGCATCTGGAGGGTTCTATCTTTTGGTTACCTCATTCGGCGTCGGTGGTCCTTGCAATGCTACCCCTTTTACGCTCGCATTCTGAAGAACTTGAGAACTGGCATGGGGATTGAGGCCAGTGTTCTGCAAGCCTTGAGCGCAAGATTTCTTTTCCCCTGTTTTGGCTTTTGTTTTGCTCTTTGGAAATGCGTCGAGGCATGCAGACTGGCTGTCTAGATTTCCACAAGCTCCCCTTACTCTTTTTCCTTGACGATCGTCTCTCTTCTTCGGTCTCTGCTTATTTGATAAGGTGCGATCGGAGAAATCTTTCGGACACGCCTCGGAGCACCCCGAAAGAAAGAAAGAAAAAAAAACCCCTCCCCTAGGCGACGAAGCCAGAAGATCGCAGTCGCGCATTAGCAGGCATTTCGATATGATACCCTACGACTGAGCTTGTTTTATTTGATTCATTTTTCAGCCATTTTTGCGATATAGACAATTGATAAAGGTGTTCTTGGTAATAATCTTGGTAATAACTTGAAAAGATCCAAAAAACCACGAAAGTACCGGGGTACAAGTGCAGTACCTCATTCCTGTGCACGAGGTATACTCTTTGAGTACACACTAAGTCCACGCTGGGTACACGCTGGGTACACGCTGGGTACACCCCGGGTACCGAAGAAAGTGCGGGGGAAAAAGCACGGACTCGCCTCGGCTGCATCCGGGGATCTCACCTGCACAGCTTCACCTCTCCTTTCTCCGCAAATGGCAATCCCCTTAAATGTCTCTTGTCGATCCTGCAGGTCTCAATTTCCATCTTCCCGTGCCAATCGCACCGTTGGATCCGAAAGACCTCGGGTAGATGCACTCCATATCAGGGCTCTAGAGTACTTGGAGCAAATTCTCTCTTTGTCTTGTGTAACTTGTTTCTCTCTTAGCTTCTATCAAATCACGAGGCAAATAAGTTTGCCACTTCCCCTATCATATCCATCCGGATCCAAATCCAAATTCTATCCAACATGTCTCCGCACCCCCAAGCAGCAACCCACTCACATTCCCTTGGCGACCCAGAAACCTTTTGGTCGCATCACGCGACCAGACTCCACTGGCACCGCAAGCCTTCACGTGCCCTAACACGGCAGATAAAATCCCTACCGAGCGGAACCAAGCACGAGCACTGGTCGTGGTTCGCCGATGGCGAGATCTCCACAACCTACAATTGTGTCGACCGACATGTGCTTGCGGGCCATGGCGACAATGTTGCGATTGTATGGGAATCACCAGTTACAGGTGTAACGGAGAAGTGTACTTATGCCCGCTTACTCGATGAGGTGGAGGTTCTTGCCGGTGTACTTAGGGAGGAAGGGGTACAAAAGGGCGATGTTGTTATTATTTACAGTAGGCAAACCAACAACTTCGTGACGACACCATGAGTGGGGAATGGATGAAAAGCAGGAATCCAAAACTGACCACGTATCGCATCTAGTGCCAATGATCCCCGCGGCTTTAATAGCCGCGTTAGCAATAACCCGTTTAGGAGCAATCCACGCCGCCGTCTTCGGCGGCTTCGCCCCGCAAGCTCTAGCGCAGCGCATTGAGGCCGCGCGCCCGAGAGCTATAATGACCGCGTCATGCGGAATAGAGGGGTCCAAGGGACCCCTTTCCTACCGACCGCTCGTCGAGGGCGCCGTCAAGGCAAGCCGCTTCAAGCCGAGCAGGGTCATTGTCTGGCAGCGTGACCAATTGCGGTGGAACCAGCCCGATAAGCGCGGTGGACAGCGTAATTGGCAGAGACTCGTTAAGAGTGCACGGTTCCGTGGGGTTAAGGCTGGACCTGTTCCCGTGAAGAGTACGGACGCACTTTATATTATTTATACAAGTGGTGAGTGAATTCCAGGACCAAATCTGGTGCCTGGTAAATTTGTTCTGTTCATCCTAACATATTTCTACAGGAACAACTGGCCTCCCCAAAGGCGTCCTCCGCGAAGCAGGCGGACACGCTGTGGGTCTGGAACTCTCCATAAAATCCCTCTTTGGGATAAATGGTCCCGGCGACACAATATTCTGCGCATCAGACATAGGCTGGGTTGTCGGACACTCGTACATTCTCTATGCGCCGCTGCTAGTCGGCGCCACAACCGTCCTGTTTGAAGGCAAGCCCGTCGGCACGCCAGACGCAGGAACGTTCTGGCGCATCATCGAGAAACACAATGTAAATGCTCTCTTCACGGCCCCCACAGCCATGCGAGCTATCCGGAAAGACGACCCGGAGAACCAGCTTATCGGTGAGGTCGGAAAGCGTGGAGGATTGAAATCTCTCCGTGCGCTTTTCCTCGCCGGTGAGCGTAGCGAGCCCAGTATTGTTACCTCATACCAAGATCTGCTTGGTAAGTATGCAGCGGATGGAGCGCTTGTTGTTGATAACTGGTGGTCATCTGAATCTGGATCCCCGATTACGGGTATTGCGTTGAATGGCAACGCTGCCCTTGCTAGTCTGGCATCTGGGCCAGATCATTCTCCCCTTACGACCCGTCCCGGTTCAGCAGGCTTCCCAATGCCTGGGTTTGACGTCCGCATCGTCGACGACGAAGGCAGTGAAGTCCCGCGCGGCACAATGGGCAATATTGTTATGACCCCACCGCTCGCCCCGTCGGCATTCACGACCCTCTTCGAGGACGAGGAGCGGTTTTACCGTGGGTATCTTAAGCGGTTCAATGGCCGCTGGGTTGATACCGGTGATGCGGGCATGGTGGATAAGGATGGCTACGTTCATGTTATGTCGCGAAGTGACGATATCATCAATGTTGCCGCGCATCGGTTCAGTACCGGTAAGGATATTCTTCGCCCCCCAGCGCCATGATCTGAGGATACATGATCTGACTCATTCCTGCAGGATCCATTGAACAAGCAATCCTCTCGCACTCATCGATCAGCGAAGCAAGCGTCGTCGGCATCCCCGACCCGTTGAAAGGCCACCTTCCCTTCGCATTCATCCAGCCCAAAGCTGGCGCGCTCCCTGGAGAGTCTGGGACCCTTCCGGCAACACCTAGCCCGCAGTTATTTACCGAGATTAACGCGCTGGTTCGCGAGCAGATCGGGGCTATTGCATCGCTAGGTGGGATTATACAGGGTCGGGGGATGATCCCCAAGACGCGGAGTGGGAAGACGCTTAGGCGTGTTCTTAGAGAGCTTGTTGAGATTGGGGTGAAGGGGGAGTATACGGCGGAGGTTAGTGTACCGCCTACTGTTGAGGATGCCGAGGTTGTTTCTGTTGCGAGGGAGAGGGTTAGGGAGTATTTTGAGGAGAAGGCCAAGGCGAATGGGGTCGGGAAGGCGAAACTGTAGATGGGTGATAGATGCTTGGATGTGATCATGGCCATATACTACACCTTGGAGTGGTCATTTTTGGACTGGCATTTAAATGAAAGAAGAGAGTGGTAGACTAATGCCTCAAGGCATATGGACTGAGTGCATATTTCGGTTGAAGATGGGCATCATGGGGTTTTTTTCGGGAAGGAGCTATCAGGCTTCAGCATCTTATCTTGTCATCATAGTCAAACCGAAAAGAGAAGTAGTTCCGGGCTTTTGAATTTCGAGACTTTTGAATAAAGTGGAAACGTTGAAGGACAAGTGGGCTGATGAGAGGATTGTGCTGACTTGCATGGAACTTGCAACCCTGGGGTTTACGTCTTTTACGTCTTTTCCCTCTTTTCCCTCTTTTCTAAAAGGCTCAAAGCTGCCTGCAACAAATATCATGACTTACCCTTCTGGAAAAGCCTGCAGAAAGAAATACGATAATACGACACGCCCGCAGCAAAAGGTCATAAAGGTCGGGGTCTCCGAGCTGACTGAACTGATATAACAGCTCACCATTCTCTAGGGCTTGCAGGTGGAAGGTTAGTTCATCTGATTCCAAGACTTTCCCACGAAAACTCCGCTTATAATTTCCCTCAATCCGTCGGCGGTGCCGATACGATCCTGAATGCTCTGCTGGTTTTTTTTTTTGACAACTTGAGGTGGCAGACTGCAGTTGGACACGATACTTCAGCTCGTTTGTCGATATGTTAAGGGCTCTATCTATATAAATACCTTGACAATGACCCTAGATTTGGGGTTTGTATCACAGGTCAGCAGTCAGAACAAAAACAAGTTCAACCAAACAACATATCAATTATCCCCCAAAATGCATACCATCCTTCTCACCATCACCACTCTTGCCTCCTTTGCCCTGGCCGAGTATCGCCCAGAAGAACGTGTCGTCCTGGCAGACTGTGGGATCCACCCACCAAATGGCGATTCCACCTCGCGCCAAATCATGTATTACCACGATGCTCCATGGGCATTCCAAGGAACACGAGGGAAATGGGTGACACCGGACATGATGACCGATATCCCCTGGGACGGGTCGTATCCCTGGCGAACAAAGGGATTGAAGCGTAAGATGCCAAACGGCGACGAGTTCTCCATCGTGATCGATCCCTCGATCCCCGATTCGAATGATAAATTAGCTGGGATCGCAGCCCATACCTTTGAACCTCATGGGTTTGGATGTCGTGGTCACCACGAGCGCGGGATCTACATTCTCGACGATGGCACTGAATGCGCGTCAGCGTATATCTGCGACCACAAGACCGAGACTCGACCGGGTCCTGCTCCGGCTCCGGCTCCGGCTCCCCCAGCTGGAAAGACGACCTCGTCACTGACTCTCTCGTCCGATGCAATCTATGTTGACAATTCCAATTTGTACAAGGATAAGCTGAGACTTATGAACCCGAGCGATGCCTTTCATAGTGTTTATGATGCTATTGAGGGAAATGGATGCAGGAAAACGGATTTTGCTATTTCTGACTCCTGCACAATATCTTACAATTGTATTCTTGCAGGGGAGAAGAATGATGCAAAGTCTCGCAGTGATGCTGTCGCTAAGTTCTTGCATGGTACTGCTGGTCCTCAGGTTTCGAAGTCTTGGTATGAGAGGACTACCTACTCGCAGCAGTGGGGAGTTCCTACATATTGGATTGGGTATAAGTATCCGAGGAGTGGACAGATTGTTATTACTCATGATAATTCCATCCAGTCACAACTCTCTTTTGAGATCAAGTGCAAAGGAAGTTGGTTTTGTGATGTTGGCTGTACTGAGGTCACTACCGGGATGCTTGCTTTGGGTTATGCCCAGGGAATGGCACCCGTTGGTGTCTTTGGCACTTTAACTGCGGGTGCTTGTGGGCTGTTTTGTTGATTTCGCTTGGCTCGGCCTTTTGTTGCTAGTAACTACGGTATGGAATAAATGCTTTGCCTAGCTTAAAAACATGTACGTGGATTAGGCCGCTATGTATCATTTTCTTTATATAGGGCGATGGGCCCGATGATCCACTATCAAGTGGTTGCTCCCATCCTCTCTATAGAGCACGATTCCCGGTAGCCTGTTGTTTCATGAAGCTAGTGAAGAATCGCGACATCTGCTCGTAGTCATCGACCTCTCCGACCCAGCTAACATACTGATCAGGGCGAATAATGACACTAACACCGCGGTTCTGATCAATGCCATAATTGGCATAAGCTTGACCATGTCCCTCGTGGTAAGACTCCTCATCGACGAAGACTTTCCAGTAATCCCATCCCATGTCACCGTGGTGGGGATGGAACGCCTCCGGAAGATCGAGAAGTTCGATATCTCTTCGTGATCCGGAATGAACCGTCAACACCTCGATCACGCTATCGACAGGCTTGCCCGGTGGTGTGAACTGGCGAATGAAGGAATCTGACCGTCCCAAAGAGGTGCCTAATCTTTCGAAACGTTCCATATTTTGGGACTCGGTGAGTCGTCCAGGGAAAACTATCACTCGCCAGCGCCCGTTGCTCTTCAATAGCTCCTGCAGATGCCATGGGCGTGCATCGGCATGATTCAAAACCTTGAAACTAGGTATACGTTTGCCGATATCAATCTTTGTAGCCAGCTCTGGCTTGCTGAGGATCGCGTTATTGCCTTGTTCCGTGACATCCGTTACCTTTGCCACGAGAATACTGGCAGCATAGTTGACAGCTACAAAAATGGAGTTAGTACTGGAGACTCCTCGAGTAATGTAATACACTCACCTATGCCGCTTGCAAATTCATTTCCTTTCTCAAAAGCCCCTTTGAATTCTTCCATGCTGACACCCTCTTCATCCATGATATCCTTGGCCGGGCGACCAGAGAAAAGTCGCGAAAAGCGGTGATCGAAAGCGATCAAGTCCTGTGCGATTTGTTTCCTCTCAGACTCATACGTTTGGAGAATCGACGGTTCGCTAAGGCCATTTATCACATGCGCGAGCTTCCATCCCAGGTTATACGCTATTCGAAATGTGAGTATTAGGATTAAGCACACCGGTATTCAAAAACTTACTATCCTGCATACTAACATTCATACCCTGTCCAGCCTTGGGAGAGTGCGTATGGACAGCATCACCTGCTAGGAAGACACGATCACGTTGCGAAAATTTGTCACTCACTCGCTGTCCAATCTGGTATGCAGTCCACCAGTCGCAATACGCGTAGTCGAGCTTATATGGGTGCACGATGCGCTGAGCAGATTTTAGGATGATCTCGGGGGTGATCCAGGACCGATCAGCTTTGGAGCCATTCTTCTGACAATCCGTTGCCTGGAGCTGGATATAAAGTCGAACAAGTTTATTCTCGCGGGGAATGACCATCAAGCTACCCGCATCCGCAGAGTGAATGGCGCATCGATGGCGAATATCAGGAAAATCCGTGATGGGGACAATGTCGAGCACACCCCAGATATAATCGGTTGAGCTACCTTCCAAGCTAAAGCCAACCTGACGGCGCACCCATGAATGGGCACCGTCACAGCCGACCAGAAATTTAGCCTTGATGTGCTCCACTTGGTTGGGGGTTCCTTTAGCCTCTGTCGCCTGGATGAGGTCCTCGGTGTCATCAGCAACCAGGTTACTTCGGAAAAGGCCATCCTCCACCACTGTTTGCTGACCACCAGAAGATTTCTGATGCTGCTGCCGTTGCTGAGGCGTGGATTCTTCCTCGGCCAAGGTATGAAGTTTAACACTGATAGGATAGTCCTCGAAATCGCCTGCTTTTGCTTCGTCAAAATCGAACGATGTGGGCAACACACCACGCTCAACACGGATGTCACTATGCTCCTTGATTGAATCGAGGAAGAACCGCTCGATGCGACCCTGGTGTAGCACGACCTGTTGGAAACGACTAATTCCCGGAATGGTGTCGGGAATTCGATCACTTCGTTGAAGCCGGCCATTTTTGTCGGGATTCCAAAGACATATCTCCAACATATGGTTTGCCTCGCGCCATGCCCGGTGGGCAAAATCAAAAGAGTCAAAGATTTCCAGAGTGCGACATTGCAGACCGTCCGCTTGGCCGTTGAAGACCTGCACTGAAGTCAGTATACGGCATTGTAGTCCTCATATCTGTACTAGAGTGTACCTTTGAGCCACGCTTGTCCACTATACGGGTCTTGACTCCGCAGCGGCTTAGCCAGTTGGCTAGCATGAGCCCCGCTGGCCCAGCACCGACAATGAGAACATCCACATGGTCCTCTTTAGCTGGTGTATCGATCATGGTGAGATTTGGAATTTCAGATCAGAAATGTGAATTTGATGTCTTTTACTTCAGCATGATGAATGGCCCTTAAGAAGGAAGTCGGAGAATGTGGGGGAGGCGCTAGGGCTTCTCCGGGTTACCCCACGACCCACCGGGGATCTGCTGAGATACTTCGTTTGATAGGTCGGGTGCTATTTCGGAAAGACCTTGAAGTTCCGATACTTTCGGATGCTGGGAGATATCAAAAATGAGCAGTTGCCTGTGCCAAACGTATACCCCTCGCGGGTACCCGGGCACAACCCCCGAGTATACACGTATATTACACGAGAGACGTCTTATTTTTAGACCTAATGCGGAGGTTCCTTTAATAATCAAAAGATTGGCATTGGAGGATGTTTGTTTGCTGAAAGCACGCTGCTTAAGTTGATTATTGTATAGTGTTATTGTGCAAGAGCAAAAGGTGGGATTTCGGATCTCTAATACCCACACCTCAAAAAGCGGAAGGTCGGGGATGACGAAAAAAAACCCCATTTATGGAATGTTAGATTGAATGTTAGGTTGAATGTTACGTTGAAATTTTGAACGTGACAAGGACGCCCTTGTGATCGGTGGGCCACTCGTTATCAGAGTGGTCAGGCTCGGGCTTAGGGTCACCAACCATGTAAGTCTCGGACTTCTCGGGAGTCAGGTTCCCCTTATAGTAGACAAAGTCTATGCGGTCCATAGGCTCCTGACGGCCATCATAATCATCGTTGTTAAGGTAGATCGGAGACCAAGTGTTGGCGGGGTCAACAGCGGGATCTGGATGAAGCTCGCGGTAGGCGTCGGTCAAGCCAGCGTCAATAGGCACCTTGGAGGTGGGCCAGTCAAACTGTCCAATACCGCAGTGAGATGAATTTGTCTCATCAGTCCAGTCGAGGTGAGAGGGCGCGTTGAAGTCGCCGGTCAGAAGCACGGGGACTTTGTCGGCGTTGTCGAGGGCGTCCGCCATGGCGCCGACAATGTCTTCAATCTGTCTGATACGGCTGGCCCTCTTCTCAGTGTCCATTACGACGTCGGCATCTTTTCCGTTGAAGCAAGGATCATAAGGCCCATAGGGGTAGGCGTAAGGGTGGCAGTTGTGGAGGATGACCTGATTATTGTCACCGTCGAGAGCGACTCGCACAGCAACACTGGTTTCGGTGACTGCACCGTACTTTTCTGATATGGGATAACGGCTGATGATGCTGGAGTCCTCACCCTGCCACGATTGCCAACCAAGGGCGTTTGCAATCTGAGTTGCGTGGCCGTGGGTGCTTTCTTGGAGACCGACGATGTCAGCACCAGAGTTGGCAATGGCCGAGATTTGCTTGCGGCTGTAGTCGTTGACCTTGGTGCCTCCGTGCCAAAGATTTAGGGACAGAACCTTGAGTTCAGTGACAAGGGGTTTGCCAGAGGCAACTACTGGAACAGTGACATCGACAGTGGCAGTAGATCTGTCGGAAGCAGTAGCCCTAACGGTGATTTTAAAGCTACCACCCCCGCTAGGGATTCCGGAAATGATACCATCCTCGGATACACTAACCCAGTCGGCGTCAGAGCTTTTCTTGCTGTACTTGGTGTTGGGGTCCGGGGCGTGGTGTAAAAGGGCCGCTCACGCGAGCTTCGAATTTCTCTCCCTCACGAGCATTTTTAGTCGTGAATTCTTCAACATTAAACGATATAGGTCCATCACCAGAAAGAAAAATATCAATGGGACCAGCAAGCACCCTGTATCCACTATCGGCCAGGAAGTAGGCTTTATAGGCGCCCCAGTTGAGGTGGGCGTCATCAATTCGCTTGGTTTCTTCCGACTCACGCATCCAGTCCCAATATATGGGGTCCTCTCTGCCAGGACCATCGCCATAAATACTATAGATACCGATCCGGTTCTTCTCCGATGGTCGATCGGTTTTATAGTGAAACGTGAAGAAGGGACCGTCGACAAGTTCGAAGGAGCTGCCGTGCTTTGAGGTGGCAGATGGGCCAATGAGGGGAACCCCGGACAGAGCTGCAAAGAAGATATCTCGAAAAAGCATGGTCTTTGGTCTTTCGTGCGTCTATATTTCTGACGATGTGCCGGTGCCGGATCTTATTTGCTTGTACAGCGAAGATGGCTAGTTTGGTAGCGATAGGATCAGCGCCTGATGCAGCCTTGAAGGAATCTGGGACAATGCGGCTTATGGGTATGGCAGAATGGCAAATACGTGACTGCTAGCGAAATTTGATCGAAACAGGACAGCTAGAAATATTACTCGTACATATGTTAATGTGGGATTTTGACCTGTCTCTACTAAAGACATCATCGATAGGATCGCCTGGGCAACGGGCAGGCTAAAGTGGTCCCAACACCCAGCACTTGGCACTCATTGGGGCAGCTATTAAATGGCCCACCTACCTTTTTTTCCAAATAAAAAACAAGTTCTTTTCTAGAAAATATACAGGGCTCAGAGCTCTGCTATTGGTACTCTGTACTTATGTGCAAGGGAACGTTACATAAATTCAATTGGGAAGGGGAAAAAGAGAGATCAGAAAGAGAAGAGAGGAAAAACAAGAAAAATTAGTTGAGCCTCAATGCTTCTCATGCAAATTGCAGTCTATTAACAAGTCTATGCACCCATATAGATGTAGAGTGCCCACATAGTAGGGTCATGATGTTGTGTATGCGGATTTCTGAAGCCATCCCGAACCTCATCACATAGTCGAATTCCCATCCACCATCCCCCATCCTCTGTAAATTGTCAAGCATAAATTGTACATATTGATCCATGGCGTGATCTTTCTGGAATTTCACAACAATCTCCGTGATTTTGACAGCTTGATGTTGAACTGACTGATGGATGTCCGATGTCTAAGTCGTGGGCACTGCGCGAGTAGGTAGGTAGTCTTCACGGCACTACCGTTACAAGAGGGACCTCATGCATCCTATTAATCAGACGCCTGCTTCCTCTCTAAATTGCTGCCCATTGAGAAATGCACAGCGACTGAACAGCCTTTCCCAATGAAGCGCTTTCTCAGCATATGTCATGACTTCCATGTCAGCTTCAGTGGTGCTGTCGCTACATGTAGTGGGTTCTGAGCCATGAGGGCCACCAAACAGCCGCACTGAGATATGACTAGGCACATCGCCTGTTGAAGATTTCGAAAAATCATTCGAGAAGGCAGGCGGCCATGACTGAAGTCGATCGTCCGCCCCTTTAGGAGCGCCATACACGAACTGAATAATTGTCCGGCTGAAATCTCGGGCCAGCGCAAGCTGGGGGTCAGAATTATCTGCACCGGCTCTTAGGTGGTCATTGTAGAATAGGTAGGGGATATCGCTGAGATGAGCGACACCCCACATCGACACACCCATGGAATCAAAGACTGGCGTATATCTGGTTTCGTTGAATTCATGCAGCCGTACCTGGGAGGCTCCTATGCCCCCATTTTTGACGTACTGCCACGTAAAGTCAAGAACAGGGCAAGTGAACCAGATGTCACGATTCATCTGTGCAGCACGATAGTACTGCGGTGAAATTCGGCCCTCATGCTCTGACTTGATCATGTGTTCAAAGTCACCCAGAGGATACAGGTGTAGGAGCTTCTCTTTCGTGGATTCAGAAAGTTTGTGCAGCCAAAGTCCGAAACTTCCTAGAACTTCGTGGTCTGTCGTAGTGGTCGGCCGTGCGTACCAAGCGCCGTCATTTGTGACCCAGGAAGCTATGATTGGTATTCCTTTGGTGAACTTTCCTGCGCGCGTCAACTGCGAGGGTCTATCTTGAATGAAGTCATCGTCGATCGTTGGGTAAAAGTACGCTTCGCCGAAAGGCGGACGGGCTGCCCGAGATGCAGTAACCGATAGGTTGGTTAGTTGTTCGAATGGAATACCTCGAAGGCACTCTAGTGTTTGCAAATCTTTGCCACCGCCACATCCTACTTGCTGTGAAATAGCAGCCGTGTTACTTGCAACCTGGTCTGGCTGGCTGTTGAAGTTCAGTCCTGGGCCGCCTGACATCATTCTAAAGCCCCGGATAAGCATTGGATAGATTCAGATCTTGACTCACTTACACTGCTTGCTGAAATGGGACATCTTGCTCACCACCAAAGGCCGTTAGCTGCAGCCCAATATCACTAGCCCCCACGCTTTGTCCGATGACAGTCACTAGAAGATACTATGTCAGTATATCGGTGCTTGAATCTAGGAAATAGTAGGTAAGTATACCTCTATTGGGGTCACCGCCGAATGACTCAATGTTGTCGCGAACCCCTGATTACTCTATATTTCAGCCTTTCATTGTGAGACCAAAGAGCACCGAGATACATACACTCCAAAGCAGCACGCTGATCCCGCAGCCCTGCATTTGTGTCTCTCCTCTCAATCAATGCTTCACTAGTTGCGAAGCCAAATACTCAAGTGTAATCAGTACACGGCCTCGACGCAGAGTAACAGGGACCGTTGATAGATGACTTACAGCCTAAGCGATAATTTATGCCAACATATACTAGTGACAGCCCATCAGCAGCAGCCAATTTTACCAAACCGTCAGGCTCGTAAAGAATATCAGAAGCTGAGCCCAAAGCATGACCACCTGTCTACTTGTTAGGTTCTTCGGCGCTCACGTCCTTGCAAACTGTAGACTCACCTCCATGGATCCAAACCGCAACTGGAAGCTTAGCATCTTTCTGGGTTCCTGGCGGTCTCGCAATTCTCAAGCTCAAACAGTGTTCGCTAATGTTGGTCACACTACTCGTGAAGGGAAGTATATCCCCCGTTCCTTGCGGGCACCAGGCACCGGCCCGGGTGGCGTCAATAACAGACCCTTTCACTGGTCTTGTTGGAACCGGCGCTGCGAAACGGCGTGGCCCCGTGGGTGCCTCTGCGTAGAAAATGTTCTGGAAATGTTCAATTCCAGCAAGGGATAGACTTCCAAGGTAAGTGATATCTCGTGCAGAATCCACTACCTCTAAGTTGGGAGTTAGATAAAATGTATCTAAAAGCTCCTGGTAATAGATTGCGATAATTGCCAGAAGCACGGCTACCGTGGACGCAAACAGGCGGTTAGCCATGATGGCTAGAACGATGTTGTCAGAGCCCCAAGATCCCTTAAAAGCCTCACAATAGATGAGTGAGAAAGTGAGGAAGCTGAAGAGTTGATGAGGTACAATTGGGCTATCTGGCAGGGATGACGTTTACCGCTTTTATTGTTTGCTTCCAAGGTTACCACGTTTGCTTACTTTGCTTACTTTGCATACTTTGCTTACTACGTTTGCCTTGTTTGCTAGGTATACCTAGACTACGGGGATCCCAGGATCTCCAAGAATACGACACGTAGTCGCGAAGATAAATAGTGGAACAGACAGTGTCACAAGAGCTTAGATATCCCCGTCTCTAGGACACTAGATAGGGAGTGGTTGATCTTTTCTGATCTTTGAAAGCCGCCAGTTCAGAAACAAAGATATATCGTGTGCTGTGACTGCTTTTTAGGGTCTCATGGAGAACCAGATCCTGAAAGTCCTAATTTCCGATTTCTGAAAACCCCAGCCGGATTGGTAAGTCTGGCCCGCTAGTCAAGAATATGCGCAGATTCACGGCAATCAGGCCCCGTAACAATGCCAACCTTTTATTTACATTTTCCTTCAAACTTCAGGAGCTAACGACATCGGAATCGCATTGTGTCGCTTCGTCATTCGCCCCGCTTTCGTGACTTTCGTGACTTTCGGGCGAATCCCTCCGGTGATATTATTTCCAGAGAGCCCCGGCGTTAACAGGCTATGTGCGAAGTGAATATCCTTTTACCTTGTCATCTAATTCCAGCTGTTAACTCTTCGTATTTCTGCCCGGGCGGCATTCATCCGCTTGAAACATGATTGTGTTTACCACTTTCAATAATTGAATGGTTCATAGAATCATTGAGAGGTGTCGTTTCATGACCCGGAGTTTATCAAAATAATTCTCATAAGCCTTGAGAACACATTTATCCTCCGTCGATACATCCGTTCTCAATAGGAGATCTTGACCGGGTTGGCACCATTCCGTTGCACTCGAGGGAGATTCTATTCGGGAAATCGATCTTCCCTGAAGCCTTCGTTCCATGACAATAGTTGATAAAGCTGGAGCGAAAGATATAGCGGATCCGTTGGCAGCAGTTGGCGTTGGTGTAGAGGGAGATTGGTCCATCAAGAGATACCTACAGGTATCCGGGCAAAAGGAGCCTTTAGATGGATATTTGCCGCAGGTCACACATGGCTCATATTTGCAGGGCATTTTGCGAGACTATCGAAATTGACAATTCTTAATGGGATTGCAATACGCAATATAAAACGTTTGCCCATCTTTCATTGATAGACATCATGGTTCTAGTAGACCACGGATCTAGCTAGTAATATATGAAAAGTAACTCACGCAATCGATTACCAGGTAGCAATAGACCACGATATTTTAAAGTTTAAATACCAAAATCATACTATTGGCTGGAAATAAATGCCACACAGTTCCAGCCATTTAGAGGTGGTCGAATGCAACCTCAGCCTGTGGATCCATGGATGAGCATCCTGCTTACCTATGCACTTGAGTTTCCCGGGTTTGAACTTCACTTTTAGCTTTAAAATTAATCGAGACCCCAAGCATACGCCACGTCCCACATCGTGATGGATAACATCATTGATTTCCCCGTACTCGAGTGGTCTACGTAGTGTCAAATTCCTACCACAACCACAGGCAAAACCTGGCTAATATCACATGGGTAGCGTGTCTCGGATGACCATTGTCAAGAATGTAGGACTCCCAAGGTATTCAAACAGAAATGAGGCTCACAAAGGGGCTCACCAAGACGGTTGGCCTCATATTCATGTTTATTTTTGCTTCTCCCTGTTATAAATATATCCTGCTTACTGCCATCGGGCATGTGGTATTTGATCACTGGCGAATTTGGAAGCAAGCTGTCTGCATGCCTGATTGAAGGGATTCAGCAATTGATCATATAGACGTATAGTAAATAGAGCAAAAGACGAAACTATAACGAAAGAAGTAAGAGAAAATTATGAACACAAATGAGAATAGAAGATCTCCACCATTAGAAATAATACCAAGGAGGTGCCGAAAATCATAACATCGTTTGGCATGACGAACTTTCCCACTGACACGGGAGATTAGGTATGCAATTCTGCCATAAGAGCATCAAACTCTTGCAGTAAAGACGCAATTGTGTGTTGCGAGTGGAATTTCGCATTCGCTGCCATCTCTAGCTCTCAAGAATCTCCAACTGGTTTTGCCAAGATGGAAACAGTATCGGTATCAGGGACCTCGATCGGCCTCTTGTGTACAGAGAGTTTGGTGCTAGTACCGGAGATCTCAATTGTTGGGGTTAGGCCTAAACAAACGCCTTGCTGGAAGTTGTAGAAGATCTTAGCAACGGCTCCAGGATCTTTTTGTTTGCTTAATCTTATATACTTGCTACCTAGGTACCTAGGTAGTAACATGTTTCTGATATTCCTTCGGGTCATTGGCAAGGAAGTTCTAGCCTGCAAGATACTTCCAATTCATTCCACTTCGGCAGCCAACTTTGAATTGTCTTCAGCGGCACGTTTAAGGAGCATCGAGTACCGTTCCCTACTAACACTAGGAGTGTCATAAGATACTTCAATGCCGTGTGGGCGTAGATCAGCCCCCATAGCATCCATTCGGTCCCACGGATACACCTCATCGCTAATTCCGATGTACTCATCAACAATAGGGTTAAATGTGATTTCAATCCTCCGAAGTGGACATCCATGTTTAATTGCCTTGCGTGAGAGTAGTCATAGCCAATCTTCTTCTGCTTGGCCGAAGTCGCGCAAGCTCTCAACGCATTGCTGATCTAGGAGTGTTAAATCCCAGTGGAAGACACGGAGGCGCGGGGCAAGAAGACTGTCAGGGGGCTCGCAACTTTCGTTCCTATTGAAGAGTGGATGAGAAAAGTCGGACGCGAGGCTAAGTTTCTCGAGGTTTTCGAACTCGCGCAAGTCAAATCCATCGAACCCGCTCTTGTGAAGGCCGTATAATTTGATCGACCGAAGAGTTTTTCGGTGAATGTACAGAATCGGTTGCAATGGTTGCCAGGCTCCAACCACTATAGAGCCCTGAGGTTGCGAAGTCATCCCCAGATGAATATTTCAACTCAAATTCCTCTAGACGTCTTGGCCAACGGACGAGTGCTTCGAGGGATTTTGGAGTTAGGAGAAAGCTGCGCAGCTGAAGTTTCGTGAATGGGGCCGTTCCTGTTTTTTCCTATAAAACATGCATTCTGTTAGTACATCGGCACAAGTTTGATAGAACCGGGGTACTCGAAATGGATATACATACCCTAAGTTCTTCCCGGCATATCTGGTCTCCGTAAATGGAAACACCTCCCAGTTTTAGGGTTTGGAGATTAGGGAGAAATCCAGACTTGAAATCACCCAATGCATCTATTACAAATGGTAGGTGAAGGTTATAGCGGTAGTTGGCGTCTAGTGAGAGAATGTTACAACCAGATATGTGTTCGGTGGCCAATTGGAGCAGCCCCCATGCCTTCTTGCCCTCCAAACCCCAGAAGGTCAAAGATTTGGCGGCAGTGAGCCAGGTGAGACAATCTGTTACAGCATAGAGGTTATCGATGTTTGATTTGTCATAGGTCACTGTGAGGTGTCGGCAGAGTTTCCAAAGCAATGGATTCTCTCTGAAGGTGCGATGAAGGTCCTTGGAAATTTGCGTCGGTCGTCTCCAAGTGTTATGGCCGGTGTTGATCACTAACTCTGCGTACAAGTACGGTACAGTAATGCGATAAAATCGTTTACACACAAGAGAGAGTGCAACGGCCATCTCATAGGGCTGATAAAGCTCGCGTAAATATGCGTGGTCATCGATAATTGGCGCCATGGGACTAATAATCATACACAAAAGCTCGTCGGGTAATTTGAGGATGAAGGCCCGGTCTAGAGAGATGTGGTTGATATCCATGATACCCTTGATACCCTTGATACTGTGAGATGTGCAAAGCAAAGTGGTTTCCAAAAGGTGGAGAATGGGGGAAACCACCTGTTGAGCCTCTCACCGTAACTTCCAGTTTTGAGTCGCACTTTCTTTGATGCCTTGCTTCTAAGGTTACAACATCTAACTAGTTAACTAGTTAGTTAACAGGCATGAATGGATAGTCTTCATATCCATACTATAGTATTTGTATGTAGAGTAAGCTAGGTCACGTACCTAGGTATACAACTGTTAATGTTACCATCATTTCCCCTTGTTGACTCGATGTGTTTGCCAACTGATTCTGATCTTTACCTTGAATCTCTCTCGCCCAACCAGCTCCAGATGCTATTCTTTCAATCTTCTGCTTCTTGTTCCTCTTCCTTCTGCGGTCACTCTTCGATCTTTGCTATACCTCCCCCCCTCCTTCTACTCAAGATGGAGACAACCAAGTTCCCAAAGAGACCCACGCTTCGATGGGACCGACACAAGCGCCTGGTGCTTTGTTGTTTGTGTCGATTCTTTGTTTGTAACAAGAAAGAAACCGAAGAAATATTCTCCTACATGTTTCGAAGTCACCTAAACGATCGCGGTATTCAAGGATTTGTTCCATTTGCCACTCTCAATACCCAGTGGTTTTGGATGAAGAAAAAACGTGATCCAATTTGGTCTCATGTGCATATCAACACCGTATTTGAAGCCGATGGCGAGTGGAAGGAGATTATTACAAAGATTAAAACTTTGCGGTTTGAGCTCCGTGAGAAGATTGAGGATGACACCAACACATTGTGCCAGAGCTCTTTAGGGTCCGATGATGAACGGAATACTACATCCGTTAGTTTATCTCGGACATATCCAATTTGCGATTACAAGCGATTCATTGTCTTAGAATGGACCCGCCGCGCCAATATTTCCCCATTCATTGTCTACTCCAGGAACGGCCGACCCGGTAGTATTGGTATGCCCAACCCGGGATCATGTTTTCAATGGAAGATCTAGAGATAGCCAAAGTGCCGACCAAGCCATTGACATATACATCGACCAGAGCATCGGTCAGCAGAACGACATCCACAATGACACTCCCACTGGACTCCATGGGTCCACCGAGCCAGTCGTCACTACCCATGGCAAGCTCTGCCTCTGGTGTGAACTTGAAGGAACCACCTACGAGTCCGAGGACATCCAGGAACTGCAAGACGAAGACTACAACCACGAGAGTGGATACGAGGATCATAGTCATGGCAACCAGCATAATGACCGACAAGACGATCCTATTATGAGAGAGTACACCTAGGGACTTAAGCAGTTTATGAGGGAGCTAGACGGTGAAGTCCCCTATTCGGGTGAAGAATTGTTTAATTCAGAGACCGAGTACCTGATAACACCCCAAGAAAGCCCCTCAAAAGTGCGCCCATTTTGCGATCCACGCTTGTCCTTGCCTTCAGACCTAGAACAAGGGCTCCTAGATTCTGAGGATAGTTCAAACTGGTGCGCTGACAGAGGAAGCCCAGCTAATTTGGCAGATTTCGGGACCCCTTCGATCTCAACGGAAGACCGGAGCGGTACCTTTGACGATGATCGAATTTCCACACAAAAGACTCTTTCCAACTTCCGTTCCCCCCAGAATCGCACGGCTCACGATGAGGCACCCGACGACAGCTTCGGTGGTCAGAGTGTGTTGCAATATGAGTGGCTCTCAAATAATGAAATAAGGGTGGAAACTCTACACCAGATGTCCGTAGAAGCTCTTCGCCAGGTTGAAAACCAGTCAACCACTCACTTTGCTCATCAGGAGGAGATGGATGTATTGATGTATGACGGCAATACCTGGAACCAGGTGGAGGAAGAGTGAGGTGAATACTACAGAATGGTGTATGAAGTCAAGTGTCTCATAGTTGACATGAACATATCAATCCAAAATTGTATTAATCAGATGCCAGGTTTAACCGTGGGCCTTCTGCTCTAGGCCACTGGGAAAATGAGAAATAAACCACGTTGGAATTTCTTTATCAAGACGCTAACCCTTGAATTTCTACCTTAGCACGTGACCGGCAGTCCCCTCGCCCGATAATAACATCTTCTCTTCCTCTTTGCTGTCAGCCCAATACTCTCCCTTGAATTGATCAACTCCCACTGTTTTTCTCCAAGCCGGGACTAGCGCCGTTTCTGCCTGGAAATCAGTTTCTGCCTGGGGGATAGTTACACAAAGATGAATTTCAACATTGATACTCTTCTCCTGCAATCTCTCACGCCAAGATGTCTTCAAACTCGAATCCACAGCTTCAAATGCCGGGGTTTAATATGGATTTGAACTGTGCGCCCAATGTGAGAACTGAACATTTTTTTACATGACAGGCGCTAACAGGCTAGCCAAATATTTTCGGTATGGGAATCAATGGGTTTCGGAATGGTCTAGATAAGGATCACCATGCATTTGGCTGCATGTAGTATGTTTCGTTGGTGTGTCTGCAAGCGCTGTCTCAAGGTTGACGCAGATTCTCTAGTGACTTGATTACTCACCGAGAGATTCTCATGATGCGTGTCATGGATATGATTACGGATGAGCCCGGATGGGATCAAAAGGTGCAAAGGTCTCATCGCTATTTCTTGTATTATTTCTAACATCCTATAGGTCTTCGATGAGGATATCACGGCTGAATGGCGGAATAAAATCCTCCGCCTTGGACAGTACGTGACTCCGAAGATGATGGATTGGATTATCAAAGAGCTTCAATGGAAAGCCGGTGTCTTGAAAGAGAAAGGCCTTGTCCATGTATTTGATGTGGGTGTGATTAAGTCCGATACCGCCGTGTCGAAAGAACTACAGGAGGCATTAAAAGAGGCCGTGAAGCCTCTCGAGAACATTCCAGAGGACCAGAAAGACTATCACCCGGGATCTGACAAGAAGGTGGTCAATTTAGTGAACCCCTCGCTATTCCCGGTAAGATACGGCCAGACTCGTGTTCTCGCAAATCGAACCATCGGTCTGGATGACTGTCTAAGCAGTGTGGGACAGGGAGACTTGATCCCCGTTCCCTCCAGCGAGAACTGTCGCCCGCGTAATGAATACAACGAACGCCACCCTCGCATCCCGGAGATGGAGATTCCAGTCTTCAGCGAAAAGTTCCAATCGCTCCCGTGTGACGTGGAACTCACTCATGACGCCGGCTGCAGAATTGTCTCGTATATCAACAATGTCCATCCCGTCGACCATAAAGGGCTATATGACGTGATTGACAAGATCATCGCCCGTGCAATCCCACTCTGGGATCAGAGCTTAACAGAATTCTGTAGCAACAGAATCAATTACCGGGACGTCAAATTTGGTGACCATCCGCAGCCTGAACCGACTTGGCCTGAGAAAGACAACAAAGATGAGCAATAT
This sequence comes from Penicillium cf. viridicatum, assembly GCA_028974045.1. NCBI lineage: Eukaryota > Fungi > Ascomycota > Eurotiomycetes > Eurotiales > Aspergillaceae > Penicillium > Penicillium cf. viridicatum. The sequence continues at coordinate 1,068,968 of JAPQKQ010000007.1, read as the reverse complement.
GAGGCTGAACAGAGGTTCTGGGAACACAAGTGGCAGTGGGAAATTACCTGTCCTATTCTACTCCCTGAACTGCAAGAATTCACTTTCCCTGGACAATGGCGCAGGGTCAATCTACGAAATCAATTCCCCAAAACGAAGCTGCAGGTCATTGTGAAGTTGACCAACATCGAATTGACCACTGACAACCCCGAGTATGAAGGGGGGTCATGGCACCTCGAGGGACAGCTAGTGAGTGATTCGCACCCCCATCCAGCTCCCCGTTCAGTTACCTATTCATCTCCCTGTACTAATCTAATAAGAACGAGCGTATTTGTGCCACCGCGATCTACTACTACGACAGCGAAAACATCACCGAGGGGACCCAAGGTTTCCGTCAACATGGAATGGACAACATGATAAATATCCACTACCTTCGTGGGCGGCACCAGTTCCTACAAGCGGTGTACGGCTTTGGCGATGACGTCCGGGGCAGTGGCAGCACTAATGTCACACAAGACCTTGGCGGAGTCGTCTGCCAGGAAGGCCGACTCCTCACGTTCCCTAACACCGTCCAGAACCGAGTTTCCCCGTTCTCGCTGGCCGACCGATCTAAGCCTGGCCACCGTAAGATCCTCGCGTTATTCCTAGTGGATCCTCATCGGCGGGTTATCTCCTCTGCCAATGTGCCTCCGCAGAGGGAGGACTGGGGTGGCGAGAGGGAGCAGGCTGTGAATCAAGTGCTGTCAAGACTACCGTTGGAATTGCAGTACATTGTGCAGAGCTATATTGAACCCCTAATGACCATGAACAAGGCTAAGGCGCACAGGTTGGAGCTTATGAAAGACCACGGGCTCAAATCGGAGAGACTCAACCAAAATTTTGAGACGGGCAACTTCCGCCTCAAATAGGGGAACACAAAAACGAGTTCAATTCAGAAGTTATGAGAAAGTAGTGGAAGACAGGTAGCAGTAAATATTTGATCTGGCACATAGTAACTCGGCACCCGTGCGTACGAGAACGAGAGAGATAGATCTATATAAGAAAATTCATAGCGTAACAAACATCAACGTTGGGCCGGTTCTATCCACAGCCCATCTTGTTCAACTGGTTATATTATCGATTTCCCGGACGGGATATCCGGGTTAAATTGAGGATGATTTCCGATGCTCTCGTATTTATGTGCAGTCGGCAACGGCCTATCCATTTGCGCCTGAGTCGCTGTTGGAAGCCTCAGGCCACGCATAAGGGGATTTGTGGGATTGTAGTCATATATCCACAAGCGGTTGGAGTTATCGGGGGCTGTTCCTGTGTAGAACTTCCAACGCATCCAAGGACCATTCAGCCGTTTTGTTCCCCGTCCAGGAAGAACGACAACCGGTATCGAGTCCCAACCGGCTGCCATATATTGTTTCTCTTTCTCATCCCATATGTTCACTTCTAATTCTCTTACTAGCATGGCTTTCTTGCTCCCATCGCCCAAAGTTACAACTAGCACACCCAAAATTCGAGGTAAAGGGTAACTAACGCCATTGGCTTGTAGATTAGTCCTTAGTCGGTTCACGTCCTCGTCATAAAGGACCATGTAATCGGCTCCGGTATCATCCTTGAACTGGAATTCAAAGGGCCCAGGTTGTGTTTTCCCGCCTGTCATGGGGATCCGAAGAGCAATTGACGTCTACTGAAATGTTAAAACCAGCATGTGGCATTAGAAAGTTGTATGGACATACCTCGGCTGCCCACTTTCTGGACCCCGTTCCACATTCAATCACAGCTTGTTGACTACTAGGTCCAGGCCCATCAATCTAAATAATTTAAGTCAGCATCCTCTTTTATCTCCTAATATCGAACATCTGACAGGACTTACACCTTCCACCCAAAATCCTGTCTCATTTCCCTTGTATGCATCATAGAGATGTTGGAATTCATTCCACTTGAAAGGCCTTGGTGCGCAAAGCTGAGCTCCGTTGTGCCAATAGGTGACAAAACCATGACACCAGTTCAAGACACCCGATCGGTAGGCTAGTATGACATTTTGAATGTTGCTGGCAATATTGTATTTGTCCTTGATGGCATTGCTCTGAGTCCATTCCATGATAGATTTCAGATTCTCCAGGCGTTGCACGACAGGCCAATTTAGCCCGTGCTCTACAGCCAACATTTTACTAAATAGGATCAAAAATATTAGTTAGTGATTGTCAATATATTCACATCGAATTGTATGATGACTGACTCGCGTCCCTTTTGCTCTTCTAAGAACTCTTCCAATTTATGTTCATAGACATGAGGCATGATGTTCTCCTTAATCCGCTCGCGGCATCTTGTGATTTGAGACTCCAGATCACTATACACCATTGGTTAGTAGTTGTATTTCCCGTATCAACTAGTTGGAGTTTACTCAGTAATCAGATCAGGCTCACTTGGGTTCCAGCCTTTGGGTGCCTTCGCTCGATCCGTAATGGCAGTCTTTACCGGACGCCATTTCTGCTTGGGAGGCCTTGGTGGCATAGGTTCAAGCTTCTTTTTAGAATAGTCGGTTTTTAGATCGGCCAACAAAGCTTTCACATCCAAAGGTTTGGGTTTAGGCTCCTCATTCTTTTGTTTCTTTTTTACGGAGCCTGACTCTGCCAGCGAATCATCTGGTGCCCCCCTCTTTTCCTTTAGTCGTATAGGGAGATCGCCTTCAAGTTGACCTCTAACCGCTTCATTGCGCTGTTCTTGCTGTTTCTCGCTAAAGAAACCCCGAGGTTTTCGGGCCCGCCGGGGAGGTTTGCCATCGCCCGGGTTGTCGGACATTTTGAAATAGAAAACAGACGTGTGATGGATCGTATTTCCTAGAGATATGGAGTACGAAGCGAGAGTCAGACAACCATGAGCACGAAGGGTTTATTGATGTATTTTGTATCGAATTGGCTTTCTTTGATGAAGATTCGTTCGAGTTGCTTCTTCGACTTTTCTTTGTGCATTTTTTATATGAAAGGATATAGTGTTGCAATTGGCAACCCAAGCCCGAGTCTCGATTCATTGAAGCTATAAAAAGCATCTCTGCTTGCATTAATCTCCAATCTTTGTCTTTGTGGACCAGACGCCAGCGCGTAAGGCATACTTCGAAGCTAAAAACCCAGATATTAGCCATCTATACTGTCGTTTATATATACCACTCCAACTCCGGTCACCCAATCCAATTTTAGTTTATTCTATCAATGATCAAACCAACATATACAGTTCTTAAACTACCGCACACAATTAGCAAGATTGCTTGTAAAATTTCACGGAAACACTCGTGTCCCACAAGGGGACGTCCGCCAATTGAGATCAGCACGAGATAAATAAGACATAAAAGTCCATCTTTGAGCACATTCAATCACCATCGAGTTAGTAAGCTTGCTGATAGAGTCAATGAAGAGAAATACCGAAGATAAAAGAATTTCCATGTTTGCAGCAAGCTATCGTAGGAAAGTAAAAAGTGAACAACTCCATCTATGCATCCCCAGACAAGCCACGCAACCCACCAGAGCAAGCCCGTTCATCAGAACTCACAAAGAGAGCATTATCATCCCCATCGCTCAATTCCAACGGATTCTCAGGACCACCACCCTTGAACGCACCAGGAGACTCCTCATCCTCAAAATAATAACCACCAAGACCCTCAAAATTCTCGCTCGCCCCCCTCTTCTCCAACATCATCCTGATCCTACCCATAATATCGTCAATTTGAGTAGAGATATTGTCCAGCTCATGGTACATCTGACGCGCCAGCCAGGTCTCACACTTGCCCCCATGCTGGCTCCGGATGCGCTGGTCGTACTGCGACACCGCGCCCGAAACCGGGGTGTACATAGCGGAGATTTCATTGTGCTCCTCGGGAATGTAGTCAGAGACTGGCTCGTAGGAAGTCTCTCTCTCGTCGGAAGAGTGGTTGAATAGACTCAACTCCAACCCCCCGGCACGATGAACTCTGAAGGCGGGAGGTCTGGGAGCTCAAATGGGTTTGTGGGCTTGGTAGAAGCAGTGTCCTTTGCGGCCTTCTGGTCCGACGACGATTTGGGTGAGAGTTCACGTTGAGTGCACTCGGGAGATGCGGGCTGCTGCATTCTATGCGACATGGCAGACTTGGTTGCACTGTTGTCTCTCTTGGATTCCTTTTTGGGTGAGCGCTTGTGCGATTTCTTGGAGGTCTTTGAGTTAATCGACGACACCGGGGAGATGGTCTCCATTGAGGAACTCATCCTCAGGCGCTTGGCCCTAGATCCAGCTCCCCTCTTGCGTTTCTTGGTCTTAATCGACTCAGAAGGGCTGACATCGAGGAGATCCTATAGTGCACATGTATATCAGTATGTGTTATCATCCGTAGGCTGTGGGGATATGGTATTCAATATAGATCCATGGATAGGATAAAGGCTGATTTAAGTGATGCAAGGGACCTTCACCTGTTTAGCATGGGTGGGATCTTTGAGGCGGGCTGAAGCCTGGACCTTTTCCTTTGGAGTAGCCGGCATCATTCTGGTCAGATTGGTGATGAAATAGGGATATCAAATGTTTCTATTGGGCAGAGGGGATGAAGACACAGAGATGGAGAGGGATGGTGAATCGTTGTGCAGACAGAGTATTGGCATCAATTTATAGATGTGCATAGCAGAGAACGACAAATAAGAACGGTAAATAATGTCGACAAACACTCCGGTATCGAACCTCGACGTAGTATCAGACGCATGTGTACTAATCAAGATGGCAAGATGTGATGATAAGTGATGGTTTAGGCTGGTTGAATGCACATTAAAACAAGTACAAGTAGAGTGTCGGATTCCATAAGGAAAATAAGTAGAAAGTAAAAGATCATGCTTGATCGAAGATATGAATATAATAAAAAGCGTTATGTCCAGGAGAATAGTGCGCAAAAATCAACAAAAGATAAGCTCCACAAGAAAGGCAGACGTGAAAAGATAACCCAAGAGGGCTCATTATGTATTATCTAAGATGTAGACAAGACATATACACCAGAAGAAGAACCCACAGCCGTAAACACCCGATAGCATTGTGTGGATATCAAAATGATAACACCCAGTCACGATGCTATCTCTTCATGATACCATTGACACACTCAACTGATTTACAGAAGGAGGGCAACGGCACCGAAGACGGCAGCCAGACCGGCACCAGCACCGGTAGCGGCGTTGATGGCACCGGCGTTGAAGGCGGGCTGGGAGGGGGTGGCAGCGCTGGAGGGAGAGCTGGACACACCGGTGGGGCCAACGCCGGGGACCAGAGGGGTAGAGGTGGCGACGCTGGGAACGACGGGGATGAGGGGAACGCTGCTGGCAGCGACGGGGGTGGAGGTCACGGCGGCAGCAGAGCTAAGGGATAATGTTAGATTGGATTGATTGGTCATGTTGGAGGGGAATTCTTACCAGGACTTGCACTCAGTCACGGTGGAGGTCGAGATGGGACGAGTGACGGTGTAGGGACCGTGGGTCATAGTGATGTAGCCGGGCTGGAATTATTGTTAGTATGCATGTTGTAGACTTGCTGGGTAAGGTAAACATACGGTAGCAATGCTGTAGGTCTGGCTTCCGTGAACAATGGAGGTGGCCTCAGGGCAGTAGGTGGTGTACTCGGTAAGAGTCTCGGTGACAACACCGGCCATGGCACCAGCGGCACCGAGAGCGAGAGCGGCAATAGAGAAACGCATTGTGATAGAGTTGATAGAGATGATTGGAATGGTTCCAAAAAATGTTCAGAGATAAGGTTATTTTAAAAGAATGACAGGGGGTTTAAAAGAATGTAATCGGTTGAAAACCGGGGATTTAGAGAACGTATGGGTGAAGAAGAGAGAGGGAAAAGAAGGGGAGAGAGGAGAGTTTATAACCAATCCTGTAGATTAATTAAATGAGATTCAGGTACCCGTGCCACTAAGGCACACACTGAGGGAAGAAAAAAACGGGAAAAGGGGCAGAGACAAGTGTGTGGCAATAAGAAACCGAGAAAAAATAAACAATGAAAGTGGATTGGGGGTTAACTAGAAAAGGTACTTAGTACTATACCAAAATTACTATTGAGACCAAAGTCACTTCCTCCCCTGGCCCTCTTCACCTTAAGGGCACGCCCTTTGGAACCAGTTGTGGGTGGCTCGGGGGATCCTTTCCTATTTGGGCCCTAATTGGCTGCTAGGGTTGGACTAATTTCCTGGGCACTGGCGATTATAGTTCTAGGTGTTTGGATCAACTTATTATAATATTACAATATACAATATATGTTGGAGTACTCCGTAACTTTTATATCTTTTATATCTTTCCTGGAGATATAAAAAAGAATACCATCTCTAAATAGACGCCCAAAATAGGCATTTGGTGTCTTGTATCCTCTATTATAGTATTATTGATGTCTTTTGAGTAACAATTTTTATTATTCACCGATTATAGATGCAAGATGAATAACTAGAAATTAAGTAACACTTCTTGAATCAGACCTTTTTGACCAGACTTAATTACTTCCTAGGTAACCTTCCAAGGTTGGAAAGTATCATGCTTATGCAAGAATCGGGCCCTGCCCAGGTGTACCCGGTACGCCAGGGGACCCGTTGACCGCTCTGTTGGCTCCCTGAACTTTGGAATAACCCTGGAAGCCTTGGAAGCCTTGGAAATCCATTACGGTTTATCGGACTTCTTGAATGGTCAACAATGAATCTCCTAGATCTGCCACTTGAGATTATCCACCTTATTTTCCAGTCCATACCCCACCAATGGGGTCTCTATAGTCTCTCTTCCCTACAAGACCCCAACTTCGACCCTAATCCACGGGTTTTCTCCCTTGGCCTGTGGTCTCTCAACTCTTTTATCCAAACATGCAAAACGCTATACGTGCCTCTGAACCCCTTCCTCTACCAGTGGGATGCTGAGTTTTACTCCAACCGGGCCCTGCGCTGGGCAGCAGAAAGTGGCAACCTAGCAACTGCGCGGCTCTCACTCAAAGCGAAGCTCCCAGAGGAAAGATGCCACAAAATATGGGAGTACTTGTATGTGGCTACATATTATAATCAACAATCCATCGTACGCCTTCTACTGGAGCATGGTATCGATCCGAATCGGGTTGCATACTGGGACACTGAGGTGGACGACGGCGAGGATTCGAACAACCTCAGTATCAATCTACTCGAGGAAGCCACATACGGGGGCTCTGTGCCAATCCTTGAATTATTACTTGATCATGGGGCGGTTACTGACCATATAACATTCATGTCAATGCTGCGACACGCAGCGGGAAAGGGACACCTTGCTACCGCCAAACTTCTTATGGAGAATGGCTGTGGTCTTGGATCGATCGATCCTGCTGAACATTACGATGCTCTATGCAGAGCAATCGAGACAGGATCCACCAGCGTGGTTCGGTTTCTGCTTGAAAAAGGAGTTTGTCCCGAGATGCCGCCCGGAATACAGCCGCCAGGTCCGTCGTCTATGGCTTTGGCTGCTTACATGCACGACCCAGAGATAGTCAAGATGCTAATTGCCCACGGAGCGAATCCATTCCCCGAGGAACCGGTCGGCACGAATGTCCTCCCATTGGTAAATGCTGCCAGTGTGAAGAATTATGCAGTGGCTCAACTCCTCCGTGAATCCATCGATCTGGAGATGATCAGATCGAGAGGCCGGAACCAAGAATTGCTTTTGTTGGCCGCTGCTGCCTGTGGATGGGACGACATGGTACGACAACTCCTCGACCAGGGCTGTCTGGTGGATACAAAGGTACGGAATTCATACTCTTTCCATTCAATCAGTAAGCCCGACATCGACAAGCAGCATCTCCCGGCTATATCGCTCGCGGCCGATCGAGGTCACTATAGCACCGTGCAGCTACTGCTTTCCTATAATGCAAGCTATAATCCCCCCTCGAGATATGAAGAACCCTTCCCACTTCTCCATGCAGTGGCCTCAGGACACCTGGATATTGTGGAGCTTCTCCTCGATCACAGTGCAGAACCGAATGGTATAGGACGATGGTATGACCGGAGCAAGGATATCGGTGATCTACCGTGCATATATTGGGCTTTGAGACATCCCGAGATCTTCCGCTTTCTGCTTGACCGAGGCGCGGATCTATTGGTTCCAGCAGTAGAAGCCAGCATCCAAATAGACCGGAGTCTACATGGGATTATCTCAATCAGTCATGAGTTTGAGGGCGGAGGGCGAGCACCCACAAGCACACTCGTCGTCCAAGAGGCTCTCAAAAGTGGTTATACCGAAATAGTTCAAATCCTCCTAGAAAGAGGCATACCATTGCAAACCCCTGGGCAAGCTGGCTGTTGGGGTTACAAGCCCCTGCTAATAGCGGCAGCTGCGGGGGGTGAAGAAATGACAAGGCTTGTCTTGGACCATGGACTCTACATTTTCTCAGGAAGCCTAGATGTCGAGGAAGCCATAAACATTGCCGTCGGTAAAGCAATCTTCCCGTTGTTTAAGCTCCTGCTGGAGAGAGGATTGTTGAATTCTCCACCTGCTTCTCCGGGAGATCGAAACATTCTGGGAATTGAGATACCCGCGCCCCCAGTGCCACAGAAAGATACAAATACCGATGCGACTACTGTGGATCTGCCAGCAGATCACGGCGCATACAGCGAACCGAGAACATCACCTCTAGCCACGTCGCCTCTTGATCATCTGTTCATGAGCGAGGCTGTACCAGGCCCAGGAAATACGGACATTTTCGTTCAGTTTTTGTTGGAACAAGGTGCAGAACCTCTTGGAGGGTCTTCTGCCTTTATGACTCCATTAAGAATAGCTTCAAAACGAGGATATATCCATATAGTTCGGCTTATGCTGAGGGTCATTGATAGACAGACTATTACGGAGGAAGAGCTCTTGCTTAAGCTTGGCGTGCTTCTTGAGATTGAAACCCCAGACGCAGTCGCTCGTAGTAGTTATGCCGAATACTACGCTAAGCGGAGCAGCAGAAACCTTCCATAAAGTGAGTTGAAAGGTGGGAACCGGGTTTTATTCATGACTATTATGCCATTTCTCCAGGCTAGCATTGGCTATAAATCTTGTTTGGATGAGTATTGTACTGTGAGTATTAAGTTAAGACTTGAAGACAATGTGGTGAAGGGAGACGGAATAGGGGCGAACAAGGTCAGTTCTATTCTTGTCATAGGCCATACAATAGTGGATTGGGGATCTTTATTGCAATGATTACCCCTTACCATAGTACATCCACGGCTTACGTGTTATAAGTTCTCTGGATGACCAACACCCTGATCCCTTGCTGGACAATGTATTTGTATTGTGAGGGTGGAGTGCGTAACACAGGGGAATGCGAGACAAGAACATGGAAGAGAGCAAGTCATGTTAAGACTAATAGTCATGATTATATACTGTGAAGCTAATTGTACTCGAGAATCACTCGGAGCATACGAGAATAGTATGTCCTTGTTGTACTAGAGTGTCGACAATGCGACAGTGGAACTGTTGTTGCCACGAAAGGTTCATGGAGATGTGGATATGACCAATCCCGACCTGCGAAGGGAGGTGAACCAACACAACAATTCCAATCCGATGGTACTGGCCCCTCAAAGGATGGTTAAGAGGCGTGGGACCTTTCAGCAGCGCCCGTCCAGCGCCAGCTAGACCTAAGTCCAGCCGTCACCGACGAGTGCTGACACAGATAAAAAGACGCCGTTTCTTCATCTTGGATTTAGTTGTGTGAAGAAGAAAAGGAAGGAAAAGTTTTGCCGAGCGAAGATAAATCAACAGCTGGCGCACGGACCAGGCGGAGAGCTCGAACGGGGATAGTGCATTTTTCCCGCTTTCCGCGGGCAACGGAAAGGTCCCCAGTGCTCGTCCGACTAGCATCAGTCGTTTAAAAGCCGTCGCTTTCCTATCGGCTAAGTACATAATACTCTGCTTGAGAATTGACCTTCTTCAGCTTCATCATGTATTTGTCTCGCTGTGGTAGATCCGCTGCTCGCTTGCTCCCCCTTGGGAGCTCCCGGGCAGCCGTTGTCTCCGCTCGCGCCTCTATCGTACCCAGATTAGCCCCCCAATCGCGGGGAGTAGCGTCGTCCACTCGCGATAGCCAGCACAAGGTTGGTAGCCGGAATCGATTCAATGGCAAGCGGAACATGCAGACTGACCATTTGATAGCTGCTCGCGGCCTCTCTAGAGGAGTCCGACCCCGCCGTTTATAGCATTCTGCAGAAGGTGCGTCATCGCCGATAGAGAGCTCACCAATTGACCGACTAGTTGCTAAACCCATTCCAGGAGAAAAAACGTCAAAAGCACTTCATTAACCTGATCCCCTCCGAGAACTTCACATCGCAAGCTGTTCTCGATGCCCTAGGCAGTGTTATGCAAAGTACGTCCTCCGGGTGACCGCCTCTACTTGTCCGACAGACCATCCTAACCGCAATTCAGACAAATATTCCGAGGGATACCCCGGTGCTCGGTACTATGGAGGAAACGAACACATTGATGCCTCCGAGCGGTTGTGCCAGCAACGTGCCCTGGAGACCTTCCGTCTGGACCCGGCGGAATGGGGAGTGAACGTTCAACGTATGATACAGTCGACGTGACACAATAATATACGCAAAGGCTAACTCACTCCAGCTCTGTCCGGTTCACCCGCTAACCTCATGGCCTACTCCGCCCTCCTCAACACCCACGACCGCCTTATGGGCTTGGACCTTCCCCACGGTGGTCACCTGTCTCACGGTTATCAGACACCTACCAAGAAGATTTCCGCCATCTCCAAATACTTCGAGACCTTCCCTTACCGCCTCGATGAGTCGACTGGTCTGATCGACTACGATGCATTGGAGAAATCCGCCACCCTATACCGGCCCAAGCTGATTATCGCGGGTACCTCGGCCTACAGCCGTCTGATTGACTACCCGCGCATGCGCGCGATCGCCGACTCCGTAGGCGCCTACCTTCTGTCCGATATGGCCCACATCTCGGGTCTTGTGGCTGCCGACGTGCTCCCATCTCCCTTCCCCTACTCAGATGTCGTGACCACCACCACTCACAAGTCTCTACGTGGCCCGCGTGGCGCCATGATCTTCTACCGCAAGGGCGTGCGCAGCACCGACAAGAAGGGCAACCCCGTCATGTACGATCTCGAGAACCCCATCAACGCATCCGTCTTCCCCGGCCACCAGGGTGGCCCTCACAACCACACTATCACCGCGCTGGCCGTGGCCCTCAAGCAGGCTCAGACCCCAGACTTCGAGGCCTACCAGAAGACAGTGCTTCTCAACGCCTCTGCTCTGGCCAATCGTCTAGGTGATTCCACCAGCAATGGTGGACTCGGCTACAACATTGTGTCCGGTGGCACCGATAACCACTTGGTGCTAGTGGACCTGAAGAACCGCGGCGTGGACGGTGCTCGTGTTGAGCGCGTTCTCGAGCTGTGCGGTGTCGCCAGTAACAAGAACACCGTTCCCGGTGACAAGTCCGCCCTCAAGCCCGGCGGTCTGCGTCTCGGAACCCCTGCCATGACCTCCCGTGGCTTCCAGCCCGAGGACTTCACCCGCGTCGCCGATATCGTCGATCGTGCGGTAACCATCACCCAGAAGTTGGACAAGACTGCCCGTGAATCGGCTCAGTCCCGCGGTGTCAAGAACCCTAATACTGTCAAGGCCTTCTTGGACTACGTGGGTGAGGGTGAGGAGATCTCGGAGATTGTTGTGCTCCGTCAAGAGGTCGAGGACTGGGTTGGTACCTTCAGCTTGCCGTGGGCTGAGGAGCAGTAGACGTTTCTTTTCTTTTCTTTTCTTTTTGATTCCCTCTGTATATTTCCTTGCATGATTTCGAACGAATATGATTGAAGACCTTTTTATTTAAAACCAGAAATTAATTTTTTAAATTATTATCTAAAGAACAATATGAAAGTAAACTGCCTAGTTATAAGATACGGTAAAATCCTATAGGCGGAGTAGGCGGATTTTACTCCGCAAAGTCTATGTTGTACATAGTTCGGGGACGGTAACCGGGGAACGATGTCATTATCTTTCCCCGAGATCGGCTTGTCAAAGCGAATTTTCGTACTCCGCACTGCATCGAGGTACGATATACTGCTTTCTTTTCATATACAGCAAGCCTGTCACCTACAATCATGAAAGTCAGCCAGGTACGAACATGGAATTACAGCGAAGACGGGAAACGGCATGCTAATCCACTGTCAGCTCTATGTCTACCCGATTAAATCCCTCCGACCAACAACAATCACAGAGGGAATTCTCACTACACGCGGCTTTCAATATGACCGCCACTTCATGCTCCTCAAAGTCATCCCAGCCGAGGATGGCTCCGGCACCACGACTCTGAAGAACATGCATGTCCCGCACTTCCCAGAGATGGCCCTCTTCCACACCGACATCGAGTATCCGGAGACAGAGGAGGACAGCGGGAAACTAATTGTCACATACCATGCTCCTCTATCAGAGTCAGAGTCAATCCCCGAACCCCGCGAAACCAATCGACTGGAAATCCCACTCAAGCCCAATCCGAAGAGCCTCAACGCTTTTAAAGTCATGATGCACAAGAGCCCAACAACAGGATACAACATGGGCGCAGAGTATAACGACTGGTTCAGCGCCTGCTTTGGATACCCCGTAGTGCTAGCCTACCTTGGACCGCATTCGAGAGAGGTGCTTGGCACACTGGCGCCCGGAAAGAAAGACAAAAAGACCGCGCTGCGCACAATACGCGAAAGTCTAACGAATCCCCACAGGAAATGGGAGCGGGTTCTCCCGGTTCTTATTGTCGCATCCGCGATCAATATACTCCTTCAGGGCGGTACCCTCGTCCGCGATGGGATAACCCCTCAAACAGCTCGCAGTCTCACGCCCACACTCCTTTTCACTGCTAGTGCGGCGGTGCTATATTACTTTTACACTCTGCGCGGACAGCACGAGGACCGCATTACTTTTGCGGATTGCGCACCTTATCTCGTTATATCCGAGACATCCGTCGATAATGTCTCAGCGCGGCTTCCGGATGGGGAAAATATGGACCGCACGAAGTTCCGGCCTAATATTGTTGTTTCGGGGGCTGGAGAGGCTTTCGAAGAGGACTTTTGGGGCGCGCTGACTTTGGGCAATGGATTGGGGCGTGGGTCGAGTAAGCTGTTGCTGACGGGGAATTGTATACGCTGTCAGAGCCTTAATGTTGATTACGAGACTGGGAAAATGGGGACTGGTGAGTCTGGTGCTGTGCTTAAGAAGTTGATGAAGGATCGTCGGGTGGATTCTGGGGCGAAGTTTAGTCCTGTCTTTGGTAGGTATGCTTTCCTGGAACCGAAGGGTGAGGGGATCAGTCTAAGGGTTGGGGATGAGATTGCGGTTGCTGGGAAAGGAACCAAGAGGTCTATTTTTGGTGAGTTTTTCTCCTCTTTTTTTTCTGGCGAACTGTGGGAGTGGACGCTAACCGGGTTCTCTAGATTGGCCTGGTATGACGAATTGAACATAAATAGGTTTTCTCTTTTAGTTCCATATCGATATGGACATCTGTATATAGATATCGGGGAAATTGACGTCATCTTGAAGATTGGAATATACAGATTTCGGATAAAACTTTTATCCTAGAACAATTGTAGCTAAGTTGCAAGACTCTTGATAATCAAACTACATATCCATGGATGTACATCGTAGCTGAAACCCGACTGAGAAGCATAAGAAAGCAATTCAATTGGTAGATAATCACATAGCCACAGTTACGTCATGAACAAACACCGCCACCAGTTGCCCCAAGTAGTCACCTGACTTTCTTGATCCATGGAAAGGCAACAAAATGATGTGGGACTTGGAGTTGATTTCTAAGAATAACTTGCAATAACTTTGAACGACAGTTTCGTTCTTCCTTTACATTTTATTGACTTGTGTATCTCCATCTTATACATTTGCGTTGTGGTCAAGTCAAGTCCAGCCTTACCGAACTATTCAGGGACTGTGGCTCAAGCCCCTCCAATCATCACCCATACGCCGCTGCCTATTCGGAGTCCACACTAAACTGCGACTCTCACGTTCACCTGTCACGCACCCAACCAGAGCAGCATTCGACTTGTGTTCCACCTGTGTGACGCTTCTACCTCTTTTCCAAGACCTCATCGGTCAGGTGTCAACCATCCCGCGACCCGGTGCATAAGGCATTGCTGAGCCCCGCCGCGGGTAAGCTGCCGCAGCAGGAAAAAAAAAACAAAGAGCGAACGTAATCGTTCCAAAACATAACTGTTACAATCGCCATGGATCCAGCCAATCTGCGCCGCAAGGACACCACCAAGGGTCCTCCGCTGCGGATCCTGTCTCTAGGTTAGTATTATCTCTCTTCCTGGCGTATATCAGACTCGGCTGACCTGAACAGATGGCGGTGGTGTTCGTGGCTACTCCATGCTTATTCTCCTCCAGGAACTCATGTACCGCACCTATGTCGAATGCGAAGGCAAGCCTCCGCGTCGCGACCAGATTCCCAAACCCTGCGATCACTTCGACTTGATCGCCGGTACCGGCACTGGCGGCTTGATCGCTCTGATGCTCGGTCGCCTCCGCTTGGATCTCGAGACTTGCAAAGAAGTATACGTGCGTATGACTCGCAAAGTATTTGAGACCGACAAGACCATCGCTGGTATCCCCTACCGTTCGACTTTGTTCAAGGCCTCGAAGCTCGAGGAGGCGATCCGGGAATGTGTACGGGAACATACAGTGTTTGAGGCGGAGGGAAATGACACGGGGAATGCCCCCAATCGTGATTCTATGGCTTCTATGGCAAGCTTACCATATAGCCCAGCCTCTATTCCGCAACGCTCTATCAGCCGGGGCAGTTTCAGCACCGCTGCGGCTTCGCATCCAATGTCCCCGACGAGCCAAAGAGGCTCCATTTTCCTTAATGGGTTGCGCTGGGGTAACCCAGACGCGTTGCTTTATGATAACCGAGAAAATCGGACGAAAACGTGAGTTTTACAATGTGAAAACATGGGTCGCTAGTACTGATATGAAATACAGTGCCGTCACTGCTATGTACAAAGGCACCCCACGCAAGGGATCAGCTGTCCTTCTACGATCCTACGACTCCCGCCGAGAACCTCCACCTGAATTTGACTGCACTGTCTGGCAAGCAGGACGTGCGACATCCGCGACGGGTCTTGCTTTCAAGCCCATTCAGATTGGTCAACACCATTTTATTGATGAGGGCCATGGAACATTCAATCCCGCGCCACAGGTCCTTGATGAGGCTGTTGTGAATGAATGGCCAGGTCGAGAAGTTGGGGTCTTTATCAGTGTGGGAACTGGAAAGCGCCCATCTGGTACCAATAACCGACAACATGAATGGTGGGAGGATTTCTTCAGCGACTCATTGGGCACATTCGCTGAGGCGCGGCGTCGACTGATGACGAAGATTGAGGGCTGCGAGGATATCCACAATGATATGCTTCGAGACCGTCTCGCCAAACGCAATGTCAGCAAAGACAATTATTTCCGCCTCAACGTCGAGGTTGGCGTTGGCGAGTTCGGTATGAACGAGTGGAACCGGCTAGCTGATATCAGCACCAACACACGGCAATACCTGGCCAGGCCTGAAGTCAAGAAGATGATTCTAGAAGCGGGTGTGAGATTTGCTAAGATTGAACGTATGAACCGCCGGCTGGCAAGCCACGCCGCAGCTGGCGGGGATCGCGACGATCTATCCTTCGATCTTGAGACTGAAGAGCTTTCGCTTTCTTCTCCCGTCCAATCACACGTTCCACCCCCTGCACACTTCGCTGTCGAATTACCTGCAGAACTACCTGCAGGGTTTTTACACCACGCTCCACCTTCACAAGCGCCGCAACCTATTCCAACCGTGGTGACTACATCACCACCGGATGACACGCTCCCGGTTCACCCAACACCTCAGGATAGCATATCTACTTCTCCACCCCGGCAATCTGGCAGTGACTATCGTCGAAGCCACGAGCTTGCAAGCCGCCCAAGCTCGCAACAACAGAGCTCACCTACCCGCAGTGATGAATATTTTACAACCTTCAATGGCATGCCACCAGCACCACCAGTGCCACCCAAGACGCCCATCCCATACCCAGCTCAAGAAGACGATGGTGGCGTGGCTATGCCCGCACCGCTATTCTCCCAAGCACCATCGTCTACTTCGAACACTCAAGTACGACCTCCTTACCCAGTTGATGAGCCACCACCAACGGTGAACCGGCAACGGAAGCCTAGCTACCACGTGCGGTGATCCCTTCTCGTGTGCTATCATCTCTCGCCGTTTTTTTCTTTTCTTTTTTACATGTGCATTACGTTGTTTTTGTGTGTTTCCTGCTGAATACCCCTCTGTTGAGATGGTTTATCAGGGCTGAGAGGGTGTCTTGGGCGCATGCAATTCTATTTATGGGGTTTTTTTACCTTAGTTGACCCCCTACGAACGATGGCCAGTGCTGGCCTCGTTGGGCATAATGAATGATGACATTTATGAGACACCAAATGTGGAAACTGATGCTCTGTATAGTAATTATGTGAGACAAAAAAAAAAGTATGGCACTTCTATATTAGGCGTCCATGTAAAATGTACAAAGTACGAAGTACTTCGTAGGGGCAAGTAAATTGCCTGTTGATCTTAATATACTCCGTATAGATCGTTCATCAAAGGCCAGCCTAATGCACCATCTCCATAGACTAGGCAATATAGGCCGATGCCAAAACCCTAGAAGGTACAGGTACCTGCCGATCATAGCCCAGCCCGCCCTGTTCAGGAGTACCAGTACCTCCTTTCCCCACCCCAGCCTCTTTGTTTTGTATCTCGATCCCCTTCCCCTTTTCTTGATTTCTTTATTTCTTTGATATTTGTATTTTTTTTTTCTATTCCAATTCTTCAACTCCTGAATCTTTGTCTTAAGTAGATTCTACTTCCTTGATACCATCCGTATCTTTGCCATCTGAGACCGAGAGTCATAGCGCCAACGGCTGACGTGCCCCCCTTGCGGAATCCCACATTTTTCCTTTCCTCGTGGACATTTTCCAGAAGCATTCTCAGATCGCCAATATTCCAAGTTACAATTGCTCCCCTGTTACAAAAGTCGTTGCGACAGTCCGACTCGAAACCGTTGTTAACGCAGGCCCCTCGTTGATAGTCGCCCCGGCGATACGCCCAGCCTTTATCGATAGGCAGTGTCAAGTGTTTCAAATAGTCGCTGAGTCTCGTCTTCGGACGACTCTCCTGTCCCCGCGACACAACTCTTCGCCTCTTCCCACTGCTGGTCAGTGTGGTCCTACTCTCCAACCTCCACAATCATGGATCCCAATTCCGCCTTATCGCATGCGAACAACCTCATCGCCCGCGCGGAATCCTCGGGCCGCCCGCCGGTGTACAAGGCCGTCGGTATTTCGCTGGCTGTCGCATCTGGTGTCTTCATCGGTATCTCGTTCGTGGTTAAGAAAATCGGACTGCTGAAGGCGAACGTGAAGTACAATGAGGAGGCCGGCGAGGGATATGGATATCTCAAGAACTTTTGGTGGTGGACTGGCATGACGCTGATGATTGTGGGAGAGATCTGCAATTTTGTGGCGTATGCGTTTGTCGATGCGATTTTGGTTACGCCTCTTGGTGCGCTATCGGTTGTGATTACGACGGTTCTGTCGGCGATTTTCCTCAAGGAACGGCTTAGTTTCGTGGGGAAGGTTGGCTGTTTCTGTTGTATTATTGGATCGGTGACTATTGCTATGAATGCACCTGAACAGTCGTCTGTCAAGGATATTCAGGGAATGCAGCATTTTGTTATTCAGCCTGGATTTCTGGTCTATGCTGGGGTGATCATCGTTGGAGCTGCTTTTACGGCTCTTTGGGCTGGTCCACGTTATGGAAAGTCGAGCATGTTTGTTTATATCAGTATTTGCAGCATGGTTGGTGGGTTGAGTGTCGTCGCTACCCAGGGCTTGGGCTCTGCTATTCTCGCTCAGATCAATGGCGAGGAGCAGTTCAAGCATTGGTTCCTATATGTCTTGCTTGTGTTTGTCATTGGGACACTGCTGACTGAGATTATTTATCTCAATGTACGCTCTTCACCCTCGTGTCTTATAGCTGTGCTAACCCTGCTATACAGAAAGCCCTTAATCTTTTCAACGCCGCTCTGGTCACCCCGACTTACTATGTGATGTTTACTAGCGCCACCATTATCACTTCCGCAATTCTGTTCCAGGGTTTCAAGGGCACAGGAATCCAGATTGCAACTGTCATCATTGGGTTCATGCAAATCTGCGCCGGTGTGGTGTTACTGCAGCTATCCAAGTCCGCCAAGGACGTCCCCGATGCTGCTATTTTCAAGGGCGATCTGGATCAGATTCGAGAGGTTGCCGCAGTAGAAGAACCCGAATCCGAGCCCAAGGCAGACTCAATTCGTGGTGCGGCCTCTATCATCCGTCGCATTTCGACTGCTCGCCGCACTATGGAATCAGATGAAGCCCGCCGTTTCTTCCATGACAAACATGAGGATACTCTGAAAGTGCCAGGCGAGAATGAGATAATTGAATGGGATGGCCTGCGCCGGCGCAAAACTGTCATTGGCGAGGGACCAACTATGTCACGACCAATCACTCCGCGAACACCCTCGGTCAAACAGCAACATCCGCCGTGGGGCATGTCCCGGTTGCCCGCCGATGAGCATGAGGAAGATCACCGACCTAACACCAAACAAAGTGGGCATTCTTTCATGGATAACATTCGGTCTCGGGCTACGAGCGTGCTTCATCCTTCCCAGTGGAAAGCCGTAAATACAGAAGACGAGAAAAGTTCTAACGTCAATACACAATCGGTGGGAATGACAGACATGCCACACCAAAGTGGTGACACAGAATACCATGGTGCCGGTCTGGCTGGAGGTTTGGAGGCTCCGTTCAATGCAAACCGTCCGCGTAGCGATACACCACGGTCTATCTCATGGGCAGACGAAAAGCCCGACTCCCTGGCACCCGAACCTCTCGCCAACACTACCCGCCGCCAGTTCTCTTTTAACACCATGATGGGCCGTACAAAGACCGACAGTGAGTCTTCCGTCAAACCCACACCAGGTTCGCCCCGTGGAATCCTACGCCGAACGCACCTGGCAGCCGATATGCGCAAGTCCGCAACCGAGGAAGAATCACTCGGTCTCGTCCACGGCGACTCACGTCATTCACAACCGGAAGAAGAACCCCTGAACGAAAAGCTAGACCGCTGGTCAAGCGCCGAGTCAGAACTTGGCGAGCCCCAGCCCATGTTCGCAGGGCGATCACATGGCAACTCCGTGTCCAGCAACAATACCGCCGCATTCCCCGCCTACGAGGATAATCATGATGACTACTCCGAATCCAACAACCCCTACTACCTCCCGCACAACCGACAAACCACCTCATCCCCAGAACCCCTCTCCCACGAAGAAGACGGCTGGAGACACCCTTCATCGAGGGCCAGCGACAGCAGAACTCGCACACGGACAACCTCTTCTGTCCATGCCCATTCTCGCGCTCCACCTCCCGCCCAATCCTCCTTCTCTACCCACCGCCATCCAAACCCCCTCCCCCCACTCCCTGATATTACGCCTACCACCACCCTCGATCTCATGCCCACCGCAACCGATGCCTCGGATCTGAGATCAGTCTCTTCGGACTCTGATATGGTAACGACCCTCTCTAGCGAGGCAGGAGGCCACAATGAACCCACACCTGTCTACCCGACCCGCCAACAGAGCGGCTGGCGTCGGAATCTGTCTGACAATAGCAGCCATGATGGTGAGACATATGCTACGCGCGGAGGTAGGGGAAGTTCGTTCAGGTGAATGTGAGAAAGCTTCGTTATCTATCTGGCATATACTGCCATCCCAGGATTCTGGTTCATGACGCATCTATCCTGTTTTCTTTCTCACATAGTATTTTGCATGGCTATGGCGTTGGGAGTTTTTGTTGATATTTTTTTTCTTTTTCTGATTTTGTCTTATGTGATCGAACCCGGTTCTATCACCGGTCTGTACATGTACATGCACATGTGATTTTGATTTTGATTCTGTGTATAATGGATGTTATGATAATGGTGCACGATTGATTAATGAAATGAGAACTTCACGTACAAGTGTCAACTCGAAATTAGAGTACTAGAGGTCAACATCCGTCATAAGTTAGCTATACCGGCAACGGCAGTACATTAGTCAATTAAACGAGAGAAATTCCAAAGCAGCTATTCATAGTCATGACGATCAGATTAAATTCGATTGATCATAGATTATTGGGTATCATAAGTACATGTAGTTGAAAGATTCATCATTCCAACCCAAAAGATTGACGCAAAACCCACTCTATCCAAAATGCCATATGCAATGCAATGCAAACCAAAAGAAGCAAGTCGCTAAATGTCAACCATATCCATGCAAAAGAAGATCACTTCTTCACTCCCTGCACACCAACCATCCCAGCAACACTCCGCTGCCCCTTAGCCGCGACATGCATACCAGGGAATCGGGACTCGGCAAGACGACGCCCAGCTTTGATACTCTCGAGAGCCCTAGTGATACCAACGTCAGAAAAGATCACTCGCCGGTCATCCACCATCATCATGATAGTACCTACCAGTCCACACTAACAACCTTCACACCTTTCCACCCTCCACGGGCAATTTCCTGCTGGAGCTTACTGGCAGCAAGACCTCCCCCTGCCCCAGAAACAGCTGTTCGACTTCCACTTCCAGCCCCGGTATTGGGTTGTCCGACGAGAACATGCGTCACCGTCTTCCGGGCCATGTAGATAGAAGTCTTCGCCCCGTTTGAAGCGAGTAGATGTTTCAGCTTGTACTCCGAGATCCGGGGGAAGGTAGAGCCATTGATGAAGATCGTAACGCCGGCGAAAATACTCGAAGTCGATTTCAGGTCGAGGGTGTTGCCAGAACGGGAGTCATGTTGGGGTTTGTCTTCTATTTGAGACTTTTCCGTTTCCGTTTCCATATCCTGTTTCGTTACATCTCGAGCCGGACTCAAACTCCGACCTCCTCCACCAACAGTCCTAATCTTCTTCCTCTCCGTCTTAGTATCCTTCTCGAGCTCATCAACAGCCTTCCTCTTGCTAACACCCATAAACGACCGAATATCCCGAACACCGAGTTCATTCCGCTTCGCCACATCCCCGGCTACCATAGCCCATTCACCGGAAGCGGGTATCTTAGGCGGCGATTGTGATGGGCATTTCCCATTGAAGGCACTGGGCACGAGTGTCGACTCTTGTGTTGCTTTGTTCCCCAGTCCCAATCCCAATCCCTTTCCCCGTCCTGGAAGACAATCCCCGCTTTGATATTGCTTGGTTAATTTCGCCGAGCGTGCATCTCGCCATGATGTCGAGCCGAGGAAACCGCCGCCTTCGGCTGCGCGTTGGTGGCCTGTTGAGGCTGATTTCCAGGGATCGAAATAGAGGTGGTTTCGTGGTTCTGGGGGTTGTGGTTTTGCAGTTGGTTTTGGTTTGTCGGTTGTCATGGTTGGGTCTTGCGGGGCTGTAGCGGGGTTTCCCTTTCGTATTTTGAGCGTTGTGTTGGTCGCGGTGAGGTGTTAGAGGATGTAGTATTGTTTGAGTTGAAATTTGGCAAGAAGCCGCCGTGGCGTGAAGCGGAAGGAACCATGGTTCGGATGTGTTTTGATTTTGCTGTTTTAGGCTAGATAGGGTAGATCTGGTCACGTGTTGGGAGGTATGTGAATAGAGTCGAAGTACAATGAAGCCTTATAGGTGTCAGGGAATGAAACAAAATAACCAAGGCTACTATGAAGACAACCCGAGCATCCCAATTTCAATAAGACAATAAAAGGCTCGGCAAGCTACAATCTACATTCAAACTATAGAAAAGCACAGTGGGAAAAAGAACAATCCATTTAGACCGGACAAAACCAACGTTGTATGTCGCTAAAGGCATGCAGACCCAAAGTTCATAACCGTTCATTACCATGATAATCATCTCTCTAGTAGAGTGGCAGTAGCAGAAGGAGAAGCAATAGCAGCGCAGAGAAGTAGAGAGGGGAGTAAAACCAAAGCCAAGGCCATGCCACAAAGAATATCCTTTTCAAAAACCCAGTGCATAAATGATAAAGCAACAAATGATAAAATAGAAAAGAAAAAAACAATAGCAACTCGTTAATGAAGATGGCTCGTGGTCAAGTCATCACACAAAGAAAATTCGTTCATAAGAGATTCGTCACATCGTAGTCATCGAGGTTTGTGATCACCATCCAAGTCTTCAACAAATGACAAGTTCTTTCAACATGGAGGTATCAAGAAATGTTTTTCTAATGTTGGAACGTGAATAGATCTTGCGCCTAGTTCTTCACCTCTCCCCACACACAACAAGTTAGATATTCTCGAAAACAGCCAAGATTTCTTCAACTTGAAAACAGAAAACGCAGAGAGACAAATGAGCTTCGTTTCGTTTCGACACCGTCGGGTCTGCCAGTCTCGTCTCCACATGTTCGTGGTAAGACACAGACGAGACCACGACGCGCCATGCGGGTTGTTGCATGCGCAGTCTATCATGAAAAACAAACTCCGACCGAGAAATAGAACCAACAGGAAACAAAACCAAAAAGAATCCAGTGAAAAAAAAGACCAAAGACCCGAAGAGAAACCCAAAAACAAGAACCAGAACCACAAGCTGAAAGCTAACTAGAAACCACAATTGAATCACACACACTCACCGATGGCGAGCCATGACCGCGCTAGGCTTCATCGGCTGAAGAATAGGCGGACCACCGACCGGACCACCAAGCGGACCACCAAGGGTAGCATCGGTGATGGTCTTACGGCGCTTCGAAGTCTCGTACTCGGCGGTACTCTCAGGAGGACGGATATCGTCGTCCTCGCGCATTCGCTTGCTGCCCGCACTCAACGAGCCATTCCCAGTCGCATAGACCGAGGCCGTGGTCGAGGCCATGGAGTAGGGGTCCGAAGCACCGTTTGCTGGGGTTCCGCGCGTATCGCTGACAGCGTTGTACAGGGTAGTGGCGGCGGCGGGACGCGGGGGAGTGTTATACCCCGAAGCCCAGTGAGGAGGGGGGGCCGGCGCCCGTGCGCGGGGTCATGCGACCGGAGCCGTTTTGCTGGTTCGGGGAGCTGGTCATTTCCGGGGTGAGCTGGGAGTGCTCGCCGGTCAGCGAGCTGACGGAAGGGTTTGTGGTGTAGGTGTAGGAGCCGCGGTTAGAGTTGTAGCCGGCGCTGTGGTCTGGCATGTACTCCGGCTCGTGCTCGGGGACGGTCTCGCCGGGTCCATTGCTCTGGCTGTAGCGGTTTGGGTCGCGCTCGGAGGTTTCGGGCTCTGAGGCTCCGGGGCGTGGGTTTGGTGGTGCCATCTCGCTTTTCATGTATCCACCGGGCAAGGGTTGGCCGTAGCTGGGCATCCCTGAATTGGTCAATGGAGTGTGGGGCGCATATTGGGCGTGCGTTTGTGGTGCCGCGGAGTAGTAGGGTTTGGAGCTGTCGTAGGGTTGGCTTTGGTAGGCTGGCAAGCCGTTCATGTTGTGGCCCGGTGGGGTAGTTGCGGGGGTGGTAGGCATTGAGCGCTGGTTGCTCAGTGTGGTGTCGATGGACAATGGCTGTGTGTGGGGCACTTGTCCACCCCATTCGTATGAGTTGCCTTGGTTGTTGACACCCATCAGGCTGGATGCGCTGGCGGGCGGTGTGGGAAAGGTGTTGGCACGCTCGAGGCCTGGCCTGGAGCCAGGTTGGCCACTCATGGGGCCTTGGGACATGTGAGAGGACATTGGAGTCTGAAGGGAGGGGTGGTGATGGTGAATCGGGGGTTGCTGAGAGCCAGACGGTGTGCGCTGGGGACCCCGAGGGCCTTCCAAACGTCGCTCCTGGGACTCTTGCACTACCAGGTTTGTCCGAGTCTGGTTGGCAGGGTGGTATAGCAAACCACCGATATTATGCACAAACAGTGGGTACAAGAGATCGGTGATCTTCTCCTTGTTGGCAAATTCCAGAGCACGCTCAAATGGGATCCTGAGCAGAAGGGTTAGCGACTGATGCTGCACATGCTGTGGGATCAAAATACACACCAGACACCTTTCAAATGCATCGGGCCAATTTTCACAACATGGCGAAGCTTTTCGCTCTTGAGAATTCCATCACGTCGACCACGGGTCATGCCAGCTACGTTGAGCAGCTTTGTACCATTGATCATGTGGTTGTCTGCGAGAAAGAGTCAGTCAAAAAAAATATCTCCAATTAACCTTTTCCCACAGAATGAACGTACCTTCTCGTCGAGCTACGCACACTCCCTTCGCTTCCACCTGGTAGCAGAGACTTCCTTCATCTTCCCATAATGTGGCTGTCACTCTTGGCTTTGCTCCCGGAGGAGCCACTTGACCGGTACCATCAAAGACGAACCCTTGTAGCGGAGCCCCGGTGTTGTTCCCATATCCACTTGGAGGGGCGGCGTGATTGCTCACTTGATAACGATCAGAATAATCATCGATCACATTCTGGCTTTGGAGCTTACCAGGCAACGGCAGCAACTGAGCCGGCATCTGGCCACCCATTGAGCTTGGTGGGTGTCCCGTTGGGGGTGAAGTCACGCCAGGGGCGTATCCATATTGGGGGTAAGCAGCCGGGGCGTAAGAAGATGCGGGCTGCATCACAGGGGGTTGTCCATGGTACTGATAGTGGGACATTGCGCCTGCGGTAGCGCCTTGAGGAGCGTATGACTGAGCAGAAGACATGTGCGAGTGGACGTCCATGTATGGCTGGGTCTGGTTCATGCTGCCGAGAGAAGTCGGGCTAGGATAGTACCCTTCGTTGACTGAGGGTGGGAGACTGTATTCAGTCGCGGCGGAATCTAATGAAAGTCGGCCCTGGGTCCCAGACAGGTCCGCAGAGGACGGGGGGCTCCTCGGTTCGCTGGCAGGCACTGAGGCACCGGAGAGACTTGTGCGAGCACTGGAATTGGTGGAATTGGTCAGGGACGGATCGTGGTAGGCGGTCCGGGAGAGGCCCTGGGTGGCTGTCGGCAGGCTGAGAGCGGGGAGTTTGTCGCCGGGCAATAACGGTCGTTCGGCCGCGTGATGGTTGTACCAGGGGATGTCAGCAGGACCGCGGGTATGGACCTGCGAGATCGATGGCAGCTCCAGCTTTTCGGTTGCACGGATAAACGGTTTAGAATAGAGGAATGAAGCGAGCAGCGGACGTAAATGTCGTCCGGCGTGCTATCAATATAGGCTGCAGAATCCTTGGAAAAACCAAAGGAACTTGCGAACGTTGCACGGGAAAAAAGAAGAAAGAGAAAGAGTTGCAAACGAAATATTCAACGGGGCTTTCAGGATCAAACGTTGGAAGGGGAAAAAAATAGCAAAGTGATGCAAGATGCAGGCGATGCAGGGGCGTGCAATTATCGTAGTGAAGCTTCGTAGTAAGTCGTAAACCTTTTGTAAAGACTCGGGCCTAAACAGAAGCGCAGTAAAGACTTTTTGAAAGAGTAGACGAGTTCAGAGAAGCACAATGGTCATCAGAATCATTAACAATCGTCGAACACATCAAAGTTCGGAAGTTTGGAACTAAACAAAAAAAAAAAAGCGTAAGTTTTGTGGTCGTTTCAAGGTCATGCAGGAATCATGTCATTGAAGAAGAAACTCTGAAAATGGAGCGCATTGGATGATAAAATAAGGCCGAAGCCGGATGAAGGTAGGGGGAGGAAAGGTCAAAGTCTCAGACAGTCGAGGGATGGGGGGGGGGTTGAGAAAAGAAGTTAAACGTACAGAAAGGTGGAGGCTGGGGTGGTGCAGCAAACGCATCCCTATGCACTGCAGGCTGGATAGATGGCGTTTGAAAAAGGAAAAAAAAAAAAGCCAAAACAAAAGATATAAAGTAAAAAATAAAAATAAACAGGGAACAGGGCAAAGGGCTCTTAAAATAAAAGGAAATCGTACAGTGAAACTTAAGCAAAGCGGTTAAGAGAGGGGAAAAAGAGGTGAAGCGAAATGACGCTGAGCCGCAGCGGGAAAGTCGATCAGTGGAGGATAAGAAGAAGCTGACTAAGGGTCGTTTTTAAGAGAAAGAGAAGAATATTGTCTGCAGAAATCCCGGCTTGCCCCGTCTTTTGAGGGAGAAGAAGAGAAACAGAAAGAGAGAGAGAGAGAGCGCCCATCGAATCAATCACAGTGGACCCGGTGGAGAGAGAGAGAGTGAGTGAGTGACTACCAGAACCGTGCGTTCAGATCATCCTCTAGACTCGATATCTGCTTTTTTTTTTTTTTTTTTTCTTTTTCGTTTTCGTTTTGTTTTTTTTTTGTTTTTTCTTTTCTTTTTTTTTGCTCTTCTCTTTTTTTTTCTTTTTCTTTTCTATATATTATCTTGATTTTCTTCTTTCTTTTTTTTAGGGGTAAATATTTATAATTATTTAATTATTATTCTACGCCACCAAGTAAGGACCATCCGTCAAGGTAAATCATTTCCCTTGATATCAACAGGTTGACCACAATTAACAAGCATTTCCCAATTTGTACGGAGTACCGTACCTTGAAAACTGTAGGGACAAGTCAAAGAGAAATATTCCCAGCTGAGGATCCTGGTCTGTGTGACAGGCAGAAAAGCAACATGTTGATCGGCCGGGATAGGCCCGCTGGATCTGGGAGTTGATTCCCTTAGTGGAGTCAACCGATCAGATTCAATTAATTGATTACTTTGGGAGAGGGTTACTCTAGACTCTAGATACTATTTCTGGCAGGGCAAAACTGCAAGATTAGGATCCATATTTGTATTTAGTACTATATACCATATATCCTATAATTCTATAATCCTACAAGGTAGTCATGTTTCATAATGTAATAAACACCTGGGCACTTCAGAAATAGCTGAGACGGTTCGTCTCCACGCGCGCGGGTCCCACTCAAGTGAACCATGGATGGTCAACCGGGGAGGGGGAAGGGAAGAACGGGGAAAATGCATACACGGTTGAAACCGACGTTAATGGGTGGAAACCATGGTTAAGATACTATAGTTACCCCTAAGAATACTAGTACACAGGTACGGAGTACAGTTGGAAATCCAAATCTCCCGACATCTCTTCCATCGTGCAAGACATCTGTCAGCGGCTGCAGAGAGGGGGAGAAAAGTAAAAAATTAAAAACAATTAAAAAAAAGATCCGGCAATGCGCGGCGGCTGCACCGTCGATTGCGGATTGCACTCTCCCGCTTCTGGAGTCAGCGCTTGCACCATTTCCCCTCTATTTCTCTATTTGGGGTATGGTACAAGCTAACACCTGCAAGGTCCGTCTTAAAGAAACGGCTAAAATCAATCCCAGCGCCAAAAAAAAAGATTCTTTCAAAATCATTCAAATCATTCACCGGGCATCGGCCGAGCCTTGTCCCCTCTCGGATATCTTACTATTAGAGGTGACCACCGGTCGATCGCCCCGGGTCCTCCGTTCAAAGTTCTACGGCTATAGCCGATTTGAGTGGACCATTGCAATGCTATCAATTTACAATTATTTCAGCCAAGAAACAATCATACCAAGCCCTTGTTTTTCTTTCTTCTTTTTATGGTTCGGGACGATCTGGGCGTTAAGACGGGCCGTGAGTAACAGTGGAGAGAGAGAAAGAGGAAAGAAGCACGTCACACCCCAGGGATGCAGAGGGGAAAATCAGTGGCTCAGAAGGAACCACGAAACACGGGTGGCTTGAAGTCGATCAAGGGTCTGTTCTCTCTCTTCCACTATCAAGTACCACGAAGAGACCAGTCAGAGGCTAGGCGGTTACCGAAAGAGTCAGTTGAAGAGAAATGAGAAAATTAGAGAGAAAAAAGCAAAAAGACAAATCGAACAAAAAATGGAAGGAAAAAAAAGAGAGCTTTTAGTCCAGAATTTGTCCACCCAATTTTAGCCCAAATTGAAATGAGATGTTCACACGTAGCATCGTAATCTCAACGAGAGACCCCATGATGATGATGCATTCAGAAACTCTTTCCTTTTTCTTTTTTTTTCTTTTCATTGTTCTGTTTCTTCTATGGTTATGAACGTAGATCCTATTGTCGAATAGAATCTAGAATGGTTCATATGTCTAAAATTGATGTACGGAGTACGTCGTAGACCTAATATCGTTCCTAATAACTAGTCGGGATAGCCGGGATAATAATCCTCCAAGGATAATAGCAAATAATATGGATATTTTATTTCCCCCATATTTTTCCAGGTTATGCCCAACAATAAAAATAGCCCAGAGCCAGATCCCAGTAAGGGGGAGAGCAAAGAGACGCTGAACATCCAGCCAACTCGACCCCAGTACACCGCTAATTTCTTCCTGGAAAAAAAAGACAATACAATATAAGCCCAGGGTGAAAAAGGGCAGGGCCAAAGTCCCCTTGCGTTTGGTCCTTTTTTTTTATTACTCTATACTATTACTACATACCTATGTATTCTCCACTAACAGACTAGACTACTCACGGACTTGATTTCCAACCCGAAAATCTCTTGGTTCAAGGTTGACAGATGTCAATTCCCACGCATTCCGTTAAAAAAAAACCAAAAGTGACAGCTAGGGATTCACCGATTACTGGGGGGGTTTCTTTTTCTTTCAGTCCTACCCTAATATGCATTGACCATACATCTAGATCCAATGGTTAATTTATGCGATTTCGGGGAGATCATGATCGGAATACGATTTCCATTTTCCAAGTATTTGCATTTGGATTCTGCAAGTGGCGTCCACCACACAGACCCTTGAGAGGTCGGTGAACATGGGGTCGGAAAAATACGGGCCAGACCGATTTGGATAATCTTCAATGCCATTATTATTTGATTAATATATACGGAGTATTTGGAGGTTGAATCCTTGGCAGGTTCTCTAGTCTCATGCTATGCAATAATCTTCTGGGAACGGGGTAAGAATCCCCTATTTTCTTACTCCGTACAGACGTTAGTTCTGGAGGCCAGATACGAAAACAGGTACTAACCAGTTTAGTACACTAGGCCCAGAGAGCTCCGGGAAAATTAAAAAGAGAAAGAGGGGAGCACTGACAGATCCCTGCACCGCAGCTCGCTATCGACGGCCCGATACCCGCTGCACATACAGCGTACAGTAGTTTAGGGGGGCCATGGGGAGGGGGAGGGATCCGCCTGAATCGATACACCATTTCCTTACTGGAAAAGGAAATAGCCTTCCGTGAGGATTTGATGGCTGAATGATAAAGGAAATATTGAAATGAGGGAGTGGACCAGGATTCGGTTGTGGCTTTTTTTCACATATTATTCATATTATTCTTCATTATTTTGCTTTTTTACTAGTTTGGACGGAGTATTATTCTGTTAGTTTCTCCCCCCGACAGAAATGAAGAAATGGAGACGAATATTAATCAAAACCAGCTTAAATGAAAGATCCACTATCAATCCACCCAGTTATTGGTACGGCAACTCCGCAATTCGGGTGTGATGCATCGTATCGAACCGTTGAGCCGAAAATGTAAGGAGATGACCAGTTCTTATATGATAGGTATACCTAGGAGTAGCAATAATATGAATAATAACAAGTATTTGAAATATCTCAATCAGTTACTCACCCTGTACGGAGTAGTAATTGACTCGGTAGGAGTAGAAATCAAATCAAATATAATTCATGTGTCAATTCACTGATCGTCCCTCCGGGGGTTTCCGTGTATCAACTCGGTGGATCAACTGTAGAGTTAAGAGGTTACATACGGAGACTAGAGAAATCCTTCCAAAGTTTAGTGTCTATCCATAACAAGGCTCCCATAGCTAGAACCTCCACTTCAATGTTTACGTCGTCAATCTCGCGTCGATCGACGGGTTCATCCGTACCTTGCAGCGAGTTACCCTGCAGCCTTTGTCCGTGCAGATTTCAGACTTTCAGGCTTTTCTCGTGAGAAGAGAGGATTTTCTTTAATTTTCTTTAATTTGGTTTTTTTGTTTTCTTTCTTTTTTTCCCCTTGTTTCTCTGGCTTTTTTTTCTTCGAGTAGCACTATTATCGTATACAAATTATGCGGAGAGTTTTTCTTTTTGTTCCCTTTTCTACCCTTGTCTATAATGTTTCACCAGGGGCTGCCATGCTTTCCCCATGCTGTCCCTCACACATCATAGACAAAATATGCCCGAAGCCGTCTGGGCAGACGTTGATACCAGATAAGGCCGTCAGACTGACGATCGGGGACACGCACAATGGGTACAAGGCCTTTGAGGGCGTGTGTGGTACAGCATAATTACGGAGTACGATTGTACAGCGTGAGACTCAGACACGAGGAGAATTTGACCAAAAGCCGATGAGTTACAGGGATGTTCCCTGCAGCCTATTGATGTGTTGTACAGGATGGGGCCAAATTAAAAGCCATCGACCAAGATAGCCTCCGTATAGCCCCGTCTACTGCTACTACCATAGGTCCACGGTATCCAGAGGTACTTACCCCAAGTAGGCATAGGCGTGGACATTTATATATACTTAGGGTATGGAGTACATATACAACCCTGAAACAATATAACAATATTCAAATTGTGACTCTGCTTTTTTCATGTGACTTGAGTGATTTGCTGTGAGCAGACGCCACCCACTTCCCTCGCGCGAATAACAACGCACCACGAAGTCAGGATCTGGCGTGATGGAACTAGGCTGGGGCCGTGCAACCTTGGATTTAACCTCGCATTGCATTTTCCCGTGGAGCCAAGAGATCGACTGCACGTTCATCTTGCCTTTACACACTCTAGCGCTTGTGTAGCAAAAGAGAGGGGAAGAAGAGGCCCAACAATAATTGAGTATGAAGTAGTTGGTGTGTTGGGTATATCGTATGGTGTATGTTGTACAGGGTACAATATAACCATATCCCCTCCTAGTGAATTCCTCTAATTCAAAAAAAAAAAAAAAAAAGAAGCAAGTTCTTGAATAAGTCAACCGCCGTAACCGTTAGCAAGCGCCACTATTCTCGAGTCATTTACTCCATTCGATTTTGCTCCAGTGACCATAGTCTAGTTCAAAACCAAAATATAAACCTGAAATTCCTCATATCTCCGAAATAGCCAGGATGGCTCGGGCCAAATGTGTAACGAGACTAAAATCCCATCCAAGTCAGCGGCGCCAATGATTGGCTTTTCACTCCAGCAGCCCGCCGATCGATGATCCAACGCAACAATGACTGGCTGCGGCAACAACCACGTAGGAAGGGCTAGATCGTGTGGATTCACCGCCAGTTGGCCCCCCTTGCGTGCAGACGTGGCACAGAGCATTATCTCATACTCCGTAGCTCCATCTGGGTATGCAGTGACCCGCTGTTGTGGAGGTTTGAAGTTGGGATGTATGTCGACCGTTGGTTTGTATGGGATTATATTGTATTATATATCCCCTATCCCCTATAGACTACAGGGTATAGGTGAGACAAACATCCACGATTTAAGATGAACAAAAAAAAATTTGAAAAGGGAATTATCCCCAAACTCGCCGATGTCGGGCTATTTTGGCCGATCGGCGCAACGTCAGAGGGCAGATAAGGAAATGTAGAAACATGAAGGTTTAACTTGGATGTACGACATCCAAACATGCCACTCTTGTGAGATGCTTTCTATGTTGTACAAAATGTACTCCGTACAGCACCTATATTTACTTCAAAAAGTAAGTCCAGCTTCTGCACTACCCCAACATTTCACCCCATACAAACCAAAGGAGCCATAAGCATAAGCATAATCATAATCATAGATCATGAACTCATCTGCAAAACCCATGTGATACTAGCATTGTAGCAAAATAAGCAATTCTCCCCTATGCTATGTCATCCCTGAGAATGGCAATGATAATGCCCCCCCCAAAAAAAACACGAGTCTAGAACAAGGAGATCCCAGTCTGGGACACCAGACCTAATCCCAATAAACAGGACACAAAAGAACAAAAAGAAAATATATCCAAATAAGCCCCAAAAGAGGAAATGAGTAGTCCGCTCACCGTCTCTTCGTTGTCTCAGGTCACATTTTATAGTATGTACTTGTGCATCTGACACCAAAACACGCGCCGTCCACGCTTCTATCTCCCCGGGAGGCATCGCTAGTCGATCGAAGAATGCAAATACCATGCAGCCTGCAGCCCCTAAGCTGCAGGTATCATGTACGATGAACCAGCGCCTGAGTGACAAGCTAGCTGCCAAGTGCCAGCGCAGGACAGCCAAGACCAAGCGTCTAAGTGCAAGTGCCGCCCACAGACTGGGTTGCTGTGCATGAGATAATGTACATGTACATACGGAGTACGGAGTCTCCGTAGTTAGTTAACTAATAGAGTCAGAGTCCAGCCTAACAACTCCATACTCCGTATTACTTTATGGGTGCGAATCATTCCTGGGTTGTAGGTTGGCACGCGTGGGGATTTTCCACATTCTCGAAGCATGTCTGCCATTCATATTGTGCATGGAGTACATATGGGGTGGATGGGGTGGATAGTGCAGATTGTGTCTTGGGTGTGTCTAAGACTCTGTTGGATTGTATTTTTGCTTTTTTGGGGAAATGGAAATTCATTTGCTGTGGTTGGTGCGGGTTGGGGAATGTCTGGGGGGGGTGGATGGGGGATGATGGGGCTGGCAGTTCACTGGAATCTTCCAAGGTTCTTACCTGTGTGTTCAGGCCTCACAACTTCACAGAGATACGTATTCACCGCTGGTTGAGGACCTGCATCGACTGCAAGTCTCGTGTCAAGGGATAATCTGTGTTTGTGGTGAGCTGGTATTGGCGGTGGGAGGTTGGTATATCCCTTGATTAGGGATTGGGATGGCGGGATTGGATTGTTGCAGATTGTCGTAGACCGATTGTTTCCCGTGGGAAAATGGTGGGAATAGGTTCGATAGACTTGGGTCTCGACTTTTTGCTGGGACAGCTAATAGAAGCTTTGATTTTATGCTTGTTCTTTGGTTTGTTCTTATGACTATGCTTATGCAGTTATTTTGTGCTTTGATCTCGATCTGATAGGGGTTGGCGATAATAATGCAATCCTTTACGCACCGCGGATCAGTGCTGACGGCGTCGATGCATTGACTCGAGGGGACGGGCATATATGCAGTGCTCTGTGCTATGTACAAAGTAGACTTGAACGCGCTTCTAGAAGGCGTGGTTGATGCAGTATGCTGTCTCCCGTCGTTCATGTAGGGATGCTACGGTTCCTGCTGATAGATCGCCGGGATCATAGCTGTACTGCCTCGGTAGAATATATATAAGTCAAAAGTGTGTGAGGTTGAGTCTTAAGCTTCGATCAGTAGGTTTGAGATATATGATTTGATAAATGTCTCGGGATGTGGTGCATCTCCAGATATATATCCCCCCCACCCCCAAGTTGGAAATATGAGTGGCATAGCTAACACAGACCACAGTTTCTAATCGATAAAATGGAAAAGTCGCAGCGAGAAGATATATAGATACATTACACAAAGAAATTGGGCATAATTTGAACGAAAGAGAGTGTTTGTCCATTGAAGTAACTCTAAAGCTAACAATATTCCGACAAAGTTCTATACCAGACCCAACCATATTCATCATTTTTACATGGCATATCTCATCAAAGGTGCAGAGCATAATCACACACATCACGGCTGGTATATTCATCGCTTACCAGCCTGAGCAAAGATTTGCTGCCAAATGTCGATCCACTGCTGATGCTTATATGACAATGGACGATGGGGGTTGCGGAAAGTGTTCGAGAGGATCTCGCGCAGGCGGCTGTTCAGGATTTTCAAGGCTAGCATAGACTTCCAATCGCGCACAGCGAATCGAATACGGTTCGCGTCAATGGAGACGACGCCTGAATACATCTATTTCGGCGGTGGTTAGCTGATTGTTAGAAAAGGGGAAGGAAGGGAAGCACGAAGAATGATCAATTTCGTACCTTGAACTCAGCATCACCACACAGCAAAGCTATGGCGAAATCGTCCACTGCGCTGGTATCATGCGCATTGAGGTTGCGGGCACGTGCCATGATGCTATAGTATGATAGCCATTTGACGGACGAGTCCGCCCTCTTGTTGACAGAAACAGCGGGTAGTGAAACCGTCTGGTTGTTGCCAACGTTGCGCCAGCCCTTGCCTTCGCGCGTCAGAAGCTTAGGATAGAAACTCCAGGCGATGACCGAATTGATCACGACATCGTTGTTGCTGTTGACGTCGAAGTCTTCAGGGATGATGAAGAATTGGCGGTTTCGGCTGTTGGAGCGTGCTCTGTGGGGTTGGTTAGCATTTGGCAGGCTGAGACGTGATGTTTGGAGGAAAAGATCTCTTACCGGTTGAGCGCCGCTTTCTGTGATGCATCTAGGGTCAGAAGACCCGCGTCGGCAATTGACACTACCAATTGCATCTTGATATCCTCGATCGCCAGCAATGTCTGTGCGCTGAGGAAGTTCTTTCGGCAGAAAGCGTACTCATTGGAACCCGGTGTGCTTCTTGTGCGTCTCCAGCTGCAATAGGCATTGTATACGGTCAAGAGATCAGAGTCACCTAGTATCTGTTAGTTATCAACTGTGGGAAATCGATATATTAGGACATACCTCTTCGGAAAGACGCCCGTGCACCATCGCGTTGTGAGTTGGATCCGATTGTATTCACAAATGGCGACTTGGAAGAAAGGATAGCAGCAATGCTGACAGTCGCATCCAAGCACCGGAAGAAGGCTCCATGGATGATCATTTTGCCGAGGAAGACATCCAGCGGTAGCTTTGCCAGTTGTGTTCCGAGGGAGGTTAAACTCTCGTTGCTCGTCAGGGCCTTAACTTCCTTCAATGAATCAATGGCGCGGCGAATGTTTTTAGATGATGGCGGGTCAAGAGCTTCGAGGAGTGTCTGCTCCACTTCTCCCAATTTGCAGATCTTCACACGAAGCACCAGATCCTGCAAAGAAAGGCGCAACAGTTCAGGGGTTTGCTGTTCAGAAAGCAACTTTTCATGGCGGTGTTTAGTGAACAGGTGGAAGCAGATACCGTTCTGGACACGTCCAGCACGACCGCGACGCTGTTTAGCGTTCGCACGCGAGATGAATGACTCAACCAGACGGGACAATTGACGTCTCTCATCAAAGCGCATGATCTTCTCCTTTCCTGCATCGACGACAGCTGTGATATCCGGGATAGTGATACCTGTTTCTGCAATGTTCGTTGCAATAACAATCTTTCTTGTGCCTTCCGGGGGTATATTGAAGGCCTTTTCTTGGTCCTCACTGGCAATTGAAGAGTGAAGCGTATGTACAATCCATCCCCTCTGGAACATTGGCTCGGACAAGATCTCGTCGTTCAGGCGACGGATTTCCGCCAGTCCAGGCATGAAGATCAAGATCGCCTTGCTGTAGTGAGCCATCTCCGGGGCCGTAGCAATCTTCAGAAGCAATCTCTTGATCAAGTCATAGTCTAGTCTGTACTCGTCGATGTTGATAACAGTCTCCTTGGTCTGTCTAGAGTACCCATCAAGACTGGCTTGGAGACCTCCTGTGGTGTCGGCATCCGTGGGTGGGTCATCCATGTCATCGTCAAGGACTGTGTGTTGGACATCCTCCGACAGACGGTAGTTGGTCATCTCGACCGCATCCTCCAGATACTTCATTTCCACGGGGAAAGTTCGCCCTGGGATGTTCAGAACTGGCACCCCGCCGAGATAGTTCGAGAAACGTTGCGCATCAAGGGTGGCTGACATGAGGATGAGTTTTAGGTCAGGCCGCTTCTCCATGAGTCGTCGGAGCACGATCAGAAGGAAGTCGCTGTCGATAGTGCGTTCGTGAACTTCGTCGAGAACCACATGGGTGATGTCTTGGAAGTCGTCGGGCCGTTCGAGCATTCGTACAACCACTCCCGTTGTCCTATAAAGTATTAGTTGAGCGACCACACAGTAAAAACCAGAGAGAAGTGAGAACTTACGCATAGATCAATGGTGTGGATTGAGTAAACTTGCTTTCCAACCGCACCGCAAATCCAATGAGAGATCTATTCGTGCCTACGTCGTTCTTGCTCTCACCAAGCTCCTCGCTGACACGCCGAGCAAGCGAGATTGCAGAGATACGGCGGGGCTCGGTCACATAGACTTTGCATGGTCGGCCTTGGATCATCTCATGCTCGAGAATGAATGACGGAATCTGGGTACTCTTTCCGCTACCTGTTTCACTGCAAATGATCAGAGCTCGATGATCATCGAGCGTACTCAGGATCTCATCTTTAAACCCCCAGATTGGGAGGTTCATTCTACCCTGCATCATGCGGTGATAGGAGGGCGTCGACGATTTAGCCATCCATGCTTCTTTCAAGCGGTCATCAATACCCCCGAAATTGTCGCGCGCAGACCCCTTCACCTGCGTGCCCGGCTTGCTACCAACGCCGTTTCTCTTCCGGAAGTTGTCAGATAGAACAACATCATCTTCGAAGGTGCCTTGGTTCTCTTGGATCAGACGCTTCAACTCTTTTACGGTGGTTTTGTCGATTTCGTCCTGTTGGGTCTTCTGCAGTGTTGCAAACTCAGTCCAGAGTTCTCTCCAAACCGCTGGCAACCGCAGGTAGGCCTTGCCCTCCTTGGAATTCTGTGGGAACAAGATGAACAAAGCCAGAGTCGACACGTATCCCTCAGCCTGCTGCGCATCTGGCGTTGCAAGGGCATCCATTGACACAAAAGTTGCCAAGGCATTCGATTT
Organism: Penicillium cf. viridicatum; assembly: GCA_028974045.1. NCBI lineage: Eukaryota > Fungi > Ascomycota > Eurotiomycetes > Eurotiales > Aspergillaceae > Penicillium > Penicillium cf. viridicatum. Next base: position 1,032,400 of record JAPQKQ010000007.1, on the reverse strand, counting down.
GTGCGTAATCGATTCCACTGCTAACAGGAATGGGGTTTCCTGGGGCTTCGACCATCGGACCTCCAGAGCCTTTCTGTTCGAATGACTCGAGGAGGAGAAATCTTGGTAAACAACCACGCAAGATGAGTCTCTTGATTTGCAAGTTTCCTCCAAGACTCGCCGTGGGCTCAGACCGGTCGATTTTCCAAAGTCGCGGAGTGTGAATGATGTCTGGGTCTCTGGAGGAGGAATGCCTAAAATCGAGCCTGAATCCTCAGCTTCACCTTGGAACAAGTCCCCAAGGGCATCCTCCATTCCGTCGATCGCAAGGAGGGCTGGGTCTAGCTCTTCGTCAATCTCGGGCTTTGGTTGATCTTCTGCATCGGTCGGAGACTTTTTCTTTCTGTCCACCGGGCGCCGAATGAATGAAGCATCCTTTCTGAGCTCATCAAGCTTTTGCTCCCATATATACTCTGCTTCTCGGCGTTCGAAAAGGACATCACGTTCGATCTTAGCAATCTTCCGCTGCAATTTAGAGGCTTCAGGGTCATTCGACAGATTGCCAGCGCCGCCGCGACCTTTCTTGCCCTTTCCAGGGCGGTCGAAGAGATCTGGCTCCAGGCTGTAGAGTTGAGTCTGCAGCTCCAGCCATTCGGGGACCATGATATCTGGGTCGACTGAGCTGTCAGAGTCATATGAAATAGGAGGGGCAACCTTTGCTGCCTTCCAGTCATCCTTTTTCTTTCCTTGCTTGCTTCGATTTTGGGATGAAACAGGAGTCGAAGTCCCTGAAGCTTTCGATTCTGCCAAAAGAGTTAGCATTATGCCCTAATGGAAAACCTCAGGCCATAGAAGGGTTTACCTGTCATCCATGAGGTGACACTATCCGTGTCTTTCAGTGGGCGAGTATTTGTCTGTGTGTAAGAGGGTAATTCATTCTTATCACTGTGTGTAGCCAACCATTCAATTGCTTCATCAAGGTTCCACACAACATCCCGACCGGCACTGGTTGAGTTGCCTGCAAAATATTGCAAAATATGCTTCAGTGCATCCTCGACGCGATTTTCTGGGAAGTTGAGTTTGAGCAGTGTTTCCTTCAGGGTCCAAAGCTTGTTGTATAGATCCTCCTCAGAACCTGCCTGTTTTGAACTTGTGATCCGTCCACTTGCTATGAGATAGTCATGCTCTTCGGTACCGGCCAGTTCGAGAATACTGTCTTGAATATCAGCCGGTAACCACTCCAGAAGGCTCAATGTTGCTGATTGCTGTCGAAAAACGCGGCGTTCGTTGTCCAGCTTGGTGACCTGGCGCGCTGCGTCATTTTTACACTTGGCAGCGTATTTATCAACCAGAATCTGGAGTTCTGCTTCTTCAAGATGTTTTTCCAGCTCCTCTGGTGTGCAGTCTTGCAACGATGATGTTGTTTGTGGTGCAGTGGCATCTGCAGTGCGTACAGCAGTGCGTTCAGGTTGCGGCTCGGTTTCCGGCGTGGCTTTTGCTTCTTCGGTGGCTGAAGATGGTGTTGATATTGCCTCTGGCTTAGGCTTTGAGGGCATAGAGACTGTCGCAAAGCCTCGAGCCGGGTTGGAGGCGGGCTTCTTCTTTTTCTTGCTGCTCGGCGGCATTATGGCTTGAAGTATTAGCGGGCCTAGCGGAGTTGTCTTCAAAGCACGCTGAAAGTCAGCGGTCAAAGACCAATGAATTTGGCCTATAAAATATTGTCAAATATGGTGTAGAATATTCCCCAAAAAGGGTGTTGAAATGTGTAAAGAACGAAGAGTCGGCCATGACTGTTTAATGGCGGGATGGAATCCAGCTCCCCACACAAAACTCTTATGACAGCATTCCTAGCCCACTTCACCAACTTCAACACTCTCTGAACCACCCCCTTCTCTCTCCATTCCCCCGTATTGACCGCCGATCATGGATGGGATTCCATGGGACCAGGTCAAGGCCGGGGATCTGGATGCCTTGCAGGTCGTTCTCCTCTCGAGTTCGACCTCGCGCAGGCTCCGGGCCCTGCAAGAACTCCGCGACAAGAATGGTAGTGTGATAATCCACGGCCTTATGACAAGCAGATTTACTGACTATTCATTTTATAGGGTCTGAAATATCACCAGAAACCCATCACGATATACTAGAGTTGCTCTTCCGTACCTATCCTCTCTATGTCGATCGATCCTCCCGACAGGCGGTCCAACAATGCCTCCGCTCTCTCCTCCGCGGGCCCAATGCGACCGAAGAATTAAAATTCCTTACGCAAAAATTGCAAATCGAGGCTTCTAGACCAGGTCTGGCTTCCTCGTTTGCATTTGTTCTGTTGGAATGGTGCTGTATTCTGTTGCAACAGGCCAGCGAGGACAAGAACACCCCGTTGGCCACTGTGCTAGACCTGATTGCGGTTGATGCCAAGACCCTGGAAAATTGTCTTTCCCACAATCCTAAGCCTGCAGTAAAGCAGTCGGCTCTCCGGGTAACAAGACGTGCTTTGCGCGCCGTATTTTCGTCTGAGGCATGGGGTGCTGATGCAGTGCGGCAGTCTGTTAGTCGACTGACTGCAGACTCTACCGCAGGGAACAAAAATGCACCTCTTCTCGGTGTTGTATGTGGAGTATGTGCGCGGCTAGCAGACAAGACGTCAATTCTCGAAGAGTCGAAGAAAGAGATTTTGGCTTTCTACATCAAGGAGGTCGTGAGCTCAAAATGTGCTGTGCCCGCACATGTCGCCAATGGCATGTCTGACTTCTTTACTTCCTTCGTAACATATGAAGATGTCGCCACTGAATTGGTACCTCCCATGGAAAAGTCCATACTACGAGCACCAGAGGTGGTTCTCGGCGGCGTGATTCCTCCCATCTGTGCCTCATTGCCGGAAGAAATTGATCTCTCGGAATTGGTACAAACACGCCTTTCTAAGCATCTTTTAACTAGCATGAAGTCAAACAACCCATCAATCCGACAAGGAGCATCTGACTCTTTTGCATCCTTGCTATCTCGATGCAGAACCGATGCCTTGGTCCTGAAGATCACGAGTGAAATCATTAGTCCTTTGAAAACCCAGAAGATTACCACTCCTGAGCACCGCCTGGCTTATGCCCAGGCCATTGCGGCTATTTCACCTTCGGCAGATGTCTCGAAAGAGATTGTTCAAGGATTCTGCCCTGTATTTACACGGGAGTCGAATGAAGCTGCTCTAGAAGAGGAGATCAAATCCTTCAGCAAACACCTTACTTACCTCGTTCAATCTAAGCTCAATGTTAGTGATGATGTTATCAGCACTATCGTTAAGGGTGCATCCGATAAGCGAATTCCATTCCGAAAGATCTGGCAAGCAAGTGTGGGAGAAGTCCTATGGAAGTCTGATCTTGAGGACTTGAAGACTCCTGAAATTGAACCACTTGTCACCAAATTCCTCGCTAAAATGAAGGATTTGTTTGGCGAGGTTGCTGCTAACCCGCTTCCTTCAGCCCAGAGCGGTGCTCTATCTTCGGCTTATCTCTTCCTGGCTCTGTTCCACCGAGTTTCTGATGTTCAAGGGTCCGCCAAGTCCGCTTGGGAGGAGAACGTAACCCAATCGATGACATTGAGCCCCAAGCCTTCTTTCCTCCTCAACCCCAAGGCATACTCCAAGTTGAGTTCCAAGGAAGAGGTCCAGTGGCTTGTCAGGGCTTTGGCCGCTGTTACCTCCGGATCCAAGTTTGCTAGCTCTGAAGACGCATCCAAGACGGCTTGGGCTCAGACCTTTATCTACGCAATTACCGCGCCTGCTATTCCCTCAAATATTCGCGAGGACTCCGCAGAAACCTTATCCCGAGTCTATCTGACGGATGTGGTCTCTTTTGGACGCACTGTCCTCAATGCACTGTGGGCCTGGATCTTTTCATTCCGGACCGCAGAGAAGGAATCGGCAGCTGTTTCTGCGGGACCGGAGAGCGAACGCCTGCTTCATATGGTCTTGAAGGCTCTCTGCCCAACCAAGGCTGTCACAGAAACCTCTGGAATTTCCTCTTCCGATCTGGAGGTTCTGCTCATTGAAATGCTGATTCTGGGTCGACCTGAGTTGATTCCGAACACCTCTTGGATTGATTTGTGCTTGAGGACCGGCACGGACCCTGGAGACCTTGTGCGCGCACACGCTGACGGTTGCATTGAGCAATTGGTTCGCGTAAACGCAGACCCTGTGCAATCAGCAGTGCCGAATGTTAACCTCGCTGTCTGGGGTGCTGGAGCTGAATTGGCGTTTGTTGCCCCCGATGCAATGATCCCGCGTTTGGTCGATCAGATTAAATATGATCTGGACGGCACTCGACTATCTCAGTTCACTGCCACTGATGCCGCCATTTCACGCACCCCCGAAGGGACCGCTTTCGTGGATGTGCTCAGCAGCAAGTCGAAGCAGCCTGCCTTTGATAAGAACACTAAGGACTATGATACCCTGAAGTGGGAAGAGGAGCTCCGTGCGCAATTAGCCGAAAAGAAGGGCCAAAGCCAAAAGAAGCTGACGCCTGAGGAAAATTCCAAGGTCAAGGCCCAGCTTGCCAAGGAGGCCAAGATCCGTCAAGATGTTTTGGAAGAAGTCAAGCGGATCGAAAGAGGAGCGGGCCTTATCCGGGGGCTCGCAACGGGTCCCGCCAACGACGTCGAGGGGTGGATCAACGCTGCCGTCAGTTCTTTGCTATCGCTTGCTCAGGCTGGCGCGGGTCTATTTGTCGGTGATGTTGTCTCCCGGGCGTTCATCACTTGCGCCGACGAGGTGTCCACACGCCTCGGTCCTTTGCGTTCTTTCGTCGGTATCGCAACACTGCGCGCCATCGGCAACACCAACCTCCCCTCCGATATGGAATTGGAGCCCCTCGGAGAACTCGTGACAAGAATCCTCTACCGATTGCGCTTTGCTTCTGAGCAACGTCCTTTTGATACCACATCTCTCGCCTACGTCCTTCCGCTTATCTCTCTAGTCTTGACCCAGAACGGCATCGAAGAAGCGAAGGGAGAAGAAGAAGGCACCCAGATTCTCCTTGCTCTTGAGTTCCTGTCCTTCCACTCTGGCTCTTGTGAGTTTTCCCTTCCTTGATGAACTGGTGTCAAGCCAACTGCTAATGCTATTATGTAGTCACCGACACCCGTCTTCCTCGCGTCGAGGTTCTACGTCAACTTTTATCCGCCATGCAGAAATACACCCAGCACTACAAGCTGGTCAAGGATACCTTGTTCGACTTCTGCCGATGCATCTCGCCGAACATCAACAGCGAAGAGCTGGATACGCTTTTGCAGGGAACCATCGTCGCTGAGGCCTCTGTCCGAACAACTGTACTTCAGGTCATCGAGGCTGAGATCGATTTGACTGACCTCGATTTCTCGGAGCACATCTGGCTTGGCTGCCACGACCTGGTGGAGGAGAATGCCGAGATTGCAGACACGATCTGGGAAGACAATGCGCTGGAGGTTGACGACACATCGTTCAGCAAGATCATGAAATACTTGGACTCCAAGGACTACCAGCTTAGAGGCGCTGCTGCTCGCGCTTTAGCACATGCCATTGAGTTTGATAAGAGCAAGTTTGCGGGCATTTTGTCCGAACTGCAATCCAAATATGTGGAAGAAATCAAACCTAAGGCACCCGAAAAGGACGCCTACGGAATGCCCAAGAAGATAGACAATGCAGACCACTGGGAGGCTCGTAGTGGTATTGCTTTGGCTTTCAATGCCATGACGAATGGATTCGATGGTGACGAGAGTGTCTCCTTCTTGCGATTCCTGATTGAGAAGGGTCCCTTGCTCGATGGAAACTCCCGGGTCCGTGGCCAGATGACAGAGAGTGGTAAATCCATTATCATTTTGCGAGGAGAGTCAAAGGTTGAGGAGATGATGCAATTGCTCCAAACAACACTGGAAACCTCGGATAAAGACACAAAGACCTCTGACCTGCTAAACGAGGCTGTCATCGTGTTATATGGATCTGTGGCCACACATCTCAAGGCGGATGATCCTCGCTTGCAAACCGTTATCAGTGAACTGCTCGTGGCCCTCGATACCCCTTCAGAGTCTGTACAACACGCTGTGTCCGAGTGTCTGCCACCGTTGATCAGATCGTCTGGTTCCAAGACGGCAGAGTACGTGGAAAATCTACTCCACCGACTTTTAAATGCCCCTGACTATCCCCGCCAACGCGGTGCTGCTTACGGTCTTGCTGCAGTCGTGTGTGGTAGGGGTGTCGCAACCTTGCGGGAGTACCGAATCATGAGCCAGCTCAAGGAGGCCGCGGAGAATAAAAGAGAAAAGGATCACCGACGAGGCGCTTTGTTAGCTTATGAGCTTTTCGCCCTAGTTCTGGGGCGCACCTTTGAGCCTTACGTGATCCACCTTGTACCCCAGCTTCTGGGAGGATTTGGTGACACTAGCATTAGCGTCCGCGATACTTGTCTGGAGGCTTCAAGGGCTTGCTTCCAAAACCTTAGCTCTTACGGTGTTAAGGAGATTCTCCCTACCCTACTCGACGGCTTGGATGATACACAATGGCGTAGTCAGAAGGGTGCTTGCGATCTGCTTGGAGCCATGGCCTACCTGGACCCGCAGCAGCTTGCAGCCAGTTTGCCTGATATCATTCCACCTTTGACGATTGTGCTCAATGACACCCACAAAGAAGTCCGTAGCGCAGCAAACCGCAGTCTTCAACGCTTCGGTGAGGTTATCAGCAACCCCGAAGTGAAGAGCTTGGTTGGCGTGCTTCTGAAGGCTTTGAGTGATCCAACGAAGCACACAGATGAGGCGCTGGATTCCTTGATCAAGGTTTCTTTCGCACACTATCTCGATGCTCCCTCCCTGGCCCTTGTTGTGCGCATTCTCGAGCGTGGTCTTAGTGACCGATCCAACACTAAGCGCAAGTCGGCACAAATCATTGGCAGCTTGGCCCATCTCACAGAGCGCAAGGATCTTATCTCGCACTTGCCTATCATTGTGGCCGGTCTCAACCTGGCCATTGTTGACCCAGTTCCCACAACCCGTGCTACTGCCTCCAAGGCCCTTGGTTCACTCATCGAGAAACTCGGAGAGGACGCTCTGCCAGAGCTCATTCCCAACCTTATGGCTACTCTCAAATCCGATACTGGTGCTGGTGACAGACTTGGATCTGCTCAGGCTCTTTCGGAGGTCCTTGCAGGCCTTGGTACAACCAGACTCGAGGAGACACTGCCAACTATTCTCCAGAACGTTTCCAGTGCCAAGCCTGCTGTTCGTGAAGGCTTCATGACCCTCTTCATCTTCTTGCCTGCTTGCTTCGGTAACAGCTTCGCTAACTACCTCAGCAAGATCATTCCCCCTATTCTTGCTGGTCTCGCTGATGATATTGAGGCTATTCGCGAAACTGCTCTCCGGGCCGGTCGTCTGCTTGTCAAGAACTTCGCCCACAAGGCCATTGATCTCTTGCTTCCCGAGTTGGAGCGTGGTCTTGCGGACGACAGCTACCGCATCCGTTTGAGTTCCGTCGAGCTTGTCGGCGATCTCCTCTTCAGTCTTACTGGTATCTCTGGCAAGATCGAGGGAGACGAAGAAGAGGAGGAAGCCACTCAAGCTGGCCAATCCTTGCTGGAGGTTCTCGGAGCCGAGCGCAGAGACAAGGTTCTTTCTGCTCTGTACATCTGTCGCTGCGATACCTCGGGCCAGGTCAAGAGTGCGGCCCTGGGTGTCTGGAAGGCGCTTGTCGCCTCCCCCAGAACGCTCAAGGACATGGTTCCTACGCTGTCTCAGCTCATTATCCGCCGCCTCGGGTCCAGCAACATGGAGCAGAAGGTCATTGCCAGCAATGCTCTTGGAGACCTTATCAAGAAGGCTGGAGAGTCTGTTCTCAATACCTTGCTGCCCTTGCTTCAAGATGGTCTTCAGGCTTCGCCCGATGTGGAGGTCAAGCAAGGTATCTGTATTGCTCTACGCGAGCTTATCAATGCCGCTTCCCCCGATGCGCTGGAGGACTTTGAGGATATTCTCATCTCCACCGTGCGCGTGGCTCTGGTCGACAACGACGATGATGTCCGAGAAGCTGCTGCCGAGGCCTTCGATTCACTGCAGCAGATTATGGGCAAGCGGGTCGTGGACCAGGTCCTGCCTTACCTTCTCCATTTGTTGAGAAACGACGAGGATGCCGAGCAGGCGTTGTCGGCTCTATTGACGCTTCTCACGGAGCAGACTCGTGCCAATATTATCCTTCCCAACCTCATCCCCACGTTGCTCACGCCGCCAATTACTGCTTTCAACGCCAGAGCCCTGGCATCTCTGGCCGAAGTTGCTGGCTCTGCCATGACAAGGAGACTGCCCACTATCCTGAACTCCCTTATGGACGGCATCATCGAGACTACCGACGAGGAGCTTCGAACAGAGCTCAGCACTGCCTTCGACACCGTCCTGGTGTCTGTAGACGAGTACGATGGCCTGAGCGCCGCCATGAATGTGATGGTCACTCTCGTGAAGCACGACGACCACCGTCGTCGTGCCGCTGCAGCGCTCCATCTAACCAAGTTCTTCTCGGAAGCCGAGGTCGACTTCTCAAGGTACTACCAGGACTTGATCCGTGCCTTGTTGATTTCGTTCGACGACCCAGACAAGGATGTCGTCAAGTCGGCATGGACTGCCCTCACTGGTCTCATGTCTCACATGCGCAAGGAAGAGATGGAGAGCTTGGCTATTCCCACCCGCCAGATTCTGCGACAGGTGGGCGTGGCTGGCGCGGACCTGCCCGGATTCAGTCTGCCGAAGGGTATCATGGCTATCTTGCCAATCTTCTTACAAGGTCTTCTCAACGGTACTACCGATCAGCGTACCCAGTCGGCTCTTGCAATGTCAGATATCATTGACCGGACTCGTGCCGAGTCATTGAAGCCTTTCGTCACTCAGATCACCGGCCCGCTCATTCGTGTTGTGTCAGAACGTTCAGTCGACATCAAGTGTAAGTTATGTAAAGCCTTTATGTGGCATTTGTTTACTAATTCATTTTGCCAGGCGCTATCTTCTATACTCTTAACAAGCTGCTGGAGAAGATCCCGTTGGCTGTCAAGCCGTTCTTGCCTCAGCTCCAGCGTACATTCGCTCGTGGTCTGGCCGACACCACAAGCGAGACTCTGCGCAACCGTGCTGCCAAGGGTCTTGGTATCTTGATTACGCTGACCCCCAGAGTTGATCCTCTTATTGCTGGTAAGTCTCGAGAATTTTTACACATGGGATGTAGCTCGTCGCTAACTTCTATCTCCAGAACTTATTGCTGGATCGAAGACTACCGACATTGGCGTGAAGAACGCCATGATGAAGGCTCTCCAGGAGGTGGTTGGCAAGGCCGGTGCCAATATGAGCGAGGCATCCCGGCAAGCGATCCTTGGTCTGATTGACGATGACGCCAGCGACCAGACCGGTAAGATCATTATTAACGATTCCTGTGTTTCACGGATTTCTAACATTCTCACAGATTCCGTTTCCATTACCAACGCTCGTCTGCTCGGTGCTCTCGTGAAGGTCCTCCCTGCCGCAAGCTCGGTTCCTCTCATCAAGTATGCATATTCATTCGTTCTCGTGGTTTAATTTTGCTGGATGCTAATATATTTCCATGTAGGAACCGTATCCTTTCTGGCTCCCTGTCTCATGCAGCGGTCCTCGGACTCAACGCTCTTTTGGCTGAATGCCCCGAGGTTTTGACAGAACACTTCTCTGTGGAGCTGCCCACCGTCATCTGCCAGGGTCTTGCAAACAAGGATGTAAGTGGAATGCTAAACCGCTCGTTATTGCTCGAAGCTAACTCGAAAATAGCCCTTTGTCTCCGACAACAGCGCTCTTGCTTCAGGTAAATATCTTTTGTCCAACGATGGCGACCATGCTTTCGAGTCAAGCAAGACCATATTCGAGGCCTTGGCATCTGCCATCCAGGTCGGCAACCCGGTCGACACCCGGCGGTTGAGCTTGGTGGTCATCCGGACTGTTAGCCGTCTTCACCCCGAGCTGGCCCGTCCTCATCTGGCTCTGCTCGCACCGCCCATCTTCGCTAGTGTCCGTGATCTGGTGATCCCGGTCAAGCTGGCTGCGGAAGCAGCATTCTTGGCCATCTTCTCCGTGGTCGAGTCTGAAAGTGAGGTGTTTGACAAGTATATGGCCGGTCCGGGTGCATCTCTCCCACCAGGCCCCAAGCGCAGCATGTCTGATTACTTCAAGCGCATTGCTATTCGTTTGGCTAACCAGGCGCGTGAGCGTCGGGAGGCTGAAGGTGGTGAAGGTGGCTTGGGACTATCAAATGATGAGATAGATGATGAGAAGGAATTGTGGAGCATTGGCAAGGTTGATCTTGGAGAGGCCTTTGGCGATGAGTGATGATCTGTTTGCACATCCAAGGAGCATCTAGATGTTTATAGATATACCCTTGGGTTTTATTTGTTTTAGTCGTACAAAAGTTATGCATATGTATGTTTTTGTATATTTTATATTGCGTCATTCTATATCAATTGGCAACCATCTACATGGACTTTATACTGCAGATCACTATTCCCTAAATGGGAATATCAGATCAGGTGACACTGCTTGTATTTGAGGTCACGTGATGTAATTCATCTTTTGCCATCTACCACGAACGCCATGGCAAACTGCGAAAGGGAAAAAAAGATAAAAAATCAAACTTCAACACTCTTATTCTCGCAACATCTTCATTCCAATTTTTCCCAGTGTAAGTACTCTTGGCTTCCCCGGACTGCGAGATCTTCAAGTTCCATCATCCCGATTCGGACTAGCTCTAGGGCATCTACCCTGGAGCGTTCCGCCAGTTGTGGAAAGAGCACTCGCTTAGCCCTCGGCTGACCTAATCTGGCCCGCAGTGCCCTCTCAAACTCTCACCGTCGGGATTTCTCAGTGCCACGAACATCATCCGCCAACGACCGTCGATACGCCGACATCAAGATGTGAGTTCTATCTCCAAGCTGTTATCATTCTCGAATGCACTCCCGTGTGCTGTGGAAATTCATGTCCAACGCCCAACTCGTGGACCCGATATTTTCGTTATACTGGAGGAACAACTTCGTGATGTGTGTGCTATGATGCTGACCGGGTCTTTCACCACCACAGGGTCAACCTTACCACCCAGAAGCGCCTCGCCGCCTCCGTGGTCGGCTGCGGCAAGCGCAAGATTTGGCTCGACCCCAATGAGATGAACGAGATCTCCAACGCCAACTCTCGCCAGACCGTCCGCAAGCTCGTCAGCGATGGCCTCATCATCCGCAAGCCCGTCACCATGCACTCCCGCGCCAGCGCCCGTGAGCTCAACGAGGCCCGCCGCAACGGCCGTCACCGTGGTCTCGGTAAGCGCAAGGGTACCAAGGACGCCCGTATGCCCAGGTATGCACACCACCACCACCACCACCACCACCACCTCTTGTCTCCCTCCGGCCTGTCTCGGACTCGCCCGACGGAGCTCGAACCGGGGCACAGTTACTGATTGCGTTTTCCTCTGTTTAGCCAGGTCCTCTGGATGCGCCGCATGCGTGTCCTCCGTCGTCTGCTCGTCCGCTACCGCGCCGCCGGCAAGATCGACAAGCACCTTTACCACGAGCTTTACCACCTGAGCAAGGGTAACACCTTCAAGCACAAGCGTGCCCTCGTTGAGCACGTAAGTTACAACCCGAATCAACCCCACGAATGACGATCAAATATGGAAACATGAACCCCCATGAAATACGCAAAACAGAACACACCCAGGCTGACTCGTTCTCTTTTTTACCGCTACAGATCCAGAAGGCTAAGGCTGAGCGTGCACGCGACCGTGTCCTCAAGGAGGAGATGGATGCTAAGCGTGCCAAGAACAAGGCTCTCCGTGAGCGCCGGTTGGAGCGCAAGGATGCCAAGCGCGATGCTCTGATCAACGAAGAGTAAATCTGATACAAAAATTCAATTACCCTTCCGTTGTTTGACGCTTTTCTTGCAATTCGGCGGTCCGGAGGTTGGAAACGGTTAACTTCTGGGTTGGATTCGGGATTCTAGGCTGTTCCCGATATCGAACTCAGGTCGGCCTTCGGCGTCTTCCTATTAGTCTAGATTCTGTTACGACTTTCTCTCCTTCCCTTTGTTTTCTCTGATAGCATGGGGTTCGTGGCCTTATTGGATCTTTTCGGGAAATATGGGGTATGGGAAATAGGAAGATGCGATGATGATGTGATACTCAAGCTATTCTTGTTAAAATGTAACGAGAAAGCAAAAGGAAATCTTTTTTTACTTGACCAAAAAACATAACAAAAACCGCACCTTCGTTCCTGGTCCATATCTACTGCGACTTGGTGGTATAGACTTGATATGCGGAGAAGCAGATTGTGTCTGTTCCCTCTATAAGCCGGTGGATACTATTCCCTTGATGGTCTTGTCTTGCTCGTATATTCGCCATGTTCCCGGTTTGCTGCTCATAGCCTCATAGTGATCACCAGATATGTTCCAAGATTCTTGTCGCTGACCAGTCCCGGAGTATCATGAGTATCATGAGTATCATGGATGTCCATTTCGTGCTTTATGCAGACTTTATCTCAATTCCCACGATCCTGTCCCCTGGGCAACTGCAGCCTCTTGGATCAAAGACCTCCAACGTAATTTATGGGTCTTGTGGCTACGCCACTACTATTCTGGGGATTTTGATCTAAAATGGCCTACCCACTCACTTCTAGACTTAACAGCCCACTCAACCCACAATATTGACATGGATATAACATTGAATAAGAAATCTTGACTTTTTTAGCCTGTTTTGAAATATCTACCAGACAATTAAATCAAAAGTCCAACAAGATTTGTGTCAAAATGTGATTACCGTTGGATATATATATCTAGATCACACAACCCCACAATCTTCCAAGTATAGAAATCTATGGTTAATAGCCAAACATCAGCGTAAAACGAAGTTATGGGATATCTAATAACCCTAGAGTAGCTTCCAATAGCGCTCAACTACTACTGAAATATATATATGATGCAAATAGACAGCAATTATGCCTTGAGCGTGGTGCCAGCCTAACCCTGCAAATCTCGAACGCGACCCATTTCTCAACAATTCCTAGAAGAAAAGAAGGAAATGAAGGATGGTGCAAATATGTCAATATATCTTGAAAATAGAGATGAAATTTAAGTCCTTCCGCCCTCCCTTTAAATCGTACATGTCAATATAACCCCAATGAACAACCCAGACCTTCAACACCGAACTCCATCCAGGTGAGATATAAATGCACTCAAGTGGAATCCCAGTAAGCAAGTAAATACAAAAATGAAAGAAAAAGAAAACATGCAGACATCGCATTCGTAAGATCTTGTCGTCGTAAATCAAAATAAAACAAAAAAAGCAAGTGTATCACCGCGAACGTATAATATATGCAGGAAGCAAAACCCGAACCGAAAGAAAACCATGAAGCAAAACAAAAGCGAGATTTTACCATCTAAAACTTGACACCCCACGTACTCGGGATCGGAGGAATAGAAGACCGATGATGAGCATTCGGCGGAGGCTCAAGATCAAGATCGAAAGGGTCACTCCGCATGCTATCACGCATCACAGGCGTATCCAAGTACCCATGGGGTACAGCGAGGGAATTCGAGCCCTCACGCTCGCAGTCCCAGTACCCCTGCCCACCGATCCCGGCGCCACGGGAAGAAGTGGAGTAGATCGAGACCGAGCGAGATGGGGCTGAGATCTCGATTATTGCGGACGGCGGGTCCGCGAAGGGGTCCTGCGCTGTCTCGCCGCGCAGATACATGCTATCCAGAGATAGGTCTGGATTCGAGGGTTGCTGTTGTTGCAGCGGGATGAACGGGAGTATGGGTGATCGCGGGCCGATATTGGCTGGGATCGAGGGGTAGGAGTGGTAGCGGTGGTGGTGGCTGATTGATGAACTCGTTGAGTCGCCTCGTAGTAGTTCCTGTCGGATTCCTAGCCTCTCTGTTGCTGTTTTTCGTCGTCGGCGACGCATATAGAGTGCGCAGGCTAGTAGGGCGAAGATCGTGATTGCTGATCCTCCGATGATGCTTCCAACTATCGTTCCGACTTTGGAGGGGCTCGAATTTTCGGCTTGGGCTGTTTCTGAAGAGCTTGCGCTCGTGGCGGTTCCGATGGATGGTGAGATTGAAGGTTTATTTGATGGTGTGGTGCTCGAGCTGGCCGAGGTACTGGGGGAGCTCATGGAGCTCATGGAGCTAGTGGCTGTCTCCGGAAAGACAGGCAGTGATGATGAAAGAGATATACTCGAGGTAGTTAATGGAACCGGTGGAATCCACATGCTGCTAGGATGGCCGGATGATTCTGAAGTTGCCGAAATAGGAACGCCCCCCATTGAGCTTGAGAGAACCGAGGTTGTTGGGATTAGAATCGAAGTTGAGGACTCTGAGATAATTGTCGCCGTAGAGCTTACAGTCGATATTATGGTGTCCTGCTTAGTTGTCGATAGCTCAGTCGTTGTCAGAGCCACGGTTACTGTGGTTGGGTTCAGTGTTGATGAGTCAAGCACAGTGGCTGTGGTGCTGGAATCAGGTCCGGGGCCAGATATGGTGTAGACCCATGTAGGATAAACAGTCTCCGTTTGAATTGATGTGAGTGTCACCAGATTGAGAGGTTTAGAGGATAAGTCTGTGGACCACGTCCGGATGAAATTGTTGAGCGGTATAGACGGAGTATCAATGGCGGAAAAAGCACTCGACATCTCGCCGCGAGCCCGCAGGGGGCACCGGTCGTTAAAAGACAGATCTGATGATATTTGGCGAGTGCGTATTCGATGAATGGAACATGGAGGCGACGTAAAAGGATGGATCCCTTTGTATGAGTGTCGGACAAAGCACAAAGCGACAAAGCAACCGACAAAGCAGTAGGCTTATCAAGTTGACTCTGCTGGTTCACCCAAGCCCCGTCTGTTTCTTGCTTTGTTACTTGAAGCCTCGAGACAGCCACGAACATAATCCCGTGGTCAGGACGGGATTCCATACAGTTCACGATACACCTTTGTAGGGGCCCAAAAAGTGTATCATGTCAGATACAAAGAGGGCGGAGGGTTATATACAGGGATTTTTTTTCCCACCTTTTTTTCCCACCTTTTTTTCCCACAGAATTTGCCAGGGGGTTTTGTCTTTCATTTGTCTGGAACCCGGCGCTTCTTCAGATGGCTGGGTGGAAGCAACTCCTGTGACAGATGAACGGCGCTTAGCCCTCGGCCCAATGAGACCCTCGGGCGGTCCACGAGTGGATGATCATTTCCAAAGAATATGGGAATTTCCATAATGTGACACTGGCTAACTTTTCTGCATGCGCACAATCTTATCATTATTGTTCCTTAGGTAGGATTTGAGCGGGGAAGTGTATCATGTCTCAGGGACGAAACAGGGCAGTTTCGGGTTTGGCGAGAGAGTCATAATTGGACTGATCCAACCTGGGGGTAACTCCCTGAAGTTTCAAGTTTTGCCTATTCCAGCTGTTGATGTCTTGGAGGTCTTGCAGTTCGGGAGGACTGTATCCTCGGCATTGAGGAATCGTAGCAATGCCTCTTTTGGTAGAGTCATGTGACCATGTTCAGGTGGATATATAAGGAAGAAGTCCACATTCTTATAGCATCCATGAATGATAAGAGGAGAATAGAAAGAGAGAGAAAAAGGAAGAGAATACAGTACTAGAACAAAGTACGGAGTACGGAATAGTGAGCGTTAGCTGCTGATAAATAGCACCATAGCACCTCTACACTCAGGATAAGAACATTCCTCATTCAACACTTATCTCTTGACCCTAACGAATGCCCTGATGAATTTCCCGATGAATGCATCTACGAATATTGCAGGTCATCAGTCAAAGGTCATAAGATAGATGCAGGTAGAAATATATAGATCAGATTAGTCGGAGACCAACCCTCCAGGGCTAGGCTGAAGGGACAAATGTTCCCGCCAAATTCCCCACCTGCAAAAGTCCCCCCGGTTCCTTTCATCTTCTTCCCCATCTCTTCTTCTTTTCTTCTTCTTCATCAAGAGTTGTTTCTTTTTCTTTTTTTTGATTTCAACATCTTCTGTTTATTTATTTACCTGAACTATCCTCGGTGTTTCTGCCTTTTCTGCCTTTGCCTTTGCCTTTCCGCCTTCCCGTTTCTCCCCATCTTGTTCCCATGTGACCTTGGGGAACTAGAACTTTGCGATAATCGTGCATTTGCATTTGCATTAGATCTGTGATTTAAAAATGTTTGGCTGGGGTTCTGGGCTGGGTAAGCCAATATTCCTTTTGCTACCCCTCGATGTTTCCCCCCATCCTTCCCCCGCCATACCCCTGTGGCAAGTTGAAATGTCAACAAGTTCACCTGGGCAGCCACGTTGGATTGGATCGCCTGAGTGTGGCTTGAAGTTCTATACGATCCTAGATCTATCGTCCACACCTGAACGATGGACGAACTACATTGACAGTCTCAGCAAGCTAACACAACTTCGCGATAGCCTTGCCCTCCGCCACTTCAGAGCCGGAGAAGGAACGCAGACCCCCCGCTGACCCGACACCTCTCGATTTCCCCGTCTACAACCTATCCGATGTCCTCGAAAATGAGTCGGAGTCAAGACTCAAGGAGATGTCCGACCTCCTGGCCGACATCAAACGGCCACAGGACATCTGTGTGGAGCGTTTCAAGCCGTTGAACCTGCAATTGGAGACAGACGTCGAAGTCGCCCACATGATCCCCGAAGACAATTCGCACCCCCTCCCCCCTTGCCATGGGAGGATACCACCGAACCGACAGAAGACAACCCCCGACCGTTGATGGACAACGGAGCCCCATATCCCCCAAAGGAACGATACGAAGTCCTGGAAAAAGAGCTGGCGTTGGATGATGACGACGCTTTCCGTGAGGTGGCTCGATTGCCGCCGCGTGAGGGCCGCAGCCGGGTCCGTATAACGCAGTCGAGGAAGTTCTGGACAGGGCTGGAGCGTATGGCTCAATACTGGGACACTAGCCTAGACAATTACTTCGAGCGTCCGGCAACCCCTGATCCGACACCCCCATCTGAGATGGAACGGGTAGAGAATGGCACAATGCAGATGGATGCGGAGGAGTCTAAGGGCAGATACTCTCTGACAGACGGTGAAATGGACCTGGATGAAACACAGACAGCGGCGCCTTCGAGCAACGGCATTGTTGGCGAGGGGCAGCGGCCCTCTGTCCCTGTATACACGGGCCGTCGAATTGGCAACGGGACCGAGATGCCTGATGAAATGCGTGATGAGACAATCCGAGCCTTTGTGGAGATGGCCGCATGGCCATTCGGATGCCAGGTTACGGTCCCCACGCTCCAACCACGGTTAACCACCAAGAACCTCCTGTTCCCCGTCCGGCAAACATTCCAGTCCTCGCGGTCCCCGCGAGATCGCCAGATTGCGCGGAGCGGCATGCTCGAAGGCCCCGTTCTCATCTCACAGTGTCGACCTGAGACGTCTTTCCGCACTGCGGACAAGGCCCCCGGGACCGGGATTGGCGATGTAAGTGATTTATTCCGGGAAGTGGGCGGCATGCTTCTCGCGGCACAAGAGCGTGCCCGCGAAGGCGCAGTGGAGAAGCGACCCGGCGAGGGCAAATGGTGGACCATGCAGCCTCGCTTTGGAGGCGCCCCCAACGACGGGATCCTGGATGATCTCGTTAACCATGGACACGGGATGTCCCTGCCGGACTCAATGATGGAAGAAAGCACGCCATCTGCCCAGGAGGCGGGGAGCGCTTCCAAGCGTCAGAGGTTCGAGCATCCATTTGTCACGTCTCTCTCACGGAGACCGAGTGCTATGCGCAGACTTACTACCAGTGAAAAGTGGAAGATCCTGCAGCCTGGGCCTAGTCTTTGGGATAAGCGGATGAGTTATTTGCAGATAGGCAAAGTCCAGGAGAGTCCCTTTGATGATGTATGGATACCCTACCTTGTTCATTGAAATTGTCCATGTTACGGTTAGACAGATCTAACCCTCCATTCTTTTTTGCAGATTTACATGATCTCATCTATCAACCATCACGTCTCCATCCTCCACCTCCGCGTCCACAGGCGGTATTTGGACATCCTTACTAACGGCGAAAGCACCTTCCCAACAACCGAAGGTGAGCCGTGGCATGTACTGAAGCTTCAGAGGACTCGATGGTTCGACCTGTTAGACACCAACGACCGCATAGAAGCGCTGAAGGGTGTGTGGCAACTGTTCCATCACCAGCTGAGACAGACACGCCGCGAAGGCGATGTCCCAGTCCCGATAGAATTACCTTTAGAGCGTCCATTATAGAGTATGCATGGCGGTGTCCGTGGGGACATGCTTTTGACTCTCTGGCCTTTGGCCTTTCTCAAGCGATGCATCTTGTACATACGGCGCAGCAATCTTGGGATTTTTTTTTCTCGTTTGCTGTGTCAACCTCTACCCCGTTTTTTTACCCATACCCATCTTCAATTAAAGCAGATTACATTGACTATTTACAATCTTGAACATATTGGCATGTGGCGGGCTATTTATACCAGGTACTATGTGCTCTTTTCTTTTCAGCTGGGAGGTGGTTAGACGGGTGATTTGGGGTCTTGTCTTGTGCTTTGCTATGCCACGCAACGGTTCTATGATAGAAATTTTGATATCTTATACTTATGGACAGCGTGGTTTGCCATGATGGATACGGCGAGACCTTGACTTGGATGACTTGGAATTCTGTTGCACTGGTCATCAGTTGAGAGAATCTAACAGTCGCGAATCATCTATGCATGTTTTCGAAGTATCTACAACATAAACCAAGGACTTTCTCATCTATTCAATAAAGCTCTTCTCCGCTGTGGTACCTCATCCATTCCATTTCCAGCTACATAGTACAATCCATCATCTGAAAATCTGCCTCGCCCCATCCCTCAACGGTACTTTTGTCAGAGTGAGATCACCCTCGCAGTCCTCATTTTATACGAAACAACCAAACCAACGCGCCGGACATATTCGGTTCCCAACCCCATGACCTCACACAATCCCGATCATCGAATCTCGCCACACCCAAAACGAGACAGAACAAAAACCGACAGGGTTCCAGACCAGCCAAAAACCAACCAAAATGTGATATATCGACATGATAGTCCCTCTAAATCCTGCTTCGGTCTGTCCATGGCGTAGATGGGAGAGTGGATCAGTACCTAGTTGGCTAAGGGGCGCTGGGACCCTTTTTGGTGGTATTTCGCAATCTTTTTCCTTATAGTTTTTTATACATACTCCGTACAGAGTAGGATTATGTATGTATATGATATACGGAGTACAGTAGATATATATGTACCTCATGAATGTCTTCCATGTGTTTAATAAGTATATGAAAGATGAAAAGGAGAATATGTCCGTATCGGGGACTTTCTAGGTTCTTCTTGGCTGCCTGAGCGGGTACATGATAGGCTACATATGTATTTGTATATTGGCAATACAGATTAATTTCTAAATGTACTTCGTACTAGTATATAGTACTAACTATGCAGAGCTACTTCGAATGTAGACACACGTTTCCTAAGCTGCAGAGTCCGGGCTGGACAGATCCGACTTTCCCCTCCCGTAACTTTCCAGGTTACGGGGTTCGCTTATTGCGCCGGGATCGGGATAAGGCTGTGTATACGGAGTACTATATATGTACTCCGTGCTGGCTGTGAGCTATTGATATCTAGGTGCGGTGAGAGTCGCGTGTGGTAATGGATCTTCGGTTGGGCTTTTTGTTTCTCCGTACTTGGTAGGGGTTCGACAGGTCTTGGTGTGATGAGATAGGAGCTGGTTGGATGTCGTGAAAAGAGGGAATTATAACAGAAGAAGCAAGAATATGCAGAGAGATTTATTTGTTGATAGGGTTGGATTGATGCTGGCTTCCGTGTATATCGTGTGTTTCGAGGCCGATATATACATCAACGGAGTTTGAGATAGAGTTATGGGGATGATACATATCCATGAATACCAGATAGGAATGTGGAGATATATTCATGTGATGATATTCAACTCCTTTTCTACGTACGGAGTAGAGAACCTAGGTTTACCTAGGTACAACATAGAGTAACTATTTGACACAAGCACTGACCATTCAATGCAAACCATGAAATCCTAAAAAGTCCGAGCCACAACGTCGAAGACTTAAATTACTCCATCCATTCTGCGTATTTTACCTCTATAAATCCGATCATCCAATAAAACTACAAAGTGCCACTCCATACCTTTTCGCCTTGTCCAATCAAACCCCGAGAACCACCAAAACCCTGGGTATCGACAACCGCCAGCTGCAAACCACATCACATCACACATGAAATAAACCATCGCGCTTGGTGCGCTTTGTCAAAACAAAACCAAATCTGGCATCTAACCCGCCTAGCAGATCTCCAACCCCTAGCAACATCAGAGACAAATAAACCCTGACACGGAGGACTACCCGATGGGGACTAGCAAAAGTATGTCGCGTACCCGCTCTACTAAAAGGCCATGTGGAGGCTGTGGAGAGTGAAAATTGAAGAGGTTCGGGGTCCTCGGGGACCAAGTGAACGAATCAGGCTAGGGGGGTATCAGTGTATGATGCATGGAGTACTTTTAAACAGGGGCTGTTCCTTGACTGGGATGTGATTGAAAGGCTTGTAATATTAAATACGGAGGATGGAGTATGACTCCTTGTAGAGAGAGAGTTTTGGACTCAGTTATCAAGGAGATCAGAATGAGATCAGAATAAACTAGTAATCTAGGCATTTAGTTGTTTGATCTCTGATAAAAAGTATGCAAGTCGCTTCTTCGAGGTGGTGGGGGAGGGGGGATGTGTATGTGTAGGTAAGTACCCTTGGAGGCTGACAACCTCAACTTCAACCCCAGACTACTGCCTAATAGAGCAATACCTACATAAATACCCCATTTTAAACACATAAGACCCTGAGTTGTGTGTGAATGGTGTGCATAAAGTAGGTGTGATTCCGAAACGTCGGATTCAACTACAGTGGGTACTTATAGTCGTGATTGAAATCTTCGTTCTTCACGGCAAGGTACACAGCCGCGCTAAGAGGCCGTCGGCGGCCCGGCGGGTTGGTTTAATTTGGTGTAGTACGAAGTACGGAGTATATGGAATACGGAGTATAGGGTGGGAGAATGCTAATGACCAAGAACTTCTGACACTGCCCGGCCAGTTCGAAATCCAACCGGACTCTCCT
Organism: Penicillium cf. viridicatum; assembly: GCA_028974045.1. Lineage (NCBI taxonomy): Eukaryota > Fungi > Ascomycota > Eurotiomycetes > Eurotiales > Aspergillaceae > Penicillium > Penicillium cf. viridicatum. The sequence continues at coordinate 1,011,259 of JAPQKQ010000007.1, read as the reverse complement.
GTTCTCTCCTGCCGAAAGGGAATTGATAGCAGCTCACGGGACCAGAGGATTCCTGGTTGGAATCTTGACTTTCGTGACTTTTGTTGGATGGTGGGTTAGAGCCTCTGCAGGAGAACCGATCGGGATCAGGACGCTGGTCTTGTTCTTCAGATTTTTTATTTTGGGTTTCCCTTGCATCTGGCGAACGGACCAGTGGTTCATGTGAGCTCAGTCTGGTATTTAAGCTTCAGGTATTTGTTAGATTGCTACTCAAGGGATGCTGCAGCGTAAGGAGGTTTGTTTTTCTTATGCAACTGGCCTGATCAAGCCTTGTTCTTGATGACTTTGCGGGTGACAGTTTTGTGCGAGCTGCCGGGGCTGGTATGATAGGCAAGGAAATCACGGCAGGATATGACAAGTAGGGAGAGGGGAGAGAGGTCAGAGGGTCCTCCAGACTTGAAGACTCAACGATGGAATAGGTCTCCCACCATGACCACATGGAACCGAACCCACGTGGGAGGGCATCCAGTCAGGCCCCAGTGACCAGGAAGGCAAGTCAGAAATGTTGATGTATCAGTTGCACAGATCGCTGTGGCAACAGGACACGCAGAGTCGAGAAGAGATCTCAACGAACGGTGAAAGTCTGTGTTGTACAATCTGTACACATCACATTTCCCTTTTGTGGAGCGTGGAGGTATGAAACCAAACCGTGTCGTGCATGCGGGGATGGGCGGAGAACGAATAACACCGGATTCCAAATCGATTGGTAGGACCAAATCAACCTTTTTAAGATGAGCCCTGGCAGATTTGCGAATCTGCGTTTGCTATGCAGAGGAGCGGGAGAGCCCCGATCGTGAAGAATCATGTTGTGTCCCGCGAGATGCAGAGTTCGTTCTGGACTTTCAATAATGCCAGCTAAGAGGCCCACGAAGCGCGTCTAGGCTACTCGCATAACTGATCATCCAATGCACAGTGACAGAATCAAATGTCCAGCTACTATGGGATAATGGAGGTGATCACATTTCAGCTGAGGCGGGCGGTGGCACAACTGATCTGTGGCAAAGTGAGCGAATCACGCGCTTACATCGCCGATGAGGCCCAGTAATTTGCAATTTCAAGGATATTGAGATATCGTATTGTCTATTGATTTTACCTACTAGTATTGTGGTGTTTTTGGCTTTTCAGCATTACGTACGGACGTATACCTGGATTTTGAAGGATTCCAGAAATGCAAATCAGAATATGTATACTCCGTAAACTAGTAAGAACCTACACTCTGCATTGATCCCGTGATCTGTTTCTGAGTATAAGACAGAGAGAGAGAGTGGCAGACTGAGGTTGCGTTTGCAATTTGGTTCTGGACTTTGTCTTTGGCGCGTGTCAACACTCCCTTTCTAGGCCATACTTGCCCATCTGTGTATCTCACCAGCCCCATGATATGATAAATATGATATATTGTCGATGTTATTGTAACACAAACATATGTATCTTGTTCTACCCCCTATCGGGATACTGGAGGTGTAAACTGTGTCCTGTCTACTGCCTACATCAGAGTCTCAGTCCAATGCGAGGAACTGGACCTATTCCGCAACCATGCAACCTTCCGTGTTGCCTCACCTCGATATATGTGGGGATTTTTTTTTGTCAAGGGAGAAGATCGCCTGCATCTTTCCCATATGGAGCCTTTCAAATAGTCTTGTGAAGGTGAGCCTTCAGTCCTGATTGGATGTGAGCTAGGTCTGCTCCGTACTTATTCGGATTGGTTTTTCTCGGACCCAAATCTTTATGCAGTACATTAAAAAGTAATACCTGATTCTAATTCTAGGGGCAGCATACTTCTTAGTACTCAGTGTATGGGTGGATAGTAGTGGAATGGAACCTCGAGCCTGGCGTTGCGGTGCGAGCTCAGGGATTGAGGCTCTAAGATAGTCCAGTAGTATTGGAATAGTATTGGAATTCAGGCTATGACATATGCCATTTACTTACTATTGAGAGGCTGGACTTTGGGTTTCTTGATAGTGAATAATGTCATGTTGTATGGTTGCCCCTTGCGTTCGCCATTGGATATCTAATGACTCTGGAAACTCTATCCCAGCTATCGACATACTGCAATATGCATGGCGTGCAGTTACCACCTGCACGTTGTAGGCCCGTGTTATTTTGGAGCCTAGGTCTGTTTTTACGATGTATTATGTAGTTAGGACTTCTGAGGTTAGTTTTGGAGAGGAATTGGGTCTTCAGTGGAAATAGGATGCCTGCCTGGTACTTTGTTCATCCCTCCTTTTCTACAATAATAGCTAGAGAAGCCCCACAGAATCCCGTGGTAATTCCCATGATACCCACTAAAATCAAGACTTTGACTGCGACGCGTAGCTACATACAACGGAGAGCTAAATATCCAAACCAATGCGCCGCCCCGAGCCCAGGGAACAGGATAGTGGAAGGAGAGTGGAAACGGCAGATCGACAGGGCAGATTAGAACTGGGATGCAGATTGGATACTCCGTATGTTTGTCGACGTTGAATGCTAAGTGGAAGGGCCCGTGATTAGAATCCATGTAACCCTGATAGCCCCTTAACGGTGGCAAGATTCAGCTGTCAACCAGTAGGATGTCTTGGAATTCGTAATGGACCAATAATATACCCTACTTGCACCATTGGAAGAATGGACTTTGCTACTCCGTACTAAGGTTAGGTTTGGATTGTTTTTCATTCCGACCTTTTAGCTCAGATCTCGTTCATGCACGTTAAATCCCGTGAGCTCTATGTTGAGCATCTCCTTGATATGGGAGAACCACTTCTCGATATTCCGAAGGATTTGAATTAACCAAACAAAGGAAATCATCGCCTAACAAAGCCTTGGCTCCACGCGTATCGAGCACTATTGTACTGTAAGTAGCCCTAAAATGTGTATCCATCCACACTTCCGTACACTACCGCTACCCACTGCACTGGTACTCCGTATACACCACGGACTTGTACTTCGCCACGATCCTTCAATCCTTCAGCCTGACTATTAGCAGGCTGAAGTGGGGGACTACACCAAGACACAACTTAAAACGGTCAAAAGAAGCACACTTTTTTTTTTTTAAATTTACCAGTAATGCTAGGGCAACTCTGTGTCATTGTGCTACTTTTAATCTGCGCGCTTGACTCGCTCAGAAGACCTCCGACTGGGGAACACCGTTGAGTCTTCTGTGGCACAGAGGCCTTGAGCTGCATCCTGATCAAGCCAGGGGTAAACTGTGCTACTGCCTAAGTTGGGAAGCAAATGAGCAGAATGAATGTATTCGTTTGATGCCATGATATCACGGGGCAAAAATGTCTTGATTAATTGGGGCACGTCAATTCCAATCCACTTTTTTCGACTCCCTATACTCCGTAGGCAAGAATAGTTTCTGAAAACCCCTGGGAGCCCGTGGATGATTCCCGTCGTCAACCATGGACGGGAGGACGGGTAACCGCGAACCCGGTTTACTGCGTCACGTATTATTTCTGGTAATTACAATCCCATTTCACCTGTCCACTGTGGCATATTTTACATTTATGTTGTAACTATTAACTATAAGTTATTGTATATTATTTGTACATATAACTACATTCCAAATTCACAAGTCAAAGTATCATTCGAAAGTGGATGCCCTTCAAAGTGTATCTGGATTAAACGACAGTCCAGTACACGGGGAGCAAGGTGCCCAAAGCCCTGGGTTGCTGATCAGCCCCGTCAACCATCTCACTGGGAGCTACGGGATAAAGTATCCCTTCAAATGACGAGTGCGTTGTGCGGGGGGGGGGGGCGGCTGGAAGCTTTCTTCGAACATCGCCGATCTGGAGCTATATATCCACTGGTTTGAGCATCGAATTCGAACAGAGTTCGTGTTGAGTTGGTGTTTTGGAAAAGGAAGCGCCCCTTGCAAGCTGTGTGTGTGGTTTCAAGTTCTATGACCGAATGGACGGCCAGTGCGGCGACTGTCATTGGGTGCTTGGGGCGTTCAAGGGTATTTCACTTATACACCTCCATTGCTGTTTCTCGGTTATAACCTCTATGTTCCCTTGGAAGATATGCAATCATAGATTGGAGACTGATCTTGATATCTTCTAAGAGTACGGAGTACCCGAGTCCTGGGTACTAGGCAGCGATCCCTGTCCGACACACCGGTCATATTAGTATGATGTAAAATGGGGGAAAAAATGAAATTAACCTCAAACACTGTTATTACTCTATATCCTTGAACTTTAACCCGAGGCCCCAAAGCCGTAACTAAGCGCAGTCCAAATCAGTATATCATAACTGGGGTGAATCAACTTGCATGGCGCATTTCCCAGCGAAGCGGTTGACCTTCGGGCGGCAAGTTCGATCCCCGTTCCACGCGGAGGATCCTAGCTTCGATCATAGCACTTACATAGTATTCCATAGTCTAATAACATCTAGTTATGGGGTATCTCTATATTCCTACTCCCAATGTACGGAGTATACAGACACATATGCATATTATATCCATATCCTAGAATGATGATATTAATTTCTTTTCTGCAGACCATCTCATATTTTCCCCCAGCCGCCGGACCCACTGCTTCTTAAATTCAGCAAAAAAAAAAAAGAAAAAAGAAACAAAAAGCAGACCTGTCAACTGTATTGGAGTTTTGTGCTTCTTTCTCAGGGGTCTATATGCTTATTATATATGTGATGAATGAGTTAATGGGTTAGAAAATGCCAAAGCTATTTAAATTTTTTTTTTCTTCTTTTTTATTATTATTTCTTAATTCGAGGTATTTGATAGTCACCGCGATTCTAAAGAGAGTATGTATTTAAATCTAGGGAGGGGCAAACACATCTGTCGATCCTATAGGCGTAATTATAACAGTGAATTTTATTATGTTATTATGTTATTACTTATGTTTCCCCCCTCCCCCAGTTTATATTATTTCTTCCCTTTTGTCTTTTTGCTTTCTTTCCTCTTTCCATAGTTCTCTTTTCGATAACTAGAGACCTTATACCTTGGAAGTCGACACTTTTGACATTGTCACCTTGAACTTGAAATTACCTTGGATCTACAATTCTAAGGTGTATCTGAGGCTTCCCAACCCCACTTAGTCTCATGGTACCTAGGTATTTGACTACCCAAAGCAATAGGTACGTTATATTACAGAGTTACCATACCTGACGTACCGCGTACCCCATGTGTACATGTGTATACTGGGTACTCCGGAGTAAATGTGTTCCCAAGGTTCCAAACTTGCACTTCAGGTGTTTTTCCCCTCCTTGTGGCCCAACCTTAGTACTTCTGCTTTGCGATCTATCTGATATAGGTGGATACGATCTATTTCGACTCCCTTTTCTCTTTTCTTTCGATATTTCCATATCTCGGCCTAACGGCCCCCCCCCCTGGTCGGATCATCGCCGTAATCTGACTATTTCTTTGTCTAGCTCCACACTCGGTTGCCCACTGCGACATCACCACCGCATTTTTGCGACCTGGGAAACTCGGAGCTTTAGACACATTTGATTCGCAGGCTTCTAACGGCGCGATCTGATTTCATTGTTCCAACTCTCGCTTCTTCGGACATCAGATCCACCATCCGCCATTCCTGTCCTTTTTATTACATCCTACATCCTCGACTCCAACTCAGAGCGTCATGTTGGTTTAAGTCCCAATTTACCAAAGCCAAATCGCTTCTCGACGGTAAATTGGCCGCCCAAGATATACCCAGCGCTAAGGACCCGGGCTATTTGCGACACAAGCCGCGCCTGGCAGCTTCAGATTTCTCCGCCCACCTGGACCCTCCATTTACGATGAATCGCATGCCTCCTCCGGACGGGCACCATGGGCACCCGGGTCCGCATACAGCATACGAGCCCTCATGGCGCCCTTCATACCCACCGAATTTCGATAACCACCCCTCCGACTCCCGCCGCTCCTCTGCAAACTCCCAGACACCCTTGCCACCGCAGCCACCAGGATACCCCGTGATGCCCAACCGTGAGCTGCCACAATTAATATCGGAAGGCCCATATGGTCGCCCAAATGGCCATGGCCTGCCCCTACATGCGCCCGTGCATTCCCCGCAAGATCCAATGCCCCCCCACCCAAACTTCCACCAGCCGATGAATGGCGCGCCGCACGAGGGCTCACCGGATTATCGCGCTCGTATGGGCTACCCACCCCCGGATCAGATTAACAGCGCTGAACATACACCCGTTTCGGGCGCTCTGCCTCCTGCTTCACAGTTCATGACACCCGGTGCCCAAATGGCGAGTGCTACGCCACCTGCCGGATACGATCAAGCATTTTATCAAAACCAGACGTTTGGAGCACGTCAGCGCAAGGCAAACAGAGCCACGCAGGTATGTTGAACTAGTAGAAGACCATCGTTTCGGGGAAATTTTTTTTTGACTAATACTCGAGCTACATAGGCTTGTGATCAATGTCGAGCTAGGAAAGCAAAGTGTGACGAGGGACGACCGAATTGCAGTCACTGTAAAGAGAACAACCTTGGCTGTGTCTACAAAGAGGTACCGCCGCACAAACAAGAGAAGACTACCCAGCTGGTATTGGATCGGCTCTCCCAGATAGAGAACCGCATGGAGGAGCGAGCCAACCGTATAGATGAGCGTTTCGAAAGAATGCAAAAACAAATGCAAGAGCAAATGCAAGGGCAAATGTTCAACAAGCTGGTTAAACAACCAACTCAGACTGTCCAAGAACGTCCGGCTCTCCTGCCACCACCACCACCACCACCGGTCATCAAGCAGGATCCGCCTCTCAAAACCGAGATGCCTCCGACCCAGGTTTCGACTCCAAATGTTTTGGACCCCGGGAGTAGTCAGGATGCAGCCGCTTCGAAATTTGGCCAAAATGTTGGACCCCTGGACCCGAGGCTCGAGGATCAGAAGGAGGCTGAGGGGGAGCTCTCCATTCCAGTGGAGCACACTACTGCAGCTCACAAGCTATTGATGTGGCCGTCCATTAAGAGGCTGCTACACCCTGCTGAATATGACGAAGATTATGTGATGCGGTTGGAGGAAGAGCGCGGTCTCATCAGCATATACGGCCAAGGCGAGATCTCATACACTGCCGATGACAGTCAATTACCAATGAATGGTGGTGACACCAAGGCACGGCCCGATGGAGATGGCGCAGGACCGGATGCTGACGTCGACATCGACGAAGCTGGGAATTTGAACCTGGATGCCACGACCGCTAGGCGCTACTATGAGAGCTACGTCGCGCACATGTTTAAGCTTCACCCATTCCTGATGGAGGGTGAACTGAATTTCAAGATCGATTGCTTTATCCGATGCTATTGCCGCCCCAACACCTCGCCGAGTTCGACTTCGACTTCCAATTACACACGACTAGCTCGCGATGGTCCTCCACCAGCGAAAAGGAGGCGGTCAAACGACAACCTGGGTGTGCGTGGCGAGTTCATGGAAACTGTCTCTAACCCGCTGCGGCCACGAGTCGGTAAAAATATCGACAATGCCATGGTCTTGCTGTGCCTGGCCCTCGGAGCGATTTGCGAAGCTCGTGCCCCTCTCCCTGGGCCTATCATGGACAAGAAGGTTGACTACCTCCACCAGTACATTCCTCCTCCGCTGCCACCATTTGTCCCACCGCCGACTGTAAATGGGACATACGTTACCAATGGCGTGCTTTCCCCCGCAAACTCTGACTCGGCGCCCATGCAGATGTCGCTTTCGAGTTCTCTTTATGCTATGCCAACCCAGTCTCCTGGTCAATCTTTCTCAACCGCTCCAATGAAAGAAGGCATACAAGGCCTGTCAAGGAGAGACGTGACAGACACGCATGATGAACAAGGGAACACGAAGAACTATCAGGCCATTCCTGGCCTGACTCTCTATGGATACGCGACCGCAATATTAGGCCATCTGCAGGGTGGCAACGAGCTGGAACATGTCCAGTGCGGCTTGCTTGCTGGTCTTTATGCCGGCCAGCTGGCCCATCCCTTCCAGAGCCACAGTTGGATTTCTCAGGCCTCAAGGGCTTGCCAGGTTCTTGTGAGAACCAAACGATATGAGCGACTCGAAGAGGGGGCTACGCAGGACTTGTACAACTTCGCATACTGGACCTGTCTGCAATTGGAGAGTGATCTTCTCGCAGAGCTGGACATTCCAGCGAGTGGCATCTCCCGTTCCGAGGGTCGGTTGGCTATTCCAAAGGGGAAATGGACACTCGTTCTACCGAACGATCTCAACGCACCCCAAACGATGATGATGCTGTTTTATTCAGCTCAAATTCATCTACGTAAAGTCTTGAATCGAGTTCATACAGACTTATACAAGGTCGAAAAGCAAGGTCAGACACGATGGTCATCCACCGTTCAAGAGGCTCTAAGCCTCAACCTCGACCTCTGGCGTAAAAGCCTACCACAAAGCATGCAGTGGGAGGAAAACGATCCGCCGGCAAACGAAATCAACGCCGCTCGCATGCGTGCCAAGTATTATGGTGCCCGGTATATTATTCACCGACCTCTACTCTACCACGCCCTGCACTACGGCCACACAGGTGCCCGCGTGGGTCCAGTTGGTCAGTCTTTAGTGGATTCACCTACATCGCAACAATTGTCCCCCTCAATGCTACACAGCGCCGCTCGGGCTCCGAAAATGGCGCGTATGTCTAGTGAGATGGGTTCTATGCCGGCCGCAGTCTCCACTGACTGGCAGCCCCCCAAAGTCCGTTTACACGAACTGCCGAAGAAGCTGAAGGCTGCCTGCGACATCTGCATTCAATCGGCTATCAAGAGCACAGAGGCTTTTGACGGCGTAGGTGGACATCGCTTGGTCGTTACCAACATCTTCGGCACTGCCCATGCGTAAGGAATCCTCTTGACACCCGTTCCGAGCCATCGGATATAGAGATGATACTAACATACTTTCTTCGCAGACAATTCGGCAATATGCTCGTCCTATCTGCAACTTTTATGTCAAGTCTACAGGAGCTCGTCGAGCCAGAGCAACTCGAGCGTCTCCTCGTCCGCACTATAGGCTTCCTTGTTCAAAGCGAAAACATATCCCCCACCCTCCGTGCCGATGCTCGCATTCTCACTCAGATCTACATCAAGATCTTCAATCATCCTCCTGACTTGACGCAAGCCAACAGCATGAGCAGCCACACCCCAAGCCTGAACAGTCACACTCCAAGCCTGAGCAGCCAAACTACCAGCATGAGTTTCCCTTAAATGTGCATCTAGCGCCAGGGTTATTTTTTTTGTCCCGTTCCTGTGGGCTTCGCAACCCAATATCTGATACTGATATCCTATCTACTTATGAACACATCATGCATGCCCCTGTCCCTGTCTTTTTAAGCCCGAGCCCCTCCGTGCTCGACATCTGTTATCTGTCTGCTATCTATACCTTGTGCACTATACGGTTCTTTTCATTGATGATTCCCCAACCCTATCCGATTCAACACTCGGCACTCGTGCATCTGAGACAAGATCAGATTACACGGGCTTTCTACGTGGTGATTGATTGGTGTGGCTTATTTTCATACGTCGAGCAATCCCCCACATTCTTTCATTGCCCCTCTAAGGTAATGTCTGGACTGGACTGGATAGACTTTGACTCGTTCATTTTTTTCTTTCTTTTTTTTCCCCTCTCTTTTTACATTTGTTTTTGGGGTCGAAAGCATTTCTTGCCTCTGTCGGTCTTTCCTCCGCGGAGATACGCCTCGGGAATGGTGTTATTGTGTCTTGTGTGGTTATTTTCCTTTACATTGCATGCATCCCAAGTCATACACGTCTGTTGGCTTTTCTTTTTGGATGCTCTTACAATATGCGAACTTATTTTTGTTGATTTGGCTGCGCCATATCATTTTCATATTCAATGCAAAGGTTTGCATTTTCGTGGTTGGCTTTTGGTGTTTTGATTTATACCTCATTCTTCAGTTTGGGCTGTATTTGGAGTTGTATTTGGAGTTGTATTTGTTGTAGATTTTCTTTTCATTAGTTTATATGATTGGACAGAACACAGATCAATTGAGATGAAGTCTGATATTGCTCGGTCATGTTGTAAACTGGGAATGGAAGCTTTAGGGTTCATGGTTCATGCACAAGCTGGGCAGTACGGGACTATGATGGCGCTTTGTGGGCCCTTCCGCTCCCACACTTTTAGGTCCCATGGTTTTATCGGGGCTGGCCGATATCAAACCAAGTTTATTCAAAGGTCCAATTAAAACAAACTACGCCTATATTTGACCATATTATAACCGAGAAAGCAAATGCAGGCTGCTCGCGGACCTCGGCTTCCCCGCATTGTACTGATCAGGATTTAATCTAGAGGCACGAGTCAGCTTACTATGTAGCCCTGGGGATGGTATACATAGACATTGCCCCGCTAGCGATGGACGATGTGCTACCGAGCAGCATACGTCATTACCGATGCGACATAATCTGCGTGAGCGATATAGCAGACGTAGCGTCCAAGATCTGTAGTCCATTCGACCGGCCCACCATCCTAGTCAACAACGCAGGCATCTTCATAATGCCTCAAAACAACACTAGCCCAGATGTATGTTTGAAGTCAACACGCTGGCCCACTACTGGCTCGTGCAGCAGTCCCTGCCCGATATGAGCGAGGCAAATCATGGTATGGTTGTCACTGCTGCTTCGCTGGCTGGATATACTGTCAGGCTTAATATGGTCGATTACTCGGCATCTAAGGCTGTCTAGGTGCGGCTATTGCGTTCCACGAGGGATGTGCTGCTGAGATGGCTACGTGCTATTATGTGTCTAACACTCATTCTGTGCTTGTTACACAGGATTTACTAGGAACAACCTTATTAGGGATTTGACACTTGAGAATACTTGACTTAATCCCCTGCTTCACCCTGAGGCTGTTGCTGAGGAGGTTGTTAAGTGAGTGCTCGAGGCCAAGAGTGGGCATGTTATTGTTACTGGATCTGCTAGGTTGATTGCAAAGCAAATTAGGGCGTTGCCTGGGTGGTTACAGTATTCGCCGAGGTGTAGGTTGGAGAAGTTGATGAGGCTGATTAGGGTTATAAGTTGCTTAATACTTAAGAAGGGGTGTTGTGGCTGTATTTTTGTAGTATTATTTGGTGGGTTAATGCACATATTGCACTGTTATTGTCAATAATAGGAAATTGGACATACTGCTTTTGGTTGCTAGCGATACTACGGCTAGCATGTGATTCTTGTTCTTATATAGGCATTGAAGTGTACCCTGTGCCGAGAAGTATAGACTGTATGAATTTGGACCAACCATCTTTATTGTTTCGACATATATCTGAGGTACGGAGTATAGATGGCTGGGTGAAGAAGTGAACCCAGCCCCAGCCCCAGCCCCATGTTGGTCCGTGCACGATGCTTCACCGCGATTTTGATTCGCTCCACTTGTTGCACCGACAGTTCATCAGCGCTGTGAATCACATTTTTCACTGTCGCATTTTTTCAGCAGATCGTCTGCATCTCACCTAACCCCTAGCACACAGATTCTATCCGATACTCAACACCAAAGAAGAGAATAAGGTGAGGTTAAGCGCCACAGGTCAAGTTGAGATCCACTGGGGGCCTTTCCCGGGTACAAGATCCACGGGTCAGCTCCGTTGTTTACTCCCCCCAAACAAACCCATAACATTGCATTCTGTCTGACTTACAACTAACACTTACCCTCCCCATACCTCCCCCACTCCAATCATTCCATCCCTTTCATCCCACATGGTTCACTCTGGCTATCCAAATTAATTGCCCACCATGTTCAAAGCCCTGATGGGCGGGGGCCGCTCGTCGTCCTCATCCGACGTTCGCAGCAGCTCCAAGAGCAGCCGGCGCAAGTCCGAAAAGCCCGACAAGTCCGACACAAGATCGATCTCAAGTCGCAAGTCCTCACGGGGTGACGACCGTGACCGCGGTCTGGGTGATTTGTCGTCTTACTCACCATCGGCTTCCCGCAGTAAGCGTGGCCCACCTAGCATTGCCGGCGAATCTATCGCATCAACCTATGTAACCGCCGAGCCAGAAGCCATTGATGACTCCGATCGCTATTACATTGAACGCACACCAAAACGCAGAGACAATGAACGTGAAAGCAAGAGTTCCCGTCGGCGCGACCAGGACCGATCCGACAGTCCAGAACGTGAAAAGAGAAGGAGCCGCCGAGGAACACAAGATACTCTGGACGATGACTTGGATCGGGAGCGCGACCGTCGCGAGCGTCGCCGCACTCAGTCAGGGGATCCATATGTGCCCCCGATCTCCACAAGCATGCCGCCTAGCGCCCCCGGCGCGCAGTTTGCCGCCGAGATTGGCGCCCCGGGATTCTCGCAATTTCCCATGCAATACGACGCTGGAATTCCATCTGCAGACCATTCACCAGCGCATGAAGTTCCATATGACCCACACGTGCAGCAGCAATTCCCCGGCCAGTTCCCAGAGCAAGTCTCTGCGCCGTATCGGCCGCCTAACCCTGCCGGCGCTGCGGCAGACTACTATGGTGACCAAGGCCAGTCTGTTGAGCACCAGCCCGGTATTCGACCGGCCCCCCCAAGTGTGCTTCCTAACACTCAAGCACACTTGATGGCAGCATCACCATCAGCTAACCCACCCCCAGAGCCCAGTAGTTTGGGTGAGACTGGCGCAGCGGCGGCCTATTTCGACGATGATTTCCATGCTCCGGCACAGGAAGGTCAGCCGCCGGCAGTGTCCTCAGCTAGGCCCCCGAAACCGTCGAAGCCTTCGAAGCCTTCTCCATCGGGGGTTCTTCCTGCTGCCGCTGTTGGGGCTGCCGCTTATGGCATTGGTGGTATGATGTCTCATTCTGAGTCGCATTCCCCTCCGCAGCATACTACTTCGTACGCGCAGCAGGGCCAGCCAGTGGTACAGGGCCAGCCAATGACGTACAACCAGCCAATGGAATACGATCAGCCAATGGCAAGTAGTAGCTACCAGCCTCCTTCCAAGCCGTCCCACTCTCATAGCTTCAGTGAAGGTGCCGGTATTGCGGCTGCAGGCGCTGCAACAGGGTACTTGGTAGGTCATCACCATCACTCCTCGAGCCCCGAGCACGCACCACAATACGCTTTCCAGCACCACGAGCAATCTTCTCAAGCTGGTGGTATGCAAGGTATGCAACCATATGCCCCTGGCCATAATAATGCTTTGTATGCTGCAGGCGCGGGAGGATATGCTGCTCAAGCTGCCTACAACCCGGGTTTCTATCCTCATGGACCCAGCGCGCTAGCTTTCCAAGAGCGTCAACGTGGCCCCATGGGAAGATTTGTTGATTTCTGGCGTGACCCCGAGGCCGTTGGAAGATTCGAGGATTACACAGAATCTATCGGTGTGTGTAAATACTGTTTCCAACCTGGCACGAGCTCCGTCGATGCCCCTCGCAAGCATCATTATCACAGGCGCCGTCGAAACTCCCCCGATCGACGGAGCAGTGGTAGTTCCAGAATCAGTAAAGTCAGCCGATACAACTCCTCCGAAGATGAAAGCCGCCGACGGCCAAAGTCCAAGAAATCTTCCTCGTGGCTGCCTGGCATGCTAGCCGGTTATGCGACCAAATCGCTCTTCTCAAGCAAGGAGTTTGACGATTCTTACAGCCTCCGCTCCGGTCGAGTGGCCTCATCCCACGGGGAAGATGATGACCGAAGGAGCCATACCTCTCGTGGTGTGACCCGTCGTTCTGGCCGTAGTCCTCACAGAGACCATTATGCAGACTCCAAGCATGCATCTCAATCTGGATATTCTCAGCACACACGTTCCCGATCGCGGTCTTCCTCTCGATCTGGCCGGCATTCGTATTTGAAGGAGGCTGCACTCGGTGCTGCAGTGGGTGGAGCTGCGCTGGCTGTTGCAAAGTCGCGTAACCGCTCCCGCTCCCGCAGTCGTTCTCCCGAAAGACGACAACGCCGAAAGGATTCATCCTCATCATCATCCTTTGTCAATCTCCCCAGGCCCGCCAAGAAGTCCATCGCTGGTGGTATCGGTTCTTTCTTCACTGCTTCTTCTGAGAACAGAAAGAAACGTCACACCAAGAAGCGGAGCGGCTTCTTCTCTTTCAAGAGTGGCTCTTCATCCTCTTCATTGGACAATGATCTTGCCTTCGGAGATGGGTTCTCGAAGAAGTCCTCCAAGTCCAAGAAGAAGGGCAAGAAGGGTAAAGATGTTGATGCTGCTTTGGTAGAGCTTAGCGACACGGCAACTCGTTTGGCTGGCTCCTCGCCCCACGGTCCCGGGCGCAGCACAGGCCAGATGTATACGCCTCGATCTCGACAGTCCAACTACACCCACTCTATCACACAGGATGAAGAATGGGTCGATGCCGAGTCGGAGGACCAGTCTTCTTCAAGTGTTAGCTCCGCACTCGCGTTCGGAGGAAGCAGCGTTGACTCTTCCTCCGACTCCGCCAGCAGCAAATGGGGCTGGAGATGGGGAAGCAAGAAAGACAAGAAGAGGAAGGACAAGCGGTCGAGTGCTACAAATTCCGCTCTGGTAGCCGGCGCTGGCGCTATTGGAGCCGCTGCAATCTCTTCTGCTCGTCACCGTGATAGCGACCCCCCAAGTAGGTCTGGGAGCCTGCAACAAGTTTACCCAATCCCTACTTCTGACCCCTCCCGCTTCGATGTTGCAAAGATGTCCCCATCTGTATCTGGCGGGGAACCAACCCTGATCCGCCCGGGACCCATTCCCCTTCAGCAGCCTCAGCCTTTCACCCCTGTCTCCCAATCTGTGTACACTACCCAGGGAGCTGTTCCGGGGCCCATTCCCGTGTATAGCGCCCCGGCGGTCCCATCCCTTTTCGCCAATGAAGTTCAGCACTACGACTCGCAGTTCCAAATCACTCGTGATGCAGCATGGGCACCAGAAGCGGCAACATATGCCGACCGCCGGAAACCCCGACGCAGTGATTCCTCTCCTGTTTTCCCCACTCAGGAAACTGCTTCCAGCCTCAAGCGCCGGTTCACCGCTAAGGAGCAAGGCTCCGTGCAATTCCACTTGACGGAAGAGCAAGCGGAGAGGGAACGCCACCTTATTCGTCGTGACAAGAACTATCGGGATGAAGTTGTTGATCAACCGGTTCAACTGATTGACCGAGAGGAAGAGCTGGCCCGCCAGGAAACTGAGCGACGAGAGCGCCGCCGAAAGGAGCGAGACGATGAGGAGCGCCGGTATGCGGGCGACAGAGAAAAAGACTCCTCATCCTGGGTTGGTGCAGCAGCAGCAGCTGGAGCTGTAGGCGCTGCCGCTGCCAGCACTATTCTCTCACGCAGGATAGACGATGACGAAGCCTCTGAAGCTAGCCAGCGATACAATGAGCGCCGAGAGAAACGCCGCGCCGAGCGGAAGCGCGACACTGATACAATCGCGGATAGTTCGATCGTGTTGCGGTTCGAGCCCACTCAACCTATTGATGAAGAAGTGACTACGGTGGAACACCGCGAAGACCAGAAGAAAGAGTCTCCTCGATCTCCCCGTCCAGCACAGGTTTACGACGATTACGCAGAATTTTATGCCCCTGAGGAATTACGACACAGCCCAGATGTTCACGCTCGCAGCAGCGGCTCCCCTAATATGCCAACCATCGTGGAGGTAGAGCCTGCTAGCGAACGACGTACACATGAGGAGCCTGAACCTACAGAGGCAGACTACTCATACGAACCCTATCAACACGTGGACCGCCTCCCATGGCCAGTCCCCGGGCTCAACCTCATTGAGCCAACTCCTCCCCATAGCGCGAACGGTGGTTCCGTTCGCGACGTTACGTCCCCAACGCCCCCTGTAAATAAATCTTATGATACCCAGCCTCCCGAACGACCAACCGGCTCCCGGGTCTCCTGGGGCGAACATGAAACTCACGAATACGAGATCCCATCTTCTTCCGAACAGGATCCTCTTGAGCATGACATTTCCCCTATTGAAATTTCACCAAAGGACGTTCCTCTCCCTGCATCCGAGATATCCCAATCCAAGGGTATTCCCAGCACATCTGAGTACGGTGCCGACATTGAATTTGCTGCAACAATCGCTGCCGCGACGGCCGCAGCTGGGTTTGATCCGTCCCTGATCACAGACGACCCATCCTACCACACCCGCACTTCTCCTCCTGGGTCGGAGGATGAACACACATTTACCTCACCCTGGTATGCATCAGCTCGGAAGGAGCCCCACGGCTTCGTCGAGGGCGAGATCGAAGAAGTTGACCCCAAGTCTACCAAGGATATCACTTCCGCCCCTGAGCACATGGCCCAGGACAAGGATGAACTTTTCTTCGACGAGCCAGAATCCTTCTCAAGAGACCGGGAAATTTCCCCGGGACGCGGTGACAAGGCCTCGATTGCCCAGGAGGTCATCGAGCAGCTGAATGGCAAATACGGCAAGCGCGATCGTACTGCTTCGCCTGAAAAAGACGTAGATGTCTTCTCGATGCCTGGTGGCTTTGATACAGCCGACTCTAGAGACTTGCCTGACGTCAGATCCGTGGCCTCAGCTCCGGCGCCTGTTGCCATGGACCCAGAGACTCCGACCAAGCCCAAGTCTAAGAAGTCGAGGCGGAGTGGTGATGCCTTTGATATCCCCGATTTCCAAGAGCGGGAACTCGCTGAGTCTCCTGATTTGAAGGATGAGACATCGAAGTCCCCCAAGTCCCGGCGCAGTGGCGATGACTTTGAGATTTACGAGTCACGGGAGGTGTCTCCATCTCGGGATGAATCTTATTCCGTTGTCTCCGCTCCCACCTCGAAGGCCGAAACATCTAAGTCTAAGTCTAGGAAGTCCAGGAGGAGTGGTGATGACTTCGGTATTGCTGAATACCCGGA
Source organism: Penicillium cf. viridicatum (assembly GCA_028974045.1). Lineage (NCBI taxonomy): Eukaryota > Fungi > Ascomycota > Eurotiomycetes > Eurotiales > Aspergillaceae > Penicillium > Penicillium cf. viridicatum. Next base: position 994,482 of record JAPQKQ010000007.1, on the reverse strand, counting down.
GTCAGTGATTGCCGAGTCTCGTGATGATTCGTTCTCTGTTATCTCTGCCCCTGTCTCCAAGGACGAGACATCCAAGTCCAAGTCCCGCAAATCTCGGCGGAGCGGCGATGACTTCGAGATCTACGAGTCACGAGAACCATCTGCATCCCGGGATGACACCCGCTCGGTTACCTCCACTTCTGCTGGCAAAGAAGAGTACGAGTCATCCAAGTCAGGGAAATCGAGACGCAGTGGGGATGACTACGATATCCCCAGATCGCGAGAGATCTCCGAGTCTTACGACGACAACCGGTCAGTCTTCTCTGCACCTGTCTTGAAAGATGAGACTAGCAAATCTCGCCGGTCTCGACGCAGCGGAGATGACTTTGATATCTCCCGATCACGGGATGTGTCCGAGTCTCGTGACGAGTCTCGTTCTGTTGTCTCTGAATCAGCTAAGTCTAGAAAGTCTCGTCGCAGCGGCGATGATTTCGATCCACGTCGCGATGCTGAAGCCGCTCCTGACGACGCGGAAGGTGGCGAGGAGAAGAAGAGACGTCGCAAGCGTCGATCTAAGCATGAAAGTGACACCTTCTCTGTTGATGACGATGCTCGCTCCGCTATTACGGACATCGGAGATGACAAGTCTGAGCGCCGCAAGCATCGCCACCGTTCATCTCGGGAAGCCGAAATTGATGACAATGCCTCTATAATCTCTTCTCCAGCTCGGATTGACGAATCCCGCGAGAAGCGCCGAGGCAAGGACGAAAAAGAAAAGAGCGGTGGCTTTTTGAGAAGTATCTTTGGCTCACAAGTCTCGGCTCCAGCTGAGCGTGTTCGGTCTGACCATTCTCGCTCTTCCTCCTTGGATAAGCGCTCATCCCGCGAAGCCATATCTGAAGCTGGTGTGGATGATGAACGCCGTCGCCATAAGAAGCGTTCTTCCAAGCACCGCAGCTCCAGCAATGGGGATGAATTGGATCGTTACATGTCGGACAAGGAGAAGGGTACCCAGGATGACACAAACCTGGAGGAGTACAGGTCCAGTAGACAGCAGAAGGAAGAGCGGCGACGTCATCGGTACGAGGAAATCGTGGATTCAGGGAGGAAACGGGAATCTGAGAAGGTATAGCATCTGAACTTTTCTTTTTACTTACTTATGTTGTGATTTTTTGGTTGTACACTTTATTGTCCCATATAGTTTCCCTTTTTTGCTGGTTGATCTGACCAGCTTTTGCACAAAAACCACAAAACCCGAACAAAAAAAGAAATGTACTAAGCTTTTATTGGTTTTATTCCATGTGCAGGACGGATATAGTGACAACTTCGACGATCAATCATTTTTAAGGAAGCACCCTGAAATTTTAGCCCCTGAGCACGAAGATTATGGTGCTTCGTGGCTTCCAGCAACAGCGGTTAGCGCAGCTGTCTTCGCTGCAGCATCAGGACTCAATGAGATCCCGCAGCAGAGGCCCCGGAGCCAATCCACTTCTCCCCCAGCCACAGAGAAGACACTCGACCTGACTCCGAAGTCTCTGAGCCGCCCCGCTTCACCTGAAACAAGCCACCCCCAGGGGTCCCGATCCCCCAAGCAACGCCGACACTCCGTGGCTAAGTCCACCAACGAATCGCCTACAGCCGTGCCTCTCCACTTCCGCCGGCCCCCAACTTCCCCAGGCCTCTCCCGGGCAGTCCCCATTGAACAACCCGCCCCCATCGCCTCCCCAGGCTCGCCAAGCCAGCAACGCAACCGCCGGCCCGGGTCAGTCGAGTTTCGAAACTCGCGCGAAATCCGCCCTCTATGGCTCGTCGAGCGCCACAGTTTGATCAAGGGCGAGCCCGAGACCGAGGAGCCTTTGCCATCGCTCCCATCCAGCAAGACCTCCTCCCGCGCCCCATCAATGGACAATCTAAAGTCCCTCCATGATGACGACGACGGCCTTAAGAGCTGGGAGCATGTGGATCTAAGCCAATCAATTATGGAGAACCAGCGGCCGACAGGTCTGACAATTTCAACTGACCAAGCGAACGAAAGTCATGATAGAGACCCTGATCTCCTCGGCTCGCAACAGGCCACGCCTACCGCTGAACATTTCCAGGATTCAGAGTCCAGGAAGGAAAAGCGCAGATACGAATTCCACTCACCTTCTGAGCTCCTGCAGGACCCCGCTGTTCTGGACGAGTTACCTCCTTCACCTACACTGGATGCCCTTCCTTCTGCAGAGGGCTCCATGGTTGGAGTTGGCTCTCGGGAGCAAGAAACCCAACGTGCACTTGACGCTCTCGAGGGTGTGTCCCGCCCTCAGCATGAGCCGGAAACCCCGACCCAAGAGAATAATTCTTTCTTCGGCGGCGTTGCGGACTTTGCCAAGGGCGCTGGCTTTGCCGGCGTTGTCGATGCAGCTGCCATTGCCGCTGCCAGGGAGCATGATCAGTCTCGCTCCTTGCCTGCAGATGAACCCTCCAAGGCCCATGGCTTTGGTGATATTGTTGATGAAGCAGTTGCCGCTGACGGTTCCTCTCACGACCATGGCAAGGCACTTGTCGATGAGGAGGCGCCCAGTGAGCCTGTTACTGCCATCGAAGAGAAAGCCCCCGCTGTGCTTGAGTCTATGCATCCAGAGATGGAGACGGCCAAGGAATTTGTTCCTGAATCGACTGAACAGCCTGTTGAGTCTTTTGATCTTCAACCTCAGCCCGAGACAGAAGTCGTCCCCGATGAGGGCGCGGCTGCCCAGTCTTCTAAGAAGAAAAACAAGAAGAAGAAGGGCAAGAAGAACCAGGCCCAAGATGCGGATCTGGGAACCCCCGAAGCACCCCTCGCGCAGGAAGATTTGTCCAAGGAGTTGCCGCAGGGCCCTGCTGTGGAGGTCCCCGAGGTTGAAACTGTTTCAGCTGAGCCTGAGGTTGCTGTCCCTGAGCAATCTGAGCATGAGCCTGTCGAGGCATCCCGCGATCTTGTACCTGAGATCGTGGTTGATGAGCCTGTGGTCGAAGCTACCCCTGTCGAGTCCGCACCGATCGAGAGCGCTCCTGTTGAGCCCGGGGTCGCTGTTCCTGAGCAACCTGAGGCTGAGCCTATCGAGGCCTCTCGAGAGCTTGAGATTGAGCCCTTGGTTGCAGCAACTCAAGAACCAGAAGTTGTCACCGCCCTTGAACCTGAGCCTACAGAGGTGGTGCCTACCGAGACCGAACAGGCCGAAGACACTGCATCATCGACTAAAAAGGCTAAGCGCGACAAGAAGAAGCAGAAGAAGAAATCTAAAAACGAACCTACTTCTGAAGAGCCTGCAAATGATACGGTCGCTGCTCAGCCCGAGGATGATATTTCTGCCTCCAAGGAGGTTGAGGGCCAGCAAGAAGACACAGCACCTGCGCCTGCCGAAGAGATTGTGGCTGCGCCCTTGCCCGAGGATATTGCTATTTCTACTGAACCCGTCGAGAACACCTCTGACCAGACTACGATCCCATCTGCTGCCACTAATGAAGAACAAGATCAAAGCCAGCAGCAATCCGGAGAGTTGGTTGAGACCGTGGGACAGGTATCTGCTGAAGAACCCGTTCTACCAGTTTCCGAAGATCCCAGTGTACCCGTGGAGGGACAGCAGACCCCGGAGCCTACTTTCACTGATGCCAATGAAACGTCAATTACCGGTGCCACTCAACCGGAAGCGGAAGATGTATCCCGCAGCCTGGAAGAGATTGAGAAGCCAACTGATGATTCTACCCCAGAGGCCCCTCTCAATGACACCACGCCTGAAATTACCGAAACACCCAAAGAAGACACCGAAGGCGAAGATAACTTCCAAGAGGCTGTCGAAGAACAGGTTTCACAGCCCGCCGAAGAAAAGGAGCCTGCACCGGAGCCTCCCATTGAAGTGGCTGCAGACGCCCCCGCAGAGGGGTCGGAAACAAAGGCGGAGAAGCGGAAAAACAAGAAAAAGAAGAATCGTAAATCCGCTGCTGTGGAAGAGACTCAAATTTTCGCTGAAACGCCCGCTCCCGAGACTGAATCGCCAGAAATTCAAGATCCCGAACCTGAGCAACCAGCTGTTGTCGAACCTGTGGATACCCAATCCCCTCCAATTGGCGGTGAAGCCTTACTTACTGATCTTGAACATCTTGAACAGCCTACCAAGGATGTTGAGCAACCCCTCCAAACAACCATTGAGGAGCCTGCAGCTACCCAAGAGCAGGAGCAAGTTCCATTGGAGGTCGCTGTGGATGCAACACCCGTCGTGACCGAGCCAGTGGACCCCGCGGGGCTATCTGATGAACTGTCACAGCCAGCTGTCATCGATGTCCAGCCTAACGCTGAACTCCCGGATCCTGCTGAGGAGGCTTCTCGCGAAATCTCAGAGCATTCTGCTGTCGAGACTCAACCCGACGGTGAAGTTCAAGTCGAACCTCAACTTGAAGCTGGAGCCGAGCCCGAAGTCGCCTTGACTGCTGCTCAAAAGAAGAAGGCCAAGAAGAACAAGAAGAAGGGCAAGCAGAGTGAATCTTCCATTCCTGAAGACGAGAAGCCTGCTGAGTCAATCTCCCCGGCACCTGAAATTGAGACTGCCGCTGAGGATATGGCCAAGGAAGCCCCTCTTGTCACCGAAGACGTATCGGTGGATGCGCCTGCACAAGAATGCGAGATGGAGCTGCCCGTCGAGGTCGAACAATCGCTCGAGCCCGAGCAACTTCCCGAGCCTGAGCAAACTTCTGAGGCCGTGCCGCCCCAGGAAGAAGCTTCTCCTGAGCCTCTGCCAGAACCAACAACAGAGGTGATAGAGTCAGAGACACCTAAAGAAGAGACAATCGCATCAGAGGAGCAACTCAAGGCCGAACAATCTCCTGCCGAGCCAGAGGTCCCTATGACCGCCGCAGAGAGGAAGAAGGCCAAGAAGGCGAAAAAGAAGCAGCAAAAGGAGCAGGAAGAGAGCATTGGCTCTGTTGCTGAAGATATCAAGCCCGTTGACGCTGAGCCTGCACCTGATGCCGAATCCGTTGAGCCAAGCAATGATATTGCGCCTGCCGCGGAAGTTGATGATGTTGCTCCAGCGGACCTCTCCGCGCCGGTGTCTTCCGAGCCTGCTCAGACCGAGCAGGATGTTGCGCCTACATCTACAGAAGAGCCCAAGGCCGCTCCAGCCACGGAAGATACCCTTTTGCCAACCGAGACCGAGACTCTTGAGCAAACCAAAGATATCGAGGCTTCCGTTGAGGCCGAGCCCTCAGTAGAAGATGCTGCCCCATCATCTGAGATTGAGGCCACCGAAGTTATCGCCGATGTTGCACCTGCATCGGAAGAAACAACCGCTCCCGCCGATGCGCCCCGAGACCTTGACCAACAAGATGATATCGTCAAGGTGGAGGAGCCGAAGAGCGCGGATGTGGCTCCAGCGCCCACAGAAGAACCTTTGGTTGTTGCTACAGAGACCGATGCCCCCAAAGCAGAAGAACAATCCCCCGAACCCGAGGTTCCAATGACTGTCGCCGAGAGGAAGAAGGCCAAGAAAAACAAGAAGAAGCAGCAGAAGCAAGAGTCTGTGCAGCTTGATGAACAACCTAAGCCTGAGGCTGGACCTACTTCTACCGAGGAAAAGAGCGTCGAACAATCTGGTGACATTTTGCCCGAGAGTGAGGCTACACCTACCGCTGAAGCTGTTGCGGGTGTTGATGAGCCCACAGAACCTGAGGCAGCCCGTGATCTTGAAGCCGAGACCAAGCCTGAAGAGGAACATGGCCAGGATGTGCCAATCCTCGACTCCGAACTTGCTCCCGAGGCACCCGCAGACGAGGCTATTCCTACCCCGCAGATTTCTGAACAAGCCATTGATGTTCAAGATGTGGACAAAGAAACCGCCCAAGAGCCTACGGTTGAAGTTACTTCCACGGAAGAACTTCAGGAAGAAAAGCTTGATACAGCCGTCAGCGACGAGCCTGTCTTAGACAAGTCTCTCGATGACAAGCTCACAGAGCCTACGCTAGACCCAGCTGTGGAGGAACCTCAACCTACGGAATCCACAGAAAGTCCAGTGGTGGAGCAGGCTGAAGATGAACAGGCGGCAACTTCTTCCAAGTCGAAGAAGAAGAAGAATAAGAAGAAGCGCCAATCAGTTGCCCCTGAAGAGGAGCAGCCTGCACCTGCTGAGGAGGAGTCCAAGGTCGTCCCCGCCGAGGAAGAGATTAAGCTTACACCCGTCGAAGAGGAGCCTGCACCTGTGCCTGCTGAGGCTGAATCAACCGAACCCGCGCCATCTCAAGAGCTCGAACAGCCTCTCGAGAAAGATGCGGAGGCTCCCATTGTGACAGAAGAGGCGCTCAAGGCTGAAGAGAGCACGCAGCCAGAGACCCTTACTGATGTAGCCGCCGCCGAGGCCACCGAGGCCGCCGAAGAGGCATCAATGACTCCTGCTCAGAAGCGGAAGGCCAAGAAAGACAAGAAAAAGCGCCAATCAGTTGCTGCTGAACAGGAGCAGCCTACTCCTGCTGAGGAGGAGTCCAAGGCTATCCCCGCCGAGGAAGAGATTAAGCTTACACCCGCCGAAGAGGAACCTACACCTGTGCCTGCTGAGGTTGAATCTACCGAACCCGCGCCATCTCAAGAGCTCGAACAGCATCCTCTCGAGAAAGATGCGGAGGCTCCCATTGTGACGGAAGAGGCGCCCAAGGCTGAAGAGACCACTCAGCAGGATGCCTCTGCTGATGCTGCCGCTATCGAGGCCGCAGAGGAGGCAGCAATGACTCCTGCTCAGAAGCGGAAGGCCAAGAAAGATAAGAAAAAGCGCCAATCAGTTTCTGCTGAAGAGGAGCAGCCTACGCCCGCCGAGGAAGAGGTTAGGCTTGCACCCGCCGAAGAGGAACCTACATCTATGCCTACTGAGGATGTATCCACCGAATCCGCGCCATCGCAAGAGCTTGAACAGGCTTCTCTCAATCAAGAAGCGGAAACTCCTATTGTAACGGAAGAGGAGCCGAAGGCCGAAGAACCCTCTCCGGAGGAGACTACACAGGTAGAGGTCGCTGCCGATACAGCCGCCATCGAAGCAGCTGAAGAGGCCTCGATGACTCCTGCTCAGAAGCGAAAGGCCAAGAAAGATAAGAAAAAGCGCCAATCAGTTGTTGCCGAAGAGGAACAGCCTGTGTCTGTTGAGGAGTCCAAGCCTGAACCAGCCCAGGAAGATGTCACACCTGCACCAGCGGAAGATGAGCCCATACCTAAATCCGTCCGGGAAGAGCCCACTGAGCCAATTTTGACCCAGGAAGCCGAACAGTCCACGGTCGGCGAAGATGCGGGGACTCCCATTTTGACGGAAGAAGAAGCGCCTAAGGTTGAAGAGCCCTCTCCGGAAGAGAGCACGCAGCCAGAGGCTCCTGCCGATGCAGCCGCTATCGAGGCCGCTGAAGAGGCATCAATGACTCCTGCTCAGAGGCGGAAGGCTAAGAAAGATAAGAAAAAGCGTCAATCAGTCGTCGCTGGACAGGAGCAACCCGCGTCTATTGAGGAGCCCAAGCCTGAATCCCCTCAGCAAGAGCCCGTTGAGCCTGAGTTGACCCAGGAAATCGAACAGCCGACTGTCGACAAAGATGCCCAGACTCCTATTATGGCAGAAGAAGAAGTGCCCAAGGCCGAAGAACCCTCTCTCGAAGAGGCCATGCAACGGGATGCTCCTGCTGATGCAGCTGCTACCGAGGCTGCGGAGGAGGAGGCAATGACTCCCGCCCAGAAAAAGAAGGCCAAGAAAGACAAGAAAACGCAACGTAAGTCTGTTGCTTTTGACGACAATGCCACTCCGAGCGAGGAGCCCAAGCCAGAGCAGGATTCATCTGCACCTGAAGATAAGGTTGAATCCCAGGATGCTCCGGCTGACTTGGTTATCGCCGACGAATCAGCCAAAGAGTTACCAGTCACGGAAGAAGTTGCTGAGCCTGCTACTGAAGGGGAAGTCTCGGAGAAGATTGAAGAGCCCGCTTCCTCTGAACAAAGCAAGGAGATCGCCGAGGATGAGCCGACTTCAGCTGCTGCGCCCGATGCCCCCATTCCTGCTGAGGTCGAAGATCCAAATTCCGCGGCGGAGTTGCCAGAGCAGCCGGAACAAGATGCTCAGACTCCCTCAGAGCCTCAGTCGCCGAGTGCACAAGAGCCTGATGTTCCCTTGACTGCGGCGCAGAAGAAGAAGGCGAAGAAGAACAAGAAGAAGGGCAAGTCTGTGGACTTGGCCGAAAACGCTCCTGCTGCTACAGACGCAGCGCAGGAATCTACGCCCATTGTTCAAACTTCCCCCGATACTCCCGCTGAGAACTTGGAGTTGCAAGATACTCCAGCCTCTGAGCCAGCACAGCCCGCAGAAGGTCTCGAGCAAGACAATACCACCGAACCTGAGGCTCCCAAGGCCGAGGAACTCGAGACAACAGAAACCGTATCTGACGATGTGCCAAAAGAGGAAACTCCCGACGTCAAGGATACCGACGAAGCTCCAGCCACCGAGGCGATTGTCGACACTGAGCCAACTCCCTCCCAGGAAGCAGAGGTCATTGCCTCTTCTCCCGCCGAGACGACCGAAGAAGCTGGCATGTCAGCCAAGGAGCGACGCAAAGCTGCCAAGAAAGCGAAGAAACGCCAGTCCAAGAATGTCGACACCGATAACGACGCCACAACATCCGATTCGCCTTCGGCCCCGACAACCGAGCCTGCTACACCCATTGAAGCGGCCAACAGCGTCGAAAAGGTCCTCACCTCTACGGACACAGACGCCCCTGGACTCTCAGCCGTACCGGCGTCCTCGCCTGCGGAACATGACGGTAAAGAACATCAGTCCCACGACATAGAAACTTACGACGCCACGGCGCAAAATACGGCCTCGACTGATGAATACATGTCTTCGCAGGTAGAGCAGACGCCGATAGAGAGTCCTTTTTTAGATTATCCTCCCCAGCCCGTGCTTGAGCGTTCAGTTGATTCCGGCGAGTTGGTGGAGGGAAATGCTGTGCAGGAGGGTGATGTTGCCCCTACTGTACAGGAGCGAGAGGGGGAGTTGGTTGAGCCTACACCCCTTGAGGAAATGAAAACAGTTGATGATGGTGAGATTGTTGAGGATAAGTCGTCTGTGCCGGAAGCAGACGATTTCTCCATGGAGAAGGATGTTGGGAATAAAGATGTTGAAGAGACGCCTGTGGATGTTCCAATTGATGCTGTTCCTGAGGCACAGACACAAGAATCTCTCGTGGAGGAGGAGGAGGCTTCTGAGACAGCTGTCTCGAAGAAGCAGAAGAAGAAAAACAAAAAGAAAAACAAAAAACAAGAGGAGGAAGCCGCAGCACCTGAGCCTGAAACCTCTACTGCGGAGGACAAGGAGCAGCCTGAAGCTGCGCCTTTGGTTGAGGCCGAGCCCCAGCCGGAGGCGAAAGAAATCACCGAGCCTGAGCCTATTACTGAGGCCGAACCATTGACAGCTCTAGAGGAGCAATCGGCCGATCGCCCACAGGACGTTGAAGAGACTGTCGCTGTCCACACAACCGAGGATATTGATGACATTAAGGATACCCGTGTCCCAGAAGCCGAGGCTGAGCCAGTGCCAATTCCAGAGGAGCAACCGGCAGAACACCCACAGGACATTGAAGAGACTGTCGCTGTCCACACAACCGAGGATATTGATGATACTAAGGAGATCAGTGTCCCAGAAGCCGAGGCCGTTGCTCCTCCTACCGAAGAGACCACACAGTCAGAGGCCCTTACCGATGCAGCCGCCACCGAGGCCGCCGAAGAGGCATCAATGACTCCTGCTCAGAAGCGGAAGGCCAAGAAAGACAAGAAGAAGCAACGCCAATCAATTCTTCCCCAAGGACCCGAAGCTGAGCTCCAGCCTGAGGAACAGACAGCACCTGAAGCGGCTGAAACTTCTGCCCAAGAGGTTGCGATTGCAACGGAGTCAGCGCCTGCCAAAATTATCACCCAAGATGAGGCTGTTACTAGTGCAGACGAGCCTACAGTGCAGCCTATTGATGTCACCGAGGAGGCCGCTAAGGATCTCGTGACTCCTTCCGAAGACACTGAACAGAATGTTCCGAGTCAAGAAATCGAAAGCGGAGAGCGTTCTCTCGAACTTCCTCCCGCTGAATCGAATGTCGAGGAAGGAGACAAGCCAGCCGAGGAAGCTGCCGAAACCCCGGCCGAGGTTCTAGATGATGAGCAATCTAGCGAACAAGCGCCGCCTGAAGCCGCTTTTGAGCCAGAAGGGGAATCGGCGACTGTCCCCAAGAAGATGAGCAAGAAGGAGAAGAAGAAGGCTGCCGCCGCCGCCGCCATTCTCGAGAAAGAAAAACTCGTCGAGGCACAACCTGAACCCGAGCAGCCCTCAACTATCACTCCTCAAGCTCTAGAGGAAGTGGTAGAGCAACCTATTGTTCCAGAGCCGCAGCCTTCAGAGACCGAGGACAAACCTCAACTTGAGGCAGCAAAGAGTCTAGACGAAACAACAGAACTGACAACTTCTGAGGTGAAAGAGGATGTCCTGGAGCAGCCTGTTGAGGTTCTCGATTCTACAGAGCCCCTCGAACCCGAGGTCAAGGCAGAGGAGTCTACAAAAGAGCTAGCCGAGGAGCCAGCTGAGGTCGATACTATTACTCGGAAAGCGTCAAAGAAAGACAAGAAAAAGGCCAAGAAGCAAGCCAAGCAAGAAGTAATTGAGCCAGCTTCTCTGATCGAGGAGCATGTTCCTACCGCCGAGCTTGCCACTGCAGACGCTCCTGAACCGAAGCTGACTTTTGAGGAAACGCCAACGGAGATCGTTCCCGAGCCTGAGTCCATTGCCCGGGAAGAAATCCAGGAGGCTCCCAATTCCGGGCTCGAAAGCATCGAAGCCCCGGCTCTTGAGGGGTTCGGCATCGTATCGGAAGACAAGCAACCTTCAGAAAGCGAGAAAAATGAAGCAGTCGTCTCTCTGGACACACTCCATACGCCCTCACCTGCGGAACCCACTGACCAAGCCACCAACTATGAGCCCCTTGACCTCCAGGATCCTGCTGAGAAGAACGTACAGGAAGATGAAGCTCGAGTTGGGGCCGATGCACGGGACCTTGAGAAAACAGCTGACCTCGAGGTCGTCGAGGGCTCTGTTGAGGATGGACCTGCAGAACCCGAAGTGATGCCGGCTCTGTCCAAGAAGATGTCAAAGAAGGACAAGCGCAAGGCCAAGAAGAATGGTGGCATCACTGAAGAAGTCTCGACTCAACAACAAGAAGAGCCCCAGGCTGACGTGGCTGGGTTGCCCACGGAATCTGAGATCCGGCCGACAGAGCCTGCCGTGGAGCAGGAAATTCCCGAAACTGAAGATGCTGCAAACCCTCAACCTACATTGGAGCGAGAGCTGCTAGTTGAATCCTCCCTTGCGATCGAGGATCAGCCTATATCCGCCCCAGAAGTTCAGGTTGAGCCTACGCAACCCGATGAAGAGCCCATCAGCGAGGAAATTCCTCTTTCGCGCAAGGCCTCGAAGAAGAAGGCCAAGAAGGCCCAAAAGACTAACAAATCTTTGGATACTGAGCGGGCTGAAAACGCGATCGATGCGGATCAGCATGCTAACATTGTGCCGTTCGAAGAGGACCAATCCAAGGCACAGGATCCAGAAGTGCCAGATGAGAAGTCGTTCCATGACGAAGAAGACTGGCCGGCAATTGACTGGCAGGCCAAGTTTGAAGAGTCCCAGCGATTGAAGGAAGTGAACTCTGACCCTGAGCCGGAAATTCCACCTCCCGAGCCGGAGATTATTAGCGAATTTGTTGATTCTTCATTCCCCGAAGTTTCGCAAAATGCAAACGAAGCTGCGGAGGAAGATGCTTGGGCTTTGCCGAGCAAAAAAGACAAGAAGAAAGCCAAGAAGAACAAGAAGCAGTCACAGCAGGCTGCTCCGGAAGTCGAGGAGCCTTCACTGGAACCCTTGAACGACAAAGAGATCGAACCGCCTGCTCGAACAACTACCCCCGGTGGATCTAAAATTGCCAACTTATTTCCCGGCCTTGAGCGTGCTGGATTCCGGCGATCGGCTTTGGACCAGCAAACACCGTCGCTAAAAGATAGTGCTGAGGAAGAGACAACAGCGGACTTGGGAGCGAATCGCGATGTCGCGATCCCTGTCTCGGAAGCACCCCTAGCGACCACTGAAACCAAGGAAATTGCCGATGATTTCACCTCGGGGCTGCCTAGCAGCCTCGAGAGACAAATTGAGTCTACAATCTCGGAGCTGAAAGCTCACTCCGAAACCCTGACTGCTACAGAGGATGACTCAATCAGAGAGCCAGAACTTCCGATGTATGACGAAAAGTCCTTAGATGAGCCCTTGTCATTATCAAAGGAGCCCTCCAATGAGCGAACTCGTACCGAGGAACCTTCTTCTCCTACGCGCCTTCCACCCCCAGAGGAAGCTGGAGCAGAACTGTGTGAACTACGCCGATCCCCATCAATCCATGGACGACACCAGCATACACCCAGAACATGGAGTTTGGACGAACCATCTCTACCGGCTCTTGCTCCATCCCCTCCCCGGTCGCTCTTCGGACCGACTGACGATTATGTGCGACCCCGGACTCCGCTTGATACAATTGCGGAACAAGAACCACATGGCCAGGGAACCATGGCTCGTCGCGGGACGCCCCGCCTGGAGATGAAGCCCGAACATGTCTTACCTCGACCTCAGACACCCGTCCGGAAATTTACAGACAATGCCTTTGATCGAGAAGTTTGGCCTACAGAAAACCAAAAGAGCGAGGATTTCAAAGAAATTCAAAAAACGCCTGAGCAAGGGATTCTGAAACCCAGCACCAGCAGTGGAAAATTACGTCGTACAAATCGCAGTATTAGTGGCGATCTGCGGGCGGCTAGTCGAGCGCTAGATTCCCAGCCTTCGAATCTCGATCTCGATCAGCTCCCGTCTTCCTCCTCTTATGACCCCGTCACCGACAAGGGCAAGCGTCCGCTGCGAAACATGTCGGATGTCTATGTAAGTTAACAATTTATTCTTTCTATTTGCAATTGTTTATTGTTGTTTTGTTTTTGTTTACTAACTTCCCGTAGGAGGGATGGGGTGAAACGCCCAACTCCCCACGGTCGCCCAGCCGACCGCCTAGTGTCCGCCGCCGTCGCAGTATGCAACACTTGCAAGAAATCGAAACCCGCCTCGACCAGCTCATCTCTGAAAACCGTCTACTGATTGCCGCCCGCGATGAAGCTGAAGATAAGCTTCGGAATACCAGCGTCGCTCGTCGAAAGAGCGACCGTGCCCTCAACACCCGCGACGGCGATCTGCGCGATCGGGAATCGGAGGTGGAACAATTAAAGAACTCGGTGGAATGGCTGCAGAAGGAGATGACTCGTCTGACCCAAGAGAATGAGGGGCTGACCGCATCCAACTCTGCTCTCGCCGCCGCCCACGCAGCCGAGGTCAACACCGTACGCGAGGCGTCAACACGCGAACTTGTCGAGCTGCAATCGCAGCACAGTCAACTCTCGTCCCAGATGGAAGATCGAGTTCGACAAGAGATTGAGTCGGCTCTTGCGCAGAAAGACATTGAATTGCGCCGTCTGCGTACCGAACTTGAGGAGGCTCGCGATAAAGTCAAGGAGCTCCAACAACAAATCGCAGCCTCAGTACATGACAATGCCCTTGTCTTCCGCGATGAAGAGTACTTCGAGGCTGCCTGCCAGAAGCTGTGTGGCCATGTCCAATCCTGGGTCGTGCGCTTCTCCAAGCACAGTGATAAGCGTCGCTGCCGCCCACTTAGTGAGTTGCAGGACGAAAAGATCGCTGACCGTTTCGACAATGCCCTCCTCGACGGCTCCGATCCCGATGCCTATCTATCTGATCGCGTCCGCCGCCGTGATGTATTCATGTCGGTTGTCATGACGATGGTTTGGGAATACATCTTCACACGTTATCTCTTCGGCATGGACCGGGAGCAGCGTCAAAAGCTCAAGTCTCTTGAGAAACAATTGGGCGAGGTTGGTCCAACCCGTGCTGTGCATCGCTGGCGAGCCACCACTCTCACACTGCTGTCCCGGCGACCAGCCTTTGCTGCGCAACGTGAGAGTGATACGGAGGCTGTTACGCTAGAGATCTTCCAAACCCTATCGCGGGTCCTCCCTCCTCCGTCGCATGTTGAATCCCAGCTCCTAGACAACCTCCGCAAGATCATGCGGGTAGCAGTTAGCCTGTCCTTGGAGATGCGTACCCAGCTGGCTGAATTTATCATGCTGCCACCTCTGCAGCCTGAATACGATACCAATGGCGACCTTGCACGCCAAGTGTACTTCAACGCAGCTCTGATGAATGAGCGCAGTGGTCTGACAAATGACAATGGCGAGCTCGAAGCTCAACAGTCTATTGTGCGCATTGTGCTCTTCCCTCTCGTTGTCAAAAAGGGCAATGATGTGGGCGAAGGTGAGGACGAGGATGTCGTCTGCCCCGCCCAGGTCCTCATTGCCCGCCCTAGCAAAGACAAGAAAGTATCAAGGATGATGAGCGGCGATCGCATGTCCATCGATGCTACTAGGTCTGTCCACAGCATTGCTCAAAGTATTGCTCACAGTGTAGCCCCGTCATCTATGATGGACATGAGCAATGTGATCTGAGGCGTCACACTCCGATCATGATTGCTCCCATCTTTAACATGCGCGTGTGCCGCATCCTTGCTCTTATTGTCTAATCTTTTGTGTTTTTTCTTCTCTCGCCGGTTGGTGATATGGCGTCTGGGTCATTTAACATAATGGTCATTGCATGGCCGATGACCGTGAATATGTGGAGTTATTTTCTTCTTTTTTTCTTTTCTTGTTTCTATTTGATTTTTCTGATGTGTTCTTTCTAAGACAATGTGTTAGCCCGATGTGTATTTACCATGGCTTTGATGTCTTATGAGTGATGACCTGTACTTCTGGTATGGCAGTGTAATAATCTATTTCTACTTTATTCTTTCTACTTGATTTGTCTCTTGCAATATACCCCTTGGTTTCTGGATAATATATGACTGCTCTTTTGATAAGAACCACAGTGGCTTGAATGCTTTCACGTGCCTTTCGCGTGAGAGCCTTCTCTTGTTTCTCTTCCTCTTCCTCTCTTCTCTTTCTCTCTTCTCTTCCTTTATCCTCCCTTTCGCATCATCCCACTGCTACAATCTGAACCAAGCTCGCAGTGATGCAAAAGTGGGATACTCATCCTTTGATACTGTCATCAGAACCATGCTAAGTTTTGTAGCAACCAGCAAGCTCTAATCCCCTCGGTGGCCCAACAGAGGATATAATGATAACCTATTTGATCACATGAAGCAGAATCCTTGAATTATTTCTACATGGCTATTTCCAAGGCAAGTTAACACATGGATATCCGTGTCCGTATGTCCGCATTTGGTATCGTAGACCGCATCTTGCGGCCTTCTCAAAGATTGTCCAACATCTGCCTGGGTGTTTGGCCAGCTTCATTAGGCTTGTCCATAGATGCTCCAGCATTGACCAAGACTTGGATCAACTCATCTCGTGCTCCCTTCTCCCTATTCCCATATCCTCTCCCAATCATTCGCCCCCGTTGGGACCTGGTTTCATATCTCTTTTTGACAATTTGTCCTTCAATCAGCTCATGAAGAGGAGTACTCCCCTGGTGATCACTCTTGATGACATCGGCGCCCCGACTAATGAGATGCCGAACAGCATCAATTTGTTCCAAAGTCTTCATCAGATAATGTAGCGAAGTGCGGCCGTCGTCATCGGTCTCATTGACATCAACGAACTTGAATAGTTGATCCAGTATGACAGGGGCGATGAGCTCTTTCATGGATTGCATACACAATATGTGGAGGATATTACGCCCTTTGTTGTCACATAAGCGTGGATTGGCCCCATTCACCAACAAAATCATGATCAAGCTTGTTGCTTCTTCAAGAGTGCCGCCATAAGATTTAAATGACCTGATCGCCTCGCCAAGAACAGTCATGCCTCGGTGGTTGCGGGAGTTTAGTGTGTCGACGGATGGATTTGCATCCAAAAGGACTTGGATAGCTTGGAGGACTTCCCGATACTCAATGCGGATCTGCAACGCGTAATGAAAGGCCGTAGCACCATACTGGTCTCGCGAGTTGACAATTGCTAGCTTCGCGTCAAGTAGAGTCTTAACAGTGGTAATCATTCGTGAGATAATGTCATCCGCATTATCCTTCTCTTCGCGACGATCTTGAATACCGATCATGGCACAGTGCAGCGGGGGTCGACCTTCACCATCGGCTATGGTCACCATATCTGCAAGCTCAACGCTGCCCCGATGATCAATCAGCGCTTGCATGCCTTCCAGATTCCAAGATTGAGCAGCGGAGTATCGACCAATCCACACCACGCGAGCATGAACGTCAGCCCCCTTGGCAATAAGATGGCAGACCATCTCGTAGCTTGCGTAAGGAATTGCCATCCCGAGGACAGTACTTCTTAACTGGGATGCAGCTTCCGACCCTTCCGGCAAACTTCTATCCCAATATCCCTCAAAGACAGTAGACTCGGACAAAGAACATCCATTATCCAGAAGCCAGTATATGAATTTCTCTGTGCGCTCGTGATGCTCGTGCACCCTCTGTCTGGCACTAACCGGCGTCTCCCCAGCCTTAGGGCGTGCTATTAGTTTACCCGTCTCTCCTAGTGCCTCAGCCACCCAGATTAAAGGCGTCCTCCCACCAGAACCACGTTGCGTTAAAGATCCGAGTGGGGGGTCATGGTTTATTAACCATAGAACAAGCTCCCGATCGGCAGTGGCGCAGGCCTTATGAATGAGAGATACATCGAAGCGGCGGGTGTATTCTTCCAAGGGCTCCGTCAACGATGTATCTGAAAGATAGATCTCGATTAATGCACGCAATGCATCGAAACTGCGGAAACCGAAAGCCACGCTGAAAGGATCGTCGTGACTCGCGTCATACGATTGCAAGAATACCCGGGAGTGCGGGCTATTATTGTAAGAGTGGAGAGCCGCTATGTCGTTGTGCTCGATGATTGTTTGCAGCAAAATGCAATATGGTATTTCGTACACCGGCGAGCCATCTGTGTCGTGGAAGATGGGCGGTTAACCTTCAAGGTGGGGATGACACTGGTGAAAATCTCTGTACGCCATTAGGCCCCGGGAGAACAGTAGAAATTGAGAGTATTTTGATTTTAATTCGGAAGAATGAAGAGTGAGAGGAGGAAAAGTGGGCTGGCGACGGCTTCTTATAGGGGAGTATGTAGTTTTATTGGGGTTGCCTCATATACCTTGTACCGTATAGTCAGGTACCATGCGACAAACCCCCTTTTTCGGGTAGTATTGATGTATGGATTTCTACCTCTTCAAGGCAATCTTTTTGAACTCGGCAGTGGTGTCCTTGATGGCCACTTCAACAGGAAGTCGCTCCATTGAACTGGCCCCATAGAAGCCATGCACACCCTGCACCCTATCCAACACAAATTTCGCATCTTCTGGAGCTGCAATAGGCCCACCATGACACAGCACAATGATATCCTTATTGATTCGCACCGCCGCATCCCGAATTGCCTGGATCTCCTCAACACATTTTTCTAACGTCTTCCCAGTCTTTGCCCCAATCAGCCCGGAAGTAGTCAGACCCATATGTGCAACCAGGATATCCGCCCCAGCCTTCGTCATAGCCTCAGCATCCTCGACATTGAAAACATAAGGCGTGGTCAACATATCCAATTCAGCCGCCTGCCGCACCATCTCTACCTCTTTCTCATACCCCATCCCCGTCTCCTCCAAGTTAGCACGGAAGTTGCCATCGATCAGTCCCACCGTAGGGAAATTCTGCACTCCGCCAAATCCCAAATCTCGCAGCTGCTTCAGGAACCGCGGGATGTGCTTGAATGGGTCCGTACCGCAGACACCCGCGATCACGGGGATATTCTGAACGATAGGGATGACTTCGGCGGCCATTTCGACCACTACTTCGTTGGCGTTGCTGTACGGCATCAGCCCCGCGAGACTTCCGCACCCCGCCATGCGGAACCGACCGCTGTTGTATATAATGACTAGGTCTGCGCCGCCGGCCTCGACCGATTTTGCGGATAGACCGATGCCTAATGGTAGATTATTAGTTATTTGATCGGTGGAGAGCTAAGAGGGGCAGGTCAGACCGAGTACGTACCGGCTCCGGCTCCAACGATGGGTTTCCCGGCTTCGATTTGACGGCGTAGGTTGGCGAGAATCTCGCTGCGAGAGGTGGGTGGTGCCATAGTTGAGGAAATGGAGATTTGTAGTTGGATTAATTGTTTATGCAGTCAAAATGGGAGAAATATTCTTCTCTCGTCTCACTTAAATTTATCAATTATATGATTTCATCGTACTTCTCGCAAGGCGGGGCGGATTTATGGAGAGCGGACAGCGGAGATACACACCAAACGCGGAAACCGCGGATATAAAGAACAGGAACCAGATCACTCTCTATCGTTACTGACAGGAAATCATCGAAGCAGGAATTGCTGGGTCTAACGGTCCTAGATTCTCAAACGCTCCCGAATTAAGGCCAAGCCATCTGCCAATGCATTAAATACTCAAGATGAATACTCAAGCTGCTAATTCAAGTATGGAATGTATACCAGTCGTTGCGGATCAAGATGTAGTTCCCATTGAATTCATAATTAGATCCCACTGGTCCCAATCCATGTTCACCGGGTTGGTCCATTGCTGCGGCTCAATCTGCCGAACCAGGCTGGGAAAACCGACACTCTCCGAGGAAGGATGATGCATGGCCATTACTAAGATCCACGGGCTCGCTGATGGGATTCATCTGGCTATTTGACTTGGCGCCCTGTAATGGTGCACTTTGTAGTCCATCCGGTACCAGGCCTGAGGCAGTCATCCACCTGCTGGATGACTGCCTCAGCATCTGGCCGAGAATCGTTGCTGTCCGGGTGCACAGCTGACTTCAACCAGCTGCAGCAGAATGCTACCCGCTTCGCGACGCCCTTGGAGATTACCTTGATTGACTGCGGATGATAGTGGAGGAACCAGTCTCATCGCCGCCGTAATGAGAAAGGCTGCACCTCTTGGCCTGTCCAAACTAGTCGTCAGCACAGTCACATCCGGGGATACCGGGCTGGTGATAGGCGAATGCGATATCACTTTGATGTACTCGGTCGTGGACATCTCGGGCACCAATCGGCTCCTCCGCGAGGTGCTAGGGGATGCAGCTGGCGCCATGATCGGCATGGCATCGACATATCAACATAGGCTGGCTAAGCGCCGGACCCAGACTGCGCAAGACAAGCAGCGAGAAAAGAAGAAGACTCGAGTCGGTATTACCATGTTCAGTGTGACCACCCCGTTTGTGGATCGTGTGAGATGTCATTTGAAAGACAACTATTCTGTAGAGGTCTATGTGTTTTATGCTACTGGTCATGGGGGAAAGGCCATGGAACGATTGGTAGAGGAAGGCCGTCTAGACGCCATCTTGGACATTACAACGACCGAGATCTGCGATCTCATTACCGGCGGGACTATGAGTTGCTAAAACAGCCGACTGGAGAGGACACTCAAGCGCGGAATACCCAATATCATTTCCGTTGGAGCTACGGACATGGTCAACTTTGGTCCAGCCGACACAGTGCCACCTCAATACCGTGACCGCAAGCTGCTGGCCTATAACCCGACTATAACCCTGATGCGAACTTCTGTGGCCGAATGTCGGAGAATTCATCCTCGACAAACTAGACCGGTTTACGCGGGACCCAAGTATGGTTGAGGTGTGGCTTCCTGGGGGAGGAGTGAGTAGCGTTGGGACAGTAGGGTCAACATTTGCAGATACTGACGCCGATGCCGCCCTTGCTGATACTCTACATTCTGGGCTAAAGGACAGCGGAATCCTAGTGGTATCGGATGAGCGAGATATAAATGATGATGGATTTACACTTGACATTGCAAATCGTCTTATGGATCTCGTGGCGAAGCACTCTTGCAGTGCCACAGCAAGCTAGACAGGTCATCTGCTGGCTATCAAAAAAGCAGTGTATGTAGTAGGTAGGAATTTATAATAGATCATTATTCCCTAACACTTTCGCCCGCGAAAGCCTGAGAGGCTAATACGGTTAAAGGATGTATAGGACCTCTAGGGCTGTTTTTTTAGCGTATGCCACGGTCCAAGATTACGGGGAATATCAAGGAGCTTATCTTTGTTTTCCTTTGCCATTGCTCTTCTTTTACTCTTTTACTACAAGTGATACCTAATAGGTTGCATTGGCCAAACCCTGAATTTTATAGTTGTGCTGACCTCATCCATTCCGTTTTAGGAAAAGTCTCCAGGCTGTCCCATGGAATCCAAACAGTCAGTCAGAATCTCATCTGCAGCCTCAAGAGGAACCTCGGGATTTCTCTGTGTATTGGATTCTCCTTTTCCTGTTGCACACTATACAAGTGCAACTTGTTCTTTCTATTCAATGTTTTATATCTCAATTTAAGATTTTCTTGCCTTGTTTTATACCGGGAATGTTCCACCCTGGTTTTGCCACCCGCGTCATCTCCCCAACCTAAGCTGCAGCTCCTTTCAGTGCTGTCGACCATGCCGATGTCGGTTCCCCCGTGATCATCAGCGCTAGTCAGATCGTATGGAAAGCTGGTATCCTGCATGCTGCGAGTCTTTGCCCTGTGATCCAGAACCCTCTTTGCGTTGGCCTGGCTACATTGGTTGATGAGCTGCTGAAAAATTATCCTCCGCTTCAGTACAGTTGCTCTGTACTGTAGACACCCAACCTCTATCGCGACCCAATTATCGAGGCTGTCACAATGGATCCGCCCATGATCCCGACACCTGGCACAGCGGCCTCCCGACCGCCTCCTTCCTCGCATTCGTCTAGCCCAAGAAAACGTCCACAGCGCACCGATTACCCACCCTCTGCTGATAACAACGCTAGCTATGGCCCAATGAGCGGCGGTCGGGCCCCAGGGACTGGTGCGGTACCCGTCTCCGAGGCTACACCAGCCAACAAGACCCGCTTCGAACCCCCCGCTGATAATGCTGCCGGCAAACCCTCCAAGGCCTCTAAACGCAAAAAGAACCGCAATCGCAAACGTCGCAACCGACACCAGTCTTTCATTCCACCTAGTCAGGAGGAATCCCATGATAGTCCTGGGGAGACTTCGGATGCTGGAGGTGTCAGGGATCCAATGGAGGCCGATCGGCCAACTTCGAGGGACAAGTCGTTCTTCAAATTAGGGCGCAATCTGAGTAACACAAGCTTGGAGAGCGATGCGCTGTTAGATCATCGGTAAGATTTCGTGATATTGAGCCATCTCGAAGCTTGAGATGGATACTGATTTTTCTCGCCGAGCAGGGACCAACCTTTGATGCGACCTCGTCGTGACAGTCGCCTTGCATCATCATTCCGCCCGAGCTCCCTAACATCCAATGTCTTCCGATCGAACGATGGGCAACCTCGCAGCACCCCGAGGGGAGGACGGAGCCAACAACATCACATGGGTGATAGTGATGAAGAGGATGCCAATGATCGGACACCTTTGATGCGGCCAGGTTCAGGCCACACGCCCGGCCATAATCGGTATGGAACAGACAATCGCCCGAGTTTGTTCTCATCGCGTGCTCGACAGTCCTCTGCGCAAACTATATCCTCGGGATGTTCGCCAAAGGACGATCGCAGCCCACTCTATTCTCCAACTGTAGAGCGAGACTACGATATAAACAACCCACCGTCAATTCCTGGGTCTCCAAAGCTGGGCCCAGAGATGAATTACGACGATGCTGTGGTAACAGGAGCTGATTGGGACTTCTCAATGGCTCGGTCACTGGAGAATCGCAAGGATTCTTTGAATGCCCTCAACGACACGCTGATTGACATGGACGGAAATGGACTGCATCATCCACATTCTGCACCATCCTCTTCACCTGGGTCGCCCCTGCTCTCTCCACAACAAGAAATGCGGCGACGCCGAACGGTGGCAGTACCAGCACAGGAAGACGTATGCTTTCCTACCGAAACAATATCCGAATTGGGAGATGAGGGACCAAGGCAAATGCGAGATGAAGCAGGTGAGCGTCGACGGCGTAGACATCGGCGATGGCCCGATCTCTCCGCTCTGGAAGAATGGAGCCGCGAGGAGAAAGAGGAGCGCAATGGAGATCTTCGGGTCAAAAGGATCAGCGAGCCTATGCTCATTGAAGGCCGATTGCGCCCTCAGTATACAGGTTGGCGACGCGAAGAGGATGAGGCGCCTTATCGGTTCACATATTTCAACGAGGAATTCCCGAGCACCATTCATGCCCAAACCATTTCCGAGTTGGTACAACCAGGTGGTAGCTTCCGCGATTTGTTTATTCCAGATCCCCCCGAATTGGAGGATTCCTCAGAAGATGAGGACGAGGAAGAGGAATCTTTCATGGAGAATCCAGCTTTCAATAATTCAACCCATCCCTCCAGCAAGTCAACATATCAGACGGACAACCAAAGTCAAGGGCAAGGCCATCAAACAAACGTCAATCCTTACATGACACCTCAGACCGTTGTTCCCAATGGAAAAACTACAAGTGATCTTATGACAGGCAATGCTCCTCCTGTCAGAGGGCCCTCGCGTTTATCTGCTATCAGCGAAGGACGACCAGGTTCCCACCGAGAGCCCTCGCCCACACCTTCAAACACCCCGTTTAACAACACCCCTCACCCGAAACCTAAACGGTATGGTCCGCGGCCGACTTTCTGGCTAGATGTTCTCTCTCCAACAGATGCAGAGATGCGTACGATTGCCAAAGCGTTCGGGATTCACGCGCTGACGGCAGAGGACATCATGATGCAAGAAGCTCGAGAGAAAGTCGAGTTGTTCCGCAGCTACTATTTCGTCAACTACCGCACTTTTGAGCAGGATAAGAACAGCGAGGACTATCTCGAGCCGGTGAATATGTATGTGGTGGTTTTCCGCGAAGGCGTGATATCCTTCCATTTCTCGCAAACACCTCACCCAGCCAATGTACGGCGGCGTATCCGCCAACTGATGGATTACCTGATCCTCAGCTCAGACTGGATTTCATACGCACTGATTGATGACATTACCGACGTCTTCGGCCCGCTGATCCAAGCGATTGAAGACGAGGTCGATGAGATCGACGAGATGATCATGCAAATGCACTCTTCCAGCAAGGAGGTGTCGTCCAATGACAGTGTGCTTCCTTCATTTGCACCAGGAGAGATGCTCCGGCGAGTGGGAGAATGCCGCAAGAAGGTCATGGGACTGTATCGACTTCTCAGCAATAAGGCTGATGTAGTCAAGGGGTTTGCCAAGCGTTGCAATGAGCAGTGGGAGGTTGCACCCAAGTCAGAGATTGGTCTGTACTTAGGTGACATTCAGGATCACATTATGACGATGACGGGTAACCTAACGCACTACGAAACGTATGATTATTACCTATGTTCCAGGTTACTCTTGCAAAAGGTTGCAGAAATCGCTGACTGTGTCTTCCAGAATTCTTTCCCGCGCACACTCCAACTATCTCGCGCAGATCAACATCCTCATGAACGAGCGCCAGGAACACACTGCCGATGTGCTGGGTAAGCTGACTGTTCTTGGTACGATTGTCCTACCGATGAACATCATCTGCGGTATGTGGGGGATGAACGTTAAGGTACCGGGTCAGGAAATCGATAGCCTGACATGGTTCTGGTGCAGTATGTCTTCCCTTTTTCCTTTCCGGGTTATATGCTAATACTTCATAGTTACTGCCGGACTCTGCGTATTTGCATTTGTATCTGTTTGGACCGCTAAAAGAGTCTACAAAATTGTATAGAAGTACGATGTCTATTTTCAGTCAATTGGATCGATACCCAGGGTTTTTCTTTATTTTGATCTCCGGCTCTGGCTCTGAATACTCGGCGTGTTGGTCCTTGGATTTGATGATATACGAAGCATGTGTTCCTCTTTGCTGCATTTTGGAGATTATCTTGGTATACATATTGGCTACAGGTTATATAGAACTGTATATTAATTAACACCTGTTTTCTTCTAGGCTATTTACTAGTCTTACACCCTAGTAATCTGTACCTACTGTGAGTCCTTGATCACTACTGTTTTAGTGGCGTTCAGGATTCATTGTCCTCTTAGCAGGAACAAAGACAACAAGAATGTTGAAACCCTTCGAAAAGTGACCCTAAATATAGACAATCTGAATGATAATCGACCATTCGAGGTCAAAGAAACCAAAAAAAACAGTCTATCTTTACTGCTGTACAGAGAGTAGTAGTTGTAGTGTGAATTGTATACAAAAGGATAAGGCCGTGGCAAGATGAAGTCATTGTATTTCCCTTACATGAGTAATTAATTATTTCCTGCACGCTGCACGTTTTATTACCATTTATTACCAATTTTGGCGTCACCAACTGGTCATCCAACCCCAGTGAATACAAAATCCAAGTCACTTCATCTTTTGGTTTCTCTTCCAAGTTTCATCCTCTCTGCTCTTTCGATTTTACTTTTCAACTTCTTCTCTCTCCTTTGATTACACATTCACATTCTTTCCCGAAATCTTCCACTGGATTCTAGACCATCCGTGTGCTTCCCTGCAGTGACCCCCTCCCTTGACGTGGACCCCGATCATTGGCCTCTGCCACAAACCTGACCCTCTCTGTCAGCCACTTTTCACCGAGGTTTTGGTCACCGACTTCTCCTACACATTTGGCAGCCCAGGACGCCACTCCAGAACAACGTAAAACCAGTCAAGCCAAAACGTTGAGCCGGATCGGCGGGTCTCCATTTGCCCTAAATCCGCCAACCAAATCTTGTCATCTTCAATTCCTTCGTTCTAGGCCTTGTTTTTGCCCTTCCCGGCAACAAAGCACAACGGCACAAGTGATGTGTGGGCTCGTTGCGCTACACTAACCCCGGCCCACTTGGTGTTCTAAACAATCTCCATCTCTCTCCAGTTTCCCCAACCCCTGCACCTGCTGCAGCCATTTTTCGCTTTCTGTACAAAATCCGATTTCCGGCAACAGCATGTGGTCATCGGCTATTCGTTCTGCTGTACCCTCGCATGTGTAACGACCCGTATTCTGCGCAACATCCCATCCGATCCTCGTGATATCTCATTCGCTCTTACCAACAACAACTCACTTCTTCACCGTCAAGCTTTCCCTGTCTAGGCGCCGTGCCTTGCTTTTTCTGCTTACCCTTTTGGGCCCTGTGTCTGCCCAACTACCTGGCTACCTCTCGGGTCTCCTGACTTGTCTACGTCGTGCCAGTCTATTCTGACTCGACAGGGACCATGGCTGCGGAGTCCGAGAGGCCGCCTCACCTTAACGGCACCTCTGGTCGATCCAGAGGGCCGAGGGATGTAGAGGCGGCGTCAGACCTTGCGCATCGATCGACCAGCGGACATGGCATGATGGAACGATCCATCGTTACGTCCCAGACTCAACCCATGTCTCAGGTCCCTAAACTTTTCCCCAATCCTCCTACCGCTTCCGCTCCCGCGTCTGCTACGAACTCCGCTGTTTCCTCCCGCGAACCCTCCCCGGTCCGACACTCCTCACGAGCCTACAATCCTTCTTCGCCCAGCCGGGTATCTTCACACTCACGGAAGACTAGCCAAGACCAATCCAGTCCGACCCGACACTCCAACGGCTTGACATCTGGCCCACCTACAAACTCACCGGCACCGAATCTTCAACGTTCCTCGTCTTCTCCTGTCAGATCCCTTGTTCTCTCTGCTCCTATCGACTTGGCCAATGTTCCCGGTCCGGAAAAGTCCAATATGCCATCATGGGCCGCGAACCGTCGCACGGAGCTGGATTCGACCCTTCCGAATACTTCGCATAAAAGATCTTCATTGCCGTTGGAGGATTTCGCACCCAAACCGGACCGAAATACAACCCGGACTGTCGCTAGAGGCGTCAGTGGGCAAGGGCCCTCCCTAGAAACTGTCGAAGAGATGGCAAGCAATCCCTCTACCCCGTCCAGTGACACTCCCACCAAGCCGGTGATCCCGGAGGAGTCACGATTACACCGGATCGATGAAGACCCGACTCCACATGCTCCGCCTCAAACTTTAGGGAGTGGCAGTGACAGTGGTGAGAATCGGGGTTCGGAACCAAAGGAAGAGGCTCGTTCACAGGTGTCTGGTGCGGCCAAACCACCCAAAACACTCATGTCACAGCGATCGACAACATCACTCAGTGCTGGTGCTCGGGGAAAGCCTGCTGACGGCTCAGTTCGCAACATGATTGTGGAAACAGAGACCGTCAGTTCGATACCGCAAGTTTCCATGGGAGTGGGAAATGGTGAGCGAGGCAGCGCTTCCCGCGCAGACCAGGGTACACTTCGCATGAAGCCTTCCAATGAGACGATTCGTCCACGCAAAGAAAAGAAAAAGAACCGTCGATCCAATGCCCTTCTTACAGCAGGTCCCGTGACAAGCAAAGCAGACATCTTTGAGGCTAGAGTGGCCAATGCAGTAGATGAGGCTGATGTTTCGGACTCCGACGAGACTTTCGTTTACGACTCGAACCCGCCTGATCCATACCCTTCCCGGCCACCCCGGTATCATTCTCGGACTCCTAGTGCGACCTCTATGGCGAGTCAAGCGGACCAGATGTCTAGTCGTACCCGAGGATTGCGGGATTCTTCTCACGGTGTGACAGGCAAACGCAGCATGAAGTTTACCAACGCCAACCTCTACAACAACAGCAGCATAGATGGCGATGGTGCCGAGGCTGATATGGCTTCGCGTTCTTCTAGAACTGATGGAAGTGGAACCATTACTCCCCGGCATCATAATTTGGGCCGCCTTCATGGACGCAACGGTGTGCACCCAAATCTTTTCGACAACGACACTACAACCTCACAGAGTCAATCTCAAAAGTCTCCGCGCCACTTCATCGGTAATACCTATAGGCATTCACGTCACAGCAATACCCGGTTGTCTCCCAACTACAGAACCATTAGCGGTTCCAAGACGGGTAACGAGCTTCATAGCTATGACTACGAGGCAGAGGGTGCAGACGATGAACGCACACCGTTGGTAGGCACACCACGTACAATCCACAGTCGGAATGGTCGACGGCCCAACAGTGCAAGCTTGCGGCAGATGGAGTACATGGCGCAGCGGGAACGCGGGGTTTTCGGTCGATTTGGCTCATGCGCTATTATCTTCCTTATGTTGTTGATTGTCGCTGGCGGTGCCACCTCATTCATCATTGCGGCAACCCAGCCCCTTCTCGATGTCCAAGTTATTGCGATTCAAAACGTGCTGGCTTCGGAACAGGAAATCATGTTAGATTTGAACGTGCAAGCCGTCAATCCGAACTTGTTCCCTGTGACCATTGACGACACCGATGTCAACATATTCGCGAAGAGTCGCTTTGTTGGAACCGACAAGCTTTGGCGTGAGCATGGTGATCTGGATAATTTCCCACGCGTGGAGCAAAGCCGACGTCGCTGGCAGTTGTCACAAGCCGTGAAGTGCCTGGGCAATGTGAACTGTATCAAGGAAGCCATGCCTAGCCACTCTGACCCGCACACCAGCGACGGGGTCGACAAGGGCACCGACCCCCCAACCGATCCAGAAGGTGACCCGCGATCGATGTTGCTTGGCCGGGTGTTCCACTTTGATTCCCCACTGTCTTTCGAATCATCTCCTTGGAATCATTTGACTTCCAGCTCCAAAGGACAGATCCGCCTAGCCCGGCCAGGAAACAAAACTGAGGCTGGAGGCACAGAGCGCTGGGAGCGAGTCCTCCAACACCCCTTTGAGTTGACTGTCCGCGGCATCATCAAATACCAGCTCCCACTCAGCTCCCGCTATCTCTCGGCATCTGTTAGCTCCAGCATCAAGGTGGTGCCTGATACCGATGACAACGATCCAGAGCAAAAATCTCCGAGCAACGGCACAGTGCAGATTTCTGTACCACAAAAAAACACAGCATCCATTCGCCTTACACTCGATACTCGGTCCACCGGATCGGGGAATTCGAGACGACCTTTCACGGCATAACAAATTTAGCGATAGATCGATATCATTGACTTACGACAGCCTTGTTTTCTCTTAATTACTTTTTACTTTTTTTTTATTCTTCATGTAACGCGACGAAAAGCAAAGAGCCTATTGCCTTTGGCGGCCCACTCTGCATACATCATACAGATACGCAGTATGGCCCCTATCTTTCCTTGAGACTTCTTTCCGCAGTATACCCCATTTGCAATCTTCGTCTTTTTGCGCTCGCCTTGGACAGTTCTATCACGGATCAACTCCGTATGGTCCTTGTCATCCTTTTCCGTCTTCTCTCTTGTCTTTTAACAAAACGATCTCGGATATGGCTTTTGCTTTTGCTGGCCACTTCCTTCCTTGAATTGGATGCGATATCTGCTACATACGCTCCCTCCACCCATTCCTTACACAGCAGCCATCCATGTTTTTTTACCAGGTTTTATTCGAGATTCTTTTCCATGTCTATTCTTGGTGCGAAGCACGCTGTATCTGTACTATTTGTCTGGTTTCTGGCTGATCTCGGAATCGCCCTTTATCTTTTTGTACGGCAGGACTTTGGGGAAAGATATTTTTTTCATTATTAGCTCAGTCTTCGAATACGAGACGGGTTGGGCTTTTCATAATGTTCTTTCATACTATTAGATGGGTTTGTGTCTATATTTATTTTTTGTTTGGGTTCCTTGTAAACATACATACGGTTATTCTTTCGGGCTTTGGTCATATGAACACTAGTATTAGTTATAGAACAGATATGGATGTTACTTTTATATAGTTCAGCTGGTCTTTTTATGCAACTCGCCTATACTTTTACTATTATATACCAAAAAGGATATTGGAAATATGACCTATACCATCTTATAAAAAAAAGCAAGCATTGCATTATCTGAACACACATACACATCATAAAATCATTATTATCATCGGCAACAGGCATCGTTCATAACCGTGTAACCAAGATTGACCAGCATAAAACATCAAGGATAAAATACCAAGGAAAAATAAGATAAAAAGCCGAAGGGATAGGGAAATGTAGAAAATAAAGTTCGTCAACATAGAAAATCCACCTAAAGCAGAAGAAATAGACATAGGGTCAAGGGGTAGAGAGGGATAGGTAGGATAAAATGAAACACCACACAGCAACCCGCTAGAACAGAACCTTGCTGAACCTCTTCACCAGGTCCTCGAATTTATCCACGGCAGGGTCCCGCTCGGGAAGAATACGGCCTTGCCCGTCAAAGCGGTTGGGTAGGTCGATGGTTGAGTCAGACTCTGCTCCAGAGGCTTTGTTCTGGTCTCTTCCCTCGTGGTGTCTTGGGGCTGGTGAGTGATGTCGATGGTGACTAGAAGCAGGACTAGGATAGGGCATAGGCGGATAGGGGACAGATGAGGAACGGTGGCGACGATGGCGACGATGGTGATGGCTATCATGATCTCTATCGCGATGGTGGTTTCTATCTCCGAGATGCGAAGATGAATATGGTTCAACGGTCGAGTCACTATCATCAGTCTCGTAGCCAGGATCGCGCGGGGAATCCGTCAAGTCGAAAGCGACGGATTTCGAGACTTGTGGCGGTTGGCTAGTTGACCGGGGTGGAGATGGAAAGGGGTGGATATTTAGACCTGTCGATTGTGGGTTAGCTTTTATTGCATTCTATATAGTCACAGTTGTGGTTCATTGAACCCACCCT
Source organism: Penicillium cf. viridicatum (assembly GCA_028974045.1). Taxonomy (NCBI): domain Eukaryota; kingdom Fungi; phylum Ascomycota; class Eurotiomycetes; order Eurotiales; family Aspergillaceae; genus Penicillium; species Penicillium cf. viridicatum. The sequence goes on along the minus strand of JAPQKQ010000007.1, from coordinate 964,834 downwards.
TGTGCGCGTGGTTTGCATCAGGAGGTAGGGTGGAGCTGCTCACATTGTCATCAGCCCTACGCGGCCGAGGTGCATACTGCTCGGGTCCTGGCCCTGGTCCCGGTCCTGGTGGTGCAGCGCCATAGGCGTAAGGCTGGGGAGGGGCAGCGCCAGGTGGAGGGGGGTAGTCTGCGGGATTGTAGGAAACAGGGGTACCGCCGTTCAGGTTGTATGTTGAGTCGCCTGGGGGCGGGGGGAAATAGTTGTTGTTGGGGTAGTAGTGGGGGTCAGTCATGGGCGGGGCACCCGGGGCCGTCTGCGGGGAAAGCGGGTATGGTTCTGGGTCATAGGATTCTTCATAAGGATCACGGTGGACGTGGTCGTCCCGCTCTGATTACACCACTAGTCAGGGTGAATATTTCTCGATAAATTTTAGGGGAAGTGGAGACTTACTGGAGTGTTCGCGTTCGCGCTCTTTGGACTTGCGGCGCTCGTTGTACTTGTGTGCTGCATAGCCGAGCCCTGTTGCACCCAGGGCGGCGCCCGCGAGGTCTCTTGAGCGGCTACGGTGCTTCCTGCTTCGTCGGCGGTGACCTTCGCGGTCAGAACCAGATGAACTGCTGTAGCGGGCTCGGCTGCGGCTGCGACTGCGGGCGTGACGTCTGGGACCGTAGGCTTCCTGTGCATCGTAGTAGGGCGCGCCAGGCTGACCGTAGTAGTGCTCAGATGGGATACTACCTGTGACTGGATCATTGCCGTATTCGATCAGGCCGGCCGAGTCGCGAGATGGATCGGGATAGGACTGCGACGGGGCGCGGCTGCGAGACCTTGAGCGATGGCGGCCCCGGCTCGAGCCCTCCTTTTCGTCCTTTTCACCCTTATTTTTCTCATAGAGACCGGTGGCAGCAGCAGTGGCAAGACCGGCACCCACAATGGGAAGAGCTTGTCGCAAACGACTGCGGGAGCGGGAGCGCTCACCCTTTCGAGAGCGCGAGTGGCTGCGGGCCTTTTCAACCAGGCCAGCCACGGCCGCACCGGCCAGTCCAGCGCCAGCCATGTGTTTGCGGCGCTCAGACATGCTGCGTTCACCCTGTTCTCCATCCTTCTCCGAGCGACCCCGACTAACAGCCCGAGAACGGGAGCGGGTGCGAGATCGGCCTTTGCGGTCTCCGGCTTTCGACTTGCTACGCAATGCAGCCACACCAGCGGCCACGGCTGCGGCACCAACTCCCAGCTCGAGGAGAGTCTTTGCACGAGAGTGCGAGTGAGAGCGGCTGCGACTGCGACTGTGACGGCTCCGGCCATGTCTGCTGTGGCGATGGGAAGAACGGTCATCTTCAAAGGAATGAGAACGGTGGCGGCTCTTGCTACGGCGGTAGTAGTCGCGGGCATGCGATGCAGCATTCACAGCGACTGCACCAAGAGCACCGGCACCAACAGTCTTACCGATACGGCTGGCGCCATGGCTGACTTCGCCATCCTTCTTGCTGTGGCTGCGGAACAACTCAGCCGCGCCAGCACCTACCAACGCACCCTCTGCCATATGGCGACGGTGGTGGGGGTGGTCATCATAGTCACGGGTTTCCTTTCGGATGTAGACCATGCTATCGTCGCTGCTGTAGTCCTGATCACGATCACCGCGGCGGCGGCGACTAGTCTGGGAGACTGAATCATCAGGGCTCAACTCACGCCGGGAGCGATGGTCGTCGTACTCGCGGACTCGACGGTGGCGGTGGTAGTAATACGGGTCCTCGTCGGCCTCGGAGCGGCGCACGACATCATAATCGGATTCACGGGGACTGGTATACAAAGTGCGGGCTTCACGAATAAGTACGGATTGCTTGTGGGTGCCAATGGTGGTAGCAGTAGGGGACTGCTCCATTCGTTCCAGGGAATCCATGGACCGGGAGTGTGGACGATTGGTATAGGGATGTAGGTACTCACGATCGTAGTAATCTCTCTCGTAGCGTGTGGGTGGCTCATACTCCACCTCTCGCTCATATCGCGAGACGGTCACAGGCTCTTCACGATCCGTTTTGCGCCGGATTACCAACTCGCGCTCACCACCGAAAGAATCTTCATGTCTCGACATGAAGTCTCGACGGTCGTCTCGACGATCGTCTTCAGGAGAAATGACGTAACGTTTGATTGACACGGGACGGGTCTCGTCCCAGTCTCTTTCGCGGTCTCTGTAAGTGTACGACATGGGACGTATTAAGGGCAGTGAGAAATGAGAAATGATTGAGGAATGAGTCGAGAAGTAAATAATCGAAGGGCAAAAAAAATATAAGATGCACAATGCAGGAAATTGAGGGGGGCGGCAGGGAAGTGGGGGTGTGCAGAGAGGGCGCGATCAACTAATGGAAGATTATTCCAGTAGAAGTCTCCCGGGCTGATTCTGATTGGTAACGATTGTCGTCAGCCAAACAAATCAAAGCCAAGAAAAGCCGAAAGCCCGGTGGGTTTTGAATAACCTTGAAATGATTCAGGATGATGAAAGCCGTCCGCGGGTGTTCTGTAGGGCAGAGAGCGGAGTATCGGCACACGCCCAACCGGCTCAGCCTCAGACTAGAGGATCTGCAGGCAACACCGTATCGGATTCGAAAGCCTCGAAGTGGAGAGTTGAAAGGCAAATGGGCAATTTAGCGAACAATGAGGCGAAGATGAGAGATGATGTGAAAGAGAGGATGGAAAGGGGAAAGGAAAGAGGCAGAGAGGCAAAGATAAAAGACATCCACGTGAGGCTCTCTTTCAACCTCAGGGTTGGCACTCTTTTTGCCCGGGGGCTGTGGCGAAACACTCAAAACACTCGAAACGCTCGAAACGTTCGAAACATCGTGGCTTAGATTCAAATAATGTTGTTTGTGTTTGTGGAATTACAGTATTTTGTTTACTCTCTGTTGTTTGGTTCTTCCCGTTATCAATCCATGGGTTGTATCGACTGGCTCGGGTTGATTCCATGGTTCCTAACTTTTATATTGATACATGTTACAGTACACATACTGTACAACATAATACTTCAATGCAGCCTCACCTGCATTCCGGATGTCATCTGCTCCAGGGCTGCATTGACAGATGTATCTAAGTCTAACAGAATGGATCGGGGCTATATGCAAACAGTCATGAGAACAGTTTCCTACAGTTTCAGTTGATAGGGGCACGAATAGATTAGCTACAATCCATTCTATTATAGATTAATAGATTAATTTTGTTCTAATATTTTAGGTTGCCGTTTAAAAAATGACATCGTAGCGTAGAAGATTTGTTCCGCTAGCCCTGGAGTTGACATCATAGTACAAAGACCACCCCTGCGGATATTGTGTCACATCCGGGGCAATAAGAGGCGTAGAATCCAAAGCGCCCTGGTCTTTGGGTTTCTTTGTGGGAGCCCCGCGGATGACGTCAATCTCATGCGGGGCGTTCTCGGCTCATTATGCACTAAGGCTGAGTCCACTACTTCGCCCAGGTCTTGAACAAATTTGTGAAGATGCGGTGAAGTGAATACTAATAACGATATAAAAGGGAAAAAAAAGACTAATTTAGCAGAGCCTCTTTTCGTTGTATACAAGAGCCAGAAAAAGAAAGAAAAAAAAGAATGGAGAATATGTAATACTAATTGCTTTATCCTCCAAGTGCTAAGTTGCACTGCGTTTCCTGATACAGAGCCAGTATCACATTAAAAGCTTGCTGGCAGATGTCGAGTCAAAGAGTACCAATACTGTCGAGGTTACCCCAGGCTATTTAAACCCGAGGCAGCGCTTGTCAGATCTATGTTTCAAACCCCCGAGGCATAGATGACGATAGGGTCACTCAATGCAAGGTAGTACCAAGATGACGTCTGGTGCTTAATATGAATGTTGTCACACCCTAGACTCGTATTGCATATGTTGTATCGGTGGCCAGCGTTAAAGTCAGGGTTCGTCGTTACGACAATGTTTCCTTTCAATTTCCACAAGAGTACATAGTAGTCGGCCGCGTATGCGGCCTCTGTCCTTAGGTATCAACATAGGGCTTTAATAAGCTGATCGACCTGCCTAAAAATGGTATAAGGGACGATATACGAAAGTGGCAAAAAGCATAAACCGTATAAAAGAATTATGTGTCTATGTATAACCGGATTTCCGTCTTAGTGTTAGTGATATTGTTGCAGTCCTACTGTGCAGCTTCCCAATGAACATATCCCTCGACCAAAAATCGAAATAAACCCCAGTACTGACATTCAGACCTTGATCATTTAATTAGATTTCCCTACTGAGCTTATTGTATTTTGGCTTGACGCAAACATTGATAACATAGTAGTGGCCATCACAAAGCTACATAAAGGACCTTCTTTCCGATACTTAGAAAACCCGACTGTACAGCAAAACCACAACACACGATCAACGTAGGATGCAACACCACAGTACTATTCTAAATCTCCGTCTTTCTAAATGCCTTAGGCACAGGCAACTTGACAGGGGTATCAGCGCGCGCTGTGTCCTGAATAAGATGCTCAAACGAAGGCGAGGATCCAACACGAGGCGTGAAAGGCTCAAAGTCCCAGAGATAGCCGAGAGTGCGCAGGATCGAAGAACCAGAGTAAGACACGACCTCGCCATCCGAGTTAGTACCCTTCTGTTCGACCTGACCCTTAGCAATCCACGGTGATATCAAGAGAGTCGGGACGCGACCACCGAGACGGTCAAAGGAGAACGTATACTTCTCGCCAGAAGGCGCGATCTCGGTGTACGTCAGGTCATCCGGGCGGGTAGCCAGCGGGGGCGGGACGTGGTCGTGGAAACCGCCTGTCTCATCGAAGGTGAGGATCAAGAGTGTCTCTTCCCACTGTGGGCTGGAGCGGACTGCGTCGTAGACATTCTTGATAAGGGTTTCACCTTCGGAGACGAGGCCAGTTGGGTGCATGGAGTTTGTACCCACGCCGCAGCAGGACGGGTCAACGAAGGAGAATTCCGGGAGCGCGCCAGCTGCCGCATCAGCATAGAAGTTATCCAGGGGGACTGCTTTGTCGGAGTTGCCGCTTGTGAAGGTCCAGTCGAAGAAGTAGGCGTCAACCATACTAGAGCTTGTGTAGTAATTCTTCCAGGTGTGGTTGGTTTCTGAGAGCTGCTGGAAGATGGAACGTTGAGTGAGGCCGTGGACGCCTGGGTTGAAGGCATCATCGTTGGTGCCGTGACCGGCCGATGTGCCTGAGAGTATAAAAGCCCGGTTGGGATTTGTGGGCTATTTTACATGTTAGAAGACATACTCATACGCGGTGGTTATAGAGCATGGAAATTTGTTCGGACTTACACCAGGGTGGTCCGAATGCCAGTGGTTGAAGGTGAGGTAGTTCTGCACCAATTCAGTCATCACTGGCACCTCATCCTCGATATAGTAGTTGATGACCTGCTTGGCCAGATAAGCCTTATCGGCATCGTCGCCATAGCTGCGCAGCTGCTCGTGTACAAAGCCATGCTGAGTGGGAGTGAGCTTGCCCTCGGCAATGTGAACATTGCTTGGGGCGAAAGTGCCATAGAACTCGATATTGTTTCCAGTCACCGAGTGATCAGGATCATCCAGAACAGAGTCAAAGTCCTTAGCAGAGCTGCACACATTGCCAGCTGAAGGATCGGTCAAGTTGTACGGGTTGCAGAAAGGGCCGTTGTTGATAGGGTTCTCCAACCCCTTAAGAGTCTGCCCGCCGAGCAGGTTGTCCACAGAGCGGTTTTCCATTTCCAGGATAACAACATTTTTGATCTTACTCTTCAGATTGGCGATAGAATCCGAAGAATGAGGGGATTGTTGAGCTTTTGCATCAGCGGAGACCGCTGCCGCAAAGGTCAACAGGCCAAGAAGGGCACTGAGGTTCATTATGAATCAAAGGGACAGTCTGGTCCAAGGTCTGGGCAGAGTGTTTGGTTTTGTGAGATTTGAATCAAAGGATGTGGTGTCTTATATGTTGCATTTAACCAAATATCCCTGGCATTCCTCAGAACAATCCAATTTCCAATATCCCCTTCCACGTTTTGCTCTGGAAATCACAGCTCGATGGAGCTCTATCTACAAGTATGGGAATGGAGAGCGGTAGTGATCAAGCTGCGGGGTCATATAAATTGACACTCTCACAAGGCGGGGGTGGACAACGCCAATATGAAATGCACCCGATTGGCGATCATCGCATCGTCCCCATATTCCACATGTGATTGGCCGCTTGGGACTAATTGGCAGGCACCTTGATCACGTAAAAGAGGTACCAGCAGCACAGAAAGTTGTGTTGCACGTTTTTGAGGCCGGCGGATTAGCACTTACCACCACGCCAAGCATTCGCACAGACTGCGAAAGTGCTAACGCATGAAGAATGACCCTAGAAAACGCGGTCACGAGTTGCCTGGCCAAGTTTGGTATGTTGGCTTGCAAGCAATTCCATTCGGTCCACTTCGTGCCGTGTGGAATTCCCCGGACCACAACAAGACAACTGCCATGGGGTTTCCCACGCTAGCACTGTCTGGACAAATTGCGACTTCCACAACGCTCAACATAAAGTGTCCATCATTTTTAAAGGTAACATCTGATGCGCCTTGAGTCAAGTATTCGATCTCGCTTGGAGTTGAGTCTCATGCGCTCTGGCGGCCGTGCGGGCAGCGAAGGCGGTGATTGGCTATTAACCTTGCAGCAACGAACAACCTGAGGTAGTGAGCTGAATTAGGTTATTTTGTAGAGTCCGATGTAGTATTCGGAGAATATGCAAGTGTTACGGACACAAGATCGTAAAGATGCGGGGGTAAGTCGACCTATATCATATTTTCCACGAAAAAGCACTCACTATATATCCACAACGTAGAGTACAAATGCCAGATATTTTATTGAGCTATAGCAATATAATCTAACTGATACATAAAATCCAGACTACAAGCTACGGGTTGATTCTGCCCGCTGGCTACTAATTCAAAATAAAGAGATCCAAAATAAAGAGAAGCATAAAGCAGGGACAATATGCTTCCGAAACAGGAAGGTGGATCTAGATATCACGTGTTGATGCCTTAATAATGTATTTAGTTGATGCCTGCAGATTATGCACACAATTTCACCATTGCAAATGCCCTAGATTGATAATGATAATGTTTATACATTTCTAAGCATACGCCCAATCTTCTAAATCCGCCTAAACCTGACTATTTTGTAAAATCCGCAAATTATTCTTGCATCGGGGTAACTGTCGATGATGCCATCTTCAAATGTCTCCGACATTGGCCCCCGCCACAAAAACAATTAATAATCATGTCTGGATTTCCAATCTAACCTCTCCCCATACTTTGTACCTTATATATATGTAGGTTAAAAAACGTCTTTTGTTTCTAAACCGTCACATAAGAGCATCCTCGTACTGTGGAAACACATACCCTCTCGTTTGAAGAGTTCAGCAGCCCACCACTCCCTCATCTCGAGGAAAGCAAAAATCATCCAATAACCTCTAGTCACAAAAAAAACCCCTTCAATCTAAACCGTCAACACACCAAACCATTACAAAAATGACGACAGCAGCATTCAGATACATCGACCGAGCTTCATACGACCCCAACGCCACGGAGCCATTCAAAAAGCCGTGGGGCAAAGTCGACGGACCAGGCCGGTCCTACCAACTCACAGAACTGCAGCGCAAAGTCGAGGACCTGCGAGGCCAAGAGTCTCATTACACAACAGACAATTCTGGCTTCGCCTTATACAACTCACCCGCGAAGGAGACGGCATTCACCGACGACGCCGAAGTGCGAGCGGGGTACTACGCGGAAGTAGAAGAGCTACTCCGCAAGAAGCTACCCGGGGTGAAAAAAGTAGCCATCTTTGACCACACCATCCGGCGACGGACACCAGGCTCAGCGCGCAGTCCCGTACAGCTGGTGCACGTGGACCAAACGCCCCGAGCTGCTGAGGCGAGAGTGCGTCGCCACCTGCCTGAGGATGAAGTAGAGGAGCTGTTGAAGGGTCGATACCAGATTATCAATGTCTGGCGTCCGATTGAGAATCCGGCCTCTGATTTCCCGTTAGCGCTGATCGACTGGAGGAGTATTGCTCCTTCGGATTTTGTTAAGGTTGATCTTCTTTATCCGAAGGAGTGGCAGGAAAATGGAGAGGTAGCGCCTGATTCTGAGTCGATGTTCTCTACGGAGGGATATGAGGTCAAGGGGGAGACTTATGCTATCGCTCCTAATGAGGGACATCGTTTCTTTTACGCTAAGGATATGACGCCCGAGGAGGTCATGTTCATCAAGTGTTTTGATTCGAGAAGTCATACTATGACTGAGGGGAAGACGGATATTGCGCATGGGTCGGGACATACTGCTTTCGTTGATCCGCAGACTCCTGCTGGGTCGCCTGGGAGACAGAGCATTGAAGTTAGATGTCTGGTCTTTTACGAATAAGCATAAGGGGGGTTCATGTTGCAATGATTGATGTATTCAATTCAAAATACCATGTGTTTTACACATAGTTTCTACCTTTTATATCATCTATATTATCACTATTCATGTCCCGAGGTCATCAATGTGTGGGGCTCGGCCGACAGCCACTTATCTTTCCGATGTTGCGCACTTCTTGGCCCCCCAGTGTCATTAGAAGGCGTCTTTGATAAGTTGATCTACTAACCTTAGAAATCTACGTAAAGCTCTGTTAAATCTGGGAAAGATACTCGTATTACCAATTAGCCCGGTCTTGGCAGGATTATGTCTGTGAACTTCATCTGTGAGTCACGGAACATCCCCATATTACATCTCCATATTTAAGACCTTTCTCTCTCCACGATATCAATTTTTATTTTTTGACTCTTCGCCTCCAATATAAACTTCGCATATTCACAACTCGCATATACCGAGGTGTTCTTCCATTTTCTCATCATTACATCAAGACCGCCCAAAAAGGCGGCTAAATAGTGAGCCCCAACACCAATACCCCCTCATACTCTCCCCGCTAACATACTAACATCTACCCCAGGACTCAAAAATGTCCTCACCAACATCAGAAATACGAAAGCAACCCAAAACCTGGACAAAGGGAGAATACCTAGTCTCAACCGACACATCCCTAATCCCCATCCAAACCCTAAACACCTGGTACGCGGGCGAAGAATTCTACTGGGCAAAGCCAATGCCAGAGCCCGCATTGCGCGAAACAATACAAAACTCCCTCTGTTTTGGGCTGTACCACAATCCAAGACAGTTAGATAAGTCACCAGAGAACGACATCTCAAACTCCACACTCGAATTCGTCGGTTTCGCCCGCTGCGTAACAGACTACACAACATTCCTCTTCTTGACAGACGTCTTTGTCCTGTCCTCGCTCCAGGGCCTCGGTCTGGGAACATGGCTTGTAACCTGCGTGCAGGAGATTATCGAGACGATGCCTTATCTGCGGAGATCGTTGCTTCTTACTGGGGATTGGAAGCGGTCGGTGCCGTTTTATGAGAAAGTTATGGATATGGAGCTTATGGTATGTAATCCTCCGGTTGATGGGAAGGGTGCGGTGGGCTTTGCTGTTATGCAGCGGAAGTCTTGGGGGGCTCCTGGGTTTGGGGAAATGCCCTAGATATGGCCCACGGGGTTTAGAATGGGTTATTTTAGAAAGACCATCGTATTATAAATAGAATTGTTGTTGTGGATAGAGGTATATAATTGATTTAAAAGACACGATTTTTGTTTCCATCTGTTCATTTCTCATATCACTCATTACCAAACATTATAAGAAAATAGATAATAAGTCTCCCAAACTACCAATTCCTGTATGCTCCACGCCAAAACCTTGGCTCCTAGCTCTTAGCCTCGAACCCTGAAATTCAAATGGTCATCAAGAAATCATCCCGTCATATCGCGTCTCTAATCGAATCCATAACCCCCATTCGTAGGCCCCAACGAATCCCATGGAACAGAAGTAGGCCCAATCCAATTCTGCGGATGCATCGGCGCGAAGCTAGAATGCATGGTGTGCTCACTAGAAGACGATGCAATAGTCGGCACCGGCGATCCAGATTGTGAATGCGGGTGCGAGATGGCATAGTTATCCTGCATTGTCATCCCAGGGGGGAGGTTTGACATTGAGAGTGGGATTTGAATGCTTGGTAGGAGGTGGTTGTGAGACTGAGATTGGATATTGGCTTGGTTTTGTTGGTGTTGAACCTGGGCCTGGACTTGAGCCTGGACCTGGGCTTGGGCTTGGAGGTGGGATTGAGAGTGGGTGGGTGATTGAGGGTTGTATTTTGTTGACGCAACGTCGCTGATTTGTGTGTTAGCCACTGGTCTGGAGATAGGGGGAACTAGGTAAGAGCGGGGTGTAACTTGAACATACACCATCTGTCGAATTATGGGGACGGCCTTGCTGCAGAAAACACTGCGGACTGAGAGCGAGGCGAACATGTCTAGTGCTCGATCGAGGATGTCTTTGATCTCTTCGTACTCGGACTGGCCCTCGGGAATGAGCAGAATAACGGCTAATGTGACTGCGGCGTGGAACGCATGGAAACTGCCTAGTCCGCTGGTGTACCATTTGTAGGGTTTGAACGATGGTGTTTCGAGGAGCGTTTCAAAGATGGAAAGTGAAGCCTTGGCGGAAGCGATGCACTTTGCCCTTGTAGAGCAAGTTTCAGGTGTAATCTCGCCTTGTAGGTAGCGGCAGAGACTTGGGCGGAGGAGAAGGAGAAGAAGTTGATGGATCTGGCTGTAGAGGATGTGGTGGTTGGCTTGGTGTTGAATGAGTAGGGGGTTATTTGTATCGAGAGCATAGCGAGCCTCGACCATTTCACGGACGGATATGATTTCCGCTTCGAGGTGTGAGGTGGTGAATCGGGATGTACTTGGGTAGCTGAATATTGTTTCACAAATCTTCGAGGAGATTTTGTATAGTCGGAAATTCAAAAGGAGGTAGGTCATCTGTGTTGGGCGAGGGAATGTTGAAGGTGCCGGTCTTTTCAAGCTTGGGCTGGTGAGTAGGTCAACGTCGTCAATGTCTGCGGGCATTTTCACGTCTTGCGTTAGACTCTGCTGGTCGAGACTCCCAAATGCTGTGTTTTGGATGGTGTACAGCATCATCAATCCGGCCCAGACTCGTCGTCGCTCTTCTCGCTCGATTGGCCCAAGAGTAAACCGCTCTGGGTCCAAATGACAACCCATTGATATTGCAACATGATGTGTGAATCCTAGTAATGTCCAGATTGGTAGACCGCGGTGAACTCGGGCGTAATTTATCAGAACTAAAGCTTGTAATGAGTTGATCGAATGTCGGGACATCACCCCATCGGCAGCGAGGCACCGTAACGCGGCAGATCGATACCGTGCTGACAGCGCTTTGATATTTCGGCTGACCGTTCTCTCTCGCCCCAGATCAGATAGCAAAGGATGGTCATCATCGAGTGCGCTCACGGCGATTGCTAGAATGGCGAATAACAAAGCCAGCCATGATGTAGACACACTTCCGGGATCATGGCAGAAATGCTGATACTCGGCTTCGAACGTCAGGTCGTGAAGAATATGAAAAACCTAACCTATTATTAGCTAACGTCCCCCTATTTATTTCCACATAACATACCGAGGAAAAGACCTGAAAATAGACATCCTTGAGAGTGTCACAATACCGGCCCGGCGGCAGAATCGACAATAGTTCAGCACGCGAGATACTCCCATTCCTAGCCAACGGGATTTGCAAATCATCATCATCTTCCGCGATATCCGGGTCTGAATTCGGCAAACACTCCGCAGCGGGGCTCTTCGCCACTAAGGACTCCCACTGCGAAGCCAACGGCACATAGCGCACATGACCCGAAGGAGAAGTACGAAGCGTGCCAACATTATCCAACATGGGGCCAAGAGAATCCCATGTCTCAGGTTCGGAGAAACTACCAGCTGCACTTGTCCCACCCAGTGGCGAGACCGCGCCACCAGTGGGTGTGCCAGAATGCGAGCTCATTTGCTTCTGGAGCAAGCCTTCCAGGTTCCGAATTCGTGCTAGGAGTTCGTTTTGCACTGCGCTGTCGCCGGGTGAGGATTGCTCAGCTGAAAGCCGCGGTTGGCCGAGATAGATGCAGTCTTCGGCGCCTAGACCGCGGCGCACGCATGTTTGGCATGGCCGTCCGTCGCGCGAGCATCTGATCTTTCGTGTTCGGCAGGCCTGGCAGCTGATAGGGAGGCGCTTGCCCGTTGAACGGGATGAGGCCATAGATGGTATGGAGGTCGAAGTTGCACTGGATTGGAGCGGCGCATTCACCTCCTCGTTCTGAGGGGTGGGGAAATAGCGAGAGGATTGTCGAGCGGGGAGGAGATGCTTCTTGGGAAAATCGAACGGCCGGTTTCAAAAAGGGGTACTCGATGTATGTTGTGGGTATGGACGGGTTTGTCTGATCATGGGCCTATAAAAAAAATAGAAGTGAGAACCCACATTGGATGAGCGGGGATATTGACGTTTCCAAAGTTAAGATAAGGAGGGGACTGTCGAAGTCTTCTATACTTCAGGCCGATCCAATTTATAATAGGAGGCAACCTCATTTCTGGCATATAGGGTTGCGTCAATCGGCGTAAAATATTAGCGGCATACTTATTTGCCCCTGTGTTGATGATGGTCCGAACATAAAATCATAAAATATAATTATTAAAAGGGTCTAGGGGTTGACAGCCCTGAAGGTGACAACATTCCTAATACGGGGAGCCCGATGCATGATCAAGAAAGGGCTTCTAGAAGGGTGGAAATGGGTCCCTCGGGATCCTGGAGATCAAAAAGTTTAGCGGAGACGAACATCCCCGATGCTACTAAACAGAATATAGTATAGACCGTAACAGACCACTGGGATTGTTTAATCCTATTAGGGCTTTGATACACCTCGAATCCATGGTTTCATTGTTGCTCGGGCCTCCCCATCTCGACCCGTTAGGGGACACCCGATATCCTTAAGACCGAAGAAACTGCGAATATACTACGATATGTATGTTTTGTTTTTTTTTGATTTGATTTTTTTTGATTTTTTTTTTGCTACTGATGTAAGTGGAGAGAGTGTGCGACACCAACACGTAGACTATAGGGATAGGATAACTTGATGTTAAAAGCCGAGTTGCCGGGTTGCCACTAGACGTGGCTAAGCCACACAGGCTTGCCGATCATTGCCCCCTTGCTTCAGCTGGTCCGTAATGAACTGTCCAAATAGGACGATTATTGGTTAGTGATTTCCCTCAGCCACATTCGCCATGACGACAAACAACCTTGGAATCCCCCCCTGTCTAGTTACTCCTGGATGATGACTTACTTGGAAATAACCCTGGACTCCATAAACGTGAAAATTCTGATTAAGTTTTCAGCCGGAGATGTCAATGTCAGTTCCATGTCAGAGCTTGGAATTGTTTATTTTTCTTTAATTTCTATAGAACGGAGACCCCGGTTCGCTTCGGAGATTTGAGATTTTACCAATTATAATCATATCAATATAAAATATTCCCCCTGATATAAGGTAAACCATAGATCATTTAATGAGATACTAAAATACTAAAATATTAGAATACTAGAATAGTATAGAGACCTTCCTGCGGCTCCCCAATTCATATTCCCATTGTGTGAACGATCGTCTCTGTGGGCTCGGACCCTTCAGGGCTCGTGTTCCTGGCTCTCGGGAATCCGGGAGTTTTTAACGTTGAACTAGTAGTTAAAACTGTTTGGATGTCTCCGAGGTAAATCCGAGGAAAAAGCTGGAAAAAAAAAATCAAAGAATTAAAAAAAAAAATCCATAGATTTTTGAAAGAAAAAAAAAAGATTTCAAGAATGGAAGGCCAAAGAGTTATGTATCAAAAGTACGTGGCAAATAATCTCCCAATTTCAGGATAATCAAGGGGAGACGACTGTTCCAAATAATTACACGTGGTTCAACATGCTCCCCCAGGTTGTGGTAGCTTTGATGATCATCGGTAGAGATCATCCGACGCGTGGCGATAAAGTTTCTGAGGCAATCTAAATGTTGACCGGGAAGGGTTCGATAGCTACAGAGTAACTATCGCAGGGATGTTTTAGTCATTACGAAGTAGTCGATATTCTACTATCGCCTCAAACCGAGAATTGGCAATATGTGATTTCCACAATCATCGGTCAAACGGGGAATTACTTCGTATACGTCTGATTTGAACTGTTCTAGTTCTCCATGCTTGTCTGGTGGGGAACCCAGGGTTGAAACTGGGGGCAAAACGCGAGCTGCGTTTCCTGGTTTCGATGACTGCTTTAATTTAAATACTTCAGCCTAATACTCATGCAGCTTAACAACCGCTTGTTTTACTTTTGTGGCTTCGGTAGTTCCGGGGCAAATTAAAAAAGCCATTTCAATCTCCAGTCAAAAGAAGGGGGTTTGGAAGTGTGCAATCTAATCTCACAGTTCCTTGGAGTCTACAACGCGGTGAAGTATTTTGAATACATGTGCACTTCTACTATGTAGGATTGAGGTTGAAATTGCATTTGTATAAGCACCTGGTTAAATTAATCCCCACAAAGCCCTGCCAAGGTAGGAAGTTCAAACTACATTTGTTGTTCCATGGCTCGATTCAATGTGCTGCGTCTCGCCAACCACACTAACCGCACGCTTAGCTCCCTCGTCCTGATCCACGACCCGGTCACCGAATGCAGCAGCCACTTCTTCAAGGGTCTTTTGCTTAGTTTCCCTAAACAAGGTTAGCTCCTCGATTCTTTTTATATCTCGCTTCATCTCCGATGAAACAAATAAAACGGAAATAGACCAGCGACTTACGGGAAGTAAAAGTAAGCGATCACTAAGAAGAATGCAGAGCATACTACAAAGACGTAGTAGTAGTTCTCGTGGATGTTGGCAAAAGCACTGGGTCCAGCCTCGGTGACTGTTTTGGGTAAAGGGGTTAGCAATGGTAGACACGGAAACACTATCTTTCATAATAATGAATGGTAAACATACTGCCAACATTAACGATGAAGTGAGATGCGGCGGCAAGACCCATCACCTTGCTGCGGAGAGCAATAGGAAGAACCTCGGCACCATACAGCCATGTAGTACTGTTGAGCATGCCATCTAAAAAGACCCCCAGAGTTAGCGATGATTTCTTGCAGCCCTAGTCCGAATCCGTACAATAGCAAACCACAAAGAGGTAGATTCCAAGAATCGCGAAGCCCTTTCCGACACGATTGTCTGTATTCTGGAACTGCCTCTGCATCACCGCGGCATAGATTTCGATCAGGACAATACCAGCCAATCCGGTAATCAGCATCCTGTGGGGGTTAGCGGCAGGCATGAAATGACAAACCGGAGAATCTACTTACTTCCGACGTCCCCATTGATCGGTCATGTACATTGTAGTGACTGAGTTAGACAAAAAGGCGACAGTACCGTAGACTGCAGCCAAAGCGAGGATTGAGTGTGATCCGATTCCAAGACCCTTGTATAGAATAGCTGGGAGATGTATTAGCATTCCAATAATTCCAACCCCGGCACTCGCCAAAACTCACTCTGATAATACTGAATGACATTGACACCCGTCAAGCTCGTCATCGTCTGCACAGCAATAGACCTAAACATCCAAGTCAGTTCCCAAACACACAACCCAACAAGAAAAGAAAAAAGAAGAAGAAACTCACACAAGCACCCGATGTCTAAACAATTTAAAGATATCCCGGTAAGAAGTCATTTCCCTCTCCATCTCATACTCAATCTGCGCCTTCATAAGCCCAAACTCCTCCTCCATCTCCTGGAGCGGAAGCCCACGCCGAATACGCGCAAACTCACTGCGCGCCAGGTCAATCTTCCCATGACGAATCAGCTGACGCGGCGAATTAGGCATGAAAGTCGCAAGACCAATGAACATGATAATTCCCCATGGGATCTGGATGCCCAAAGGCAGACGCCATTGAATGGGGCCGTAGGGCGCGTAGCTGCAAGCGTAGCCGACCCAGTTCGACATCATTGTTCCGAATGAGATGCCGCAGCCGGAGATTCCACCGATCAGACCGCGGTATTTTGGGTCCGAGATTTCGCTCAGGTAGATTGGGACTGTTGCGACCATTCCACTTAAAGGTTGTTAATGTTAGCCGGTTTGTATGTAAGTTTGGTGGGGAGTATGTGTGGCTTACCCTACTGCGAAGCCGGCTAGCACGCGGCCGGCGAGGAACATGCCGATGTTGACGGAGGCGGTTTGGATGACGGTGCCGATTGTCACGATTATGCACATCATTTGCATGAAGCGGATGCGGCCGAGGCGGTCGCCGATGAATGTTTGTGTTAGGGCGCCGACGGCTTCGCCGGCGATGTACACAGCCACAACCTAGAATGGTCAGTTTCTGGGTCTTTTTTGTCGGGCTGGGGGTTAAATGGCGGGTTGGCTGGACATACAGCTCCTGTGACGCCATTTGATGGCTTTTGCATATAATCAATCCAGCTTTGATGGGCAATTGCTAGTCAATCGTTAGTTTGAATCACGACTGTGGAATTTGTGGATAATTGGAACTCACTAGTTGTGGCAATGCCAGTATCGAATCCCTATTCAATAGTTAGAGCTAGCTTCGCGTAGTACACGGTCCAAGATCAAATGCTCTCGGAAGAAGAAATCAACCTACAAACAAGAATGTGCCTATAGCAGCAAAGAAAGCAATACTCAACGAATACCACATCGCCATCTTGAATGATTCTTGATTCTCTGCGGAATCAGATAGGGATATTAACAAGTAAAGAGAAAACGCAGATCAAGAACTAAAAATAAGAGCTACCCTGGTATATTAGTATATCAGCTGGTCTCTTACAGAAGCAAGCCGGGCTACGTCCGATGGGCCGAGGATGCGTCACATAGCAGAGAGACAAGGGATAGACGACAGACGCCCATTGTCGGAGGAGGGCCGACAAACCGATTCCTGGGGAAGCGGGGGAACTGAGGTAGGGCATAGTTACGAGAGGTCTCCACTACAAAAAATCAACGCGGTCATTGGGATGTTTATGAGCCGTTTAGCCTCGTAAGATAGGAAGATGGCTGGTTCAAGGATCTCCTATGGTCCCCCGGAATGCGGGGTCGGTGTCCTCCAGGTTAGGTCATTCGGCAAGGATCCGCGTCTTCATATCATGTTCTTTCAATTTCGGTATAAAGACTCCTTTCCATGTTTTACCCGGACCAATGGATGAAACCCATTCTGCTGAGGACCGGGTTACCATTTTAGGACGTCTTGGCATTTACTTCACCCACGCTCGTCATCTCGCCCTTCGGTGTTCTTTCGCCTTGGTCCTGTTGTGTCCTGATAATATGTTTGCTTCTTTTGGGAATGTAGGTGGATTGAAATATGGTGGGTGTACAAAGTACCTAGGGACAAAATATCGTATGTCGCTAGGGAGGTCCTTGTCAGGTACTCGGAGAGACCCCGATGATTGTGCCAAGGTTAGACCAGAGTATGATGTAGTCCATTAGCGGCTGACGACTTCTAAATATCTTTTTAATGAGCGGTCACTAAGTTGATAGCCTCGGGGGTAAATGAAGCGAGGCATGAGACTTCGATAGCTCAGACGAAACACTCCACAGGTAATAGTGGACCCATCTAGAGGATGTGTAGGGAGTCTTGGCAAGAGCTGGGGCATATAACCCACTCTTTATATATCCTAACGATATCTAAATATATTCCTGAAGTGAGGAGTAGATAGTCGACACATCTACATAGTGAACATATGAATGAAAAGCTCAAGAGCACAATGGACAGCAAGATGTGAGATGCAACATATCACTACGATAATGAGACAGCTAGTAGCAGCTCTACTGTGAAGCAAGAATAATCATTCGACAACTCATAATCCGGTAGTCATAGATGGTGTTTTTGAATAGATGAATTCCTATTTCATTTTTCCATTGCCAATGTCATATATGCTCCGCAAAAACAGCGAAGCACTTTGTGCAATGCAGGAAACCCAGAAGCCGAACAAGGAAATTGAACAATCTAGAAAACAAGGGCAGCACCCTTGGTCTTCTTGTCACCACTGTAAAGAAAAGAGATACGTCAGGACTGTATAACAAGTAAAACAATGTGCAGATGCAACATACCCCAACTCGAAGTGCTTGCAGCGCTTCAGGGCGAGCTGCTTCTTGGCCTTGCAAGCAGTGCACTCGAGACGCAGGACGACCTTCTTGGTGGTCTTGGCCTTCTTGTGGAAGACGGGCTTGGTCTGACCACCGTAACCACTCTGCTTCCGGTCGTAACGGCGCTTACCCTGGGCGAAGAGGGAGGCCTAAATCGCAAAGAGAATATAATCAGCAATCGCTCACGACTACCGTCCCGGTGTCGAGGGCACTAACCTTGCCAGCCTTGTACTGGGTGACCTTGTGCTGTTGGTGCTTGTGGCACTCCTTGGACTTGCAGTACGTCCGGCGGGTTTTGGGAATGTTGACCTGTGCGGAGAGATGTCATGAGCTTTTGTCTTCTTGGACTGACTGTGCGAATAAGATCAATGTCAATGTGATTCGTGCCCCGAAGTCCGATTCGAAATTAGTGCGGTTGCAAAGAGATCGGTCGTGTTGTCCCGGTCGTGGTTTTCATGGGGCAGAAATTGTGGTTGAATATCTACGATCCAAAAGGATCGCGGGGTGCATCCATTGTGGTCTGCTTCTCGAATCCTCGATTTCGTCACCAAGTGTTGGTATTGCGGGTTTCGCCACTCATTCCCTCTTCAATGCCGACTTTCATATTGCATGCTGCGAGAATCGGTGAAAAACAGACGGTTGGGTGGTTCATATTGTGGTGATTCGCGACGGTCGGCGGATTTAACGATTTCGAGGTCGGCCGCACAGTGGACATCACACAATCTCTCCACGACTCGAGGAATTTCGAATGGCCGGGGCTTGCAGAACACTTTGACATATCTCGTAGGGTGATATCCTTACCATTTTGACTGACTTGGCCGGATAGCTGGGTGGTGGTCGTTGGATTGTCGCTTGTCGGAGGAGAGCAAGTGCGATTGTTGGGTTGTGGGATTTCACTCGCTTAGGCCCTATCGGGTGGGCGCTAACCTTTTTAGGAGTCGCCAAGAAGATTGTGCTGAGTCATTCGTATATTTTGTGCCTGAGGCATCATTGACATCACTGATCTGTATAAGTATTTGGAGTCGGTTCTCAGTACATATCTTGTATTCTGCTATATAAATCCTTCCCCAAGTATAATACTATCCCCTACTCCATACCATGTTCGGCCCTTCATCAATTCCAACCCCTTTTCATGGCCTATTACCCATTGCCCTTGAGATGGGTCCCCCAATCTCCACCACACATTTGAGCGGAGTTCATGGTTGAGATCCTCAATCTTATCAATAAGAGCCAATGCTTTCTTCTCGAATTCTTTTGGGGAATCTGACTCTCCTTCTTTGGCGCCACTGGGCACAATAAAACGCGCAATGGTGATATGCGCAGAAGGAACGGTATACCTAGCCGCGATTGGACAGCCAGATTGAGTCACAATGTTGTAGAGATCACTCCGCAGATGGTGATACGTAAACTGGTCATCTTTTCCACTATACACACTGCGATCATCCTCGCCAGCCGCGGGAACAAAGCTCAGAGCTATAGCAGAAGTGTCGTAGCTGATTACTGGCTTGACCAGCCGGGCACGGTGGGTGAGAGTGTAGTTTGCCAGCTCTGCTACAGATCCAGTCATCTCAAGAGAAGAGGTGATTTCATCGATTTCAGGTCCTGTTAGTGATGACCTGATCTCGAGCGTGGTCATGTGCAGATGATGCGGGGGTACGAGCCAGAGGTCTATGTTGTAGAATCACGGTTAGTAGTCTCTCCGCATTCTCCACGGATAATGTATAGCACACACCAGGACCAATCAAGGGACCAATCTCCTGCTGGATCTTGTAGACCAAGTTCCGGATATGCTGTGGCGGGCGTGCCCAAAAGGCAAGATTGTGTCTCAGGTCGACGAAGTCTGTCAACCCCTTCTCTGCCTCGAGGACTTTGGACAGGATCTGATCTTCTTTCCACTCGCAAAATCCGGGTTGGCAGATATGGTTTCTGAAAAGGGCATTTCTATTGCTTCTATGGTCCTCATAGGCAATTTGCAATTGTTTCTGGATAGTACTCTTAGCATTTGGTTGTTCACAATTAATGGCCCAAGCTTACCGGGTCATTTTCAGAACGAGTGATCAATTGCTGAAACTGATTATCACCTGTTACATGCCCAGGTTCATTAGCCATGTTGTTTGAGGTCGGACTCCAATTGACTAGTGATTCTTGTTTGGGTCAAGGGTTTCAGCGGGGTAGATGGGGTAAAAATGCATGCAAGTGAGAAGGGATTTATACTATCTACTTTCTAGCTATAAAGCAATAATAGTAGACAGAAACATGATTATAGTAATTGGATCAATCGCTAGTCAAAAAATAGCTTTTTTCATTTCTCAATTGTTTCCAAAATATCCACTATACTACAAGTTGTTCATTATATATTGCTGAACCCGGAAGGACAACTCATTTTGAAAAATGGTGTTTCGGGGGCTTACTGCTTGAATTAAGACAGCAAAAACCTAGCAATACACCTCATCTTACTTTAAAATCCCTAATTATGTTGTTCTCCATACTACATTGTATACATCATCGCAAGTGAAAGTGAGGCTCCGACGCGATCAGGCAATAAGGCCACAGGCCCCACCAAAACCCCGCTGGGCTCACATCTTCTTTCCAAACAACTCATTGACAAGAGCTGTACCTCCAAGTATATTTCAGCCGACCCATACATTGCTCCTTACCACTATTCAAACCACCGAAAAAGCCACCGTCGCTTCAATATGTTGATCAAGTGCGTTTCTCAGCTCCAGCATGACCCCGTCCCCATTGCATCATCACATGGCCCAGAACTGGAAAAGGTCACACCAGAGCTACAAGCTGACATTCCGCGTCCTAATAGGGTCCGAACACTCACCGGCAAGGAGATCGAGCTCGACATCGAACCTGACTACAAGGTAAACCACCCGCCAGCCTTGATGCATTTCCGGCTCCTCCCCGCACGGAATCACTTTACCCTTCGACCGAAATCACATCCACAAGCCACGCTATATCCACGCTCTTTGAATACACTTATACTGATACGGGCGGTTCTTACAGGTTTCTCGGATAAAGGAGCGTGTCGAGGAGAAGGAGGGAATTCCTCCTGTCCAGCAACGACTGATCTTCGGCGGCAAGCAGATGTAAGAAACTACTTCTTGGGTTATTTCCGTTACCTTTACATTATCAAAAACAAATCCAAGCTAACAACTTCTCACCAACAGGGCGGACGACAAGACGGCGTCAGAATATAACCTCGAAGGTGGCGCCACGCTCCATCTCGTGCTTGCTCTGCGTGGAGGATGCGCTGCGATGTCGATGTAAACGCCTTTTGTCATTTTTAGATACCATATTTCTGCAGCAATGTGAATCAGTTGAGGAACACTAGTGCTTGTCCACCCCGCATTCCATTTCGCGGATTCGAGCTGCAGGGACAGCGGAGTAATGGAATTTGAGATTAAATGGAGAGGCAATATGCATACTGGGTGTTCTGGATTGGATCGTCTGAATTTTTATTTGGGTCCTTTTTTTTTTTCTCCCAAGGACATGAGCTGCCTTGAACTGGCTTGGTTTTGCTATACCTTTCCCGACTCTATTTCCGGGATTTGGATGTTGCGTATGTCTACTTTAGTGTAGTTAAGCGTGCAGTCCCGCAGGATGTAATGTGTAATGCAAGTACTGCTGAGTGCATTTTGGGATGAAGCACCGAGAGATGGTTGTAACATACTAACCCAGCCCAGCTGACTGAGTTTCGAACGCTATACGTGCGACGACCTTGGATAAAGTCGAGCTCACAAGCTTGAAGACCTGACCAGCAGCCTTGGTTGCACTGTCCGGAATAGTCAAAGCTTGAGAAAGTTAGAGCATATAGGTATCGGTTTCCAGTTTGTTGTGCATCCAAGCCCTTCACATTGTTAAAGAAATGGATATAGCCTGTAGCATGGGACAAACAGAGCCTATATCAGCATTACATGGAGTTGAAGAAGATAAGAATATTTGTTTTTTTTGAAATTTGATGAAATTGAAACACGAAATGAATCAGAAATGAGGTGAATTCCACCTCGGGTATCAGAACGATTCAAACTCCTTGCTCCAACTGAAAACATGGATGTTACCTATGTCCCACATAGGCATGTATATAGAAGGCCTCCTTTTGGAGACCTCGAAAATAACAAAAGGTTTGGTGACCCGAAGATCACGACAGATGTCGCCGCTTTGCCGGCATGAAAATGCTCGGCGCC
This sequence comes from Penicillium cf. viridicatum, assembly GCA_028974045.1. Taxonomy (NCBI): domain Eukaryota; kingdom Fungi; phylum Ascomycota; class Eurotiomycetes; order Eurotiales; family Aspergillaceae; genus Penicillium; species Penicillium cf. viridicatum. The sequence goes on along the minus strand of JAPQKQ010000007.1, from coordinate 942,600 downwards.
GGACGTCGACGAATGATGCCCGGGCGGGAAGGAGGAGGCCCGGAGGAAGGCGGGCGGGAGGGGGGGAAGAGAAGAGGTGGGAGGGACGGGGAGGGACGATGAAGAAGAGGAAGAGGGTTTCTCTGCACCGTGAGGGGGAGGTCGCCCGGCGCTTCAGCTTGGGCTCAGAGGCAACAGCTGGTGACTTCTTCACGCCAACCGCATCGCTGCTAGATGCGCCACAGGGTGGAGTGGCAGAGGCAGTGGAAGTCAGTGCGCGTAGCCGCGCCTCATTCTTAGCCAGCATGGGGTGCTGGAGCGAGGGTGGGAGCATGCCGGGGCGTCGGCTGATGCGTGGGGGAAGTGGTTGCGCCTTTGATGCCGGCTGTGGTGCTGGCTGCTCGGCGGGGCGGCGATGTTCTTCAACCAAGCCGATCGGCGCGCGTTTGACTTGCGACGCACGGTTGTTGAGAGACTTGGTAGGCATCGTTAGCGCGGTGTTGCGCTTCTGCGGCTGGAAAATGCTGGGCTTCTTTTCAACCATGCCCGTCCTGCGATCATACGTAGTATGGCGTTGTCGCACAGAGGGTCGGGATCCGGCCATACGCAAACCCTTGCTCTCAGGGATAAGTTTGGGGGTGAGGAGTGCACGCTTGGCACTGATGCCGTCAATCGCCATTTTCAATTTCTCCGCATCGGCGTCAAGGGAACGTTGGACTTGGTCGCGGAGGTCACAGTATACTCCATACCAGTTGTTGGTATACTCCGGGAGCTGGTACTTCTCCCACTCGGGAATGTCCCGTTTAATGAGCTCAAGCCACATTTCTTCATCTTCTTCAGCGAGGTGGGGGGATGCGAGCTCCATGGCGTGCTGCAAATTTAGAGAGAATGGTATTAGTAAGTAAATCAAAATAGAAAATGAAGTGCAAGTGAAGTGATAGAAGTGAGGTTTAGGAAGACATACAAGCTTTTCGGGGTTATGGATATTAAGCAAAATAGGACGGGCAAGTGAGTATGGCATGGCGCCCAGATCATCTAGGTCTGAAAACCACATAGTTAGCATGTAATGATCCAAAATGAGGGAGTTCATATTATCTGTACCTTTGACGAAGCGGATAGCCGTGGCTGTGGCCAGGTGAAGTAGTGATGGGGCTGGCATCTTGCTTATGACGGCAATAGTTCAAGCCGAATTGGGTACCATAAGATGTGCGACATGGGGTGAAAGCAAGTAAACAAGAGATAACAAAGCAGGTGAGGCGCAATCGCTTTTGAAAGAACAAAGCACAGATCAGAAGATGCCAGATACTATGTTATTCTGGTGGTTGTAGACGGTAGGAGGCTCGGCTTTAAATAAGTGGATGATCACGAGGCCGACGCTGATTGGCTGTCTAAGGCGCTCCATGGATTCAATGCTTTATTCGATGTATCTGTTCTATTCATATCTACAGTTATAGAGTCTGCTACTGATCTGATATCTGCATATTAGATATCTGCCCAAGTGATGACTGATGACATTTGTTGTCAATATACTCGAGGATCTTAAAGTTCATTTTATCATTGCTGGGAATTTACCACAAGGACGGGGGGCTTGACTGAGATTTGACACTATCTCTTGTGAATCTGAAAATTGATAGTGTTAACCATAGGATTGTGCAATCCGCGCATACATAGCAACTTTGGAAGTAATGCTAGCGGCTCTGGGATATCAACCGGAGGAACTCTTCATTTATTCATGTATACGACTTCTCCTAAAAAAAGGATTGGAAGCTCACTGGATAATGACTATAAACCCTGTTGATTTTTGAAGCAGCTCTTTATATTCCAACGGCTTCTTGCATTCATCTTGTAGTGTCTCGGATTCATCCTCCGTCGTCTTTGGAACTTATAGTTGGAAGCACGTGATGCCCCACAAACGGCAAACAGTGCAAACACCGTCTTGATAGCATCATCGAGGGGCATATCAAGGAACTTTTGAGAAATCGAAAATCAGTTCAGCATATCACTAAATTCTGTTGTCAGATACAAAATTGAGAGGTATGTACTTTGTGGTCTTAATATTCTGTCATGACACCCGCCTATACACGCAGTGTCTTGAACAATTTTGCCAGCAATGCTAGTGGTATAACTATCATTCGTCCTGGGTGCTGGATATAGACATCCAATAGCGTCAATTAGAACACATTTTCCCCCGTGCTATGGCACCTCTTCTGGCAATTCTGTTCGAGACCCGGAGTCAGAACTTCACACGCATCTAACTCTCACACAGATAACCACAATGGCACCCCGCTCGCAGCTAGAGATCACCACTTCCTCTGTGACCCGCCTGGTCAAGGAGGAAGCTTCCTATCACAAGGAGCTTCAGCAGCAGACTGAGCGTATCAAGAAGCTGGAGGCTGATACCGCTGGTGATGACGAGAACCGCGAGTATACCCTGAAGCAAGAGGTATGTGGAAGCTTTGCTTCTACCAAATTATCTTGCCTATCTTCTAAAACCTCTAATGCTGACATGAATGATAGCACATGTCACTCGAAGAGACCAAGAAGGTCCTGCCTACGTTGAAGGAGAAGATTGTGCAGACCGTTGCGAACCTGGAAGCTCTGATTGTGAGTGTAACATCCCTTTTCTACTCCCCATCTGTATCCTTGGACTCCATTAACCAATTCTGATAGCTCGAGGAGGGCAAGAAAGGATCGGAGAGCAATGTCGAGCACATTACAGCTGCCAAAGAAGCCATTGCCCAAGCTAAGACCGCACAGCGCGAGATTTCGTGAAAGTGTTTATTACATCAAAGCTCAAAAAATACCCATAAGGTGGAAGATTCCATAATATCATTCAATAAATTGAAGCCATGCCCGACGCCAGACCATAAACCAGAACTCCTTGCTAGTGCTAGTAATGTACACGCCGAAATGCATCTTTAGGTAGTATCCATCTTCCCGCTGAAGTCATCAGGGAGTTCCTCTCCTTCCTCGAGTTCGGATAATTCACCATCACTAGCCGCAGAGACTTCACCCTCATCAAGCATATTGGTGTCCTCTCGTGCCCCATCGCTCTGGGCAGTTGTGACTTGCCGCAATGGCGACGCAGCACCGGTAGCCCCGGCCTTCTCAACTTGCAGAGCGGATGAGTGACCGGCCTCATCTTGGCCGTGTTGGGAGGGAGTCACGGCATCGTTTTCAGGACCAGGAGTGTTCCCACTGCTAGCTTTGCCCTTGGATGTGGCATCCCCCTCGTCGCCGTCTTCGCCCTCCTGCATGCCTTCCCGGCGCTCGACTTCCTCTTTCTCATCACGGATCAGACGACGAAGCTGCATCCCCTCATCCACAATACGACCGAACTGCTCGCGTCGCTCAGCCCATGTCATGGCGTAATCTTTGCTTTCCTTCTCGAGATCTGCAATCTCCAGTCGCAATTTCTGAAGGTTCGCTGACTGGTCTTCGCGCGGCTTGAGTAGACGGTTGCTCGTGATTTTGTCCGTCAATTCATCGTAGGTCTTTCGCAAGGAGAGAAGTCGCTGCGCCTCTTCAAGTTGACTGCGTAGATCGGCCGTGCTTTCCCGTACAGACTGCATTGTCGACAGAATCTGAACTCGCTCGGTGGCATATCGCTGGCGTTCTTGCTCGTTGCTGGTAAGGAGAAACTGGACGCGCGCAATGCTGCCCTCGAATGCAGCAAAGTCGAGTGAGACATCCTCGCGGAAGTGGCGCCATTCTTCGAGCCTTTTCTGTTTCTCGGCTTCTGTTGCGATCGCATAGGAGTCGGCGTCGGTTTCTTCGGGGGGAGGGGTGAGAGGGAGCGAGGATTGTGAGACAATGAGGGATTCGGGGTTCAATAGTCGTTTCGAAATTCGTTTGAATGGCTTTTCTTCAACGTTGAGGAGACGCGACTTGTGGAGCGCATCTGTAAGAGCTGGGGTGTTAACGTTGACCTGGGAGGACAGAGCTGGAGTGGACTCGACCTTCTTCTGGCTGGCCTAGCAGCCCGTAAGAAGCCATTTTGTGTATCTGATTATGGAATTCAATCCCAAAGTCTAATAGCACAGGGGTGGATTGAAAGTGGTCGCGACTTTAAGGTGATCGAAGTGGGGAGGAATATGAAAAGTGAAGCCGAGCGGTCTGGCACTTGAACTCCGCTTTAACCTTATGTGACCTCCAGGGCTCAATGGCCAGTCTTCAACAATCAGCTGTGCTGCCTAACGAGAGTAATCGACTTTCGTTTACGCAATTAAGCATAGCCTCCGAGGCTTTTTTGGCTAGAGACCAATTCAAAACTACACAGAATCGCTCGCGTGCCTGCCTAACGATCACGCTGTACTCCGCAATCCATAGCTGTTGGCAAGCACGGCCTGGTGAAGCCACAATCTGAGGCCCGATGGACTTTGTCGATCAAGGCTCTGTGACTGCTGTCCTAGCTGCTAAGTTCTTTGTGTCCTTTGTACTTGCCTCCGTCTTATCACTATGACGGAGATGTACTCCGGCCTCCATGTGGGCCAGCGGTTTTGCTCCCTGGAAGAGTTCAAAACAGTGGTACGGAGTATATCTGTCAGGCAACACTGGGAGCTTCGTGTGGCTCGTAGCAACAAGAAGAGCGTGGTTATCGGATGTCGATCATCGGCAAATTGCTTTTTTCGTGTGGTCTGTCGCTCAAACAAAAATGCGACTTACATCACTAGTCTTCAAGACAGTCATAGTTGCCGCCGGAGTGCAAATTCCCCTGCGGCTACACCCGCTCGCTCTGAAGCTTCCCATGTGCGGTTTCTGCTGAGCGAGATACCGAAGCTTTTCGATATGAAGTCGAAAATACGAGCCCAGGATGTCGTGGATGCCGTGAAACGCTACCATGGGTATGACATCTCTATGCGTCAGGCGCAACGAGCGCTTACCAAACTTCAACCGCGCCATGCCGAGGGCCAAGATGAACATGGGCTAGATATCGACGTGAGTGCAGATGAACAGCAGTCGCCCGAGGAATCCCCTGAGTCACAAGGAGAAGGGGCACATGCATATGGGGAGATATCCGAGAATCGGTGGGTTCCAGAACATCTCCCATCATCAATGATGGATGATGAGAACATGTCCCCAAACGACACCTCAAACAACCACGTACCTGCTCCACCATCTAGTTCCCAAGCCCTGCCACCTCCGCCCCAGGCGCACCACGTACTGATTCCCACATCAAACCAACCCTCTTTCAGTCACAACCCACTCCCAATGAATATACCACAATCAGGAGTTGAATACCAGACCGCTGCTTTACCAGTAGGAGTGGTTGGACCTCCGAAAGACTACCCCGAGCGCAGTGATCACGATGCCGTCCCCCAGATAGTTCTTACCAATTTTAAGATTGAATTCACCTGCACAACCTGCGGGTCACTGAATCAGAGCTTTTTCCCAAACCAGGGCAATGTCACCGGTGCCAGCTATATGACCCACCATGCTGTACCGAATCCTGGCAATGTTCCAAGACACACCGGGCCTACTCCTCAGAATGGGGTTGGTAGCAGTAGCAATGCAGTCGGTGAAAACCCCGCTTACGATATCAATGCCCCCAGCACATCTACCATCCAAAACGCCTGGCCTGGTGGTGGCCTAGGAGTTCAAATCGGACCGGCTCATACCTAACATATCATGCAAAGAGGATGATGCCGGCCACCATGTTACTGATATCGGAATATGCGGCTGTGCTAATTTGTGCTTGCACACTACAACCCTAGCCAACACGAGCACTAGCTGGCTTTCTGCCTTACTATGCATGATAATGAATGGTATTCGATGCCTTGACCGTCCTGGTGTCTGACTTTCTCCGCGCTTTATGAGCCGTCAAGTTTATAATTTTGGATGCCTAATCCAAATTACGACAACATCTAACTCAGGCCTGAAGAGAGCTAGTTTGATGAGTCTTTTCTGGGATCCCTGTTTTGATTTTGACCGCGAGAACTCTGCATATGTTCATCTTACGCAGGGGAGGTAACATCCGAGTATCATTAGGGCTAATATTGTTGAAAAGTCCACGAGCTACGCTGGTTAATGCTGTTTTGATACCACTTTTGTTGATGGGATTGGGAATGCCCATTCCTATCTAATTAGTTCTGAGACTATCGCCTCATCCTTACCGCATATTGTTATACCCTTGCATTTGATCAAGTACGTTGTTCCTCAAAACAGGTTTCTTCCCTCATGCGGAGCTGGACGATCTCGCGCAACCCTACTTTCACCTATTGGTAAAAACGATTAGGTAAGTTGATCTTGGTAGAACTGAACCTCTTAAAGACATTTGTGGCGATGATGATAGAGGAAGTGAGAGCCAAGGGGCTATTGAAGCTATATCAAGTGCCCTTCGTTATCGAGTCGCAAAGCGTTTAGCATAGACGGTGTGACGGCACTCAAAATTGCATCTGTCTGTGTCTAGGAGATATGGCTTCAAATAGTAGCAGCCCAATTGGCCAAATTGACTGCACAACGAGTGATCAAGCTGCAAAACAACAGTGGAGAGTACTTCGGACAAGTATCCGGAGATAGAGGCCAAAATTGCCCGATTCGGCATCCCGGACCGCCGATTACATCAGCCATCGGACGTCCGATCGGCTATCCGACACTGCGGATCCACAACAGACTCTACTCTTTGCCAACCGCACTGAAAGGATAACACGGATTGAGCCGACAGTATATGGATCGCCATCCATCGCTGCGATATTCGGCTATAATGTAAACCAGGCACACGAGTTTCTACCTGCATCGGACCTGAATCCGAAGTGACACTTGCCAGCGGCGTTCAAGCTCCAATCGACATCCAGCGCTCGGTTGCCGATGGATCGAAAGGCACTAAAACCCTGCCAGTGAAAAACCTTTCTTATCAATTAAATAATGACTCTTATATGAACAATTTTTCCGTGGGATAATAGCTGTTCCTTTTAATAACATCGACCCTCCACATTCCATACAATTGTGCTCTGGATAGTATCACGCCAAGCATTCCCTCCCAAACTTAATTATACTTCGTGTTGCACGATCTTTTACGCCACAAGGCACACATGGCCATTTACGAAAAATCTCGAACATTCTAGGAATAATTACATTTTGAGCGAGCTTCGCGCCGCCACATCTGCATCCATGAATCGACAACGAGAGGCCGAAAAAGCCCTTCATGACCAAACAAATATTCTTCCCTTCGCTCAGCTCATGGTTGTTTTCACGGGTCTGGCAATTTCCTTGCTGATTTGTATGGTGGATCAGAATGGTATCAGTGTCACACTACCAACGATCTCACGCGAACTGGGTGCTCAGAATACCATCTCCTGGGCTGGAACCTCATCGCTAATTGCAAACACCATGTTCACGGTGCTGTACGGCCGATTGTCAGATATCTTTGGCCGGAAAATCATGTACATCTCCGCGTTGATCTTGCTGTGTATTGCAGATCTGCTCTGTGGCTTGTCCCAGAACCCGGCTATGTTTTATGTTTTCCGAGGCTTGGCTGGTGTCGCTGGTGGTGGTGTTACCTCTTTGACGATGATTATTGTCTCTGATATCGTGACCTTGGAAAAGCGAGGCAAGTACCAGGGTATTCTGGGTGCAGCTCTGGGTCTTGGTAATATCATTGGACCATTTCTGGGTGCTGCATTCACCATGCGTTCAACGTGGCGCGGTTTCTTCTGGTTGATTTCTCCACTGGCTGCTTGCTCTGCAGTCGTTGGATACTTCCTCATTCCGAACAATGCACGCAAAGATAGCTTCCGGGAAAATATCGGCCGCATTGACTGGTTCGGACTGCTTGCATCGTCTATTGGTATTATTTTCCTCTTGATTCCTATCTCGGGAGGTGGATCCTATTTCCCTTGGGATTCACCGATGGTCATCAGTATGCTTGTTATCGGAGGTTGTTCACTCGTTGCATTTTTGCTCATTGAATGGAAAGTGGCTACACTTCCGATGCTACCAGGTATGTTCTGATTCCCCATAGTAGTAAAACAACATTTAGTTGACATGAAAAAGTCGTCTTCTTCAAAAACAAGGTCATCTCTGCAATCTTCTTGCAGAGCTTTCTGTATGGTGCAGTTTACCAGTCAAGCCTTTACTACCTGCCATTGTACTACCAGAATGCCCGTGGCTGGTCTCCAATTGCCTCTGCGGCCATGACATGCCCTATGGTTGTATTTCAGTCAAGCTTCTCAATCATATCTGGGTTGTACATTTCACGAGTACAGCGCTATGGCGAAATCATTTGGATTGGATTTGGTTTGTGGACCTTGTACGTTTGATTGATACCCAAGTCCTCCTGCTTTCATCCCATACTAATACTATCATTCTCATAGGGGGTCGGGCCTCATGTTAATATTCGGTCCCCACACCCACCCAGCCGTTATTGCAGTCATTGTGGCAGTCATGGGCGCCGGAATTGGATTCACATTCCAACCCACTCTCGTGGCCCTGCAAGCCCATTGCACCAAGTCCCAAAGAGCAGTCGTGATTGCAAACCGTAACTTCTTCCGCTGCATTGGTGGCTCATGTGGCCTTGCTATCTCTGCGGCAGTTCTGCAAGCTGCCCTTCGCTCTAATCTACCTACTAAGTTCGCGTACCTGGCGGACTCTTCATACTCGCTTCCTTCAAGAGCGAATCTCAGTGCAACTGAGTGGGCCTCAATCCTGCTTTCTTATAGCAAGGCTTCCCACACAGTATTCGTTGTACAGGTCCCCATCATCGGTGTGTGTTTCCTGGCATGTATGCTCGTGCGTGATAGAGGTCTGGAGCGACCAAAGGAGCCGGAAGAGATTGAAGAGGAAAAGCGGAAAGCCCAAGAAGAGAGAGATGCCGAGGCGGCTAATTCTGCTTCTGAATATCCCGAGGAGTCTGTCGATCATCAGACATACCACCAGGTCGAGAAGCGTCATTCTGCGTCGACATTCGCCGAATCATCGATACCGCCTTCTTGTGCGGAACCTAATTCCGAGGGACACGGGGAGAAGGAGCAGCACTGAAACATATAGAGACTTGAAAACGGCGATGGGCCGTTCAATTTGCTTTTGACCTGGCTAAATCTGCATTTTTGCTTTTGTTGCATTGGCGGCGTGTGATACCAAAAAGTTCATACAGTTTGCAGATAGATTAATTTAATATAGACCTACTTGGCACTTGTGATTGTCCGAGTTACCGAGACTTCTCATTGAAAATTGTATGCCAATATTGTTATTTGCTTGACTAGAAGCTTTTCCTAAGCTCTGCTTTTATGGAGAGCTAGCTCCATGAGCTTCTGATTAAATATCTCTTTGATTACAAGTATCTGAACCACAAGAAATAATAAAGTTAAAGATTTAAATTTATATCCTAAATACTTCGTAAACTAACTAACTATAGGCTGCGTTGGTGTTAGATGTCTTGTCTTGGCATTCCGGTCCAACCGCATCTCCGACCTCTTTCAACCTCATCCTGTAATGGCACTTCACCAGCGTCTTCATGTTTCAAATTGAGGGTCATATTTTCCACCAAATCCGATATGTATGCGCTCGGGCATAGCCCCGAGTCATCAAGGCAGACAACTCCTGCATCGCGAGATCATAACCCGCGGAAACGCGGGAGGACCGCATGCACTCGCTGCAAGACACGGAAGCAGAAGGTGAGCTCCAGTAAGTAACATAGTTACACATATCTCGACTAACGGGAGTTTAGTGCGACAATGAATATCCGACTTGTTCCAACTGCTTGAAGGCGGGGGCCCCATGTGACAAGTCCAGCGTCCGAGAGGACCAAGACCGCCAGAATGAGTAAGGTCCAAATATATGAAGTAACCGGAAAACACTAATGTGGATGTTAGTTATACACGTGGCCTAGAGGAGCGTGTAATGTTTCTTGAACGTAAACTTGTTGAGTCTGATCGATCACCAAGCCAAAATGCTACCGCCACAAATACTGTGTCTTCGCTATTCTCCCCACGAGGTGGTCACACAACACCACACACAACTACCTCGGGATTTGACAATAATCCTGTAGGAGAGATAGTGGGACTTCTTGCCCTGAGTTCCGAGGCCCCTGCATACGTAGGATCCAGTTCTGGCCTTTCTCTCGCTGCCGATCTGGGAGAGATGGTCCAAACGAGTGTATGGAACCAATTCATCTCAAGAATGCAGCAGAAAACCAGTACCACTGCCAATAATCCTCAAAATAAGGCAGGCCAAGTTCATGGGCCTTCAGAGGAACCTAGCGCCACTCAAATTCTAGACCGGCCAACGAGGATGGAAGATCTCTTGCCGGCGAATGTTGAACCTTTAACCGATGAGATGGGGACAAGAATACTCGATACATATTTCACCCGACTTCATTCTCGATATCCATTCATTAACCGGAAACAAGTATGGCAGATCCATGCAGATCGATGGCGCTTAGCGAAGATCAAGCGTGAGGACCTTACTCGGTCTGATCGATTTGCTATCTTCAAACTCAACCTGGTCTATGCAATCGGCGCAACAATGCTTCGGCTGAGTGAGAAATATGCGTACACAAGTCCCGAAGTAATTATATTCTCTAAACATTGGATCGGCCAACGCTTACAAGTTTTAGCGATTCTATACTGCCGCCTTGCAGCATGTTCCCACAATGTGTGAAGCACGATCCGTTGAAAATATCGAGGCCATGGTTCTTCTCGTTGTGTATCATCTCCGAACCGCATCCAGTCATGGCATGTGGTACATGATTGGACTTGCTATGCGTACTGCTATCGATCTAGGCCTTCACCGAAAGGCAAATGAGATCAACATGGATCCATTTACCACTCAAATGCGACGAAGACTATTCTGGACTGTATACTATTTGGAGCGAGTGGTATCAATGTCCCTCGGTCGCCCATTCAGTATATCTGATCGTCACATTGATCTCGATCTCCCATTAGAAGTGGACGATGACATCGAAGATCCCACACTACTCACAGCACCCCTAGATCCGACCAAAACCACAACCTTGACATTCGCAATATACCTCTTCAAACTCCGACGCATTGACTCTCGCATCCAACATAAAATCTACCGCGCCGACCGGCCCCTTTCTTCTCTCCGACCAAAAATGGACCCTCTATACCTTGAACTGGAAGAATGGAAAGAATCCGCCGTATTGCGATTCAACGGCCCAGATCTCGACTACCCAATGCTGCACTTCAACCGAGCAGTCCGACTCCTAATCCAACCATTCCTCCCCCTCCTCCCAACCACAGACCCATACTACCAAATCTGCATCCTGGCCGCAGGGAACATATGCCAATCCCACAAACGCCTACACCAAACCCTCGAATACGGGCACTCCTTCCTAGCCGTGCAAACAGTCTTTATGGCCGGAATCACCCTCCTCTACGCGCTATGGACACACACAGACCAAGTCTGGTCCGTCCGCATGAGCAACGACATCCGCGCTTGCTCAACAGTGCTCTTTGTGATGGGCGAGCGCGCAGCATGGGTCAAGAAATACCGCGACGCCTTCGAGCTGCTAGTCAACGCCGCTATGGAGAAACTGCAGGGCAATGAGACTGCCCGCAATGCCGGAATGGCGGAGCTGATGACGGCCCAGTATGGCGTTAATTGGAATTCTACTACTGTCCCCGGCATGTCCGGTAGTGATAAGTTCCCCCCGGTCAACCCGACGGGGCTGGCTCCTGATACTGCGGGTGCTACGCCCCAGCCGCAGGGTTGTCCGGATGATGATTCTGAGCATGCGGTTAGGATGGCGTTGCAGCTGGCGCCGTGGATTGACCAGGATGAGAGTGATCCGCTGTGGGTGCCGGACTTTGAGACTCTGGAGAGTTTGTCTGGGACTTTTTGGAGTCATGGTGATACGAGACTTTTTGATCCTTTGTGATTTATTTTTGGTGTGTTGGTTGTACATACGTGTGAGAAATGAAGATGATACCCTTTTATTATGATTAATATGACAGATCGTCCTTTCTTCATCAGGGGAGCTGTTCTATGATTGTTCCGGGGGACTTTTAAAGGAGAAATCGGAAGAGTCGGCCAAATTCGAGGCCCTCTATATGAGGCAATTGGGCCGTTATTTTCAAGATAGCGCATGTCTGGAAGTATATTCAGTAGACTTGTCAAGCTTAGTTCCATGCTTCCTTGGTGTTGCCTTGACCCCTTTGGATGTCAGGTCTTGTGGCGTTCATGCGAAGTAGTCGACTAGTACCAGTCTGGTATGATGGCCCTTATTGTATATTCTTAAAGAAGAATCCACCTTTATGATATGTTCAAGGGGGTATATCCGTAAACCAGCTTGCAAGATCCGGCAAATCAAATCTCCCAAGGAAACCAAACTCTTCCTGACCCAAGCCCATCTCATCCCAAGTTGTAAAAAGATTGATATCCACGTTATTGGGTTCTTGACGGAGAGTGTGTTCGTCTGATATCGGCTCAGTAGGTTGTGACGACAAATCGGGTCGGTTGGGTTGCTGACTGCCCCTTTGGTGCAGCTGAGTAGGAACCGACGAGGAAGTATCACCAGGCCGACAAGTAGCTATACGAGAATTAGCCTATACCCAGTGAAGATCCATTAACAACGAACCTGAGTAGTTTTGCGTAATATGTTGGTGCGTTACTTGTAAGAACCGCAACGAGTTGCGGGCAGACAAACTGAACATAGCCATAAAAGCTAAGATCTCTTCGCACTTGCGCCAACTCTCATCCACGATTTGTGAATCAACCTGCTCCCGGATAGAATGGCAGGAATATGACATTATCAGAATGAACCCTGCGGTCGACGTGTCTAGTACATGTTAGTTGATGAGCATGAATAACAATGAACTGAATTGATAACGAACAGAATCCATTGTACCACCATGCATCAGTTACAGTTGTTCGATATGTCTCATGAACAAGCGAGACCAGGTCTATAGCTGCCATGACGCAGGAGGCGGCACATTTTGAGAAGACCGAGGAGTAGATTATGTTTTTCTCGGCGGGTTGGGTATCAGATCGGCGTGATGACCCTGCTCGCTCATCGGAGCAGAGTTGAGTAAACATTGGGCGATATAACAGGAGGCGAAGGTGAATGAATCTTTTTTTTTTCTTCAGTTAGAAATTGTAACTCAAAAGACTAGAAAGAGAAGCTACCTGGCACGCAACACGTTCTGCTGGCGCTTGAAGATTGACGCATTGCCACTGCTTGAGCGACGCAGAGATGGTTCATCTGTCCAATTTAAGGGCTGGGGCACGCTACTCTCATAAGCAGCAAGTTTATCGTCGAGCTCCATCAACACATCCAAGCTACAAAGCTTGGAGCTTCGCGGTAAACTAGTGCGAGTGCTATTAGATCGACTCTGCCAAGCGTTATAGACCTCGGATAGAATAGACTCGAGAATTTTGTATAATTCAATGGTCGAAACGTAGAACGTCATATATCCCAATTTATGATCACAGGGCTGGCCACTAAGCTCACAAGGATCAGCTTCTTGGGAGTCTGTTCCCATTACAGGCAAAGGCAACGGTGAGATGTGAGAGGTCATGCTTGGTCTTCCATGCGTCATGCTCACAATCCTATTTTCATTAGTTAGCTGTGTCTCCAGGAAAATAATCTAGAAAAACGATTGCACCAACACGTCCATAATGACGCAGCTATGCCAGGTACGCCGTCGTATTTCTGTCTCCAGAGGTTTGTTCGAGGCGTGTGTGGTTGTCTCGTGTAACCCGAGCCCTTGACCAGCTCGACACGCCAGTCCAATTGCATTCCAGCACCGATTCGGATAAGGGGTGCTCTGAAGAAGAAGTGAAATAATCAAAAACGTTTGAACCACGCCGATAGTGCCTATGTCTAGAAGATCAAGGTTCACAAATCGCTTTGCGCGAAGGAAAAATGAATAAACCGCAGCCTCTCGGTCCGCGGGCGGAATATCAGAGAAATAGCAGCCCATAGCAAAGATGGCATTGAGTGCGCAATGGAAGACAATTGAATTAGGACCGCAGTCAAATGCGCCCCCGAGTCCGATATTGAGCTGTGGCAACTCGGGCTTAGATGTCTTGTCCGACCCCCAGAGATTTTCATACGCTTGCTCGAAACTGGGGCGATGGAGAAATGGGAATAGACAATGTACTCTGTCCCAGTAACACTCAAGAAGGTGGTCTGCCAGAGATCGAGGTGGCAAGGAGAAGTCGTCGAATCGAAGGTCTACCGATGGATGGCCTAGGTCTCGCCAAATCCCCGTATCGGGGCCCTGGGATCTTGACGACTCGCTCTTGCTGCCTCGCAAAGCTGACATATACGACTGCAAAGGCATCGACTCTCCTGCAAGACGCATAAAAGAGGCCACTGAAGAGTTCCCGTAGTATTGCTGCTCCTGTGGAGAGTCTGTGCTTGGGTCGTCTTCTGCGACAGATATTGCACCCATAGCGGTCACATTACCGTGGGAGTTGAGAGATGGGGGAGGGTATATACCGCATGTGCGTGGGTGGGCAGATTCAGGAGACAGATGTGGTGCATGCGGAGATCTATAATGCTCAGCTTCCGGTCGATTCCTCTGCGCGGGAAACCTTGGTGGTTGAAAAGTAGGAGTTGAAGACAAATGGCTTGGTCCAGATGGCATAGGGGTGGAACCCAGTCCTAGTAATCCTTCTGCAGCCACAGATGTCCTGGATTCTGCGTCCAGACCATCCAGATCCATATCTTCACCCAAGTGACTTTGACTTTCAGATGCCCTGTAGTCTCCATGTTGTGAAGGCCCAGGCGGGACGGCAACCCCGCCTTTTGCACATATGTCTTCAAGCTCTCGAATACGATTATGGAGAATCTTCAGGTATTCATCGTTGCTGGCAGACCTCGCATTGTCCAGCTTGTATACACATTGGTCAACAGTATACGAGCGTCGAGCACATGGGCCACAAATTGGCTTTATACCATCGCACCTGACCTTTTTATCTCGGCATGACTCGCATGCCAAGGCAATCTTGCGACGTCGCGGTGGCTCTCGTTTGGTAATTCCACCTTTGGGAGGCATCTGTGGCTGCTCCTATAAGCCACAGCTAAGGGTATGTGCAACACACAGTATTGCTTCTGCACTGTTTGATTGGTGATCCGGATGATTACCGAAAGTAAGGTCGCGTGCTGTAATCCTGGGAAGAGGGAAAAGGAGTGGTACATGTCCGGAATGTACCCGGAGACACGGTCACGTGCCAATCCATAACCCCCGGAATTAGCTCGAAATAGAATAGAGAAATGGAGAAAAGTATTCCTGTTTTGTCTTAAGGTCAAGACTAGTGAGCCCTGGGTGCTATAATTGGGCTTCTGGGTCCAATGTGTCGGATCGACATACGTGGAGTCCCGAGATGCACCCGGTGTGTTCCAACTTCCTACATGTGTTTCTACACAGGCGCAGACATCAAGAGAGGAATACTTAACAAAAGGCCAACTATATATTACATTACTACATTTATAGTTACACTGTTCAAGGAGTATGGAGATAAATACAATCAAATTAACCAATCGTTTCATTGTTGCCGACGTATTGCGGATGCAGTGCGGTTGCGGATCCGCAGGTACTCTATGCCGGGTGCATTCCGGAATTGACGTAGGGAACCCTGCTGCCTCATTAATGAGAATTGTTTCAAAATAATAGAACAAACCTATTTTCCTTCACTTCCTCCTTTTATCCAAAATCTAAAAGTCAAGTATTGTTACATATCGTTGTTGTCGTTCCACACTGAAGCCTGATATCAGAATATCGAAACCAGATTCACCAACATCTAAAACCCAAAGTACAACTTCAGCCCCATATCACCTGCTACCTGAACATATTTTACAGTCAAAGAAGCCACCCCAACACCAATTGATATCTGCCACACCCCCAAATGGAAAACGAGAATCACACGCTTCAAATGGACCACGCTACCCTTTCACGCCACTGTCCATGGCAAGTCCACACACCTCAACCAATCTCCCGAGAACAATGGCCTACAGAAGAAGGTCTCCAATGGGGTTCAGATCCCAGCTTCTGCTACCATGGCTATTCTAGTCCCATCGGAACCTGGACAGAGGAGCGACTCGTGCAGAACTTGATGCGGAACATGGCCAGTTTCTGTGCCGCCATGGACATTGGCTTCGATGTTCCCGAAAGCATATATGAGCCATCTCAAAGGTGTATACTGGATCCTTCGGGACTGAATGGGTTCACACTTCCCTTGTTCCAGCCCTTGATAATCCCTCAAAATGAAAGACTATCCGAAACACCATCGTCGCCATCTTCATCCTCGTCGAACCAAGGCCAAATGCTCTCTTCAGATGATTTTGAATGCACACAACGGGCAAGCTGCGTCAAAGCCAGGAATCGGTCTGGGCAAAAGAAGAGAAAATGTATACAAAAGCCAGGACAGAAATTGTGCCATTGCCGATCGGAGAAGAAGAGAAGAGAGCTTATTAAAGACCAGTATAAAGAACTCTGTCGCATTGTGCCAGGGCTTGAAAAACAGGAATATACGAGGAAATATGTTCTCGAGGAGACTGAATTGTGGATTCAAAGATTGGTGCAGGGCAATGATGCCCTTTATGAACAACTGGGGCAGTTGAAGGAACAGGAGAAGTTGAAACAGTTGCGATTATTTCCTATTGAGGACGAAGAAACGGTAGGCTGCTAGTTCTAGCACCGTTTGTATTTAGAAGAACATTATGACGGCATGTAATCTACAATAGTAATACTATATCTACGCATATTGGCCATTTAATACCTCACGGAACCGAACATTGATATCAACGTCCCAACACGATATTTTGGGGATAGCAAAAAACTATGGCAGCATTGCAGATTCAAAATATGAGTATTAACAATGAAGGAAGTGAGAGATGTATCAATCTGGAGCTGGAGAAGTTGGAAATATGGCATAGCGGTGGTGACTTGGGGCTGCCCCTCTCCCCTACTAGAATATCATATTCATGCCCAGTCGCCGAAGAGATACTTTGCATCTATCATCTTTGGTTTCAAAATTTGTCCAAGAGGGTCTTTGCTATGTCCAAGAAGGACCGACTCTTCAGGCGTGTATATCTTTAGGTGACGACTCATCGCTTCGGATTCATCGCTTCGGTCTTCTTTTTGCGGGATCTCGTGGAGAACGAACTCTCTGCGTAACCAAAGCCACCCAGACTGGCGGTTCAGTAGGGAAAGAAAAAAGCAAAGAGAGAGATGAAGAGGGAAGAGCAAACGCATGGATAAGCGGGCCTTTTATACAAACGCCAAATATAAGATGGCCTGACGTTCAAGGTCATCCTATGCATTTCCATTCCACATCCAAAAATATTATTATACCAAAACAAATATTAATGTAAAGTAAAAAATCTACAGAGGTGCAACAGTAGCAATCCCCTTGCCCAGACTCTGAATCTGCCCAGAATAGTATGTCTATAAAAATAGTCAGCAAACCACTTAAACCACTTAACTATAAACAGAAAGGAAAGAACTTACACTCTCAGCCCCAGCCCCAACAAGATGCAACGGCAAGAACCGCATATACCAAGGAACAGCCACATTATTCAACACCATCCTTGCCTCGTCATCACCAACACTCTCATCGAGCAACAGCCGCGGGAACCTCGGATCAATAGCTCCAGGCCGCCCAATCCCAACAAGATCACAAGCGCCATCCTTAATAGCCGCCTCAGCACCAGCACGCGTGCGGAACCCACCAGTCAACATAAGCACAAGACTAGGATGACGCTCTCGTACTTCCTTCGAGAACTCGAGGAAGAATGCCTCGCGCGCGGCGGTGCGTGCTGATTTCGGTGCTGCAGCGGGATCGGCTTTACCCCTACCCATCATCTTTGGGTCTTCGTAGCTTCCGCCGGAGATTTCCATGAAGTCGATTCCCGCTTCAGCGAGCAGGGCGATTTGCGTCATTGTTTCTTCGAAGGTTGCGGAGTTGTGGTCGGCGGAGTTCAGTTTGATGCCGATTGCGAAAGTTGACGGCACGACTTTGCGCGTTTGGGAGAGGATTTCTAGGACGAAGCGGGCGCGTTTTTCGGGTGTGCCACCGTAGGCGTCTGTGCGGAGGTTTGTCTGTGGTTAGAGTTAGTATTGGTGTTGGTGTTTATAATGGTGTTAGGCTGGGGTGGTAGAGGAACGAGAGAGTGTCGTACCTTGCCGTTGAGGAATTGGTCTAACCAAACAAACGATTAGCACAAGGGTCATCAAGCCAATCCTTCAAAAGGAAAAGAAAAGAAAAGAAAACATACCAATCAAATACCCATGCGCACCATGCAACTCAACACCCGAGAACCCAGCATCGGCCATAAGCCTCGCAGTATCAACGAACTGACGAATAACCCTCTCGACATCCTGAGTGGTCATTTCCTTGGGTCCAGACCAAACAAGACACCCAATCAGGCTCTCGAGGTAGCTATTTCCAACCTTGATGGGCACGGCGCTGGGCGCGAGCGTAGGCGCGAAGATGCCGCGATAGCCTGCGACGCGGAAGGACTGTCGACCTGGATGGCAGATCTGGGCGATGGCTGGTGTGCCGTGCTTCTGACAGGTGTCGGCGTACTTCTTCCATTGAGCGACTAGGGCGCCGTTTGTTTCGCTGTCTTTGTATTCGTTGTGTAGGGCTGGGTCGAAGGGGCTGCCCATGTGGTTTACGTCGACTTGGACGTTTCCTGGTGAGGTGTTAGGGTTAGCTTTTGGGAATATGTTTATAGTGTAGGGTGAGGTTAGGGTCATGCTTAGGGCTTGGGGGGTTTTGCATTTGCCATAAAAGTCTCGACTAGACATGGCAGCATTAGACCTTACCTGTAAGGATACTCCCCCATCCACCGTCCGACCATTGCTCATATGCATCAACCAGGGGGTCTGTCGGCTGGTTAGTTTTGGCTAACATCTCAGCCATTGCAGCCTGGAAGGATGTTAGTTCTATTCGTGCATAGCCATTAAACTTGAATAATGTACCTTGCTGAGCCTATTCGGCAAAACCAGTCCACATGGGAGCTTGACGGGGTCTGCGAGGGGAGAAGGCATGGTGTATATGTAGTTTCGTATGCGATCAAAATGTGCTGTGTAAAGTATACAATCTAATGCAATTGGCGATGTAGATATTAAAGTCGAACAGATATAAAACACACTGTCAATGATGTTAGTCTCAATTCCTCTCACAACTTAAAAGGGTAGACATACCTCTATACCACAGAATCTGAACGAGAAAATTGCGGGGAACGAACAGACAGCTTTATCAAAAGTTGAAAGAAGATAAATTTGCTTTCAAAGGCATTGAAACCATCCATCGCAAACTTAGCATTAGTCATCTCGCCGCGGAGAGACTGATGTCCCGTTTTGATATTGTGGAGTCTTCGGTGCCGAGGTTCCACCTTAAAAGGAATGTGAATTGGGAAAGTCGGGGAGTTGGGTTCATCCGTTTGGATTTTTGCGGGTGCTTGGGAGTGTTTTAGTATCTGGCGATCAGTGAGGGTTGCTACTATTGCTAACATAGTGGTTCATGAGGAATAGTGTTTTCAAGTGATTTTAATTTGTTTATTCATATGGAAATGCCAGCTAAATGCCAGTTAAATGCCAGCTATCCCCAAGATGCAAAGACCCTCAAAATGCGAGCAAAAACCAAAGAAAATAAGTGCTGGGTATTCAATCAGGGAAAAAGAAGTTCGTGTCCAACCCGAAAATAGGCAGAGAAGAAGAATAAAAAACAACAAAAGTGCGCTCGAAACCAACAAAAGGGGGAAATATGAAAAGTCAAAAGTGACATGCGAGTCCATCACGCAGAGATCCTAAGCGTTGACAGATTAGAACAAATGCTCTTTTTTTGTTGCAAAATCCAAAATGCAAATCCAAGGTCAAGAAAGTAAAAAAGATCAAATCTTACAACTTGGAATTCTTCTCCTCAGTGGGGGATCCACTCGCCGTCATAGGGGGCGAGATTGTTCCCAGACTGGAGAGAAGGTGGCCGACCTCACGCTCAAGAGCGCGGACCTCAGTGTGAGGGTCATACATGCGGGTCTTGATCCAGTTGTCCAACTCGACGTCGCTCATGGAGCGCAGCGCAATCTCGCGGTCCACCTTGTCCTCCTGGGCAGCGCGCATCACCTTGCGGGTAACGACGACACTGACCTCGCGGATGCGGGTGATGTCAGGGTAGAGCAGACCACGCTCGAGCTCCTCGCTGGTGAGGGCAGCGGAGAGGGCAGCGCCGGAGGCGTAGATCATACTGTCTGTGACGCGGACAGCCTTGGACAGGATGCTACCGAGACCGATGCCAGGGAAGACGTACATGTTGTTTCCCTGGCCGGGGTAGTAGGTGCGGGTCTCGCCGGCAGAGTTGGTGAAGGTGAAGTTGGGGAAGGGGGAGCCGGAGGCGAAGAGACAACGACCGTCGGTGTTGACGACGGCGGTCTCGAAGTCACACTCGGACTTGGAGGAGGGGTTGGAGAGGGGGAAGATGAGAGGGGCGGTGTTCCAGTCAGCCATCTTGCGCAGGATCTCTGGGGTGAAGACACCGCCCATGGTGGAGAGACCCATCAGAATGGAGGGCTTGACGTAGTCGACGACCTCTTCGAGAGTCTTGTACTGCTCGCTGTTGTTGTCACGGCGGGCGAAGTAGACCTTGTGGTCAGCGAGCTTGTCGCCGCGGTCAGCGGTGACGAGACCCTTGGTGTCGACGAGGTAGAAGCAGTTGCGGGCTTCATCCTCGGTCATGCCTTCGCGCATGAAGAACTCGACGATCTGGCGGGCAACGCCGACACCGGCGCTGCCGGCACCGAAAAACACCGCGCGGTGGTCCTTGCAGGGCAGACCGGAGCGCTTGACAGCGTTGATGACACCGCCAAGGATGACAGCGCCAGTACCCTGGATGTCATCGTTGAAGCAAGTATACAGGTCACGGTACCGCTCAAGAGCGGGGAAGGGGTTCTTGAAATCCTCGAATTGGATGACGATACTAGAGAAGGTTTGTTAGTCGCGGTTGCTATAGGGAGATCACCCCGAAAGACATGTGAGAGTGTGTCACTTACCCAGGCCAGCGCTCGGTAAGGGCACCCATCAGCTCGTCCAAGAACTCCCGCTCCTCTTCGGGTGAGACCTTCTCGCGACGGCTACCCATGTAGAGCGGGTCTTCCCGGAGGGCCTTGTTACCAGTACCCAGATCAAGAGTCAGAGGCAGGGTGGCCTCGGGACGAATACCCGCACAGGCGGTGTAAAGAGCCAACTTTCCAATGGGGATACCCATGCCGTTGATGCCCAGATCACCCAGTCCGAGGATGCGGGAGCCATCGGTGATACATGTGATTTCGACATTAGACTCAGGCCAATTGGAGATGACCGAAGCCAGATTTCCACGATCCTCCCAGCTCAGGTACATACCTAAAACGAGCGTTAGTGTCTCCGGTTCTAATTCGTGTGCGGAGAAAATGCCAATTGCGGAGAAGATGATCTCCGTTATGGTACGTACCTTCGGGCTGTTGGTAGATTTCGGACCACCGTTGGCAGGCCTCGCCCACCACTGGGGTATAGATCAGGGGGGTCATTTCCTGCAGGGGTTATTATGGTTAATTTTCGTTTCTTCAAGTTTCCCCGGTCCAATCATATGTCTCGGTGCTCAACATACCCTGAGGTGGTCTGTCACCAGACGGTAGAACAAGTGCACATTGTTCTTGCGCAGAGTGCTGAGGTATAGGAACTTTTCGATAGGAGTGCTCTTGAGACCTAGCTGTGCCAGGCATCGAGTCTTTTGTGTTTCGTAACCCTCGGCGCGAGGAGGAGTGAGGCCGTATGTGCGCAGGTACTTGCGGATGTATGCAGGGTTGGCGGTATCATAGTTGGCGTCGCTAAAGACAAGGTATTAGTGACTGCTTTCTTCGTCGCAAACCCCCTAGGTGAGCTCTGGATTGACTTACGCAGGCGAGGCGTGGTTCACGAAAGGAGCCGGGGTGGCATGCACCGGCCGGCTTTGTTGAGTAGGCAGTGAAGGGTATCGAGCCATTGTGATTGACTGAGAAGACTTCAAGTTTGGAGTAGAAATAGAATGATAGAAAGAAGAAAAAGATTTGGGAGCAGATGCGAGTCTGTTTTTATGTACACGAGACAACATACTAAATTTGCCCTGGGATGTTCGTGCGCACATCAAAGACATTCCGACAGGAGGATGACCAGATAATTAACCGGGACCGCGTGTCAAGGCGACACGGTATAGTAAGAAAAGAGTCATGATTTGAAGTCGGGAAGAGTCGGACGACGGAGAGGGTCACGACCCATGTGGATTCAGTTTCGGTGTTGACAGCGAACCGTTGTGCATGAAAGCTCTTCTGGAATCTGGATCCCCTATTATTTTATTTTATTTTATTTTATTTTAATTTTATTATTTTGTTCGGGAAGTAGATCCAGCAAGGGAAGTGTATCACCGTGTGGAGACGGGGAGGCGCCGACTCCGACAAATGCGGAGACACAGTCAAATCAGTGTTGAATATTCGAATTGAAAAAAAAAAAGAAAAAGGTATTATCTATTCGGGACTTGAATGAGACACATAAACACATAATTTACATGGAAATTACATGGATGATCAGTGCGCGATTTATTTCTCATTCCAGCATTGCGCAGGGAGCTGCACTACCTCCATACATTATGATATTGGGATGTGAGGAGATTGTCAAATTGGAGATTGGAGTATTCGGAGTTAGAAAATTCTAAAATTCCAATTTACACGGTAGACCTCGAACTGGTGATGACAGCTACCAAGTAGAATTGTGAATAAAGAAAGACTGTAACCTGATTGGCTACAAAAGCCGGGGAGGAAAATGCCATGGGTCGACGCTAATCCTCTTTGGGTTATACGATCCACTCAAATCCACAGCTACGAGCTCCCAGAGCCGCAGATAGTGCCGAAGTGGAGTGAAGCTATACCCTAATTAAAGTCGATTCGGTGTTTCCATTTTTGCCTTCTTTTTCTTATTTTTCTTCAATTCTTTTTATTTGAACTGTAAATTTATGAAAAGGCTTCAAAGAGATCGGAAACACAATTGTATATTGTAAACTGGAGGTCGACGGAGATTGCCGTAGAATATCATATGTTACAACACACGACATCTATAGATAGGAAAATTGTGTAAAGAAGTCTTCCGATCGGAAGCTCCCCGGTGAGACTTTTTGGGCGTTGTTTCGAGCCCGCCGCGTTGGCGATGATATTCGGCCTTCTGAATGGCTCTCGGTCGCCGACACCAGGGGTTTTTGATTACCTATGTTCTCCAGCACGGTTGCGTTATTTTTTTTTGCCCCCTTCAATTCTATTCTTTGCAATCGTCAGGTCTGGAACCACATCCACTCAGCTTTGTCGGAAGCAACAATTCGGAATCCAGGGATTTCATATCCCGTCACCGATTGGACCCCTTGTCCGGGTAACCACCTGAGCTCTGTGTAAGGCGCAAAGCTTCTATTAATAATTTTAATTCCTATGCTCTGCTCTACTGCGTACATATTGGATACATATCTCCGAACTCATCAGCCTTTTTCTCACCTGCAGTTCCCAACGTTGGGGCTTGGAAGGCCTTGGCCATTTTCCGCGTGTATATCGTAGAATGTGAATGAGCTACATTGGACATGTCATACTCGATCAAGTGCATGAGGCATATATGTACATTTTTGCTTTTTGTCTCCTTTCTACCGCAGATCAGGGTCTCCTGGTCAATAATTACCCAATTTAAAAGCGCAAAATAGATCAATCGAGGATCAAAATGAAGTAAATATAGTAAACATCGAAATAAGCCCGATCTAATTGAAACTATTGCCATAGTTGCATAAAAGGCTACGTAAATGGCCCGGCTAAATCCATAGCTTTCCCCAGATCGCGGATCATCGATTATTTACATAATGGCTTCAATTCCTTGAGAGCTTCATGTCTGTTAATAATTTCTTAATTGATGATAATCATATCCAAGAAATATTCTATCTTTAACGTAGCTAAATAGCAAATAGCAAGAGCAAACATTTATGTTGCACCGTACGAGTGATGTGTCGTCATGTGCCCAAAACAGGTTCCCGAGCTTAATTCCTCCCCCGATAACCTCAACCTTCATTTAGCTTCATCTCCAAACATATCTGTTATCTCACACGGTCTAGGGCCGTATTCAATATGCCCTCCGAGACTGAACCCCTCCTCCCTCGCTATGAGGATGACACCTCCCGTCAGCGACAACTCCACCAAAAGCTACATAGCTACCAGATGGTCCGCGCCATCTCCGAGGGGTACATGCCAACAACTGAACAAACCATCGCCAACCTCCGCACCCTCCTAGCCTCCGATGTTCTCAACCTGCGTAATCAGGACATCGGCAGCGTCGGTCGCCAGCTAGTGCGGGACAGTCGATTGTGGATCCAGGTCTTCATCGAATTTCTGCAGCAGAAGAACAGCCAAGACCAGCTCCAGGAATTTCTGTGGCGCCTGGCCCGTTCACGCGTCGAGGTGGATAGCGAGAGGGTTTCCAGACAGGCCGCCCACGTGAAGGCGCGGGCAGATACTAAAGCTGGTGGGTCACGCATTTCCACTCCCCAGCTTTCGGGCTTGGCACATGCAAATCACAAGATGATGACCGGTCGCTAATCCCTGCACGTAGCATATGATAGCTTCCGCACTGTCGGTGGTCTACTTCTGACTAACGCCGATTTCCGTCTTTTCGTCGATGACATCGTTACCGTTGGCCGCCAAATCTTCGCTGATACCGCTGACTCCCTCGCTGAATCTTCCAAGCGAGTTGCCGAACAAGTCAAGCCGTCCGAGGAGGAAGAGCAGGCGCTACAGGGTGCAGGTGCAGATGAGGGGCATGCACGATCGAAGGCCGAGGTGAATGAGGAAGTTGCACATGTTGCGGATGTGGCCGGGGAAGGGATCGCTCAGACAAGTCATGATGCCGTGCAGAGCGCTAAGGAGCACCTCTCCAGCCGAGAGAGGGATACCTTGCTGTTCCGGTTGAAGCAGGCAGTTCAAAAACTTCGGGAGAGGACGGACTACTCTGACTCGGTTGCAACACTTGCTCAATTGGTAGCACGCTATGTTAAGATCTACGCGGATGTAGCAGAGAACACTGCCTCGGTCGCTCAAGAAGACCTGGAAGTCAATGCTGACCTGAAACGGGCGGTCGACGAATTCTGGATTCTCTTGCGGTCATTCGGCAGCGCAGAAGAGTGGGATCGGCTGCAGGAGAAGTTCCATAATGTCTTGCGCCATGCAAACAAAGATCCTGAGTTTGATGATCTACTCGGAGAGGTCGGAACTTCATTGCAGGACATGCTCATCAACCCCGAGTTCTTCGAATCGGCACCACAGAAGCTCGATGAACTCAAACAACACTCCGACAAAGTAGGCACGGAGACGAGCCTGCGAAAGGATGTGGACGATTTCCTAGCACAGACCAAACGCACACTTGAAGCTGTGCCAGAAGACCCAGCCGTCTCCAAGTTAATCAATGCCACTAAGAAGGTCTACCAGGACGCCTGGGGCGCCTACAATGACAAGAAGGCCGACCTCCCGGCAGACTTGGTGAACGTCTTCCTCCCAGTGCTCCTTCGAACAATCCAATACATCCCCATCCTCCGCCTGGAGATATCTGCTCCAGAGATGGACCTCCTCCTGGAGAACCTAATTATTGAACCCGGCCACACAGTAAACTTTTCTTCCTTCCTCCCCTACCGCATGCATATCCTCACGCGCAATGACATCGACGTGGTAAAAACCCACTCCAAGCGCACAGAAACACTTATGAAAACAGCCTTCACAGTCACTGTCCAAGGTCTAAACATCAGCGCCGAAGACTTTGGCTACTGGTTCCGCACCCACACAGGCTTTTTCCACCTGAAGGACGAAGGCATAGCAAGCTTCTACCTCGACCGCCGCGGCATCGACATCTCGCTAGACATCGAAATCGGGCGCGGCAGCCTAGAGCAGATCTTCTCTTTGCGTGGCGTTCGCGTCTGCATCCACAAGCTCGACTACACTGTCAAGCGCAGCAAGTGGAGATTCCTCCTATGGCTGACCAAGCCATTCCTGAAGCACCTTGTCCGACGCGTGCTGGAGAAGAAGATCGCAGAGGAGATTGTTGCAGCGACGTTCGCATTGAATCGCGAGCTAGTCTTTGCCCGTGAACGGCTGCGTGCTGCGCGCATCGCTAACCCGCAGGACCTGGCGACTTTTGTGCGGGCTGTCCTCGCGCGCCTTAAACCCGCTGACTCGGACGTCGAGACTAGGATTGGTCTTGAGCCGCTTGGCAAGGGCGCCTTTAAGGGTGTTTATGCTCCCGGTAGTATTGTCAAAACCTGGCATGAGGAGGCTACACGTGCGCAGGAGGCTATTGAGGATGGAGATGAAACCCATGGGGTTGGCCATACCTGGCATAATGATATCTTTAATGTTGCTGGGCGACACTGATTGCATTTCCTATTTGATTTAGGTGTTCAGGGAGTTCCAAGGATGCTCTACTTAGCTAGCACTGTGTTTATGATGAGTTACTCTACTTAGTTAACAGCATTTTTATGATTTTATGATGAATCCGAACTTTCCGGAAGTCAGCCCGTGCTTGATGGCTTTGATTTTCCGTTTGTGTTCACCTTTTACTTCCTTTTGATCATGGAATGATCTAACAAATTAAAAGCCCTAATAGAACCTAATAATGCCGTAGACGTAGGTGGTATACCGTACGTGTCTTCTACCTAGTTAGGAAATGAAACTCTCTTTGGAATCCTTTCGGCAAAATCTCCAGCGCTTCGCCTCTTCAGAAACCAATGTCAACAATATCCACTATATTAGAGTTTCTTGTCAGACCACATGGAAGTACAACACTAGAACATCAATAATCAATCTGATGATTATGGGCTGATCATATGGTAGGCCACAATACAGCGAAGACAGCGAGTGAGAGATGGTTCCACCGTTCAGATCCGAATTGGAGGCATCGAATACGCTATCGATGGGACGAAAATGCCCTATTTTGATTCATATCTCAGGTTCCAACGGTCCTCCAGTCAAGAGTCAGCTCAGTTACCCACACACGACGAGATACCTTTTTTCCATGTGATCGACAAAGGAATCAATGACAGTTTTTGGTATATTTTTTTTTTCATAGAAAAAGCCCAGCACGAGATTCAGCTTTTAGGCTTCTATACCTGTTTCTTTTGTAGACGGCGGTTTCGTCTGAGTCAATATCATGCGGCACATAACCCGTATTTTGTCTCTAGAGTTCTTATTTTGTGTTTCCCGATAGGGTAACACATATCTGACTGTTTCAAGTGTGACCTGTAGCGGCAAGCATCCTGTTTAAGTGGAATTGTGCTATATCTATAGAATTGAACGACATCGTAGAGGATGTAGCCACACAAAGCTCCACCGCAAATGAATAAATCTTTCTTTGATGATATTTTCCGATGGTAAATACTAGTTCTAAACTGAAAACTACCTTTTTTACTCTACATTACTGATTGTTTATTGCTTATTTCCAAAGTAACCCTAATCCTGATCTGTAGCCATACTCCCACGTGACCCGGCTAAACATTGTTCCTCTTTTAGGCCACCTAATGTAGATCTAGGCCGTGGACCAAACACCTCCAATCTTTAAATCTTTACTTCTTTACTCCGTGGCATAAAGCTCGGCAGAGAAGATCACACCTATTCCACTAATTGCATATTCCATGTCGAATAATTAAACATCACACCAAAACCAAAACACTAGCTCGTTGAAGCTTCTTCACCTACATACCTCGGTCTACACAAACGCAAAAGCTCCACATCACCTCCGAGCGCACGAGCAGCTGCTCGCGCAGCTCCGCACCGCTGAAATGCAATTATTACGACTCCTAGTCGCGGTAGCCGTGGTGCTATTCTCCGTTGTTGTAATCGCCGCCGAGGATTACTACAAGGTGCTTGGACTCGCGAAGTCCGCGTCGGAGAGGGACATCAAGCGCGCGTACAGAACACTAAGCAAGAAATACCACCCTGACAAGAACCCGTGAGTGCAGCTACTATTCTCTTATTTCTATTTCTCCATGATTTCATTTCTCTACTGTGGCGCCGCGCATGGTACACGTTACACCCGCACAAGGCAATTGCTAACCAACCTCGTTAGCAACGATGATACGGCACGCGAGAAATTCGTCGAAATAGCAGACGCCTACGACGTACTCTCGACCAGCACGCTGCGCAAAGTGTATGACCAATACGGACACGACGGGGTAGAGCAGCACCGTAAAGGCGGATCAGCCGGCGGCGGCCACGACCCATTCGACCTGTTCTCGCGATTCTTCGGCGGGGGCGGACACTCCGGGCACGCGCCTGGGCACCGTCGCGGACCGGACATGGAAGTGCGGGCTGCGCTGCCGCTTCGGGATTTCTACAATGGGCGCGAGATCAACTTCCTCGTTGAGAAGCAGCAGATCTGTGATTCGTGTGAGGGTACCGGATCCAAGGATCGAGAGGTTGTGACTTGTGATCGGTGCGCTGGACGTGGTATGGTTATTCAAAAACATATGCTTGCGCCTGGGATGTTCCAGCAGGTGCAGATGCAGTGTGATAAATGTCATGGACAGGGGAAGAAGATTAAGAATCCTTGTCCTGTTTGTGAGGGTAACAGGGTTGTTCGGAATCAGGTTGAGACCAGTGCTAGTATTGAGCCCGGGATGGGCAAGGGGACTAGGCTTGTTTTTGAGAATGAGGCCGATGAGAGCCCCGACTGGATTGCTGGGGATTTGATTGTTGTTTTGGATGAGAAGGAGCCTGAGCTTGGGGTGGAAGAGGAGGAGAAGACGGACGGGACGTTCTTCCGGCGGAAGGGGAAGGATCTTTTCTGGAAGGAGAGTCTTTCACTGCGCGAGGCGTGGATGGGTGGTTGGAGTCGCAATCTTACACATCTTGATGGACATGTTGTTCGTCTTGGACGTGGACGTGGTGAGGTTGTGCAGCCGTTGGCTGTTGAGACTCTTGTCGGGGAGGGCATGCCCCATTACTCCGAGGGTCATTTACATGATCACCACGATGAGAATGATGAGGTGGGAAATTTGTTTGTTGAGTATACTGTTATCCTGCCGGATCAGATGGAGAGCGGGATGGAGAAGGACTTCCATGCTCTTTGGGAGAAGTGGCGCAAGAAGATTGGAGTTGATTTGGCGAAGGATTCTGGGCGACCTGTTGTGTCTCCGCCGGCGGAGGATAAGGATGAGTTGTGATGATTACTTTTCAAAGCCTTGTTATTTTTTTGATTCCCTTTTTGCTTTTTCATGGTCTTTGTATATTGATTGCATCTGTTGATTTGCCTGCATTTTAAGACTATGGATTAGATTAGACCCTTGGCTTGTATTGAAATGTTGGATATGATATACAATAGACTGAATCCTACAAGGTGGTCTGCTTTTCTCGAATAGAGGATGTTGTATAGAACTGGAGGCAGTCCAATTGGCCCGGCAATTGCATTTGAACTTTGTCGGCATACACGACTCAATATCAAGTTAAATCCCCTCTACGGAGTTCTCCGTACTCGTTCAATTGGCCTTAATCGCCACACGTGGGGCAACCAGGATACTGCTCATGCTGCCTTGATACTGGATGCAGATCGACGATCTGGAATATCTGGCCGGCACGGAGTTCTATACCCAACGCATGAAACTCCAGATTCTGATTATACCTAACCCTATTTAGTCGTGATGCATACACCTCCTATCAGGGGGTTTTGTGGCGCAGGATGTAAACAAAGACCGGGCGTACAGCGCATAGATCTACGGCGATGGTCTAACTGGAATAGGCCTACAAGGGCAGGGGTTTGGGACAGGGGTTGGACATTGTGGCGAATAGGCTGGTTTTGCCTTCAACTACACACATAATCCACTTCCTTGACCGTCATTTCATGTTCATTTTCGATGTGACTGATATCAATCAATATGTCGGATGTTCGTTTGAAGGTTCGGCTAGGAGGTGCTCTGTCCATGTGCAAACAGTCTAGAAGCATCCACTTCGTACGAGCTCTGTTTGGATTGTGTAGAGATAGGCGACTGTTCCTGTTTAGTGTAATTGGATTTTGTTTATTCTACGAAAGGACTTGGTTTATGTACTATTTATGCCACGGACTTCATTTTATACCCCGTATATTGTTGGTTTGTGGACATCTTCAAGAGGTACTATATCTAGGTAAGAACATAAAACAGAAACACACGTCGTTCTCTCACCGATACAATCCCTAGAAACACCCCAAACGGGCCGGGGATGGGAATAAAATGCAATGAGTTTGTGTCAAGGTTTCATCAAGTCAAAGCTGAAACAGAAACTCGATATAGAGCTTAAATAAATAATACGCTAACTAGTCATTTTAGTTAGAGTTCTGAACATCGGTCATCCATACCCATACATCATCATACAGACAGATTTCTGTTAGATATAACACTTCTCAACAAATAAATTGACCGAAGTTCCTCCGATATGGACAGTCAAGACTCCCTTAATAACCCCGCCGCCCAGCCTGCATGGTCCACAAACGTAGAGCGTGCCACCGGACTTGGCTTAAGCCCGACCTTCGTACCTACGTAGAAACCCAAATGAGTGTTCCCCCGGAGAAACCACCTGCATCAAATTAGCAACTCTGTATGGACGGGCCTTAAACCAAGCGGGGCCAAAACAACTTCCCCAGCCAAAGAAAACCGTACTGAGTGGTGGATTAATATGGTATAGGACGAGGGTCTGCGGGGGAATATTAATAGTCCGGAGGCTGCTTCGGCCACCGACGCTACGCCTCACGATGAGGACGGATGGATGCGAATGGTTACTTTCCGGCGGGATTCATCGCCTTCTGCCCAAAGGCTCCTCGTTATAATGGCTGGGCAGTCTTGGAAGGACACGGAGAAAGGTATATAAGAGGGGGAGGGATTGATCGTTATATCAATAGATCCAGCCAGCATCGACAACCGAACTGGACCGGACCACGACAATGGTGCGCATCATCTCCTCGCTAATTAAGACGATCGTCTCCTTCGGGGCCCTCGCCTCCGCATTCACCAACCCTATCCGAAACCCCGGAGGCAGCGATCCCAGTCTCGTCTACTCGGGCGGATACTACTACCTCCTAACGACGACATGGACAGACGTGCAAATCACCCGGGCGACCAGCATCGAGGGTCTGAAGGACGGCGAGAAGAAGGTCGTCTATTCGACCAAGGACGCCTCGCGATGCTGCAATAATTGGGCCCCAGAGCTGCACTACCTCGGCGATAAATGGTATATCTACTACACTGCTGGGACTGCGGATAATCTGGATGGGCAGAGGTCACACGTTCTAGCTGGTATGGTTACCTACCATTAATTCTATTTCTTTATATAACGAGAGGAAAATTGAATAACTAACTATGAGGTGTAGGAGGTAGCACCCCCTGGGACTCCTGGTCCTACGGCGCCCAGCTAACAACAGAATGGGGCATCGACGCGACCATCGCCCGCTTCAACGAATACGGCAACTTCCTTGTCTTCTCCTGCTTCCATGGCGTCACCTACCAGTCGCTCTGCATGCAAAAGCTCGGCGACGACTTCATCTCCGTTACGGGAGACATCACTGTCATCTCGGAACCAACCGAAGACTTCGAAATCCACGGCACCCCCGTGCAGGAAGGTCCCGCGGCGTTGTACACAAATGGACAGACGCGGATCGTATACTCCGCCTCCTACTGCTGGACACAATACTACTGCCTAGCCAGTCTGACCTGGGATGGCACGACAAACCCCTCCCAGGCGAGTGCGTGGACGAAATCAGATGGATGTCTACTGGCCTCGAGCAACGGGAACTACGGTACGGGACATAATAGCTTCTTCCAGAGTCCGGATGGAACGGAGGTGTGGACTGCCTTCCATGCGACGACGAATGGTGAGGGGGCGTGTGATGATAGTCGGTATACGATGGTGCAGCCGGTGGGGAGTAATAGTGATGGGACACCAAACTTTGGGAAGGCGGCGCCATGGACGCAGGTGTTTGAGGAGCCGAGTTCTTAGTTCGCACTCAGAAGTACCTAAGTTATGGCTGGCTGAGGTGTATAGATGGGTTGGGCAGTTGTCATGGTGGAGAGTGGGTCCCTTATTGTTATGTAGGTATCATGTCGGTTTATTTAAAAAAAAAAAGGGTTGCAACACATGAATCAGTAGTTGTCACATACACACACATGGAAATTTCTCCGCCAACACCATCCCGAACTATACGAAGTAAATATTCCCAAAAATCAGCTACAAGCTCCAGGGGTTCAACCTATCGGATAGCCCATCAACTTACAATATAGGCAAGGATAAGCAGAGCTACTACACCTCACACGAACTGCTAGAGGATCCACAAGCCTTGCATATAGACTAGATTAGACTATAACGCATAGCTCGTACCATCTAATGGGGCTAACTTTCTAGAAAATGATTTGCCGGCATCGCATCCCAAGCCGCAGTCCTAGCCTCTATCTTGGTGCGTCCATATGTACCCCATATGCCGGTTGTCGTATGCGTGTGCACCATGCACTATCCATAATTTTGGGAAACTCCCCTATGTGAGCCTATCTATGGCAGACCACTGTAGACCGAATGGAAAACCAGCCAATGCATACCGTCCACGTTGAGGAGACCGCGCCTATATGCAGCTATAAACAGACTTTTGGGACGGGCAAAGAGCATGCCGATCCGGAATCTAAGCCCGAAGTTTGCTGGTTGCCTTCCGGGGCGATAGTACCATAGTACGATAGGAATTGCGAACGTGCGCATATGGAAGCACTAATAACCATGCCGCCGGAAAAGAACTGCTCAATTACCTCGACATATCTCAAAGTTGGATAGATTCGTGTATGTTGTAGCATCTCTTTTCGTGCAGGGGCGTGTAGTGTGCATAGTGCATCAAAGAAAGTTACGGGGA
Source organism: Penicillium cf. viridicatum (assembly GCA_028974045.1). Taxonomy (NCBI): domain Eukaryota; kingdom Fungi; phylum Ascomycota; class Eurotiomycetes; order Eurotiales; family Aspergillaceae; genus Penicillium; species Penicillium cf. viridicatum. Next base: position 909,781 of record JAPQKQ010000007.1, on the reverse strand, counting down.
TTCCTTTGACACCTGCAGTTGTGGAGCTCTTGGATCATGAGACTATGTTCTCCGGCCACGCTGCTTGGTGTTATCTCTTTCTTTAACCAGTAACGCCGCGGGGGCTGAGGGGATCCAAACAGATAGATCGCCTATGGCGGGTTGCGGTGTGGGATTGTGGTGAATTTTATGATTGAATATCCCCATTTGACTTATTGTTTTAGGCTTTAGCTGTTTGGTACTTTCATCTTTTACGATTTTCAAGGGCATGTCTACTAATGGGGTTGTTATAGCTAAAGTCTAAGTAAATAGACTCATCAACTTATCCCTATCTTGCTATTTTGTTCACAACTAATTGCACAGCTTTGAATAGATAAAGGGGCTACGATATAATAATGGATTCTACATTTGCATATAAGCCCATATTAACCTGAGGCCGATCATCTGCAGAAATACCGGGAAATAAGACGGTTGTTGGAATAAATATCCCATGGAAGTTTCTGGGGGTAAACGGCGAATGGGAAGCTTGTTTACATGTAGTCCGGGTATCAGCATAGCCAATCAGCAGTGCATACTCTACCACTTTAACACAAAGAAACAAACTAAAAGCCGAATTCGACAGCGATCGACAAAAGTTGGGCTGCAGGTTAGTAGCGGCAATGCATCTCCCCGCAGGCCCAGCGTCTCGGATTGGATGACCTTGCATCCGACCTGTTGGTTCGGTATGCATTTAGCGTGTTTATACATGTAGCCATCTACATCTGGAAATATCTATAGATGTCCATTATTGGCATAGGAAACCTATGACATCTGAAAATTCTTGTTTTTTGATCAATTAGGAATATATTCGTGTGACAAGAGCTCTACTTGGAAGATTACTACATGGATACATCATACTTTTCAAAATATGTTTATGTGTAGGCCAATCATACTTATAGCCTATGTAAATTTGCTGTTCATCGTTGAAAGTACAAACAAAGCATATACAGGGACAACAACCGTATAAGTCCTAGACATTCCAAATATACCAAGCCTGCTATCCACTTTTTTAATGAACGCAACCAAAAGAGGAAACTCGCGAAGATCAGTAGAGATGTGCCTACTGGCCAGACTGCCAACCTCGGGTTTCCAACGGTGCTTTTGGCTCCTTCGCGCAAATCCCGTTTCCCTTAGCCTCACATGCTTTTACTAGTCTGGTCCGCGTTGCTGATATATGAGTAGGGGGTACGCAGTGGTATTTGCTATCAAAATCCTCATCTCATCGGGATCCTTGATTATCATATATTCAAACTCTGTCTTCAGTCATCTCAATTTTTACCCTTCCCATACCTCCTCTTCATACCTCCTTCATCTACTCTCCATCTCTTCTAGACCCAGCCATTTTGGCACATCAACGACCCATCCCTCATTAGCATTAGAAGATGCGTCCCCTCTCGCTGGCAAGCGGCTCCGGCAACGATAGAGCTATACCCTCTGATGCCCTGGAACCAATCGCTATCGTTGGCCTAGCCACTCGCTTTCCGCAACAAGCAACGACCACCGAGAGTCTGTGGGAGCTTCTCCTACAGGCCCGCTCGACGTGGTCGTCGATACCAAAGGAACGTTTCAACTCAGACGCCTTCTATCATCCAGACCCTGAGCATGGTGGAACGGTAAGTAATACCCGAGCCATGCCAACCAAAGTCATCGTGGAAAATACCCGGCTAACTGATATCTATCTATAGTTTCATGTCCAAGGAGGTCACTACCTCTCAGAAGACCCTGCCTACTTCGATGGCTCCTTCTTCAACATTACAAAGAATGAGCTCTTAACATTGGATCCGCAGCAGCGACTGGTACTGGAGAATATCTACCACGCCCTGGAAAATGCAGGCATTCCATTGACCAGCGCTGTTGGCTCCAACACATCGGTCTATGTCAGTGGATTCAACCATGACTACCTGGGTATCCTCAATTCAGACCCAGAAACCACTTTAAAATACAAGCCCACAGGTGTCACCAATGCCATTCTGTCTAACCGTGTCAGCTGGTTCTTTGACTTCAAAGGACCTAGCATGACTATTGACACGGCTTGTTCCAGCAGCTTGGTGGCGCTACATCTCGCTGTACAGAGCTTACGGTCCAGAGAGACGAACATGGTATGCTATCTGTGTTGACATTGATATTCTTGTGCTAATATACTGATAATCGTCAAGGCTGTCGTCAGCGGTGTGAGCATTCTTGAAAATCCCGTGGAAACCATCGGAATGAGCCACCATGGTCTGTTGGGACCTCAAGGACGGTCTTTCAGCTTCGACTCCCGTGCCGAAGGCTATGCACGAGGCGAAGGTGTAGGCACAGTTATAGTAAAGCCTTTGAGTGCTGCTATCAGAGACGGAGATACCATTCGCGCGGTTATTCGGGAGACCGGAGTCAACCAGGATGGTCGCACACCAGGAATCACCGTTCCCAGTGCAGATGCACAAGAAAGATTAATCCGTGAGGTCTACTGGAGAGCCGGCCTGGATCTCGAACACACAAGATTTGTTGAAGCTCATGGCACGGGAACAAGCACCGGTGACCCAATCGAAGCCGGGGCTCTTGCGAGAGCATTCAAATGTCACCGAGAGACCCCGCTCTATGTAGGGGCGATCAAGTCTTCCATTGGGCATCTAGAAGGTGGCTCGGGTGTGGCAAGCATCATCAAATCTATTCTTACCCTTGAGACTGGGATCATACCTGCAAACTTTGATATGAAGCAGACAAATCCCTCCATTCCCGCAGCGGACTGGGACATTGAATTCCCTACCGAGGCCCTTCCATGGCCATCGCCAGGGTTGCGAAGAGTGTCAGTCAACTCATTTGGAATTGGTGGCACGAATGCTCACTGCATTCTTGATGACGCTTACCACTATCTCAATGACCGCCGTCTTACAGGTGCCCACCGTACCACGTCTACTATTCCCACAGCTCAGAAAATCAAGAGCCGGCTCTTGGCCCTGTCCCGGTCAGGAAATGAATCAAATGATATTGTGACGGATTCATTCGATGACAGCGATCACTCTGGACCTGGGAACACCTTTGTGGACACACCCACAAGCGATGGCCATTGTGCATCACCCACCTTCACATCCTCCACATACACCGGCTTGGTTGAGAAACCAAAGGTGTTCTTGTTATCGGCTTTCGACGAAGATGGCGTCAAGCGGAACGCAGCTGAGTTTGCCAAGTACTTGAACCGGAGAACGACGCAGTCGGTTCTCCATGACCATCTCCTTGATGATCTCTCCTTCACCCTGTCGAAGAAACGATCCCAGTTCCCCTGGAAGAGTTTCGTCATGGCGTCCTCGGTCAAAGAACTCGCATGGAACCTGTCGGAATCAAATTTTGCCAAGCCAGCCAGAACTGCTAGAGTGCCAGAGATTGAATTTGTTTTCACTGGCCAGGGAGCTCAATACCAGGCCATGGGTCGAGAGCTCATGGTCTACCCCGTTTTCCAAGAGTCTGTCGAGGAAGCATCGGACTATATCCGCCGGCTTGGTAGTCCGTGGTCCCTACTTGGTAATAATTTGATTTGCCCGTTTTGTCCAAGTGTGCTCTACTAACGTATTATAGACGAACTCCTAACTGAAAGGCAGACACCCCGAGTCAGCTTGCCCGAAATCGCTCATCCATTGTGTACAGTTTTGCAAATCGCCCTTGTGGATCTCTTGGCCAGTTGGGAAATCTTCCCAAAACATGTAACGGGTCACTCGTCCGGTGAGATCGCTGCCGCTTACTGCTCCGGCAAACTGTCGCGCGAAGGCGCCTGGAAAGTTGCATACTACCGTGGGTACGTATCTTCCAAGCAGCTTTCTGCAAATGGAGCGATGATGGCCGTGGGTCTGGACGCATCGCAACTGCAGCCCTATCTGGACTCTGTGAAGAAGGACAACACCGGGGAGCTCATCATCGCCTGCCGCAACAGTCCCAAGAACAACACTGTGTCTGGAGACAATGCCATGATTGATTGCCTCAAGAATGTTCTCGATGCCGATAGCATCTTTGCTCGAAAGTTGGACGTCAAGAATGCTTATCACTCGGCCCACATGCATGCGATTGCCCAGGATTACCTTCGTCTGATGGGAACGCTTCCTTATGGAAGGCGACTCGCAGCTCCACACCAAGTGCATATGTTTTCCACTGTCACAGGACAGGAAGTCAAAGAGGAACATCTGCCTGCTCAATACTGGGTGGATAATATGGTTTCCCCTGTTCTTTTCACGAGCGGGTTGGTTGCAATGACCTCAAGACCAATTTCCAGCCATGGCTCCACCGATTCAACGGATTCTTTGTGCCTTATTGTGGAAATAGGGCCTCACTCAACCCTGCAGAGTGCCATCAAAGAGACACTGGCCTTGAAGAGCCCCAAGTTGGAATTCAAGTACCTGGCCGTTCTTAAACGGACAGATCACAGCCTCAATACTCTACTCACTACAGTCGGATTCCTAGCTTCAAGTGGATGTGAATTGGACTTCCACGCTGTGAACCAAGCTTCTCGCTCTAAGGCAAGAAGGCGACCCAGACTGCTGGTGGACCTGCCACCATACAGTTTCAAGCATACCGAGAAGATTCTGTTTGAGAGTCGACTGAGCAAGAATCTTCGGACTCGAAAGTTCCCTCGTCATGACCTCTTTGGCGCACCAATTACGGATTGGAATCCCACTGCTCCCAGATGGAGACATTTTATCCGATTGAACGAGAACCCCTGGTTAAGGGATCATATGGTAAGTCTAAATTTGCCTACAAGATAACTTCATCCATTAACATGGCCTAGGTCACTGGCAACTACGTCTACCCTGGCGTGGGTTATCTGATCATGGCAATTGAAGCATCGAGGCAGTTGGCCGGCGAGGCAAAGGTCACTGGTTTTCAACTACGAAAAGTCAACATCCGAAGAGCCTTGATTGTCCCTGATACCAAAGAAGGGATTGAAGTCTCCTTGGCAATGGCAACTCTCGAAGACTCCCCGACGTCATCGCGAACGTGGCGCCGGTTCCAAATAACTTCCTACAATGGATCGAGCGACGAGTGGACAGAACACTGCACTGGCCACATCACCGTCGACCACGAAACAACTTCTGACCCAGTGGACAATGGCCGCGAAGCAGAGGAAGAAAGCCGAGCTTTGGAATCAGAACTTTTCCGCGCAAATGAGATATGTGCCAAGTCCATGGCCTTCAAATCTACATACAACAACCTCCAGACATCCGGCCTCAATTTTGGTCCTTTGTTCCAGAACCTTACAGACGTTCGCGCAAGTGGGCGTGGGCTCGGTAGGGTTGTTGGGTCAGTGACGGTACCAGCCATTGCACAGTCTATGCCAAAGAAACATCTACATTCTCATCTCATCCAACCTGCCACAATGGATAGCATGATCCACTTGATGATCGCGGCTGTTCTCGACTTTACCAACAAGTCCACCCTGGATCAGATCAGATTGCCAACTTTCATACGCGATGTCTGGGTTTCATCAGATCTGAATTCAACCCCAACCCACAAATTCACAGGACATGCAACCGTGTCTATGGTGGGATCTGATAAATTTGAAGGCCAAATCCAGATGCTGGATGAGGGAACAAACACACATCGCATCTATATGGACGGTATCGAGCTCACTCCACTGGAGTCTGGTCTTGCTGAAAGCAGTGAGCGAAAGCTGTGCAGCGCGATTGAATACAAGCCCGACCTCCATTTCCTCGACTCCAAATCCGCCTGTGCACTGACTTCTCTCGATGCTACCGATGACGCCGAGGCTCTGTACTGGGTCAAGCGTCTTCAGCTTGCAACGATGCTCTATGTCGTGGATGCACTGGACGAGCTCAAGGACATTGATGTTATGAAACTTGATTTGCACATGCGAAGATTCGCTGACTGGATGAAGCATATGAAAGGGCTGCTTGAGTGCAATCAAATAATCCATCTACCTTACAACGAATTCCAGGAGGCATTTCAAGACGAGGCTCTCAAGGAAGACATTGGCAAGGAAATCGAGGCCCACAGCGCCGAAGGTGCCATCACAGCCCGAATGGGCCGCAACATTGCCCAGGTTGTGCGCCAGGAGACTGATCCGCTGGATCTCATGTTCGGTCAAGATGCTGTGATGGAACAGGTGTACAAGGAAGGCCTGCACTTGTATAACCTGCCACAGCATCTACAGAACCACCTGACTCTCCTCCGCCATCAGCATTCCGAGCTAAACATCCTCGAGATTGGCGGTGGCACCGGCAGTTTTACTGCTGAAGTTCTGGCTGTTCTTTCGCCAGACCTTGCGAAGAGCAAAGGCAACATTGCCAGCTACACATTCACGGACATTTCATCCGGCTTCTTCGAAAAAGCAAAACAGCGTTTCCAAGCATGGACCGACATCATGAACTTCCAATCGCTCAATATCGAGCGAAGCCCAGCCGATCAGGGACTCCAACTAGGGATATATGACCTGATATTCGCTGGCAATGTCATCCACGCCACTGCAAACCTTCAGAATGCTTTGCAGAACCTACGATCTCTATTGAAACCGGGTGGCCAGCTCATCATGCAGGAAGGAATCCGACAGGACTTCCTCTGGTATCCACTTGTTTTCGGTCAGCTTCCCGGGTGGTGGTTGGGCGATGAGCCGTGTCGTCAGTGGTGTCCCTACATCCCGGCCACTGAATGGAATCCTCTGTTGCTGAAAGCAGGATTCTCGGGCATTGATGTCGAGTACCCCAGTTCGAACGAACCGGATTTGACATGGCAAAGTATTCTGGTTTCTTCTGCCATCGAAACACCCAAGGAGAAGTCATCGAATACCGCAGTTATCTTGATGATGGGTATATTGAAAGGGGAGGTCATTGAAAACCTCCTAGGAATTTTGCCGGAGCTGGGATACACGAGTGTTCTTGTTAAGGAGCCTCAAGAATTGGAAAATTCTACCCTGCAGGATGCACTTTACATCTCATTGATTGACTTGGAGATTCCTTACCTGTTTGATATGAACGAAGTGGCATACAGCAGACTCAAGAAGTTGCTCACCGAGTGCCAAAACTTACTGTGGGTGACCTGCAATCCCCTCACGGATCCACATGCAAGTATGAGCCTCGGTCTTCTCCGAACAGTGCGCTGGGAGCGAGATTCTGATGGCTCAAATATCGTCATTTTGACAGAGGCGGAGCCGGAGTCGGAGATCGCTTCGCCAGAGAGTCTTGCTACGGCCGTCGGCAAGATTGTCAAGCGGCAATTTGTGGACAAGCCTGAGAATGATCGTCACGCCGAGTACATGTTGCAGAATGGTATCATACACATTGGCCGTTTGAACGAGTGGGAGGCTGCGGATCAGTTCCTTGTTGCGCAGTCTTCTCAGCAAGCTCCTCAGCTTCAACGCCTCTGTGATTATGATGCTCCCATTCAGTTGCAGGAGGCTGCTGTTAGCACCGGGGAATACCACTGGGTCATTGACACGCAGCATGAAGAACCGCATAAAGACATTGAGGTCGAGATTGAGATCCGAGCAATTGGTCTCTCTTCGGATGTTTCCACCGGCCGCCTCGCGAATGAGATTGCTGGTGTTGTGAGCAAGGTCGGATCAAAAGTCGAAGGCCCGGCCCTAGGTGACAGAGTCATCTACATCTCGGGAGGACAAAAGGGCAGTTCCGTCCGAACTCATGGTCGAGCTGATCAACTGCAGCTCGTGAGAATCCCCGATGAGATTTCGTTCGAAGTCGCAGCCGGTTTGGCTTGGGCATACGCGACAGCGATCCAAGGACTCGGAGAGATAGCTCATCTGGCACCGGGAAACACTATCCTGGTCCACACCAGTGCAACGGATATCAGTCAAGCGGCTATTCAGTATGCCCAGATGATTGGAGCTACAATCTACGCTACAGTGGGAACAGTCGAAGAACGTGATTTGCTTGTCTCTGACTACGGTATCTCTCAAGGCCGTATCTTCTCTAGAAGAGACCTAGGCTTCGTCAAGGGTATCATGCGGTGCACGCAGAATACTGGGGTTGACGTCGTCTTCAACGCACTGAGCGGCGAGGCACTCCGGGGGTCAATTGCATGCCTTGCTCCATTTGGGGCATTTATTGATGTGTCGTATCCAGATCTGCGAGCCGATACCACAGTCGAGCTGGTCTCTTTGCCTCGCAATGTGAGTGTCCACACCGTCGACATTGCTTTTCTGGCTCATCATCGACCAAAATTGGTTCGTCTTCTGCTCACCGAGGCATTGGGATTGTACTCCGAAGGCAAGATCGGTCAACTCCGAACAACAACTGTCATGGACTTCACTCAGATCAAAGAAGGCATTCGAGCTGCGCAGAGCAGAGAAGCAGCAAAAGTTGTGATTGCGCCTAATCTGTCCAACATGGTCCCTGTGGTCCCACGACCACTCTCGCCATGTCACTTTGACCCATGTGCCTCATACGTTCTTGCTGGTGGCTATGGCGGCTTGGGGCGCAGTTTAGCACGATGGATGGCATCTCGGGGTGCAACGAGCCTGATTATCCTATCCCGCTCATCGGCTTCCAGTCCAGAGAAGGTGGAATTGATTGCCGATCTCGACAAAATGGGCTGCAAGGTCCATTCCCTCGCCTGCGATGTCGCCGATATCTCTAGCCTCCAGCAATTGTCAGCAGATGACTTTTCGAATCTACCTCCTATTAAAGGATGCATTCAGGGATCCATGGTACTACGAGTAAGTCACCACACCTTGGTTTACTAGATATACACCAACTAACATATTACTAGGACGGAGCCTTCGCCGGACTCTCCTTTGAAGACTGGCAAGCAGCCATCAAACCCAAAGTCCAAGGCTCATGGAACCTGCATACAGTCCTACCAGACAACATGGACTTCTTCATCATGCTCTCCTCAGTCGCAGGCGTCTTCGGCAACCGCGGACAATCAAACTACGCCGCAGGCAACACCTTCCAAGACACACTGGCCGCATACCGTGTCTCGAAAGGCATGCAGGCTGCCAGTATAAACCTAGGCAGTGTTTCCAACGTGGGCTGGGTTGCCGAGAACCGAAGCTCGATGCGCACACACACAGCAACATTATTCGAGCTTCTCCGCGAAGAAGAAGTCCACGCAACAATCGACTTCCTCATCCGCGACCATCAAGACGGCGGCAATGCATCGTCGCGCTCACAGCTTGTCCTCGGTCTTCCGACTGCGGAGATGTGTCGCCAGAACGGCGTGCCGCTGCCTACGTACCTGAATTACTCGATGTTCACGCACTTCCGGAACACGGCCACGGCGAAGAGTAGTGAGATCTCTCAGCAGAAGACTGTTAGTATTGCTGCGCTTTTGTCGGCGGCTTCGGGTGTCGAGGGTGCTGTGGCTGTTGTGTCTGATGGGATTGTCGAGAGACTTGCTTCGCTGCTTGCTATTCCTTCTTCGGAACTCGATGCTCAGCGCTTCGGCTTTGGGGGTATTGACTCTCTTGTTGCTATGGAGTTCCGGGCGTGGATTGTTAAGGAGCTTAAGGCTGAGGTTTCTTTGCTTGATATCATGGGAGCGGAGAATATTAGGGCTTTGAGTGAGAAGGTTGCTGGCAGGAGTCGTTTGGTTGCTGGAGGATCCAGTTCTTCTGAATCTTCCTAAGTGATCTTTTTATCTCTTTTCAGTGAGTTTCTTAAAGTTTGTTTTTGAGACTGCTCTGTGCTGGGTTGTCATGATTTATTGGTCTCACGTCTGACGCCCCGTTACGAGATATGACTATCCTGCATCTTTTTTTCCCAAGGGCATTTTTCTAGGCTCTTTTTTCAACGATTTTGAAAGTAGATTCGGCGATTAACAGAACGCATATGAATTAATTTCTACATACCTTCCATCCAAGAAGATTTAGGATTTAATAAATGAGATTCTTCGAATTTATTCATCCGACTCGTACTTTGAGCATAGAAAAACTTCCATTCCGACATATTAATAGTAGCAAAATGCTGTGCTTGCATTAAAACTTAGCTTATCCAAATCCTAGACCTTGCATTCATTATTCGTTATGTTCATCAACCTTGGAACATCTACCGTCCAGACCCCGAGGGGAAATAACCCCGTAAGCCCTGTCCAGGAACCGCACAAACCGCCAACTTTGGTTGAGCTCCCGACCGCTCATGATGCCACGCTCGTTCGCGCAGGGCCAAGTAAACTGAGCGGAACGGCTGGAGGTCACCAGGAAGCCGAGCAGGCGGTTTACGAGGATCGAAGCCCAGCTGCTGGAGTTGCGACTCACACCAATGCAGAGTATCTGGCGGTAGATATTGCTCTGTGTCGTAGTCGACATGGTTTTGTTGCATGGCCTGCAGCGTCGGGACATCGGCTGGAAGACCGAAGTTCTCTACGCCCTTGGGAGGGTGGTGGTAGTTCATATAGGGTTTTCCGGGTGTGCGCTCCGGGTGGTCCGTTTGTTTGCGGATGTTGTGCATGTTCCAGGTTTGAACGTAGGATTTGATGTGGGAGCGAAGAGTGGGCATGTAGATTGCGAAGAGAGCGACTTGTTCGGGGGTTACTGTTGATGAGAAGAGGCCTTCGTTGTGAAGGTCGCGGAAATAGTTCTGGCTGAGGTCAGTATTATGTGATTGGATGTCGGAGAAACTGTGGAAGTTGAAAGTCGACTAACATGGTAAAGGGTTACCACTGATTTAGCAAGCTGGGCCCACCAGGATTCAATCCGGTGGGTATCTGTGGCTCGTCCGGGTGCACAGCATTGCTCACGATGAACATCCGGTTCAGTGACGCGACGGAGCGCAAAGTGAGCATCGGCTAGAAGAGGAACCTCGGACTCAAGATCAGATCGAAGAGTGCGTGGCTGGCGGTTTTTAGAAGCAACAGTCTCAAGGTGGTTTTTGAGAACGCCCGCGGCCGTGTGAGCATCCACGCCAACATGAATCCAGAGTACATATCGAGAATACGCATCGAGTTCAGCATGAATGCGGAACCCGAAATTGGCTAACTTTGAGTACCCATTCACGTGCCAGGTCAGATTAGGGCCGGCTAGAATCTTTGGCGGGGGAGGACGCCGGGGCACATCGCTCGTGCGGCGTTCCACCGTATCCGGGCGCAGCATGCGGTAGACACTGTAGAGACGATCTCGGGCAAAGACGTACCCCTTGCTTCGGAAGTGGTTGTGTAGTAGTTCCTTTCCATATCCCTCGATGGTCCCCTTGTCCATTTCCTCGGTCAGAGCGTCGAGGATCTCCTGGACCTGTGCTTGTTGTTGTGTAGGCGAGTCAAGGCGGAGGCGGATGCCGAGCTGGTGACGGAGTCTGCGGAGCGTACGGTTGGAGACATCGTAGCCCTCGTCGTGTAGAACAGTGACGATCTCTTGGTCGGTCAGACCCACGTCGAAAAAAAGGTTTTTGATGCGGGCATGCAGCGCTGGATTGGAGGAATTGTTCTCCTTAACTTTCTTGACGCCCCATACCTGTAGGCGTTTGTTCAGAGTACGCGCCGAGATCTGAATGTCATGCTGCCTCTTCAGGTGCTTGCAAATGTCGTCACTCTTCATTTTCTTTTCAAACAGGCCAATGATTTCGGCTTTGTATGGGTCGATGTCCACCCGAGGGCGGCCCGTCACCTTACTTGGCGTATCAGCTGTATTCTCCATTTTCCTAATTCAGATCAACCAATGTTGACAAGAAGTAGCCGTGGGGAGATGTTGGCGGTTGGGGAAATGCGGGCGGTGTGCGAGAACTACCCGGCAGAAATCGACCGCCTTGATTTTTTTGTTATCGCAGCGACTCTTCTCGAAAAGCAACGTCCTCGCTCTGCTCAGTCACTCACGATCTCTTTTTCGGTTTAATCTCACTCAGCCGAAACAACCGCCACCATGGTCCGTGAACTCAAGCACCACGAGAAGAAGTACGTCCGCACCTACAATCCAACCCGCAGAAATCTCAACCCGATCCCATCCAATATCTTCAAAGCTTCACGATACCACAACGATCAATTGCTAACAATAAAACCCCTGCAGGCTTCTCCGGAAGGTCGACTTTCACAATTACAAGTCGGACGGCAACCACCGCGAACATGAAATCCGCCAAAGATACCTCCTCCAAGACCCAATGGACTACCGCAAATACAATGCGCTCTGCGGTTCTCTTCGCCAGCTCGCGCACAAGCTCTCCCAACTGGACCCGGATGCGGACCCGCTGCGCAAGAAGCTCGAATCCGAGCTACTCGAGAAGCTGTGGCGCATGGGTATCCTGAAGCAGTCCCGCGAGCAGGGCGCCGGTCTGTCCAAGGTCGAGCGCGAGGTTACAGTTTCTGCGCTGTGCCGTCGCCGATTGGCTGTCTTCATGGTGCGCTCTGGCATGGTTGAGACTATTAAGGCTGTAAGTTGCGGAGTGGAACTTGGTTCGGGGTTGAGTGTATGTAATGGAACGCTGACGTTTTTTTTACTAGGCTACTACTTTCATTGAGCAGGGCCATGTCCGTGTTGGTACGGAGGTCGTCAATGACCCTGCTTTCTTGGTTACCCGCAACATGGAGGACTTCGTCACCTGGGTTGATTCCAGTAAGATCAAGCGCAACATCTTGCGTTACCGCGAGAAGCTGGATGACTTTGATCTTCTGTGATGGACTCGGTTAAAAAAAAGCATTTTGGGTTTTTGTTCTGATATACCCGGCGCTTGTGCATTGGGACCTGTTTAGGTTTGGCGTATTGATGTTTCATGAAATTATATCTCATGTCCAAGGTTCTCTGGATAACTCAATATAAATATGAATACTACCTATATTCTACAGAACTGTAGAGAGTAACCCGCTGTACACCTCCAAGTCCTGCAACATTCCACACCTCTACTGCACTGAAAGTGGCGATGAGAAATCCAATTCCAGCTCCAGGACAAATCATGACGTTTATTCAAGACCCTTATTACCATTATCCAGTCTCATTTCTACCTTTTCAAGAAAATCAAACTTATATTACGGAATTTGGGCTCTTCCTATCGACAGCTGGCATCAGTGTGCGACGCAGTAATGGCCCGGCTGGATAAGCTATTGTGCCAGACCGACATCCTCTATCAAGTCCTTAGTCAACAAAGGTGTGCTTTCACGATCCTTTCTTCTGCCGCAGCATTCGAGCCCTATCTGGACTGGGCAAAAGAAACCCGTGGGATGTTTAAAGAGGGTACCTGGGATACACGGGACGGCGAATCTCGAGTATGGCGCGACATTGAGTCTCATGATGTTGATCCATACAATATCTGGCTATTGGGTCACAACGCATGTTGTTGATTGGTTTACGCCGCCCAATATCAACTTTATTTAGTTTTATATTCTGCTAAGAAAGCAACTCTGAACCTGAATACTGTTTTCGGAAGTTACGTTTCCCCTCACTTTTGCGATCACTCTCCGTATTGTATGCCCGTGGAAACTTAGTTCATGCCTAGTGAACAAATCAGGGCCCTCAGAGATGATGATCAGTGAGTGGATCGGGGTGCTCAGGTGATGATCAGGCGATGCTTAGTAGCAAAGCATTTTGTTCCAAGCTTCCAAATATCATGATCAGTGATCAAGTCAGGATACTCAGGTCGTGCAAGATTCTACTCGGTAACCAAAAAGCGGCAAGAGGTAAGTAAAACAGAAAAAGAAAGGGTTCAGATGCCAGATATTATCCGTTATGTATGTACCATATGGGGCTATGTACAGCGTTCCAATAACAATAAGGGTATCTCAGTCAAAAAAAAAACGACAGGAGCAATGCAACGAATGCAAAAGGGACTGGAGATAAGGATAGGCCAGAGAGTGAGCTTCCCGCGGAAAAGGGACATGTTGGACGGCAGGATAGGAAGCACTGGATGCAAATGCAGATCATCACTCGGGGATCATGGTATCATAGGAAAAGTAGTTGAGGCAGTGTAGTTTTGAGAGCAGCACCTGTGCTATGCTCTGTGTGACAAGGTGATAGTGATAAATGTTGGAGAATCCAAGTCGGAATCAAGAATTTAGGTATTAGGGAGAGGAGAAGACTTCGAACGGAGACACGTCCAACGTTTTCGAGCGCCATCGGGGAAATCTTTATTTGAATTCGAGTTTGAGGTCGGTGTCTTGCCCAGGAAATCCAAGAGCTGAGTCTGTGACTTTCCCTGATGAGAATCCGGTTCTGGCTCTTCATCTTCGGGGATGTCCATACGGAACCGACGCACGCTGCCTTCGCGCTCAGTCTTGCCCTCCTCGAAGAACGGGGTGCGAGTCTCGCGGGACTGAAAGCAGCGAGGCGCGACGCGGCGCCAGAGACCCCGGACACCACTGCTTGCGCGGTCGATCTTCTCGTACTCACGCCGGCGGGTATCGGGTGAGGTCCACTCCATTACTGTCGCCGGGACATGGATGGACGAGGACGAGGGGCTGTGGTGGTGGTTGGTGGGCAAGGTGTTTGATCGATCTCTTGATGTGACGAAGTGTGGTGCGCTCGGCGAGGTCGGTGAAGTAGACTCTGGCTCGAAGCGGAAGCTGGAATATGAAGGTGCGATTGGTGACGAGGGTGCTGAGTTGCCTTTCTCTGTTGATATGCGGCTATCTCGCTGAGATCTATATGTGTCTGATGCTGTCCGGTGTAGAGAAGGTCTTGTCTCGGTTGAGGATCTGTTTGATCCATCGCCTTGGAACAGACGGCATGACTCCCGGTGTAGAGCTAGCAGTGACTCGCGCTTGTCCTGCATGGAACTGCGACGTGATGTGACAGGCACGATAGTGGCGTTGGGCACAGCCCGGCGTGGTGAGTGGACGGAACTGCGACGGCTGTTGGGTCGCGATCGCACGGTGCTGCGGGATGCCGAGCGAGAGTGACTGATCGAAGTAGATGTCGATGTTTGTGATTCTCGGCGGCCAGGCTCATTTCCCGGTGGGTTGATCCTTTTCACCTTAGGTGCCATCTCAGATGGGGATATAGGGGATATAGGTGATTCGCATCCCAGGAGCTCTGTGATAATGGGCTCGCACTTGGAAATAGCCAAAGATGGCTTAAGGGCCAAACATGTGACCGAAGCCATTTCCCGTCAGCGGGAAACTTTGATCATAGGCAGGTGCCCTGATCAGATGTATATATCAAGGGGCAGTTGGCAGTTGGCAGTTCATGTAAGATCAAGATTAGGGCTAAAATGTATTAAAACGAGAGGTCGACTCCATCTTGAAGATAGGCAGTATGAAACAAAATAAAAGGTAAAATAGTAAAATAGTAGAACGAAACTCAAGCAAATCTCTTTCCTTTTATTATTTTGAATATGAGCACACCGCTCCTCATTTATTTTAGCGGAGTGGGGGGGGGGGGGGGGCGTCTAGAGTGTCTAGCCATGATCGTCCTATGAAGGCGCGTACCCTGCAGTTACTTGCAGTTACAAATGCAGGGGCTTTATTGTAATAGAGTATGGGGTAAATATGCTATGGTAATTTATGGTGCTAATAATAAAGATAATAATAAAGATAATAAGGCTACAAGGGCCTATTCACCACATGGTCACATTGTCAATGTAGAAACTCTGTTTGGATCAAAGAATTCGATAAATAATAAGTTAACGAGTTAAGAGGTTCGACTAACTTTGTTAAACTTTACTAAACTAAGTACATATGTACCCTAAACCAGGGAGTACGCTAACCTATGATAGACATTGCATCCTACATGTGTGTGTTGGGAAGCCCTAGTCTCAACGATCTACAAAATACTTTCTCAGAAATAAAATACTTTCAATGCATCCAACTCTTCAACTTTAAAGAGAATAAAGGAACTCGGGGTTCTCCCGATCGGTCAAATCAAGGAACCTACAAAAATTAGCAAAAAATTAGCAAAAAATTAGCAAAACAGTTAATAAATGTCGACATCATAAATGACTCACTCTTGATTTTCTAATCTCACATACTCCGGTCGAGCAGTGAAAAGAATCTTCTTCTCATTCTCGCGGCGATACCACATCCAGACCCCGACCAGCAGGAACAAAGACACCCCCCAGCACACGATAACAGTCACCTCGGCGGGGACATAGCGGGGGGCATCCTTCGGACGGAAGGTTTGTGGGCCTGGAAATTGTGTTAGCGTGCTCTCCATATTTCTTTTACCCCTTATCACTTTATTTTCTCTGTATGGAGTACTCACCGATAATATTTCCAACACAATATCCAATCAAATACAAAGCCGCCACAGTCGTCTTCTTAGTATATCCCGCGACATTCGAAGAAATCAGCGACAACAATGCCACGAAAGGTGTCGGACTGGCTTGTGTGAGGTAATAGCCAATCAAACGACCGACATTGTTCGATAATGGCAGAGCGACAATGAGCAGCATTCCTATGATTGCAGCGACTAGCCCACCCAAACTAGCAAGGATGCGCTGCCCTGTGATATGTCCCACATAGCCGTTGAGCAACAGTGCAACGATTTCCACTGCGCCACCGGGGACACCCAGGATCAGACTCTCTTTCGCGTTGTATCCGAAACTTGTAATCTGTGATAGACTGGTCAGCATGCTTGGAACCTTCCAAGTATTTACAGGCTACCGTCAACATACCAACTGACTAAAGAAATTGGAAATACCCCCATTCGGAATATCGGCAATCAAAGCATAAAAGAAGAAAGCCCAGGTCATCGGATCCAAAAGCGCCTCCTTGACCTGATATAGCTTGAAATGCTTATTTCCAATGCCTTGCTGGTTGACCCGCACACGCGCAACAGCCAAAATGCGATCTTCTTCATTTAACCAGCGCGCATTGAGTTGGTTGTCTGGCACAATCCAAAGGAATACCAGTCCCAGGCAGATGGTGAGGAGGCCAGTGACGAGGAAGACAATCTTCCATGGCTCGATGGAGGACCCGTGTTTCTCGGTGCCGACGGCGATGCCGTACGCGACTACCCCGCCGAACATCTGGCCCACGCCGTTGAAGCTGAACCAGATGTTGACGCGGCTGCCTTGTTCTTGTTTTGTGTACCACTGTTTGGGAATTAGCTAATTAGCTTGATCCATTGTATCTTATTTATAGTCATGAGTTTTGTACCTGGGAAGTTAACAGTGCAAAGCCCGGTGTCACAGCGGCTTCGAATACACCGAGCATAAAGCGGATAGCGATAGCACCGGAGTAGTTATTGACAGCGGCGAAACAGCTGAGGATCACTCCCCAGATCAAGATGCAGGCTGCAGAGTATTTTGCTAGTGGGAGGCGCTGGAGGAGGCGGTTGGTCGGGTATTCCCAGGCCAGATAACCTATGCAGAAGAACTATTAGGTTTAATGGCCCCGGAGAAGAATCAATTTTAAGAGAAAAGTAGAGATGTAACATACCAAAGTAGAACAAACTCCCGAGCCACTGATACTGGTCTCCTTCGAGATTCAGATCCTTTTTAAGACCCATAACACTGGCATAGGAGAGGGTGGTTTCTATACATCGGGGCACGGATTAAAACTCGAGTCGACTAAACAGCCAACAGAACAAAGCATAAAACCAAGCTTGTTCTTGCCTTGCTCCGTTTAGAAACAAAATCGAGGAAAAGGTATACATACTATCCAGATAGTTCATGCCATAGATAAAGCACATGATCGGCATCATATGCCAATCAATAATACTTAACAAGCGGCGATTCGTGGCCTCGTCCAGCTCAATGGTTTCACCCTGAAGATCACCCAAGGCCTTCAGAGCCTCATCAGCGTCATGTGCATGCTTCTCAATCGTAGAGTCAACATGTTTTATTTTGCCCGCGTCGATACCGGCGTCTACGCTAGAGGAAATGCCAATAGCTTTTTCCTCCGAGGCCATAGTGTCGGTTTTATAAGGTAGAACGTAAGAGGATGGGGCAGTAGAGTAATTAATATCAGATAAGGTCACACAGGATAAAACAAGCTCTCGCCAAGTTAGCGGTGGTGCAACTATAAGCAATACCAAGGCAATGCATAAAAAAGATCAAAAGGAAAACCACAGCCGGGCGGGCACAGCTAAATAACGTAAAAGAGTAAGGTCGAGAACTCCGCACGTCCGATAACAATAACTATAGGACGATCTTACTTAATACCAAGTAGGTTAGTTACTGTATCCGGTACCCTGTACCTCCAAGCAAAGCCGGCTTAGCTGCACTGCACCGTTATCTCGTGAGAATCTCCTCGACACTTTCTCCTATCAAGCAACGCAACACATGCAGCTCGGCAAGTAAGTTGTGGGTCTCTACACGATAAGAAGCTGTTTTATCTCGAGTTGGCGGTTTCTGATGTGTCTCATTGGACGTTCAAGAGAGGGGATTGAGGGGAATGATCGGCAGTTTAGTTTAGGTATCTTTATAACCAAAAGGAGCGTAAGTCATCCCCCTTACAGTAGGTGCTAGGAGACTAGTCGTGATACTATGTAGTTAACCGTTGTACATTTACTTGGCACGGATATGTACATATCTCCGTTATTAGATGCGGAGATGTGGAGGCTTCAATGGAGGTAATGGAATCTTTCCCCAACTTCTATTTTCTCTTTCTTTTGTTGACATTTATTCCCTGGAATATCAAATATCCTCCAGATAATCTATTAGAACATAGACTTAAGATAGCCCTGGTATAGATGAGAATAAATTATTACTAAGCGTACAGTTTAGGTAGCTGAAACAAAGGCCACTAAAGTACAAAGTACTTTCTACCATCTACAGTCAACTACGCTTGATTTTCTAGTCCCTATCTATATACTATGTATCTCTGCTGTATCCAGTCTCACTAGAAACAGCTATTTTATTGGTGATATATATTCTTTCAGCAGCCCCGATGGTCTCATATCCTCGTGCCCACCCAGCGTCGGAGCCCACCACAGACCACCATCAAATAACCAAGCCACGGAAACAGGCGTGTTTGGTATGTTTTCATACCCTATCTTCCTCTCCCGAATTTGGAGCTAAACAATGATCCGCCATCAAGGCATGTCGTCGACGAAAGAAGCGTTGCATGTTCGGCATGCAGTCGCTGGAAGATGGAATGTGTCTATGCTTCAGGCTCCCAGACGCCATTGGATTATGAGGTTTCCACCCCCAACAGCGCTCTGGAGATGGACCTTGCCGCCTTTGTTCAAACCTGCCTACTACATCTTTTGATTTCCTACCGGAGTTTTTCCCGCTTCCCTCGGATACTAACCATGGGTTATTGGGCTACAGCGAACAATCTACAGACGGTTTGGCGCTGGTCGATCCCTCTCGGCCATCGTCAACGATCAACCTATAATGTCTACATACCTATTTAGGTATTTGGGTAGTATAACTAATTAGTAGTCACCCTGCGGGCGGCGGGGCGGGACCGACCTCCCCGACATCCCTGTTGTATACCAAGTCTCTCGTTGGATAGATGTAGGTAATAGGGCTGCTCATTCTGACAAACATATGTCTGGCGGAGGCCGATCTGTAAGCGTGGAAGATGCTGCCATCGTTGTATAACATAGGGCTAGCTACTTGTCGGTGTACGTACGGGGGATATGTAATAGGGGGAATTACGTCAAGGACAGGTCAGCCCTGGGGATATTACAATGTACAACATATCGACATACTTACACTTCTGGTTCCGTGGTGGGTTCTAACAACGTTGAAACAAAAGTACGGTTGTTACTCTTATCTGTTGTCCGGGTGGTGTCACAATCTGGAGTTTGGAGAAGGCCTTATCAAAGCTACTCAAAATATTCAGATGTTTAGAGATCCGCTCTTGATCTCATGATTCACCGAAGACGGGGTGAAACATACTGTTAAGCACTTGCATGTTGGACTTAACCTTACCCTTGCATCGTCTGTACATGCAGGAAAGCCCTTACATAACACTGGAAAGACCCGTGAACAACGCTAATATAAGAGACCACCAGGCTGCAAAAAAACGTTATATATCACGCCATCAAATATATATTTTTCATTATGCATCACCACTCATGTAACTACAGTGGAACGTGTACTGCGCTCTATTGCGCACCCACGCGGGCCAGATACGCCTCCCATCCCTGCTGCTGGTACTGCTTAGCAGCCTCAACAGGGTCCGCAGCGGCATAGATACCACGACCAGAGATAATGAAGTCGGCACCGCGGCCAATAGCCGACTGCGGTGTCTGGTACTGCTGACCGAGCTTATCACCCTTAGACGAGAGATTGACGCCAGTGGTGAAGACGACGAAGTCCTCGCCCTGGGTGGGCGCCTCGGTAGACTCGACCTCGCCCAGCGAGCGGGTGGAAACAAATCCCAGAACAAAGCTGGGGTACTTGCGCGCGATGTCAACGGAGGCGGAGGTGTAGGAGCCTGTTGCGAGGGATCCCTTGGAGGTCATCTCGGCGAGGATGAGGAGGCCGCGCTCGGAGCCGTAGGGGAAGTCAGTGGCCTGGGCGGTTTGCGCGAGGGCCTCGACGATGCCCTCGCCGGGAAGGACGGAGCAGTTGATTATGTGGGCCCATTCCGAGATGCGGAGGGTGCCGTTGTGGTACTGTTTCTGGACTGTGTTGCCGATGTCGATGAATTTGCGGTCTTCGAAGATGAGGAAGTTGTGCTTTTGGGCTAGGGCGTTCAGGCCGTCGATTGTTTCTTGGCTGAAGTCGGAGAGGATGTCGATGTGGGTTTTGATCACGGCGATGTAGGGGCCAAGGCCTGGGGATGGGGTTAGTGGGCTGTTTCGTTGGAGGGGTGGGCTGGGCTGGGTTCACTTACGGTCGGCGAGGTCCAGGAGCTCCTTTGTCGTGGTCACGTCAGCGGAGACGGTGACATTGCTCTTCTTTTCTTCGGCGACTTGGAAAAGCTTGCGCGCAAGAGGATTGGGGTGCGATTGAGCGCGGGCGCTATAGGTCAATTGCGACTTGGACGACATGGCGGGGCTGGCGGGGTGAAGAGGTGGTTGTTATGTATTTGGTATGTGATTTTGAGATTTTAAGAGAAGGGAAATGGAGCAAACGACAAATGCCTCTAGAGAATATAATTGCCTTTTCAAGTCCAAAAGTAGAAGAATAGAAGCAAGTTTGAGTCGAAGACCATCGGGGAACTTTTTCTGCCACAGTGGACCCCACTGGCTAATCTTCCGAGGCTGGAACTGTGGCGCATAATACGTTGCATTGCATTCGACATAAAAATACATAGGACGTCTTCAATTTCAAGACATTTTAGAGGATTTCAAGATTCGAGCGCTTAGAAAGAAAGCAGTGGCCGTCCAACACCGTAGATACTTAATCCCCAAAGAGCACCCTGCACCAACCAGAAGGACGCGCCTATCATGCGGCCCTTACCCTGCGGCTTGCTCGAGTACACATAGCCGTAGAGGAACAGAGCGCGGAAGAAAACCCACAGAGCGCCCAGACCAGCAGCCAACTCCGGGTACTTCAGACCGGCGACCAGGGTGAAGAGCATTGTCTGCGAGGCGTTCTCGAGGAAGTTGGTGTGGGCGCGCTGAGCGCAGTTGAACTTCTCAGCTTTGGCCTATAATCGGTTTAGTAGGTGCCATTTGATACTCAATAGGAAGTACATATATATATGTTTCCATTGAATACGGGGGACTTGCGAAGCCCGGGTGATAGACGGGGAATGAGACGCACATTTTCCTTGCATAGCTCCATGGAGGCATAGCTGTGGGGGTAGGGCACCTTGGCCTCCTTGCGCAGGCTGCCAGTGATACAGCCATGAACGAAGCCCAAGACGGGGATGGCGCCAAGTGCCACGGCAATGACGGCACTGTGGGATAATATTAGCGTCAGATTTCACGGGAAGTTTAAAGGTTGAGCTAGGAGAGACATAACTTACCCGTAGTTGCCAGGAACAATGAATGCGACCATGTTGAGAAGAGAATCCGGGGAAATGACGTGAGTTGGTCGCTTTATGTTGTGATTTCGCCTGATTCTAGGGGTCCTTTATACAATTGGAGGTTCGGGGTTCACAGGGCCCGCGCTCCCGTCGGTACAATCGATTTAGCCGATCCGGGAGGTGTCTCGCCAATAAATTACGTTGTGATATAGTTGGCCTTTTGAGAACCTCAGGTCGAATACTTTTCGAGATCCTTCGTTAAAGCTAGTTTCTCATGGAACCGCCCTGGAGTGCTAATGAGAAAGCAACAACAATATGACGTTATGCAAGGGATGTTTTCTAGCATTTCACGAATAAATGTTCAATGAGAGCTGGAAGTTCAAGCATACGTCAATAGAAATGCAATAAGCAAAATGGCTAAATGTTCCTTGAAAATTTCATGCTCCCACATTTGGCACCATCCTACTTACACTCCCGTACTTGGCCTGCCAAGCGAAGAAGTACAGGAGCGCTCCAAGCGGTTGTCCGACTAGACAAAAGCTGACCCAGAAGATGCAGTTTCCAATGACCCGACCTTCAGGCCCGCGCATATTATCCAATGGTGCGGTGAGGGAAATTAACGGCAGCTGGAACATCATTCCAAAGAACGCGACACCTGGACTTGATTAGCCTTTGAGCTGTGATCAGGGGGTGCAAGACATACCGATGAAATTATGTGTGGGAATTCCCACAAGCATTTCGTGAAGAATCGCGGAGAGCGTGAAAACCATTCCACTCGCAGCCAGAGGACTCCATCCACGACCCACCAGCGGCGAGTAGACATGTCTCTTCATGAAGAGGTAGACAGGCCGGTTCCAAGATCGCCAATACATACCAAGACTCGAGCTGTTCCACCAGTCGGTGTAGAATTCGCGGTCTCCAAACCGCATGACCTCGGCCAAAGCGTTCAGAAGCGCTTGAAACAATGCAAAGAAGCCAGCAAGCCAAATGATCAACGAAATAGTGGACAGCTTCATAACCCGCTCCAAAATAGACGCAATGTCCATTACTGCGATCTTATCAATCGAGTTGCGCAACACCGGTGCGGCGTACTGCGCAGACAGCAGCCAAATGAACATTGCCAGGCCCACAAACTCTGCAAGGCGCTTTGCAACAAATGACCACCTAATAGATGCGGTGCGCGGATAAACAGGCTGATACACCAGCGTCGGTGCCAGCCAGAAGTACGCTAGGTTATTGATGGTAATATTCCTCGGGTAGGGGCACGAGGAGTAGATTTCGGGCAAGCCCGGGTCTGCGGAGGGATTGAGGAGCGCGAGACGAAGGTCTCGATTAGTGAAGGCATAAGAGCAATTCTTCAACCACACAATAATCGCGTGTAGCTGGCATATTGTCCCAATGCCTGGGTGGTGAATGTAAAAATATACCACGAAGCTGGTTACCGTGAGGCATAGGGTAGCATTAAGCATGTGCAGGAAAGCAGTATACGGCCATGTGGACTGGAAGACCTTCTGGTCGTGTTCTTTCTCTTTCTCTGTCTTTTTCTGACGACCCACTGTCTGCTTGGCTGCAGTAGCGGCTGAAAGCTCAATGATGTATGCCACGAGCAAATGACATGGAACCGAGGCAAACAATATGGACCCCAAAACAACGTCTTGCCTGCGGTAGTCATGGCATTTAATACAGATTAGCACGCCATACTATATGCTTGTTAGTTAACAACCTCGAAACAGTAATTGAACATTTGGATTACCCACTTTCATGAAGTTTTCAATAATCAATCGTAGGTTCATCGCCACTGTCGGAACATTAGCCGTTTTGCGTATACAACTCTGTAGCGATCCTTACCAAGTACCAACACCATGAGATTTCGAAACCCCAGGAAGTTGGGAAGCACATCAGCCTCTCGACTGAGGCTGGAATGACGAGCTTCGGAGTGGTATGCAGCTACATGGCGATATTTACTGCGTTTCTTGGCAGTTGAAGTTGATGGCGGAGAGACCTTGGTTACAGTTGGGATGGTCCCATTCGTTGAATTGACCTGCGATTCCTCGCGAGCCTTCGTAATTGCGCCAGTGCGAGTAGTCATCTTAACAGCTCTGCAACCTTGGGAGTGTGAGAAATTAAAGAGTCCTTAGGTCGAGCTCCGATTAAACCGGAGCACCGATGGAGAGCAATGCGAAGAGTAGAGCAACAACCAGGCCGCACAATTACGGCAGATGAAAAGAGAGGAAGAGGAGAAGAAGACAAAAGACAAAAGCACGCGAAACAAGATGATTTAATACTTGGACATGGCGGGGGAGAGACATCATAGCGCAAGCTTGCAGATAAATCCCGCAGGGGCCAATCAGCGTCACAGGCGTTCAAGGGACGGATCCTGCGCTCCGAAGAGCTTCAACTCCCTCCGCATATTTTGTGCTTTTTGTTGGACCGGTCCGATTAAATATTCGATCAGTATTTGAAACTTCAATTTCCTTTCAATCCTCATGTTCGCGAACCGACAGCCTTGATCCTGTACATCTTTTCAACCGGTCGCCATGGCCTACTACGACGACAATGCAGGTGACGGCCCAGGGCGATTTGGGAAGAATTTCGACGGTCCAGTCGGACCTCGTAGACCACGTATGTTTGATTGCTTTGAAGTTACTTTAACCGAGCTTCTGCTTGTTCATAGCCTGAAGCCTGACTGACAACCGTTACTCTCAGGTCTCGTCACGGATTATGGCTCTTCAATGGTACAATGGATGCGAACACGGCAACCGAGATACAAAGGAGGATATCGATTGGAGACGGAACGACCAAGTCCCAGCTTCGCGGTCGATGTATGTGTCGTTTGAACTGCTCTGGGCTGGTGGACAAAGAGATTGACTTGCGACAGGTTCTTCCCCCGATGGCGCGGCCCTATTCTGCTGTCGATACAATCCCCGTCCGACACCTTCACCAGTCAATCGGGAAATCAAAGAAGCCCATTGTCGTCGTGCGATGGACTCCCGAGGGAAGGCGGCTGTTGACCGGCGGTCATACGGGAGAGTTTATGCTGTGGAATGGAACGGCGTTTAATTTTGAGACGGTTATGGATGTGCGTATTTACAGCTTCTACGGATTGCGCTCTTGCTAATCTAAGATTTTCTCTCGATGCAGGCACACTACGATCAAATACAAGCTGGTGTCACGTCCTTGGCATGGGCCCATAGCCAGGACTGGCTGGTCTCTGGTGGACAAAGAGGTGATATCAAATATTGGCGACCCAACTTCAACAACGTCGAGACGATCGATGATGCGCACCACGATGCAGTCCGCGATCTAGCTTGGGCACCCAGTGATACCAAATTCCTTTCAGCGTCCGATGATACAACTCTCAAAATTTTCGACTTTGCAACCCGAACGGCCGACGCAACACTGACCGGACACAACTGGGATGTCAAGTCTTGCGACTGGCACCCGACCAAAGGTCTGATTGTTTCTGGATCGAAGGACCATCAGGTCAAGTTCTGGGATCCGCGCACTGGTCGCTGTTTGACGACCCTCCACAGCCACAAAAACACCGTCACATCGACGCGATTCTCGCGTGTGAACAGCAACCTCCTTGCTACTTCGTCGCGAGACCAGACTGCCAGGGTATTTGATTTGCGGATGATGCGCGATATTTGCATTCTGCGAGGCCACGACAAGCCGGTTTCTTCTTTGACATGGCACCCCATTCACAGTAACCTTATCTCGACTGGTGCTGAGGATGGTTCTCTCTATCATTATCTACTTGATGAGCCTCACCTGCCGGCCGGCCAGATTCCCACAGTGGCGCCGTATGACAGCCCAGACCCGGCCAATACTCCACCGCAGGTGATCTATCCGGCGCATCGGGTACAGTACGCGCACGGTGCTACAATTTGGTCACTAGACTGGCACCCATTGGGCCATATCTTGGCTTCTGGATCTAAGGATAACTTCACTCGATTCTGGTCGCGGACTCGGCCCGGCGAGACTAGCTACATGAAGGACCGATTCCACATCGGCGAAGAGGCCGCAGAAGCCCAAGGAACATGGAACCGCGGGTTTGGCCGGAAACAAATGCGCGAGGACGAGGAGCAAGAAATGCAGGACGAAGCCGACAGCCTGGTCGATCAACGACGACCAGGCGGCCCTGCTCTGCCGGGTATTCAAAGTGCGCCGCCGGCCGGCCCTCAGCCCGATGTTCCAGGGTTGCTACCTGGCATTGGCAGTGCTCAGCCTCGGCAGCCAGGAGTGGATGGTGGCGCTATGGGTGGGATGAATCCAGACCGTTTGGCTGCACTCATGTCTACTCACGCTCCATCGCAGTCGAGTACCCCCACACCTGGAATGCATGGGTTCCCCATGCCGCAGGGTATGACCGGAACACCGCCCATGAATATGGATCTTGCACAATTGCAGAAGCAACTCCAGGGTTTCCCCATGCCACAAAATTTCAACCTCCAAGCTTTGGCGAGCAACCCTGGCTTCCCTGGCGGATTTAATGGCCTGCCTGGTTTGCAAGGCGGTAGTATGCCCGATGGAAATCGGAGACAGTGATGAAAAATGGACACCTGGTTTGAAATGCACGTTGAATCGGCTTGGCATTGGCGCAAAGGACATAGCATAGCTACTTTGATGCGTGGCGACGGCGTTATTTGAGATATCAAATCCCATTTGTATCATAGGAAATTTTCGGGCATTTCGAAGTCTCCTTGATTTTGTCGATGAGACTTTTCGTAAGTTGGTTGGACATGGCTGGACATATCCCTAATCGGTAGTTGCCGTCCACGTAGACATGTCGTAGTATGATCGAAGGTAGTAGCAGCCGGGATACCATTTAAAGGCCACCTTGCATGGGGAAGCTGGTGACAATAAGAACCATAACATTGACACCACCCCAAATCATCGGTAGCCAAGTGGACATCCTGAAATTGCCTGATTCATACACCGCGCCGAGGCTACCCACCGTAGAAGCGTCAGCTACCTAATCATTCTGGGTAAGTCAAGTGTCAAGCAACCAACTTACACAACTCCAATTATACTGCCAGCTAAAAGCGACTCCAGCGCTGCAATAAAACTGTACACCAACGGCACAATCCATATCACATTCCAGTTACGGAAATGAGTCAGTACGGCGCACCCAGCAACAGTGAGATGTGTCGCACCGTAGAATATCAGCGTCCAGAAAAGTGTGAAGCGCCAGATGTCCTTCGTGTAGTATAGGTAGTATGCTTGTTGGCGGTTCACCGGTAGGGGATCGTACAACGACGGAAACGAAGGCACTTCGTAGTTGATCGGGACGCGGTTGTTGGCCATGGAGAGTTAGCTGCGCCGGTTCAGCTGCAGATATCAATATCGAAGCATGACACGTGGACAGAGGACAGTCACTTTGACCATAAATGTATTGCACGCGTATCAACAAAAAAGGCAAGTCTGGAGACCCTCGGAGATGACGATGCTTGTTTGCACTGTTTGGCTAAGCGTCATTGGTCAATATTGCGTCGACGTCCCCGTATTTGGCTCTGGGGCCGGACCTCGGCTTCTCCGCGGTTGATCACCTCAACTCCCTGGGCGATGTAGAGCCGCTTGTCTGGGAGCATCCCTATCACCTCCAGTCTTGAAATGGCCACGGAACGATCTCTGGCTACGCTTCTGCGGTCGCTGCAGGCGACTTCCAGCTTCCAAGATGCCGCTTCGTAAGTGCCAAATACTCTAATGGGATTGGGGAGGTCAATGGCAGGCTAACGACAGGCCGATTCAGTCTTCTTCCCACGGCTACCAGTTTCCTGTCAATGTTGGGAAATCCTCTGAATCTGACACTTCTTTCATCACAACTCCTTACCGCGCCTTCGCTCTGGAGCCACCCCGTTGACCTCCAATCATGTCGCAAGATCCTCAGCGTCTTCAACACCGCCGCTATCGCTGTCTTGCAGAATGATACCAC
This sequence comes from Penicillium cf. viridicatum, assembly GCA_028974045.1. NCBI lineage: Eukaryota > Fungi > Ascomycota > Eurotiomycetes > Eurotiales > Aspergillaceae > Penicillium > Penicillium cf. viridicatum. The sequence continues at coordinate 882,162 of JAPQKQ010000007.1, read as the reverse complement.
CGAAGAACCCCGGATACCGTACGGGCGGAATAGGAAGATTGAGTATGAGGCGTGGGTTAAAGCGGTCGCTGAGGGCGCCGATGATAAGTCCCCGCGGTGGAGGCATATGCTTCTGCTGGGCGGAATCTTAATGGGATTCGAGGGACAAAACCGACGGGGCTTACCACGGCATATTCGGGTGAAACTCGAGTCGGCGCTTGCGAGAGCGGCACAATTAGCGCTGGAGGAGGTTGGCCCTGAGACTGGGGTTGATGGACAGTGCATCACTATGGTCTTGAACTATACCTTTGAGCTTCTGTCTGATCTCGAGAGAAGCAAGCTGGATTATGATCGCTTGCTCCCGGCAATGATTCAGTCGGCGTACTTGTCTTCGGAGGGCCTTGAGGGTGGCTATTTCTTGGGATCTATTGATCAGGATGTTGTTGAGGCTCCCGGGAAGCAGTTCCGTTGGTCATCTAACTCTGCCACGTTTGGTGTTGTCTCGGCGGTAGCTGCTCGCCCGCTTGTGTCCACTCTAGGACCCTTGTCTCGTCTCATCGCGCATTCTATTGATAATGTTCGGGATCCGAGAATTGTTGCGCAGACTGTTGATTACCTGGCAGGCTTCGTTCGGACGCTTATGGTTCAATGGCGGCAGAACAAATTGTCTGAGATTGATGTTGCGGAAGAAGCAGAGTTCCTAGACGCTGAATCCCGGGAAATCACACTTCCTGCCCTCTGGAAGATGTTGCGAAATTGCTTATATTCGGTGGTTATTACCCTTCGGGCTGTGCTAGGGAGAACTATCAATGACCCGGCTCTTGCTGCCAACAGTAGTAAGTTACAAACGAGTCATGATGCTTGCTCTGTACTAACTATATTTGTTTCTTCCAGGCGCCCCATACCTATCGATGCAATGTCTGCACATACTTCGCAACATGTATTTCATCTCTTCTCGGCTTGGCCAAAATGCCTCATCTCAGCAGACGTTCGTGCTGTTGGCAGCCATAGACATCCTTTCACAATACCCCGTCCTCGCCGAGAACTTCCTGCGAAGCATTAAGCCAAGCGATATTGGACAAATTCCTGCTCACCCAGTTGAACGGTGTCTGGATCTTTTCTTCTTGAATGTGGCAGAGCATTTCCCTCTTGTTATATCCTCAGAGACGAACGAAGAACTATTATTGTCTGCCGCTTTCCCATATCTCGCAGCCGGTGCTAACAGTCTTCTGTTGGAGATTTTCGAAGCTGCTCACAGCCTGGTGCTTGTTGTCTTCGCTATTCCCCATAATTCGGAATTAGCTGCCAAACACCTACCTTTCTATATTGAAAACCTGTTTGCCGTGAGTTTCACCCCCGCTATTATACGAAAGTAGGTTCTAATCATCCACAGGTTTTCCCCAATAACCTTTCCGCGCGCCAATTCCGTCTTGCTTTCAAGACTGTCATTCAAATTACAGCACCTCCTTCTCCCCTAGCAAATACCCAACCCATTCTCCCCTCCATCTTGCTGGAAGTTGTTCATGACCGTGCTTTGAATGCTTCCTCTACACCGCTCCCTCCGCAGGGTCCAAATCCAGACATGAGCCAGAGTCCACCTGTCTCCGAACAGGCTGTCCTGACCCTTGCTCTTCTTGATTCCCTTTCATTCCTCCGAGTCGAAGATCTGAAGGAATGGCTCCCCTTAGCAGCACAATTGATCAACACAATTTCCGACCGCAATATGCGACACGCTTGTATCGATCGTTTCTGGGAAGCCCTAGCCGGCGGTGAGATGGATGTTGATCGATCGCACTGCTGTGTTACATGGTGGAGCACTGAAGGTGGACGTGAGCTTGTCCTTTTCGGCGCCGAGACCGCCGAGGACGAGTCGGATGAGAGTGGACCTTACATGAGTGGCGCGGTTGGAGGAGTCGCGCCTGAAAGTAAGCTATAACGATGCCAATGTAAATAGCTTACAAGATTGAAGCTACTACGCCTACGGGTGTGATCACTTATACCATATACCATACTTCTAATCGATCAAGTCTAGCCCCATATGTTTTCACATATACTGATGCTGATATCAATGGTTTCTTTGTATTTACTCGATTCAATATCTGCGATACTGTAACGTTTTGCAACTAAACTCCCGGGATACCAACCGGGGTAGCTTTTCTGTACTGAACATACTCGTCGCCAAAGAAGGAGATCAAGTAAGCTTCTTCGCCTGTAGCCGCGTAAACCAGTTAGCAAGATATCCAGTATACCAAAACGGACAGACAACTTACGCTTAATCCGGCTCGAGAAGAACCGCCACAACACCAGAGAATATCCGACAAAGCAAACCATATTCCCTAGTACCAGCTGTGTACCCAGACCCCACCAGAAGAATCCAAAGTAACTCGGATGCCGCAGATACCGATAAAGACCAGTATTAACCAAAACATGACCCTCCTGATGCTGACTCTGCACATGGTGATTGAAGTTACTAGCAGCCTGCGCCATAGCAAGGGTGCGAATAACCTGTCCGATCAACAAAAGCACAAAGCCTGCGACAAGCAGCAACGAGACCGAGCTTCCGAAAAACGGTTCCGTCACACTGACCAACCGCCCCGCAACAGTCTGCCCGGGCCAGAAAATATGCGACACAAGGCACTCCACCATGGCAGACCCGTGCGCAATATTATACGCCCATCCGTTCGATGACAACAGGAACGCGGAGACAGTCGCATACCGCGTGTTGTACTGCGCCGTCACGTAGAACTCCAGGAAGTGGAACAGGCTCAGCGAGGCGACGAAGAAGGGCACGCGCCAGAGTGGAGTTTGGTATACGGTACTTAGGAACAAGGACAGGCTTGCTGACAGTCCGAGACTGGTTCCGAGGAGCATTGCGCGCAGCGAGATCCCCGCCAGCGACATCTTGCCGTCGGGATAGATTGAGGTATCGACATCGGGCGCGTCAGTTGAGGCATCGGAGGAAGAGGAGGATGTGTTGCTGTTGGTGCGATCGTGGATAGGCCTGGAAATGTGCGTGAAGTTCGGGGCTTTGTTTGGCTCTGCGCCGGAGGTTGTTGCGGATGCGTTGGGGTACATTGTGAGGGTTGAAAGAAAGAGACTTGTTTTTGGTGTTTATTTCGTTCGAGGATCGGGCATTTCGAGGGAATTAGTGGGATTTAAATAGTGTGTTGTGGTGAGTGGGTGGTTTTCATTGTCTGAGAACAATCTGAAGAGGGTTGTATTGTTTTGCATCGGCACCCGCGGACCTTTCCCCCGACATGACGCCCGTGGCCGGGCCCACTATGGCCTTGGCTTTGGGGCTCTCAGATACCTACGTGTCTTAAATACTAACTGGTGCCTGGTTTTGCTGTTTCTCCTCTGTTCGGTTTTTATATGCGATAACTATGACCGTCACAGCCATGTCGGAGCCTACTGAGAAAGAGAAGATGCTTCGCGGGGAGCTCTACCGCGCCTTCACGCCGGACTTGATCGCTGCTCGTTCGCGCTGCAAGTGGGCCTGTAATCGGTTTAATAAGTCGGACGAGATGCCTCGTCGGCGTCTCGTTGAAATGTGGAGAGAGTGAGTGATGCGGTCAAGCTGAGGCTTGGGTTTACTTCAACTTGGAAATATACTATTTAACTATACTAAACCATCATATAGTATCGCCGATGACAAGACCCCTCTACCACCAAAGCTAGATGATCCCGCAGCTGATGAAGCTCTCTTTGAGCAAGATCCCTGGGTCGAATCTCCTGTCCATATAGACTATGGGTTTAACGTCAGGCTTGGAGCGGGTGTCTTCGTCAACTTTAACTGTGTCTTCATCGACACATGTCCCATCACAGTCGGGGCTCGCACACTCTTCGGCCCCAATGTCAGTCTGTTCTCTGGGACTCACCCGCTTGATCCTGCCCTGCGCAATGGCACTGAAGGCCCTGAGACTGGCAAGCCGATCGTTATCGGGGAGGACTGCTGGCTTGGCGGGAATGTGACTGTACTTCCTGGCGTCACTATTGGCAGAGGTGTGACTATTGGAGCCGGGAGTGTGGTTACCAAGGTATGTTGTATCCATGGATGCACCTTTTCATGGCTTGATTGTACAATCATGCTGACTTTAGCTTCAGGATGTGCCCGCCTTTCATGTGGCTGCGGGGAACCCAGCTAGAATCATTCGTCGGATTGAAACGACAATGAAAGAATGATTGTCCCTCTGTTATTCATTAAGTGATAGATATTAGAGAGGTATAGAACTTCCTGGTGAGTTGCATCTATGAGATATTGAAAGGTCAATGAAACTGCGTCTATGTTACATAGACGTCATGCATGCCTGGTCCAAACAACGATATAGTTAGATAATGATAAATAAGTAAAACTGCTAAAACTTCTTAAAACTTCTTACAACCTTGACAAATTGAACAAAATCGATTAGACAATAGACCATGAATACCTAGAGTCTAGACTTGATGCATAAGCCGCATAAGGGGCTGTGCACTTTTTGGCGCTTTATATTCGCTTTATATTCGCTTTATATTGGCTTGATATATAGCTGGAGTAATAGTGTAGATAGGCAGTCACATTTGCTACAAACTTCATAGCAATTTGTATGCATTATTATTTTATTTCTTTGTAAACTACAATAGAAAATGTGCAATGCAAATATGCGATAGTAAATCCCCGGAAGCTTGATTGTGTCCTTTAAGAGAGATCGTCCTGTTCGCTCTCTCTCTCCACAGAACAACGTCACTGGTCCTGGCGCGTCCCCAAAAAAAGCTGTCGACCGCTTTATCATTTTCTGAGGACTCACCTCTACTTCTCTCCCACTCAATCCTTTTTTTTGAACTCACAACCTTCTTTTCTTCAACCCTTATTCTTGTATTCCCTTCATTTCACGCGTTTCAACTACCCTGGATCTACTACGCGCGGAAAATGACATGGCTGTACCCCCGCCAGATAGCTCTTACACCCCACCTCACACTCCCTTGATCGAAGAATCTCCATTCATCAGCGACTCCATGGAGGATCTTGATCCTCAGGCGACCCGGAAACGTCCGCGTCTCGACAGTGGAAGTCGCGTCAGTCCGACCTTGTCGTTGGATGGAACCTCGCGTACTGCCTCCATCGCACCTGCCTCAGACATGGATGAGGCCTCGGATTCTGGAAATCCAGCTAACAAAGTCACCATTAACACAAAATCCCCTACATCTACTATGGCTCCCAACCTTACTCCCTCCGACCCTGAGCTCTTCGGTGGCGATCTGGAGCTCCTACCAAATACCGACACAGCTCCCAACCCCATTTCAGTTTCCTCCTCACCTTCCTCACTCCGAAGTCCTGAAATCGAAGTTGCCGAACCGGAAGATATCAATCAAGACCCGAACACCTCAAACTGGAAGTCACTGGGCCAAGTGGTGCGGGATCAAGATGAGCCCGATGTGATAGAGATCCAAGACGTGGCTCCTCTTTCCGAGTCGTTCCCCAAAGTACACATTGAGATGACACCGCGAGAGAACTTCAAGGCGCTTGGTGATATGCTCGAGAATGGTAATAAAAGGCTCCGCTCAACAAGACTTGGCCAGACACTAATCCAGCAAGTAGGACACATACGGGAAGGCACGGCGCTTGTTACAATAAAAGAATGGCTTCACACGTGCGCGCGCGACCTTAACCGGCTCACAATCGAGGAATTTGCCGCAGATCTAGATTTCTGGGAATATTTGCCCTCCGTCCTGGACCGTCTTTTGCGCAGACAACATGACCTGCAACTAGATGATATCGAAGACCCCTCAAGCTTCTTTGAACAATATCTTCTTGATTATGCCCGCATTGTCCTTCATCTTGTTCGATTGGACACCGCGCTTCTCAGTGCTGTTGACGAAGATGATGAAGACGTCGAAATGCCTCCAAGCACCTGTCGACGATATCTTCATAGCTTCCCTTGGATGTTCCATGGCGATCAAATTCCCTTTTTCCGGGTCCTGGAAAATCAGTCCCGCACTGGAACTCTCAATCTTTCCGCTCGACTGAAAGCTCAGATCTCAGCTCCTCCGTTTGATGCACCCGGCGTACTTATGCAATACACTTCGCACCTGCTTGCATTGCTTCCGAAGTGTCCGCAGATCGTCACCATGCTTTCAGCACCTTTGGTCAACATGCTCGCATTTTTTGAATGCGACACAGAGAGGAACCAAAGTGGTGGTTCTGATTCTCCCATTGACCTACTTGCCGATTCAACTAGGCTTCAGCCTTTCTACGAAATGGTTCGAGGAATTGATAAAGTATACCGGACATTTGTTGAAAAGAAGTCGCAACTGGCCACCAGTGAATTGAGCGATAGTCTTCTGAACCCAATCTTCCGCAGCTACCGTTTCCTTTGCTTCTGTTACCCGGAATTTTTACTCCAACTTGCCCAGGAATTGTCGATTCTAGTACCCGAGGAGGCAGATGCAGAGCAAGCCGCTTTCTGTGTTATTTGGACATGGAAATTCGACACCTTGAAAAAGCAAATCATGGAAGGTCGGATGGAGCTTCGTGTCCATGGAGTGGAAATGATGCAATCAGACCTGGTCAGCATCTGGGGTCAAAATGTATCTCAGAACCGCGATGGGATCGAGTCGCCGTTTTTGAAATACTTGGTTGAATATCTTCGGGAAATCAAGATCCTCGATTATCTTGTGGGCATCGACTCACACCCACAGTTGATCAGCCGCAGCAGTAACATCTTTGGATTTCTGATTGTGACGGCGAAATACACCGACCACGACACGGATGTTATCTGGAAAACCGTCACCGAGAGCCAAGATGATCGCACTGTCTGCGAGGTCATGTCCATGCTCGCACGAACCTTTGCCATGCACCAGTCGAGGTCTAAAGCTTTGCTCTATGTGTGCTCAAAATTGCTCGAGTTTCCCTTGGATCGCTTCGACAGTCGCATAATCGATTTCTGTGAGCAGCTGGTGCCTCGTATGCGCGAACGGCAACAGGATCGCGATCGGGACTATCGCAACATGTCTGCTGAGGAGCATGTCGATTCTATTCCACTGAAGCTCTGCATCCGCCTAATCCGTGAGAGCTCGGGGGCAAAGGACCTACCTCTGGAACAAAAGGAACTTATGCAGGGATTTGGAAGCGAGCAGCTGGGACAGTTCATCAAGGCTGGGCTCAACGAAACCGACATGGCGGAGACATATGAGCGGTGCATTCAAGACATTGGAGAGATGAATGAATGCACTGCGGGCAGCATCCAAGTGCTGAATGCACTAGTACCCCGTGATGACGCACGAGAGCTTTGGAAACTTGCGACCGATTTCGACTTGACGCGCTTGGTAATAATCGAACTTCACCATCTCGTTAGTGAAGACCACGCTAAGCTTAAGGATCCGTCTTTCAAGCACGGCTTTGCCTCGCGGGTGGAAATCCTGCGGCGTCTTATTGATCTGGCCCCAGACACCATCACGCCTGATCTCGGGAAGACACTCTGGGAGGAGATTTTCATGTCCGAGAACCTGGCTCCCGAGGAGCGTCAAACCATTTGGAAAATGATGGTTGATCTCACCAACCGTACCGCCAAAGAGAACCAATTTCTTGAACTATGCATTCATGAGTATCTACCAGATGTGCTTCCCAAGGACTACTCGCGCGAGGTATTATGGTTCGCTCAACAGTCGGTCCACTATGAGATTCGAATCAAGTCACCTCCCATTGTCGGGGAAAATGAAGTCATATCTATTCCTGGAATGGATCGGATTTGGAACTTCATACTGACGGCACCTCCACAATCGATCGAAGCCGAGGCCATTAAGTTCGCCATCGATAGCTACCTGGACCACGGTATTGTTCGCAGATCACCCCGATCGGCTATCGACGCTACTCATATTGCTCTTGTTAATCGCTGCGTGGACCAACTAAAGTCCGCCGCTATTGCGTTGAAACCATCTTGCAATGGAACAACTAATAGCGATGTTTCTATGGATATAGACAATTCCAATGGCGCTGTTGGAACCGACGAACTTATATTCAGCCGGTCTCTACATTTCCTTCGTCAATTGCTCCATGGATTGCGAACTCGGCCACAGTACAGCTCCCCTCGTGGCTCTCCGCCTACCCTCCCAGAACGTCCTCTGAAAGGCGAGCCCATCGAATTTCGATATCAATGTTTCAATGGCGCTGCCATACCTAAGATCTGCTCAAAGCGCATTGGTAGCCTCTCCACGGCTGCCGAGCTTGTGGAAATGCTCGTGCAGCTGAGTCGATTCTCTAAGTTTACTACTATCCTCGGCGGACAGAAGGTCGAGTTGTTGCAAGATCCAGAGGCACTTGTGAAAAACTTGAAGCTCTCTTCGGGTTTACTCATCATTCGAAAGGCCCCTGATGCCCATGAAATCACATGGGCTGGGAGTAGGCAGTCTCTCACAGCAGTGGACAACGAAGTGCTGATGCACTTTGATGAGCTGTATGATATGCTTGACCTTAAGGATGACTTGGCTCGACAGGTATGATCCCTTTGACCCTTTCATTTTAGCTGAATGCCGACACTGACACTTTGCAGATCATTGACTTCCTGGTTGTGTTCCCGCCTCAAGCGCGGGCCCTCGAACTTGTTCGATCCAACAGCAATACCGAGAAAGACATGTTCCCGTTGCAAAGACCTTTCAAGGCCTTGTACTCCTTGAATACACTGTCAATGTGTCTCCACGAGGAGGCTGCAGAGGTAGGTTGGTCGCTTTTATTTGAATGATATTCGTACTAAATATCGTTACAGATGTCTCCAGACCAAGATTTTGTGTCTCATAGCAATCGGGTCTTGGTTGCGTTCCTGACGTCAGAAGAGCTGTTCAGCTCTCTCTCTGGTAACTCGATCACCACTGTGCTGGCTACTAGAGCCATCGAATGTCTTCTGCTGGCGATATCTGGTACGTCGAATATTAATCATTGTTCAGCCCATGGGCCTCAACTAATTGTGACCTAGTCTATCGCCCGACTGATGACGAGTCCGTTCTTATTGCCGATCCAATGTCTTTGGTCCGACGCGTTCTTGACCTGCTCGAAATTGGCCGCACGGGTCCCACCCATCCACCGGCTGGTACATGCGCCCAAAGCTTGGTTTGCAATTCCTTTGCGGCCCTAGTCGAGGGCTCATTGCGCGACATTCATGTCTGGAACGCTGTCAAACAGCACGCGCAGTTTGATGGCTTGATTCTATCTTTACTCCTGGAAGAAAAACGAAAGCCAATCCGGACTGATATTCTGGAACGCTTGAAGATAATCTGCGGCCCACTGAAACCGTTTAAGCTGTCAATGCAAAAATTTGATACGGAATCTCCTGCCGCGGAGAACCACAACCGGATTGATATGCTTGCTACTCTTTGGTCTTCATTTTTGCAAGTGATACCCAAGACCCTTGAACATGTTCCCCAGTCGGAAGAGTTCTTCAACGCTGCTCTATGGATGTTCCGCGTAGTCGCACAGAAGTCACCTCGGGACTTGATCTTCAACGAGTACCTTCAACAATGGAGTGCAGTTATGCTCACTCACCAAACAGAAGAGGTATATTCGTTCCGAAATACGGATAATTACTGTTTACTAATGATTTCTAGTTTGTTGGGCGTGAGCCGGCAGATAATTTGATCATCGGGCTTTCTGCTTTGTTAGAATGGTGTCTGGAATTGGCCAACGCCGCGGGTGTCACTTTGGACACTTTGTAAGTCTCACTTCTCCGTCTGATAAATTCCACATGCATTTCTAACTGGAGGCTAGGAACATTGCCGAGGACATATTCAACCAGTACCTGTTCCCAGATTTCTCCCCAGACACGGTGGAACATGCAGTCCCTCAGGTTCCCGTCATGCACAGCTACACTCGCTCGAGCCTTTACAATGTTGTGAACTTGTTGTGCAAGCAGAGCGATGAGACTTATTGTCAAGTTTTGGAGCTCCTCAACACAAACGTTCCACGAGGTGCGCATCACTGATTTCTGCCCACTGCATTTTATCTTCACATTAAACTAACCGCAACTCTAGATTCCCCTTATCTGGAATATGGCTATAATAGATCGCTAATGCTCCGGTCCCCGGAAGGCTATGCGGGCCTCAAGAATTTCTCGAACACATGTTACCTCAACTCTCTCGTGACGCAGCTTTTCATGAATATTGAGTTCCGAGACTTTATCCTGAATCTCCCTATTGCTGATCGGATCTCCCAAAAGCTTCTCTATGAAACCCAGCGACTGTTTACATGGATGCAGGAGACCTGGAGCAAGAGCATTGAGCCCTCGGACTTTGTGAAAAGCATTCTCACCTACGACAACGAGGAGATAGATGTGACCGTCCAGATGGATGTTGATGAGTTCTATAACCTTCTGTTTGACCGCTGGGAGGCTCAGGTTCTCGATTCTGAAAAGAAGAAGAAGTTCCGGTCTTTCTATGGAGGGCAGCTTGTTCAGCAAATCAAGTCAATGGAATGCGATCATATCTCGGAAAGACTTGAGCCATTCTCTGCAATTCAGTGCGAGATTAAGGGGAAGGCGACTCTTGAAGACAGTTTGCGGGCCTACGTTGCAGGCGAGGTGATGCAGGGAGGTGAGTTAATAATACTACGCCCCCAACGGAGCTCGAATTCTAACGATCTTTCAGATAACAAATACTCTTGTACCTCCTGTGGCCGGCATGTGGATGCTGTGAAGCGGTGAGTGACAATGACATAGTGATACAAACCGATTTCTGACTCCTATTTAGTGCTTGTCTGAAAGATGTTCCTGACAATTTGATCTTCCACCTGAAACGGTTTGACTTCGACATGGTGCATATGCTGAGAAGCAAGATTAATGACGAGTTCCAATTCCCTCACCACATTGACATGACTCCCTACACGGTCGAGCATCTCTCTAATCCGGAGCAGACTATTGCACCGGATATCTTTGAATTGGTTGGGGTTCTTGTGCACACTGGTACAGCCGAATCGGGCCACTACTACTCATATACCCTTGAACGCCCTTCGTCTGGCGGTGAAGCAAATTGGGTTGAGTTCAACGACTCCGATGTCAGCAAATTCGACCCTAGCACAATCGCAAGTCAATGCTTTGGTGGTCCGAGTGACACGATGCAGTTCATGAATGGAGCCCCCAAAATCAAGCCGTGGAATGCATACATGCTGTTCTACCAACGTGTGTCCACGATCGAGAAGTCGAAAGAAATCTTCAAGCCAACGAAGCCCGACATCCCTATACACCTCCCGGTGTCAATTTCGACCCAGAACTACATTGCCATGGACAACGAAATGCTCATTCGGATTTACTGTCTCCTGGACCCGCAATATGCATACTTCGTGGGCAGATTGCTTCAGCGGTGGCCTGACATGGGAACGGAAAATGTCAACAACACTAGGGCAGAGTCGTTGGCCATCAATGTCGGAATGGACACCATTGAGCAACTGATCACGCGTACCAAGTATTCCCAAGGACACCAGGAGGTTTACAGCGAACTCGTCAACATGATCAACAAAAGCCCCAATGCGGCTCAATCAGTGCTTGAATGGGTTATTAATCGGCCAACCTCAATGTACAATCTCATGATCAAGCCACAGAGCACAGAACTCCGAAACAAGGGACTTCTGCTGATCAATTATGCCCTAAAACATCTCCACTTGATGTCGACAAGCCAGGATCTCAATGAAGATGAACGGATCTCATGGCGTGACCGATTCGATGAAGCCATTCAGCAAATTGTGCCTATGATGGCAGGTCTCTGGACCGAAGTTCAATCTGCTTTTCGAGTTTGGGATGACTACTTTGGCTTCTTATTGAAGCTTTGCACCTATGGCCCGGAGATCATTCACGTCTTACTCGAGCATGGCCATTTTGCTGCCTGTATGGAGATTCTCTGGATCGATGAAGACGATAGTAAGAAATTGCGGATCCGGTATCCCAATTACGTCCGCCTCTTGAGCAAAGGACGTCGGTTTAACCACCTGATTCTGCTGTCATTGTGCTTGGTCTTCTTCAAACACGTTGACCTTTCGCTCCGCCCAACTCCCATTGACGGACAACGGCGGTTTTTGAATGGCAAGTTCTCCGCCAGCGTTAGAGAAATGGAACTCATCCGGCCCACCGAACCTGACGGGTCCTTGTCTATCTTGTTGAAGCTGCTGAAGCATGAGACTCTTGCGAGGAACCAGACTACTCGCGCGATCATTGGAGTTCTGTTGGACGGAGAGCCTGACGCAGGTTTGCTGACTTCCATTCAATCGACACTGGAAAATGGCGTCAGACTTGAACCCGCCGTCCAGTGCACACCATTCCTGGAGGCAGCCACAACGTTCTGCCAGCGTTGTCCGGATAAGGGGCTAGTCATTGGCATAATCGACTTCATTGCCAAGGGGATTGATAGCATTGACAACAGTGGCGGCCAGGAGCACATGGACTTCTTCATGTGTCTTTGCCGCGGTACTAACGAGCGGCTGAACATGGATTCTGCCGATTTTACCGAGCTTGTTCTTGACCATATCCCGGTCTGGGCCCCGACCTTGCTCATTGATAAGGACCAGTCTGTTCGTCGCAATATGCAGAATATCCTCGAAGAGATGGTCTTCAATGATAATACCGTGGAGGGCAACACAGAGGACTCCGAACAGAATGGCGAATGGCAGACCACCATCACACGAGAGCGACGCCGTAACATTTGTCGTCAGCTGCCGATTGCCTGCCTCGAGCGACTCAAGTCGGCATTCCTGGCCGATCAGATCAGTCATATTGACGCCAGATTGCTTGAGAACATTACCCCGGTGATCAACTATTGTCTGGCTACTTTCTATGACGACTCTGAGACGGACCAGCAAGAAGTTCAACAGGCCAATGGTATGCTTGAGTGTACACACTTAGGGTTCTTACAGCCCCACTAACACAATCCTTTCAGAACTCCTCTCCCTGCTTAAATCGATGTCGCTCGAAGAAGTCCCCGATGACCTGCCTTCCGGTATGCTCGAATCTCTATCCCTCCTGAATGGCCCTGGAACATCATCTAACTCGATCCCCCTAGAATCGGACGTGGCCTCAGTCGAGGAATGGGATGCAAACTCGGTGATCGCAAGTGATTCCGAAATGGGAGTCGCTGGATCTCCTTAAACGACGACACTTCCCGCTGCAATGTGCTTTTTGTTGTGTTTCTTTTCCATGCGTTCTTGCGATGTCAACGGATTCAGCGAGCACCATGTGTGCATGTGACTAAAGGCAAATTCTCATACTCACGGATTTTACGAATTCTTGCTGTTTTTTTTTTGTTTTACTTACGATGATTGTGGTTGTTACTGGCGTTTTCTTCTGCTCGGGATGAGCCGGAGTAGGATTTATTTCTATGAAGGGTGACTTTGGACGGACAGGTCATCTACATGCATTTCGCAAGCCTATTTCCGAGCATTGAAATGAAAGAGTTTCGGGTCTCGAGACTTCAGTCTTTGAGTGGATTGCATTCAACAAAGTTCGTAGCGCATTATTGTTCATTCCGTTTAATGATGGAGTAATACGTAGATATAATTTGTTCGATTAACCCTCTGCCTCTCCGCGAGCTGGGGCATCTGCCTCATCTTCTGATTCAACCTCCACGGCAGCAAGTGCATCCCACTGAGCCCGTGGAGGACCGCGAGCTCTGTTACCAGCCTTGGGGCTGCTGGGGTCAGCAGCGGTAGGTGCAGTTGCAAGTTTAGCCGCGGGAATGCCACCAGAAGTAACATAGAGGAAGTAACCGGCAGGGAAATGATCGATATGGTTGAAGAAAGAACCAAAGCTGTAGTCAAAGTCAGTATTGTTGTATTGCAAAATCAAACAAGGGTATTGATTGGAATAATATCATACCCAGCACTTTGCTCCTCCTCCCGGAAAATCCGATCATAGATCTCCCGCTGCTTGAACTCATTCATCTCCGCCTCAAACTTCTGGAAATTGATCGGCTGACGGTCAAGTCCCTGTGCCTTATTATTGTAAGCGTCGAAAATAGGACGCTCAAGCAAGAGACCCAAACCAGGCGCTTTGGGAATAGCAATGCGCTCAGGACCATATGTCTCAGTGATCCGGTCAGGATGGCAGCCCGAGCGAACAACCATCGTAGCCATGGCGACCATCTTACGAATCTGGTGCATCATGAAACTCTGTCCATGGACCTTCAGACTGAGCCATTCTGTACCATCGATGATAATCGGCGTGATGTTCACCTTGAATGTCTTGATGTGTCGTTTCGCCGAGGGGTCGTTGTGCGTCTTCTGGATCGTGTAGTTGTGGAAGTTCTTCGTGCCTTCGTAGCGGCTGAGACATTCTTGCAGGCGCGCGATGCGTGAAGCGGGTGCGCGGTAGGCGCGTTTCGCGGTTAGGTATGCTGCTTTGATGGACTTGATGGCGTCGTTGATGGCCTTTTGGCGGGGGTCCATGACGAAGGGCTTTTGGGCCTCTCCATCGGCCGGTTGTTCAGCTACGGGCTGTTCGTTGATCTCCTGCTGCGCGGGTTCTTCGGCTGGCGCAGAGGTGACTACCTCCTTCTCTTCTGCGGGTTGCAGTGCATCGCGGCCCTCATCCTGGTAGAGAGACTTTTCGACGATGTTGCGGACGTTTTCCGGGAGGGCTTCTAAGATCGGCTTGATGTACTTCTCATCAACGTCGTCCCAATAGCTTGCGACCTCTTCCTGTCGAGCTGTGACGGCATCCAACTCGCCTGCCTTGTCGGCAAGCTCGATGATTTTCTTTCCAAGATAGGTGCTTGGGTGAGGAGGCAGGAGACAGTGGCTTGGCATCAAATATTCGTAAACTCGGGAATCGCACATCTGGTAGCAGCTGAAACTCTTGCTAGTCACTTCGTAGCCCCAGACACGGATTTGGGGGCTGAGCTCGGCGTTGATTCTCTGGATGATATCCTCATCTTCGACGATCATCTTCAGCGACACAACATTTCCAGCTGCATGGACACCCTTATCTGTGCGGGCACAACGGACGAAAGAAGATTTCTTGGGATCCGCTGCATTCGCCTTGGAAACCGCGCCAACGTTGACGAGGGCCGTGAATAGATCACCTTCAATAGTGCGTTGTTGCTCATTCCTATACCATACCTTGTCAGCACAATGAATGGTCATACACTGAACAAGAAAAGACTTACAACTGCATTCCGGAGTATCCAGTGCCCGAGTATCCCATCAGAAGCGCAACCTTCTTTTTTGGGCGGCGCTCTTCGCTGTCGATCTCCTCCTTGGAGAACTGGGTCGCGTAGATCGGCAAGTTGACCTCTTCGCCGTTCTCAATCTTGCGACGCTTGGCTTCGGCCTTGTCTTCATGACGCTGACGCTTGTCTATCGCTTGGCGACTTAATTAGTTAGCCGACAATGCGATGAATGGGAGGTTACAATT
This sequence comes from Penicillium cf. viridicatum, assembly GCA_028974045.1. Classification (NCBI taxonomy): domain Eukaryota; kingdom Fungi; phylum Ascomycota; class Eurotiomycetes; order Eurotiales; family Aspergillaceae; genus Penicillium; species Penicillium cf. viridicatum. The sequence continues at coordinate 866,827 of JAPQKQ010000007.1, read as the reverse complement.
GATGCGCCATACCTCCATTCCGCTCGCCCCATATCGCGGTTCTTACGCCTTTCACCACCTCTGCCTCCTGTTCCCTTGTTGTCGGCCATTGTATCCGCTGGAAGACCTCTGATAGATTTGTATGAGGTGCAGACGGGTCGCGCCAAAAAGATCGGTAAAATTGACGACTAACAGCGTGGTTCTGGGTGTTTTGAGGGAGTGATCGGATGAGAATTGAGCTCCTGGGTGCTGTTACGATCCCAAAAAGGTTCCGCTGGTGAATGATCGAGGCACGCATGAAATCAATGTTTCGGGGAAATTTGTCCTTCGACTCCGCGTCGTTCATCTTTTCCATGATCTCGGAACTAGTCCCATAATGGCCTAGTGTGTGGATAACCCAGACTAGCCATATCGGGTCACATTCTCGCCTGAGGAATCAACTTTGCATGTGACATGAAGCTCTGTGCATTGAACCGGAATTGTAACGCTCATTGTTCACTCACTAGCTCAGCGCTGTCTGTCGCTCAAGCGCAACTCTCACTTTCGTCGTGGACCCCCTCACTCATTTCGCTGTCTTTGATCGAAGCATGCTTGTTTTGTCCAATATCTGAATACTGCGACTTCTCGCCTTGCGCTCCAGTTAAATTCTCTCCCGGCCTTCTTCCCGACGACCATCTTTTGCTCCGGAGCTTCTGCAACCATGGATCTTTCAAAGACGCTTATCCGAACTGTGGCGCGCGCTTTTTACGAGACCCGTCACATCTTGGTCGTTGATGCGCTATTCCTACATTCAGTGTATGATGGGAGTTGATCTCTGTTGAATGGTCACATTGCTGACCAACTACAGTCTTCACGCCGAGGATCTCGCCTTCTTGATGGGAATGCAACAGAAGGATCTTCGCAAGCTTTGCGCCAAACTTCGAGAGGATCGCTTGATCGGAGTGTATGTCACTTCTCCCTGATGTGATCTGCAGCCAAGGGTGGAAAACACAAAGCTGATCTAGTTCTCTGTTGACTATAGGAGCACACGCGCGGAGATACGTGATGGGTCTACTCGCCCAGTCAACCGCGAATACTATTACATCCCTCTACACCCGGTTGTCGATGCGATTAAATTCAAAGTCTCCAAGTTGACAGCCATCATCAAGGCGCAGTACACACCGAGTGAGGAGCGCAAGGAGTACATCTGTGTACGATGCAAATCAGAGTGGACCGAACTGGATGTACTGAGTCTGGTCGGAGATGAAGGATTCGAATGTCAAAATTGCGGCGCCATCCTGGAACGGACAGAGGATGTCAAGGGCGCGGAAGGAATGGACCGTACGGGCCACGAGAAAAACAGTAAGCTTATGGCACAGCTGGACAACATGCTCAAACTGCTCAAGCAGATTGACTCGGTCGAAATCCCGCCGAATGACTTCGAAACAGCGTGGGATCACAAGGTGGAGGTTATCCGGAACCAGAATACACACCCAGTCCGTGCTGCGATTGCTGTTCCACCCAAGGCCCAGGATATCACACGTCCCAATGCCAAGACCGATGCCGCTGCCCTGGAGATCTCTCTCACTTCAAGTGAAGAGAAGAGTGCCGCGGAGCAGGCCGATGAGGCTGCTCGTAAAGCTGCTCTCGAAAAGCAAAATGCACTTCCAGTTTGGCACACACATTCTACGGTCAATGCCGCCCAGGCTGGCAGTGCTCAGATCAAGACCGAGGTGGGTACCTTGGTGAAGCCCGAGCTTGCGGATGAGGACCAAAAGCCCAGCGTGGATGCCTTGGATGACAAAGTCGCCGCTTACTACGCTGAAATGGAGCGGGAGAAGGCACTGCAAGCCCAGGCAGATGCCAGCAGTGCAGACGATGACTCAGACGGGGAAGACTTTGAGGACGTTGAGGGAATCTCCGGTCCAAGCGGACCTGGTACGCCCGCCATGGCTGGCGGCGTTACAAGTGCCCCTGCCACATCCTCTGTCGCTGGCATTAAGCGTGAACTCGAACCGACCTCCAGTGTCCCCACATCATCTGTTGGGACTCCGTCTACCCCTGCCGACGATGGTCCTGCAGCAAAGAAAATCAAAGTCGAACCTGATATCAAGCCTGATCCTGATGCCAAAATTGAGCCCGAGGTCAAGAAGGAGGCCGAGGAATCTGATGAGGATGAGGATGAATTTGAAGATGTATAATGAAACTATTAAAAAAAGCCAATATTGGCGCTGGCGCCGAATAATTATGGCGGACTGTGAAGCCCTGGAGGCTTGCAAGACTACTGAAATCGCGCATAGCCATAGAATTGCATTTTACCCAATCCTCAAGACAGAAAATGAACACTGTTATTTTTTTTTGACAACGCAAGTACACTAGATTTTAGCCTTTATAGAATCCTGGTAGTATCGTTCGATGACTCGTCGTGCCCTCTCATCACTCTTAGCAATATGGTTCATCACGGAGTATATGTCTTCCGTTCGACTTCGCAACTGCTCTCCGAAATTGAGCTGATTGTACAGTTGCAGCTCTTTACAGGTTTCCACCAAGGGATGTCGGCTAAGGGCGATAGTCTTGTCCTCATGAAATTCGAAAGAAGACCCAAAGATTACATAGAGCTGAGCCAGCGGATGTTGCTCATCGGACTTCCAGTCTATGTCTTTCCAATTCAAATCAATATTCCTCGGCACGCGCCGAAGTGAAATCACCGACTCCCACCACTTGATGAATTGATGCCGTGCTTGCTTCCCACTGACTGCATGAACACAACCGTTAGTTCCCACAGCCAAATGGGCGAGCAAACGATCAACAACCACATCGACTGGAACCTCGTCAGTGAACAGTTGGGAGATTTTTCCTACTGCTTTCGTTGCAATAGTAGCCATGCCACCGGGGATCAGTGCAACCACAGCAGCGATTAATGTCGATGGGCTCGATAGGGGCACGTTGTACCCAGGACTTGGAAAATCCTGGGCCGGTCCGATAATAGAAGGGCGCACAATAAGCAGCTTGTCCTTGACACCGCTCTGAGCAAAGCGATCGAGAAGAAGTCGCTCTGTCAGGTTCTTTGCGTATGCATAGGGCCATGGGAAGTCGTGGGCTTCATACGCATCGCTAGAGCCGGTCTCTTGCACTTGTGTCCATTCTTTCATGACATCTGGATGATCGGTGGGATTGGGATTATAGATGTCTTCTTTGATCTCGACTTCGATGCCTTCTCCAGTGGGAGGTAGGTAGGTATTGGAATAGGCAGTCGAGACATAAACAAAGCGATACAGACTCGGGCAGGTCAGAGAAATGTCTGCCATCCTTTCACTGGCTCCGGTGATCACTTCTGATAGTCTATCGAGGGACTTTGAAAGATTTATAGAGGAGGCCGAGTGAATGATGACATTGACTTCCTGTTGAAGTGTGTTCAATTCGTTCTGGGAAAGTCCGAGGTCGGGGGAGAGGATGTCACCATCCATGACTGTGATGAGATTGGTGCTAAGAAGCTTTTCGACTGTTGCCGATGATAGTGATGTTGTCCATTTTGATCGAAGTTTTCTATAGTTCGAGCTGTCAATTATATTTCTCCCAAGGTTTATGGGTTAAGGGTTGGGGATGAACTGACCCCATACCTCCTCTGCACAGCATATATACATGACTCACAGATGTTTGCGTGAGCAAGCGATATACAATAGCAGTCCCCAGGAAGCCAGTTCCACCCGTGATGAAGATGGTCTTGTCATTGTAGTAGTCCCACATTTTGTATAGAGATTGACATGAAGTCAGATCTCGCATAGAAGCTTGTCCATGAGATTTCTATTTATCTAACTTGGGAAATATCCTCGTCACCCTGCTTGGATTTAAGGTTTAGAGAGATACTAGTTATGTGAGATGCAAGGCCCTGCGTCCTGCATTCCAATCACTCTCAATGTGCTACGTCGTGACTAGACTCGTCAACTTACGGTGTACAGTAGATCCCGATTACAATATTCCACTTGTATTTCCCACGCAAATATCCTTGCTTTATAGCAATGCTGGACAGAGACTTTGTTGCATTGGACTAAAGGCTGATCATTGTGGATGGCTTCAGATTCAGCTTCGAATACTGCTCGAAGTCATTTCCTTCATCCAAAGAGGAGAAATTTATAGATAGGACTTCTTCCTGTCATTTATATTTATCGCCCTTGTCAATGCAATCATTGACTTTTATTTCCGCTTAGTCAATCTCACCGGCACACCTCCAGTCTTGCCTGCATCATATATACCCTCCATGACCAATGTCATCTTAGGAATACAACTGCTCATCACCTTATCCAGCCTCCGCTCAACATCCTCCCGTTGCTCCCCAGCAAGCGGAACGGCGTCTATACGGTGATACTGTAGGAGTTTGAGTATGACCGCCACAAACTCAACCTGTGCCATCTTTTGCCCCGGACAAACACGCGGGCCATGACTCCACGGAAGGAAGTATCCTTTTGGCGGTTGGTATAGCCGTCGCGGAGCCGTGTCGGGATTGACCCAGCGAGAAGGCCGGAAGGTGGATTCGTCCGGGAGTACTTGATCATCGTCCGCGACCCATGATGGGTCAGAACACCGGTTGATATTGGGCCACACTTCTGGATCAAGATGCAGTGCAATGATGTTAATAGTCACGGCAGAGTTGGCTGGGAGGTGAATCACGCCCTTGGACGTCTTCAACTCTTGTGGTGCATCGTTTGTCCTCAGCATGCGGATAATAGGTGAGTATAGTCGCAGTGTTTCGAACATGACGGCCATGATGCGCGTCACTCGAGGCAGAACGGAAGTATACTCTAGGCCTTCTCGCACGTCTGTGGGCATTAGGTTGTCGACCTCTTCGAGGAGCCACTCCTGCCATTTGGGATATCGGACAAGCAGCATTATCGCGTAGGAGATAATGTTTGCTGTTGTTTCGAAGCCCGCTGCTGTGAAGAGGAAGAGGTTTCCATTTAGCTCCTCCTCGCTGAGGCTGTCGTCTGTATTTCCTTGTTCAGCTGATGCTTGAAGCAGTTGGCTCATTATGTTGCTTCGTCTTAGAGCTGTCTTGTCTTTGCAAGTACGTTGACGTTCTTTATCGAGTAAGCTTTTGGTATGCATCGAGAACTCGCGCTTGCTAATTCCTAGCTGCTTCAAATTCTGATGCCCCGGCAACCAGGATGGCCAGTTCAAAAGAATATTGGTTGGGATAACTATCGGCCCAGTAATAGCGCCCATGACCACCTTGGAGGCTTCAATATATGTTGTTTCAAACCCTGGCTCGGGTTTCTCATCATCCTGACTCCTCCAGGGAGCCTTTGCGCCCATACCTGCCTCGCTTAGCACCTGAATTGTGACCCGCCTGATCATATCAAATAATTCATTGGACTCGATGAAGCTCTTCTTTTTCTCGGAAGCAGCTAGAAGAAGCTCATCCAGCATGCCCGTAGTCTGACATAAAGTCGCATCGAAGACAGTCTTAGAGATACGTTCGTTAATCACGCTCGCGATAACCTTGCGCTGCTTAGCCCATCTCGCGCCATTTGTAGTGAACACATTATGTCCAAACTGAGCAAAAAGTAGGCCAGTGATGGTTGGGATGTTGAAATCACCTGTACGATGCAGAACCTCCGAAGCGACGACTGAATCTGCTGTCCAAAGTTCCAGTGTTCCACAAGTGGCAAGAAAGAATGACCTGTCGTTGCCCTGCGGGGCTGCGTATTCATCGAACGGACGACGCTTCTCATAGAATTCCCAGCCATAGATCACTAGCGTGAGACGATTGTAGATCCGCGTGGGGAGAGTACGTCGCAGCCATGGACGCAAGGGGACAGATGCCAATAACCAGATGATGTTGTTTTGATTTACCGGGTAGACCAGAAATGGTAAGCCGATACTTCTTGCAGCGTTGATGTTGTGTAACAGCCGGTATGCGAAGGTCGAGATGTACACTAGCACTAGTGCGCCAATGATTCCGATGTACATGGGCATTTTCTGAATTTGAGACAATTCACAATTCAAAGTCGGCCTAGTAGAGATAACGTAAAAAAAGAGTGAGGATTTGACACTAAAAGACGTACCTTTGCCAAATATCCGAGCGCTCAGGCGTGACAATACTCGGCGTATGAGCAGCAACTTTACATAGGTCTGTTCGATGTAGGCCACTAGCCAAAATATATTGTCGGAAGGCGGAATGATATGGATCACTATGCAAGATAATTTTCAAGATCTGGGATGTAGTTGACAACACATAATGTAGATATATATTATATTATCTTCCGCGCGAGCGGGGTATTCCTTTGCTGAAAATGGCTATCAAGTGAAACTAAGTGATGTCAGAAGATATTCTGTTTTTGTCCAGATGGAGCTTGTTATACGACCTAAATCATCACATACTTTATATTCTACTACCAAGAATGAAACAGGGTTTCGTTTCAGGGCTTCTGTCTACATAAGGCCCCTCAAAAAAGGTTCTATAGCAGTCAGGTCTAACATTATCAGAAATCGGGTCGTCGACCACCTTCCAACCTTGGAATGACATTTATTTCAGTCAACTAAGACGCCATGTACCCTGAATCAGTCATGATTTCACACAATGGCCCATGCTATCATGTTGATCACATCGACAATAGCTACCAGATGACGGTCTGTGAATTCCCGAGAGATTCGCAGAGGGAAGCGAGTCATCTGTACAGTGCTGTCACCTCTTGAGTCTCCTTCCCTCCATAGTGGTCATCTTGTACGCATTGGTTGATCCTCCCCGAACGAATTTCCGCGATAAAATGAGTTTGGATTGTATCAGCCATGGAATTGGATTGCGCGAGACCTCTCAATTTTGAACGAAAAATCTGCACGATGAACAATAGTTTAGATCAGTGACTGACGCATTTTCAGGCCATTACTTACCGAAGATTATCACGAAATTTCTCATGTTCGAAGTATCTGGATTGTTAACTTTTCGCCAACAGGTGCAAGGTCCATAAATGGTCCAACGGCAATATGGAATACGGAAAAGCTTAGGAGACGCATGCCCGTAAACAGCTTGATGCTAGCTGATTCTAGCGGATAAATCAAGTGCGTTTCCATTCCAAATATTCGGGGTTTGTATCGGCAAGCGTTGGGTTGCACTGACGTACTTTTGTGCAAGTGAACGGACACGGCTGATTGGATTGTTCTCCGCGTACGATAGCGAGGAAATGTACCAGTTAGAATCCTTCGTTGGAATTTGCAATGACGTATATATACCCAATGAAAGGGGCCTAAGATAAACAAATAGACAGGGAAGAAGGAGGGGTCGCTGGCACTTTTGAAGATAAACTAGGACAAGCTATGTAGCTCCCGGATAACTATACATATGCAGTAACTCTTGCCCTCGCCGAATATTGCTATCTCTACGGCGTAAAGGAACACTCTATCATGGTTTGGCTAAACATGAGATTCCTACGTCTCAATTTAGACATCCTTGGAGTCATGACGATGCTTTTGGCAAAATGGTCAGCCGGGTACATTTTCACTCAAGTTCGGAGTTTCTTATGTTTTGTTCGAACTATATATTCAATGTTCTGGTTTCCCATCACTTAGCTTTGCTAGCGTAGAGAAGAAATCTTAGTATAACACGATGGCGACTACACTATTCTGCCTATTCTTATTGGCAGCTGCTGGTATTTACGGATTAGGCCGAGTTGTATACAATGTCTTCTTCCACCCACTGCGAAACTTCCCAGGGCCTTGGATGGCTGGGGCCACGTCAAGTTGGAAAGCATATAAGGAAGTTATCAAGCAAGAGTCGGCCGTTCATGAGCTCTTTCATCTCCATAAGAAATACGGTACGATGAGATCAGGACTATGAGACATTTTCTTTAACATTCCTAATAGGTGATATTGTCCGTATTACCCCGAACGAGGTGAGTTGTCATAAACCAACAGTCTACACTTCCCTCTCTGGGTTATAGGGCTAAAACAGGTCTAACACTCACCTATCACAGCTCCATTTCGGAAGCCCAGGTGCGTTCCACGATATCTACCATAGCAGCAAAAGGTGGGACAAGGATACGGGTCTTTACCGAACCCCCGGAGTTTCATCCGCGTCATTCACATTCTTGAAGTATGCTCAGGCAAAAGAACGACGGGAGGTGATTCTTCCGATTTTCTCCAAGAAAGCCATTAATAATCTTGAGCATCTCGTCTGGCGAAACGTGAGTAGTATATTGCATTATTTCCTTTTGCTACCAAACTATATATCTTAACCACCGCTAAAACACCGGTTGCTAAACAGGCAAATCACCTTGCATCGTCCATCGCCAAAACCAATGCATCAAAAAGTTCCATCGACCTACTCTATGCATTCCGATCCTATACCCTCGACACCATAATGTGCTTCACATTTGGCAACTGCATAAACGCCCTCGATGCGCCGGCGTTCAGCGACCCTCTGATTCTAGCCATGGATGCAAGCCTTCGTATGCTACCCTTTATGAAGAACTTCCCCATGATTCGAGACCTCATCTTTGCTGTGCCGCCGGCCCTGGTTATGCGCCTCATTCCGAATGCCCAGAAATTAGCACCGCGACTGTACCAGGTCCGGGATCTCGTCCAGCAACAGCTTCAAGTCGTCCTAAACTGCCCTTCAAAGCTCGATAACGTGCCTCACGAGACCCTCTTCCACCGCATGCTTGACCCGGAATCATATCGGAGCAAGGAGGTCTTGAATATGGCAGAGCTACACGACGAAGGCTTCACGCTCATCTTTGCGGGCGCCAACACAGTAGCCGACACGCTGCTAATGGGCCACTGGCACGCAATGCAAAATCAGACCTTGCTAGCCCAACTGAGAACCGAACTCCTGACCGTCTGGCCAGATGTGAAAAAGCAGCCGTCCCTAACAGACCTCGAGACCCTACCCCTCCTCACGGCAACCATCAAAGAATCCCTCCGCTTTATTCCGTCCGGCGTATCACTAACGCGCATCGTACCACCAGGTGGCGCCATGATATCAGGAAAGCATATCCCCGGCGGGACGGTGGTCGGGATGGCGATTTTGCATGTGCATCGAAGCGCGGAAGTATGGGGTAAGGATGCGCTTGTGTTCCGACCTGAACGGTGGTTGGAGAGTGCGGAGCAAGCAAATACCCGGAACGGGAAGAGTGAATTAGATCACTGGCTCGTTCCGTTCAGTCGGGGCCCGCGTATGTGCTTTGGTATGAACTTGGCCTGGGCGGAGATGTATATCGCTTTCGCGACTATGATCAGATATTTTGACTTGACTATTGACGGCACGACAGAGGAGGATATGCAGTGGCGGGAGTGCATTGCAGCTTATTATCCTAATAGGCACTTGCATGCGTGGTGCCGTCCGGTTGAGTCTGGGAATATGATGTAAAGAGGTGGTGTTTATATAGCTTTGTGGTGTGACACAGGTTTTAGTGTCCCCAGACAAGTAGGGATTATGATTAGGAGCCGGGAAATAGGAAACCACAGCAGAGAAATGGGTTTTATCATGCAGTGTTGACAATAAATACTATTTTGCGTACACGAAGGACACATTTGCACGGGACATACGCTGTATTCCAAGGGCTTGAAGCACCCGGCCTTTTAAGAACCAGCCTTGCAGGTCAAACTCATAAGCAAACATGTAAACACCAGACTATCGAGGATATGTACTCTGTACTATCCCTATTTATGAGTTGTAGTATCGTCATCACTAGGCATTGAGTGTGAGAAAGTCACAGAACTGAGGGCGTTGGAAGAAAGAAAGATAGTTGCCCCCTGGTATTTTTTTGCGAATATATCAGGCGAGCGTCCAGTCGGCTTCAATAACTTTCACCTAGACAAGGAATATTATAAAGTCCGATGTATTGCTCGTCTGATCGGAATCAACAAGGCGATGAAGGTTATGACACTCCAGGATCTGGACGACTTGACGATGCCAAAAACCAAAATTAGAATCTAATTTGAGAGCTGGCTCAATTATTGGAAGTTCGAATGAACCAGTGGTTGGCAAATCTATCGCTTGGTTGAAATTGGCTGCTATCAACGGTTCAACGGCGTGGTAGTCAAGATCATGCGGGGCATCCATACCAATAACCGGTTCCATCATGATGAATAGTTTCGGAAATTGATGAAAATCGATAAAAAGTCGACAGATCACCCGCTTGGGGAGAAAGTGATATCGATGATCTCAGATGCCAGAAGCCAGGCAGCAGTAAAAGTGGTAGTAAGAGAAGTGGTGACCTTCATGAGCTGACGGATGGAGCCATCTACTGGCAGAAAGATGAAGTAATAAGAAGAGTGTAAATGTTCTAATAGCGCGTATTACCATGGGCTGTCTAATATAACCCATGGGGACAATGAGAGCACTGACAAACACCACTTCCGTGTAACCATGCATTCAAAGCACCCCGAAAAAAGAATCCGAAAGTAAGGAATCACAAGTCAAATTATACAGTAACTCTGTTAGCCTTCAAATACTCATAATCCGGCATGGAATCTCGAGTTGACTTTTCAAGCAGCTCAGCAATTTCATCCCCAAACTCAACACGCCACTTAGCAACCTCCGCATCAATATCAACAGATGCCGGAGCCTTATCCTTAACAATACCCGTCGACTCCTCCAAAGTCGACAACATGATAGAAGCAGCAATTTTACCCGACTCCGGCCCCTCAGGGTTAGCCGTGTTCACACCGGTCGTCCAGTTCTCCGATATATCCTTAGAGCCATTCCACTCAAACTGCATGGATGCAGTGTCTAGACCAGCCTTCTCACAAAACTTAACCACAGCACAGGGATTATGAATCACATCATTGGCATCAATGACCAAAGGCGTGACAGACTCATCCGGCTGCTCGAGACACCAGTCGAACAACTTCCGTGTCCATTCCATGGTCATGTTCGTCATCGACATTCCCTTAATACCGTCCTCGTCAATAATACCAATTTTGGACAATTTCTGCATAGCGCGGCACAATGACGGATAAACTAGTGCCGGGTGACGGATGATAAAGGCCAGCTGCCAAGTGCGCAGGTACTCGTCCGACATGTAGGTTTTGTTATTGGCAGAGAAAGTCTGCAAGGATCCGTAGCGTTCTGGTATGGATACGTGGAACTCTTTCAGTTGCTCGGGCCCGGGCGCTGGGGCACCGTCAACGGCGCTCGTGAAGAAGCCCGGGTTGACGAACCAGAAGGCGTGTTCTTTGGCGAACATTATCTTCTTCTCGGCGCGGGCCCGGGTGGAGTAGTCTTCTAGTTTGTTGAAGCACTGTTGGATGGCGGCTTTGAGCTCGCTCTTCTCGTCTGTTGTCCATTGGTCTAGTGGCTTATTGATGCAACCGTTCCTTCTGGCTTTTATGAAGGCCTCGTAAAAGAAGTAGCCGCTCTGTTGGCTGGTGAGGACATTGGGTTGGTTCTGGATGTTGAGAATCTTCAAGAGGAGATTTGAGGCCGTACGAGGGACACTGACAAGCATAACTCGGTGGGGTTGGCCATTGTTTTCAGGGGCAACGGTAGTGATAGGCATTCTTCTTGCTAGACGTGATATGTATAGAATATGGTGGCCGAATGATAATTAAGCTTAACTTGCTACAAGGCAATGAGCGTGGGAAGAGATGGCTGCATTATGGGGTCGGATGGCGTCTTCTCTCTTAAATAGATTCGATTCTCCCGCCCGAGCGCAAGATCAGCGCTTTTCTTTGGCCTAACCTTTTTTGGTCCCTTCTTTCTGCATCTAAGTGGGCCGAATCCTAACATCTCCATGTATGTACGTAAGGAGGGCCCTGGAGGGGACGGAGGTTGCTCCGATCGGTCTTTGTCGCTGTTTACCAACACCGAGGAGCGGGTGACGGTGAATGGGCCGTAGCAGTGATCGGCAACTCGTTCAGGAAACATCAATAGTACGACTACGCAGGCGTATGGGCTGATTTTGGCCAGGTTCTTGGCTGCTTGTTACACCGCTCTATACAAGTTGACATATCAGATAACCTTGTAAATACACCGCTTTTCCTAGGTTGAATAACTCTTCTTCTTCTCCCTAGTACAAGGTAATATAAGCTATTCATCTGAATATAAAGCTTTTTAGCACTATACAAATCTCTATATCTCTATATTTTTAGGTCGTTAAAATGAAGCTTTTAGCACTGCATAAATGTCGACTCTCCTGAGCGGCAAGTGGAGCCTTTTGTCATTGTAGCCTTGCTCATTATGATGTGAAAGGGACGTGATTAGCGAAATGTTTCTTTTATAGGTTGGGGGACGTATATATACTGGACAGTTGGTCTAGGTAGTCGTGTCAGCTTCGGGTTGTAATACGGATATATTAGACTATTATACGTGTTGAATGAAGGCAGGGTACGAGCAGTGGAGCAGCAAGAGTGGGCAAGTCGGAGATATTTATGATTATTGGGGCTGGTCTTGACAGCCCCGGTGTCATGAAGGCCAACCCGAGGACATGCAGAGCGATATATCGAGACTGAATAGAAATGCATAAACCGCCAATCACCTGGTGTCTAGGACTTCTAAGATTATTTCGTAGAGACACTAAGCTAACAAAGTGAAACATATACTTCGACGACATATGTTGAGCCAAGTTATGTTAAACGAAACCACGTTGTATACTCAACGTACCCCTGTTTCACCTAGGAGCAAAATCAGAATCACCGCTCTCCTCCTCTGCCTTGACAAGACTCTGCTCTCTCGTGAGTGTCGGGTTACGAATAACCAGGGCGAAGGCAATCAAAGGAACTGTTAAGCAGATACCCGTGATACACAGCAGACGCTGTGTCTTCTGATAGGCGAGAATAACGTTGTCTCGGTCGGGCGTACCCACAGGGTTGGCCGCTGCAAACACAAGAGGCTGGGCATAAACATACGCAGCGAGGGTTTCGTTACCGAGTCTGTGACTCAGTTCGGAAGGCAAGACTTGGTTCCAGATTGCGCCGGAGATTGTGTTTCCAAGTGCGCTGCCGACATTGTAGGCGGCAAGGAAGAGACCAGTAACCACAGCGAGATCTATGGGATTGTTAACACTCGAAATCTTTGTTTAATAGGACAAAGTCTGTTAAGGAATACTAACTTTCGTGCTTAGACGCAACCTGGATACTGGCTTGAGCCGGGTAGGGGAACATTCCACCAGCTGGGAGTTTTGTTAGATGTATTCAACCAACTCCGAGGCGCAGACGATAACTTACCAATACCTAGCAGAATTTGCGCACCAATGATACCCGAATGACTGGAGCTCGCAGCGCCACCTCGGAAATAGATGAGGATTCCGAACGCAACCATGAAGAGGAGGGTTCCGGCCACGATGAAGGGCTTCAATTGGCGAACCTTCATGACGATAAGGCCGAGAATAACACCTGTGATAACGGAAACAAAACTGTAAAGAGATGTGATCCGAGTGGCGCTGAGAATTGATTCGTCAAAGCTCACATAGAGCACCGTGTAAAGAAAATCTCCTTGCAGGTACCACGCTAAAATAATGTTAGATCTCGACTATGGATGGTATTCTGAAGAACGTACCAGTGTTGAGCATAATAGGGATTCCAAGGGCGCCCCAGACAGCACGGTCTTTGAGAAGCTAAAACCGAAGTGAGTTAGTAAAAAAAAAAACCATGAGCGTGGTTTAGAATATTTGACTGACCTTGAATGGCAACATCGGGTATTGGCAGGTTTTCTCCCAGAAAATCCAGACCGGGATTAGTAGAACACCAATAACAAGTGGCGCAATTACCTTTGCTGTCTTCCACTGTGAGGTTACGCCTCCAGCCAGGGTGAATGGAACAAGAATACATGCCATCATGGCAATCAACAAAATGTTACCAACGATGTCCAGATGCGCGAATAGTTCTACAGCCAGCTGCCTTTTTCCAAGTAACTGCATAGAGCTCTTGTATGATTCAAGTGCCCCAGCCTTCTTCGCGCGTCGCTGGACGATGAAAAGGACTGTAATAAGCGGAAGAGCGCACACGGGATAGATGATAGCAAACATGCCGATGCCCCATTGCCAGTTGGTGACCTTGAGAACTGCAGTAGTCAAGTTGCCGCTAATCCAGGTATTTATCTAAAGTAGATTCAGTGAATTAATATGTCGTGCTTGATATGTGGAGTACATGTGGCACTCACAATAAAAGGCAAAGCCGGGACGTAGGAGAATAGGAGACGAGATCGGCTAGAGGTCACATCGGCGATTAGGACTTCAACGAGAAGCATAATACTGGTGTATCCGATCTAGAAAATATTAGACACAGATCGAGAGTTTATGGGCGCATATCGCATATCTCACCTGGTAGATAACAGCCCCCGCAGCAAAACCCTCCAAACTCGTTGCGCATGACTCCACGATCGTACCCACGGTATAGAAGACGATCGAGACAAGGATAAGTTCTACTCTGCCGAACACATCTGCAATCTTCGCTGCAGTAGGCTGTGAAGGAAATGGTCAGCTGGTGTGATGAATTGTTGATCTCTGGGTTTCCATACCTGTGCAGCAGCAGCGATGACGGCTCGAAGAACATTGATGGTCGCAAGAAGACTGTGTTTGCCGTAACTCTGAGTAGCATAGGGCTATCCAAAACATGCCATATCAGTATGCGTTATTCTCGTCGATATGCCTTGACGTCAGAAATGCGAGATACGTACCTGGTATGTGTAACGAACAGTTCCATCCAAGCCGTACACATAAGCGATCAAGAAAATGGCAAAAAACAGGCAGATCCGATCAGACAATCGGAAGTACGATGTAATAACTTCGATGCGACGAACACCCGGACTGCCTTGACCCAGCAGATTGGCAGGCTCATCCAGCGGGACGGCTTCGTTGCGGGGATTCTTCGAGTCCCCACTGATGCGGTGATCAACGTTCATCTCATTAATGAGCGACATGATAATCGTGTAGAATGAGAATCATACGACTCAGATCACCTATGTAGGGAAGAAGAAAAAGAACATAGGGGAAAACAGGAAAAGAGAGAAAATATGATTGCCAAGAGCGGAAAAAGTCTAAGATAAAACTGCCCACTCAATCTTATCTGATGGGCCTCTTATCTGATGGGCCTGTGACCCAACCTTCCAAGGTTGGAAGTGCCGAGGCGCGCTAAGAGCGTTTGTCTGAGAAACCCACCACTCACAGAGTTTAGATGACACCCCACCTCGCATTCAGCCGTGGCTCGGGTTTATTATTTGACAGAAATCTCGCTCTAGATTTGCCCAGTGTCTTGGAATAATATCTCTTCCAGGGTACTTTTACAGCCGTGGATATTATATTGGATGATTGCCTATTCTACTCGGTACCTCCGGATCGAATGTTGTATTTACAACTGTTTAGTTATACAACCTTGGGCCGGACATCGGCTTTCATGTCAGAAACATATGCTCTTTCAAACCCTAATCACATGATATGTATGCATGCCTGTAATAACAACAGCTCCTTTTAATGTTTTATAGATGGATGTCATTTTCATAGATTAAATAACACCATCCTTCCTCAACCCTTTTACTTTTCCTGCCAGGGTGGGATTCTTCTGTTTTAGAAACTCCACAAAGCTATCCATCATAAGGGTCTTCATGGCATTCCGCTCCTTCCATGGCTCAACCTGACTCGGCACTGTCGGCCCCGTATATACCTTCATCGGATGTTCCCGCACCTGCAGCCAGAAATTTTGAAGTACCACAGACTGCAGCATTAGCATAGGATAGAGCTCGCTCCAGACTAGGTTACCCAGAATGCGCATTCGACCTGGGTATTCGAAGACTTCATCCTGGGCGTCTTCATTGGCCATGTCGTCTGCACTTTTGTTTGCAGTGGCGTCATTATCGAAGTCTGCATCGACAGCCAGGACATGGCCTTGGAAGTCCCCTTTGAGGAGGCCTTTGTCCTTTGTGAAAGAGGCGCGTAATTTCTCGTCGATATATGAGCCCACGCCCATGTTATCGATGAGGAGGAAAACAGACGGTGCTATTTTATGGCCCCACTCGTCCGAGGACCGGATTTCTTGGAAGTGTCTATAGGCAGCATTAGTCTCTTGCTCAAGTGAATATTGCGATGGGAAAGATAAGGATTGTCGAACCTCCTTGCCGATGTTACGGGGTTGAATGTCTCGAAGCCTAGTTCCTTGCAGTCGAACCAATGCAGTTTGAGCAGTGGTTTCAGCTCGTCGGCGCCCTGGAGGTCATCACCCCATGCCGACAACTGAGCTTCCAGGTCCCGCTTTAGGCTTTCCCACTGCTCATCGGAGAACATGTGCGCTGCGCGGTAGATTGCTAATCCGAAGCCATAGTTGTGTCTCTCCCACGGCTCCAGGCTCAAGCTCGCCTCATGCGCCCGAAGGAGTTTCTGGATCCAGGGCTGTACAGGTGGCTGCGGGGATGGCGTCCGGCCGCGTATCTTTTCACGCAGTTCATCCTGTACTACCGTGCTGATAGAAAGGCGCTCGCGGCGGGCTGCGTCACTTTGATTCGCGCTTGGACCTTGAACCGTCGCAGCCTCGTTCTGAGCCTCGATACATTTTGTGAGTCGGTCAACTATGAGCTTGGAAAACTCGTAGTTCTTGCCTTGATTCTTTAGGTCCGGATTGTGTAGCCCGGCGATGATCTCGGAGGGCGGATGGTAGCCATTATACCCATCCATAGACAGCCAAATATTGAAATCTGCCATTGTAATGACGGCAATGAGGTCGCTCCACCGCAGTGAGACAACTTTCATTTCTGGGGCATCTGGATTTTCACCCGGAATCGCACTGAAGCTGTCCAATGCCCGTTCACGTAGTTCGGCAACGCGGGCCAAGACCCAGGAGTGGGCGGTGCTGGTCATGACTTCGTACTGTGCGCGAATGAATTGTTCCCAAAGAGCAGTAAGGTTAAGCTCGGGATAAGGGCCACCTTGGGCCGTGCGCCGTGCATTCAAGGCCTCCTGCATTTCTCCCAAGTCACCAGAGATATTGTTGAACGTGTCGCACATGTTAGTGCGGATCTGAGGAATGTTTAGGTACTCAAAGACGGCAATGACCGAGGTCAGGTACTCATGGGCGACCGTGAAATGGTCTGGGTTGTTGAGATCTTTTTCGTGCCACCGCGATGCGGGCACGGGGGCAAGGCCTCCCCAGAGGCGACTTTTGAGAAATTGTATATTCTGCCCAATTCGACACAGCCCCTTCAAATCCCCCCGGTCCGTGATCTGCCTCATTGTCTTCTCCACAATTGAAAGAGTGGCCTTGTTGAACGGCGCAGGCGCCCACTCTGAACTCGGAGCCATGAACAGTGGGAATTCATCTTCATTGAGTAAAGCTAAATCGGTTTTCTTCCCGTTCGGTAGAATACCATACGTTATGAATTCGATAAAATGCAAAACAGCTTGCGGTTCAATCAAGGCATCCACTGATTCCGTTAGCGAGGTGACAGCGGCGCAGTGGCAAGTAGGACCGTACCAACTGGTGAGTCCTGGCTCATCCAATGTTTCTTCGTGATGCTGGATCCTTCGTAAGCGGTAACGTCGAGAATGGCAGCATTTGGTTTGACTGGTGAGTCGGAATCTGTATGGAGGTATCGCGCGATCTTGGCCTGTGTTACGCGGGAGGACCAAGGCGCGAGGTTCCGGGTATTGCGATGTGCCACTAAGCCAGTACGGGCACTGGCGCTCGCAACGCGAGATATCGCACGGGAAGATAACCCAGCGAAAACACGGCGGTTGACCTGTGGCAGGCTGCGGGAAATCCTGGCCGCCATGCTGCGTTGTATGGATGTGATCAGCGGGCTTGCAGATGGATGGCGATCTCAGGAGATAAGCTCGAGAACTCGGGAGTTCGGGATAGTCACCCTGGAGCCCCTTTTTATCAGCCGCAAAAAGCCGAGCTTGGTGCTAGCCTATCAAAGGTAGCCCACTTAATTTAATCTCTAGCGCGTTTTCTGGCAGCGATATTAATTTCAGGACCTTTTGTGTCTAGCATGATATCGACTAGAAAGTGATTGGGTCTAGAGATCAAATATCATCATCGAGATTACCCTCGTGCGTAGCATTCGCTTGGTCTTCAAGTTCACATAGTATTTTGTGTGTATCATGTGTACAATCATTTTACGCTGCTAGGGATTCATGTTTCGCGCCATTTTGCAACGGTTTAGGGGTTGATTCTTGTCTGGATTCGGAAGGTTGCGTTGGGACGACGATATGATGGGTGTTGGTATTTTTTGGATCAGTAATAATACATAGGATTTCAGCTGTCCATTTCGCTCCAAACCGAAACAGGATCTATAGTGCAGGAGTAATCATATTTGGAAATGGGAGAAACCCTTAGAGCGAGTGATCTGGGTACATCGGCCCCGAGGGGGGGGTTGGGTCTATTACGTAAGTACATACCTGTGCCCAGGTGGACCTCCCCACACCGCCCCGCCCACTCACCACATGGCATCCGCTCAATCTTGGCTCGACGCCCCCTGGTGGACTGTACTTGTGCAGATATTCCAAGATTTGACCCGCTATCAAAGATTCAGATTACACCGATTGAACTACTCTCTTGATCAGAAATTCTGCATTTATGGCGCCTCTGTCAATTTTCCCGCCGGAGCTTTGGTTGATGATCTTTCAGTATCTTCGCGAGGAAAGCCCACAACATATCAGCAGGCTCGCACAGACATGCAAATCTTTTATCAAGAACTTTAACCATATTATCTACCAGCCTGTACGACTAAAGCAGGTGGAGAATGCTCACCGTTTCGCCATTACTGTCTCCAGTCGCCCAGACTTGGCAGCACTTGTCAAAGAAGGGAGACATGCCGGTGATGTGGGATTTTCAGACTTTACTGGCTACTCCGAGCCTTTCTACAAAGCGCTCACCAAATTGCCAAATCTGGAAACACTAGTCATGAGAGAATCTCTTCGCCGAAATAACGAGTACACGTCACAAACGGCACTAGAGGCAGCGCTTACCGCAATGTACTACCATTCCAGGGACTCGTACGTGCCAGAACTGTGTTTGCAAGATCTCGTGATAGACATGGGCGAGCGAGGGTACCCTCTTGGCGATCCGTTGGACCAGTTCGGCCTTGGATTCGATCCTTGGGAAGAGGACTTTTCCCTCCAAGGTTGGGCGGAAAATCTGGTCGAGCACACCTATTTTAGCCGAGACAACCTCAAGGACTTAATTCCAGCCCTGCGAACATGTAAGCTACCTAATTTCACATCTTCAGGGGCGCAGATTACGGCCTTAACTTCGATTCATTTGATGTTCTCAAGGAGATCATAATCACCCCTCCTTCAATGCTTGCGCTTGGCGACGAAGATATGACGCTCCCAGGTAGTCTCCAGAGGCTTACGATCCGATACGAAGAAGGCACTGTTCTATAACTAACTCCCCTCCTCAATAATCTCGAGGACGGAAAGCTCCCCAGTCTACGCTCTGGGATATACCAAATCCCCGACAACATCTGCGAAGTTACAGCTAGCTCGGATGTACGTGTCGAAGCTGCGGCTTTCAAATCCAAATTCAAAAATTTCGGGTTGGAGCTATCAACAGAACTCGTTCTATATCCTCTCACCATGCCGAAATATGATGTCTGTCCTTGTGAAAACTTGACGTTCTATCATCAATTCCCCTTCCATCCTCATGTCGAAACTTACCCACAAAATGAACAAGCTACCAATACAATCGCTGCAAATTGAAATTCGGCACCTACTCAGACCAAGCATACTTTGTACTCCCAGTTGTCGGATCTCTCCCAATTATTATGACCCACATGATGGTGACCATCCTTCCTTGTATGGTATGAGCCCATCCACACTCTTGCAAATTCTTTCTGTCAAAGCTCTGATTGGAAGTTTCTGAAATTAACCTGCCCTGTAGACCGTCTCTTCAAGGTGTATTTCTACTTACAAAACAGCTCGAGAATTCACGGCATATATGTGACATAAACGGCCTGTTTGTCGACATGCCGACAGATGACGGGTTCCAAGCATGAGAGCTTTCGGTCATGATCAACTTGCAATGTTGCCTGGTACATCGAAACCTGCTGAATGCTTCTGCAGATACCAGCATAGCCCCCAAATTTCTGCGATAGTCAAAACCTCTATGCCACCATGCCAAGAATCAAAACACTACACAACAGCTCATATTTCGCGTCCCTCATTTTCACAATTGATGTCGCAGTCTATTTCGGAGCTACCAAACAGGTCTTGGGAAAGAAAAAAATTAATATCTATTCTCCCTTCACCTCATGTAAATGCTGAGCAAGCACTTGACAAGGCCAGTGTCCTTCGAGATTCAAGCTTTCGAATCGCTTAAATCCTTGAGACTCATAGTATTGGACCAATTTCCCATCGCCACCAGCATAGCAATCCACCCGCAGTAAAGAGGCTCCAGCCCCGTTAGCGAGATCGCGTGCATGTTCCAAAAGATGTTTGCCAACCCCATTACCAGCCCATTGTCGGTCTGTGACTAATAATCGCACGTAAAGCTCAGGCTCAGAGACAGGTGTCACATAAGGCATCCTCTCTCCAACAGCAAGTGCTCCTATGATGGACCCCGGAACTTCTCCGTCCACAGTTCTAGGGAGTATATTAGAGGGTCGATTTTGATCCATTGGCGTGCCATCAGCAACCTTGACGGCGAGCCAAAGGCCATGGCCGGTTGTTGCAAATTCTTTGAGTTGTTCAGCGCGTCGTGGATTCTCCGAAAACGGTCCTGCTCCCCACTGCCCAGTTCTGTCACGCGATACCAGCCACTTGACTGCGGTATCTAGGAGATGGAGGACCGCCGGAACGTCGTCCACTGTTGCTCGCACGATAGCAATATAGTGAGGTACATTATGAACAGTACTTTTAAGACTTTTAGTGAATATCGGTGAATGGGCTTGCGCTTTTGTTCTTCATTGATCCCCTTCTCGTCTAGTTCTTCTTGGGTGGATTGGCCCTGCAAATAATAGTACTTACTCTGACGCCATTTATCCAATAAATCAGAATGGATATGAAGAGGGGTAGTTGTACAACTCGAATAGCCTCAATATACTGAACTAATTCGAAGATTCTAAGGACATCCGAACAAGGCATCACCTCTTATACCAATATTTTACTTCACTACGCCAAAGGATCTAACTTCCGGGCCATATGTCCAAATCCAATTGGCCCAGACTGCTTGTTTCGGGGTAGTGGCGTGCGGAGGTCGGTGATAGTGTAAATAATCCTTGTAGTAAACACCAATCAAATTCCAGCATTTATAAGTGCGTCATAAATGCCTCATGTTGCGTGAACATTCTAAGATGAAATATGAGTAGGTTTTTATGTGCGAGGAAAAATATGAAGTGAAGTTGGACTGCTGCAACAAGACTGCGCTATAATTATTGCCTAGAGATTGAAGAAATCCACCCCTTTGTTTGAAAACATATATCATTATCAAAGTCGTGACCTGAAGGAAGCTTGTGGTCTAATCGCCGAAGGTAAGCTATCCTGGCTGAGACGATTCATCTCGGGGTCATAAAGCGACTCTGTCTCAACAGTCGCCTTGATACGCTTTCCAAAATACTCAATCTCCACAGCCTCGCCTTCACTCACACCACCAGGAAGCCAGGCGTACGCAATTGGTTTTCCAATCGTGTACCCAAATGCAGCGGTGGTTACATAACCAGCCGCTTTGCCATGGTAGAAAACGGGCTCCTTGCCTAGAATCATCGAGCGGCCGTCATCAACCGTCAAAGCCCGCAGTCGCCGCGAAGGTGCTTGGCTGGCAAGGCGTTGAATGGCGGCTTTGCCGACGAAGTCATCTTTCTTATGTGCGTCCACGGCATAGGAAACACCAGCTTCGAACGGATTGTGTTCTGTCGTCATATCCGCACCGTAGGTCCGGTATCCCTTCTCGAGGCGCATTGAGTTGAACGCACTACGGCCTCCAGCAATGAGTCCGTGCTGCTTTCCAGCTTGATAAATTGTGTCCCATAGGCGTTGGCCGTTCTCGGCGCTGGTTTGGATTTCCCAGCCTAGTTCGCCGACGTAGGACTTTCGGATCATTGTAACTGGGATACCCGCGAGAACTGCCTTCTTCAGACTGAAGTATGGTAGGCCATTGTTGGAAACGTCGACCGTGCTGATTCCAGCGATAACATCCCGGGCTCGAGGACCCCAGAGTCCGATGCAGCATGTGCTTCCTGTAATATCGCGAACTTGGATCCATTTCCCCTGGATCTTCTGTTCCTGGACTCGAGCTTCTCTGCTAAGATACGCCAGGTCGGTTGCAGTGTTCGCTCCAATCTGGAACACATCATCCTCAAGTCGTAATACAAAGATGTCACCCCGAATATTTCCGTGGTCATTCAGGAGGAGAGTATAAGTGACAGTCCCCGGCTTAGTGGTAATATCACTTGTAGTCAAGCGCTGAAGCAGACCGACTGCACCAGGACCGGACACTTCGAACCGATGGAAAGCAGTCATATCAAACATAGCAACCGCATTCCGCGTCTTCCACGCCTCGGCAGCAGAGATAGGCGAATGAAGCTGTGCCGACCAGGCATCCCGATCGACAGGTTTCCATGATGGCGGAAGAGACTTAACAAGATCTTTGTTTTCTTCATACCACCACGGCCGCTCCCAGCCTCCAGTCTCGAAGAAGACAGCACCCAGCTCGCGCTGGCGGGTGTAGAATGGACTAACACGCAAATTGCGGGGCGATACCCGTTGTTGAAGCGGGTGGATAATGTCATATATTTCAACAAAGTTCTGCTGTCCGGTCTCGGTTACGTAGTCTCGGTTGAGTTGGACTTCTTCGAAGCGGGATAACTCGCATTCAGATACGTCGATCTCGGATCGGCCGGTTGTGAGGATTTGTGCGAGAGCTCGGGCGACGCCTGCTGAGTGTGTAACCCATACGGCCTCGGCTACGTAGAAGCCGTCGAGGTGGGATGGTTGGCCGAGTAGTGGGCCACCGTCGGGTGTAAAGGAGAAGATGCCGTTGAAGCCATCCGCGATCTCTGTGTCCTGAAGAGCGGGGAGGAGGGTTTGGGATTCTTTCCAAGCTGGGTCGAAGTCTTCGGTTGTGAAATCGAGGCGGGAGGGCATGTTCTGTTCATCAACATCTTTGGGAGTGAGTCCTAGCGATGACGCAACGACAGGCATTGGACGGTGTCCGTAGTATCCAATGCCGTACTGGCCGCCATGTTCACGGTAGTAAAGACGCTTATCCTGGTGTCGCAGGATTGGAAGTGAGGCATTCATTCCATTGGGTAAGCTGTTGATATCTCGCCCAGCGAGAGCGGGTACTGCCGTGGTCTTTGCATACTGGTGAGCCAGCGGGAGCAGAGGAATATCCACGCCTACCATGGCTCCCAATTCAACACCCCAGAACCCAGCGCAAGAGACAACGATGTCTGCTGGGATAGTGCCACTTGGAGTACTGACTCCGGTAATACGACGGCCATCCCGCTCAATTCCCGTCACGGGAGTATGGCCCAGATAACGAACACCGGCCTCGCTTGTCCGTTCTATGAGCAGCTGTGTTGCTCGGGCTGCTAGTGCGAGGCCATCAGTGGGGATGTGCAGACCGCCGAGCACCATCTCGTTGTTCAGATGAGGATACATCTCGAAGCACTCCTCAGCGCTGACTAACCGGGCATCGATACCCCATGATGAGGCATATCCATGTTTCCGCTTCAAATCTTCCAGTCGTGCGGGGGTGGTTGCTACTTCAAGACCGCCCACTTGATTGAAGCATTTGTGTCCGTCCTTCTCTATCGATAGAAGCTTCTCGACTGTGTATCGCGCGAGGTGTGTCATAGTCTTCGAGGGACTTGTCTGGAATACGAGTCCGGGGGCGTGTGACGTCGATCCGCCCGGCATGTGCAACGGACCCTGCTCGACAACAGTGATATCGTTCCATCCTCGAGAGACCAGCTCGTCGGCGAGGTTGGTACCCACGATACCGGCCCCAATGATGACAACTCGTTGTGAAAGCGACATTATTATATGATTGTTAATATGATACATCCACTAGAAAGCGGCAGACACTCGTTCTATTTGTATATTCACATAGTTCATGAGTTGTACATTGTGTGACATTCTAGTACACTTGTTTCCATACCCCGCATCGGCGTGCGATAATTATGTAGGGTATCTTGAAGCTGAAGATAAAGATATTACGCCCCGCACGGGTTCCGGCGATGTAAAGCCGAGAATGCCAGTAACGAACACGGGTGCCATTTACCAGGAATCGGAATGGTGGGGTATAACATTGGCTGCCCCACGTTGATGTAGATAATGAAGCTCATCAGGTCAATCATGATTGGCGAACCAGCTCGATGTGGCGCTTTTTCGGTTGACAATGGATAACATTTCCTTTTTGGGTCACGGGTGCTAATTTTAGTATGAGGGGGAGCGTCATAGCTTTCTCACTGTGGTTAGATTTTATTCATAGTTCTTTCTATAGGCTGATTAGTTATACAGTCGAAAAAAGCTGGTATATACTACATAGTCCGCGGTTGTCCTTTCAAGGTTGGTTGTGAGGACTGGTACATGCGTTTCAGGTGACGACAGACTACGGGCGACTAAGTGTGCCACTGGACACAACTCTCTTATTGGATAATATTGCCAGCAGTAATTTAGTCATCCAAAGGTCTAATGCCTGATTTTGTAGGGTTTATGCCTGAATATGCCTGAATTCTGCCTTATTTTAGACTGGCATAACTAACTAAATTAAAATACCTGAATTACTATGACAGAGGGCTCAATAAGCAAGGTATCTAAGTTCAAGAGAATGAAGCTATTCCCACCATACTAATCCCTATATACACCTATTTCTCGGCGTTAAAGCCTTTTTACTACACAATCGACCCTCTCTTCTCCCCCTCTCTTCTCCTCCCCTCTACCACTCCCGTACGCTTACTTTAGCCGCCGCTCGAAGCTTCCCTCGAGGTAATCTATACGTCCTTGTATTCCTATTACTAAAGCTGACCCCGTTGCTATCGTAGTCATGAAACTGAAGTCTAACCTATTCCGTCCCGCTCACCTATCCGCCGAAGCCGAGCTTGTCTAAGAGTAGGCCTTGACAAGTGCAGCTGCACCTCTTGGCGGTGCAACCAGGTGCTGCCAAGGCCATATTTTGCCAATAAATTACCCTATTCGACTTGATACCGCCGATCTGGTAACTAACAATGCCGTAATTTACATAAATTACATATATAAGTCACGGGATAAGCCGAATTAGGCAATGTTTGCATAAGTTTATAGTGCAGTTGCACTACAGCTAAAGTACCGCTGCACCGAACCTCGCCCTTGGTGCAGTCGGCCCCACGTACCACTGCACCGAACTAAGGCCTTGGTGCAGCCGTTGCACCAGTACCGTTGCACCGGCACCGCTGCACTTGTCAAGGCCTACAACATAGGGGATACTCGGTAGGAGGTACTCCATATTAAAAACGTAGTTAGTGAGGTATAGTATTGACGATAGTGGTAAAAAGGGGGTAGTAAAAAAGGGGGAGGTGGTAGTGGGGACTAGGGATAGTTCTCTCTCTACGCTTCTTCTCAAGAGAGACACGGTTAAACACGCTGAAACAAGTCTCCACTGTTTACCAGGGCGGAAGTCAACACAACAATACGCTTTAGGTTGTAACAGATAGACTGACAGACTAGACTGGTCAGACAGCATCAGTGCAGCAATATTTAAACAAGGACTTAGATGACATGTTAGAGAAGTGCTTGGCTTTTTGCTTACCAGATCTAAGTTCTACAAAGAGTTTATTCAAGAAGCAGAAAGAATTAATGTAGAATCATTCTTGAAAGGGCATACAGTAGAAACCTTGGACATCACAGCAGAAGATCAATCTAAAAAAGGCAAATGCAATTCCTGCGAACAGTTCGGCATGACTATAACTACCCCTTTGATAGGCCAATATCGCAGTCCTGCCAGAGCTCGGGGACAGGCAGCCCTAGTGCGTTTCACTGTGAGTCCGCCCAGCTGGAGGGTATCAAAAACTCTTGGCGTTGCCAATCTATCACAAACTCTTGGCGCGGCTCGACACTGAAACAACTCTGCGCAATAATATGCCCGTCTTGGCTAATTTAGCCCTCGCTATATATACACGATGAAGCCCAGTAGACTACGTACCAGTAACTAGTGAACAACATTTACCACCATGTCCCCATCCAAATACGCGGCAGCGGCCCTCTTCGCCGCCAGCGCCCTCGCAACCCCAAACGCCCAAGCCTCCACCAACCCCAGTGCTGCAAGCACGGAGCCCTCCGAGTTCACAGCAAACCCCAATGTCGGCGCCGGTGGCAACACGTTCACTGACTCGCCCCGCTTTAGAGTGTACAGTACCGGTGACGAAGCAGACAAAGCCCTCCAGATGCTCGAGTCCGCATATACCTGCTTCGTCACCGACCTCGGATGGCGCTCCTCCGGTCTCTCGTACAACTCTGACTCCGACACTGCGGATATCTGGTACAAGGAGAACATATATCCCGTTAATTCGCTCGACAGCGCTGCAGGCGTAATGGGCTCAGACCCGAAGACAGGCCTCAGCTTCGTGCAGGTCGTGAACACCTACCTTACCGATCCGTCGGTTACGGTCCATGAATACGGACATGCCCTTACGTATCACGCGCAGAACTGGGTCGATCAGACCGCCACGGGGGCTTGGTGGGAGCCGCTGGCGAATTGGTTCGCGGATACGTGGATGACGTCTGATCTTTGCGCGAGTGCGCGAGAGAAGTATTCCCAACAAGCTGGGAATAGTATCATCGAGCTTAAGAAGGTGATTGGGGATAGCCACCAGGTTATTGTGGATGGAAGTGTGGATTCCGGCAATTATTACCAGAGCTGGCCCCTCTTGTCCTACTTGACGAATAACCCGGATAACTTTACCGGGTTGGGCCAGGATGCGGTGCTCAGGTTGAATCTGGAGTATGAAGTTGGGAGTAACGAGACTCCGTTGCACACGTTGCAGAGGCTGCTCGGGAATCGGGCGACGGTTCAGCAGGTTGTCGGGAGATACTGGGCGCATATGGCGTATGTGGATATTGGAAGTGAGGCTGCGAACCGGGCGTTCGTGGAACAAAGGGAGACTCTGAGCTATGAGAATCTGGACGGCAGTGGACAGAGCTACACTGCGAAGGCTGCCCGACAGCCGAAGTACTTTGGGGCGAATATTAACCCAATTCAAGTCTCTGGCGAGGGGAGTGTGAGTGTTACTGTGAAGTCGAACTTGGCGTTTACGTCGACGCTGGCTGTGAGGAACAAGGATAGTGGGGCGGTGAGATACGTTGATCTAAAGAATGGCAGTGGTGAGGTGACTGTTGGTGGGAGTGAGGAGGCCAGCCTTGTTGTTGTGAATACGCCAGCGGAGTTGATCCAGTATGATCCGTTTAAGCTGTCTAGCGAGGTCACGTCTGGGTTGGACTATACTGTACAGATTACTGGGGGGAGCTTTTAGGTACCTGGGACTGTGACCGCGGGCGATCCTGTGTCACGATCTACAACATGGAGATGACAACTTTGGTTCTGTCATTACTGACCGCCTGCCGAGTTGGGGAACTTGGAGGAAAACATTCAACTTGTGTTTGCATGGTTTGCATCAAGGCCCCACAAAGGACCTTGCTCCAACCAATCCTTTCTTTCTTTCTTTCTTTTCTTTCTTTTCTATTCCCTGTAACCGGCCCTTTCATAAATTACATTTATTACAGACCCTCGCAAGCGAGGGTCCGCCACCCAAACGGAGGGGATCACCCATATGCAATTGTACCTTTTACTAGGCGAACCATACAAAAGGTACATATGTAAATGCTCATTTTTAGTACTATAAAAGTCTCTAGAACCTTATTATAACTTAGCATGTATAACAATCTGCTCTATTTAGATACTATATTCAAGTTTCAGCCTAGGTTTCAGGGAGCCCTCTTAAAGTATTACGATTTGAAAATTTAACCTACTATCGCGTCTAATATACGATATTCAACTATCAAGGCGTCCCAGAAACTTGCCCTTAGAAGTTAACAGAAGTATTAGGGCAGTATTAGAATATTAGTGCTACACTTAAAACAGAAAGTCTTTATATAATTTAGTCGAGAAAAACGAGCATTTACGTAGGTACCTTTTGTATGGTTCGCCTAGTAAAAGGTACAATTGCATATGGGTGATCCCCTCCGTTTGGGTGGCGGACCCTCCGTTAGGAGGGTCTGTAATTTTTGTAAAAAAAAATGTAAGGGCCGGTTACTTAGTATTCTTGTTGAAATGCACTCTTTTCTTTGAAGAACTGGCTGGTAACACTCTGAACTTGTTGGTAGTTGGCGTTCCGATGTAAATAGTTGAGTATAGCGCTGTATATAGCGCATAGTCGTCATCCCTCGAAGCAAAGCGTCTAGCTAGATTACGTCTCACCCTTTAAGCCAGCTAGTTGGAGCTTCGGTCATGTGTAGACCTTGACATTTCCCATGGGCACCCTACAATCTTCGGCCCACCGTAGACTCACTATTAGGTTCCTCAGCGGGGCTTCTAAGACAAGACATTGAATAGCAAACACGTTGGATTTAAGCGACAGTATCCAAGCTTTAGGCCGGGATCTAACACATCTGTATGTATTTAGATTCGAGCTAGCTATTTGTAGTAAAGAAAATAGCCGATCGTGCAATAAATCGTTGGTTGTGAAGCATTGTCATTGGCAGCACATTCCAACATAACGGACGAAAATGATGCAATCGCCATTCTATGACCTCTGATTGGTCAATATGAAAATGGATGCAGGGGTATTTTCAATGGAGGCGTAGAGTATACAAATGGGTTGTATATAGCTTCAGATGTGAGATATATTGTCTACTTCTCTGTCTACATTCTATAACCCTTTCTGATACCAAATAATATCCCCAAAGAACAATGTAACCCCATACTATGCGGGGCAAATGTTTGACGTTCGGCTGGAGCCGATCCCCGGAACAAGAAACAATCCCTGTTTGGACTCTCACTCTTTCTCAAGACCAACTCCTCAGCTTGAGGATATCCAGCAATGCTATCACCTAGATTCCACGTCTATCTCTTATCATGACCGAGCCTGGCGAAGCCCTTGTTCCTGGGGAACCGCCCAACGCAATCCTGACCGACTCCCGCCCGACAGCCGACACCCGCGATAACGACCGCGAAGCATTAGAGCTCCACTCAATCCAAACGCAAGAAGACAACGATTTGGACTACTCGACCCCATCCGGTTCGTCTGGCGACGAGCATCACGTGTCTACACATCGGACTACGTCGCAAGCGGATTCCCGGCGTGAACGCGAAGCCCGCAATGGCCTTTGGGGCCAGATCTGTCGGTTCTGGACTCGACATGTCATTATAACCGTGCCGCAGAAGAGCAATCGAGATCACTTTGGTACGTTGTACTGTGGACACGCTGTTGGCACTCTAATTGACATCATCAAAGCCCTAGAAAGAACCTTCCTTGCGTACATCCGCACGTCCACGGTTATCGCTATGCAAGGGGTACTCGTTGCACAACTTTTCCGTCTACAACGGCCGTCACAAACAGTCGATCGCCTGTCGTTTCACGAAGTCGGTATCCCTCTTTCGGTTACCTGTCACGTTGTAGCTGTTGTCGTCGCTTTGATAGGTGCATTCCGGTTCTGGAGACAACAAAATGCTATTACTCGCGGGAAAGTATATGCTGGAGGGTGGGAGTTAAACTCGGTGGGAATTTTATTATTTATTGTAAGTTCTCCCTAGAATGATGCCCGGCCTCTGAATTCTAATCAACCCCCTACGTTCAGGTTATTTTGGCGAGCTTGGTTCTTATTGTTATCATCTCGATCCAAGTCAGTTTGAGCCCCAGTGCCCTGCCTTATCGAATATTATGGTCGTGAAATATTGTCCATGATTTTATCACACTGGCTAGATATGCATTTACATAGCGAAGGAAAAGTACGCCCGAGATGAGCATCTTATTGAGCATATATAATTCTGACTTCATTATATGGTCCCTCCCCATATTTTAACCTACATTGCCGACCAAATCTGTCTCTTATTTATGGATCGCACTATCATTTCTATCCCAGAGCATTCCCGTGATTGAAGAAGTCAACCGGAATAGGTATTCTCCAGGAAAGTTCCATGCGGAGCGAGCTGGTCTTCAATACCCAGCTATCCCACAGAACCACCCCATAGTCCCAAAGTGTCCGCATGTCAGATCTCCTGATAGACGTCAAACCGAACTCGCGCAGTGATGACCCTGGCTTATCAATAACCCTTTACGCCGCTGCCAATTTCTGTGCTCTTCGACCCTCCTTGACTCGGGTGGTGGAGATGGACCACAAAGCTGCCATTTGCTGGTCGAGGTGATTGAATAAGACGATGCGAAGTAGCGGATTGAAGTCATTGGCACGACAGCTGAAGCTAGTTGAATGCATGCTTGCCCGCCGCTCTCCCAACTCTAGTCGGTGTTTTCTCTCTAGATGGTGATGTCCCGCTGGTTGGTTATTTCGGTTAGCACATTGTCTATAAAAGGGAACATTATTCTGTGCACAGGGTAGGGACAAACCCAGGTAGCCATAGACAGGGCAGGCAGTGATCACATGAAGCCCAACGTCTAGAGGCTAAGTAATTTCTTGGAAGTGAAGGGTGATGAGCCATGAAGTAAGAGAATGGCAAATAAAATGTGAACAGACGGAAGAGATGAAGAGTCAAAGCCCAGTTAGACGAGGGTGTATCTAATCATATTGCCGTTGGCTGTCTACTGTTAAATAATTTTCGTTTCTCTCTTCGTTTCTTATCCTCATCCTTTCGACTACTCAAACATCGACTTTCATCACTATCTTCTACCATGGCCAAATCCATTCAGTCTCCTGTAAGTGAAATCCCCTGGTTGTTTATGGCAGCGTCTCCCATGAAAGATGGGTTGTTTCATTCCCAACCCTCAATCCCTCAACCCACAGGATCCACAAATCCCCACCGTTATGGCAATTATAAAATCAACCTGCATAACCCTACCGCTCCTAGGAATGGGTGCCGGCACCCTTGGCATGGTCTGATATTACTATGTCGCGCACCATAATTCCTCCCCTGACCCCAACCTTCACCCTGGGCGCTTCATATTTGTACGAGATGCAACTTTCCATTTTCTAACAGCCCCTTGTTGTGCCTTTGTCACCTCCCCAAGCATTTATAACACAAGATATATCAAGTGTATATGGATGCGAACTAACGTATCATAGTTGTTCTGCAAGCACTGCGAGATATATGGACATGATGTCGTCCACTGTCATCGTCCTTTTGAGGACTTGACTAGCTTTGCCATGACCAATGACGTTGCAACTGGACATCCAACCCAGGGCTTGGTGAGAAGTCGATCATACATTCAATAACAGAACAACATGCTGATACATAATCTGGGACATCTCAGACTTCTGTTACGCAGACCCGCTACCGTGTCGCCCGCTGAGGCACGAAAAAGAAGTGTACGTTTGATGCAAGTATTTCGAGCCAAGCACAATATCCTCACGGTCACAACCTCTACTTCTTACTGAGAGTTGAACCCCATTCATACCTGCCGATCTAGGTGACCCTAAACCAGCTCCAAGTCATGAATGCTTTGGTTATCCCAAATTTATCCCAAATTGCTCTTCCTATCAACCACCACAGTTTGCAAATCCTGTCAAGCTAAGATACTAACATTCAACTAGTTTCCAAGTATACTTCATTAACCACCACATCGAGATTCCTTAGTGATGGCAACGGTACCTCGTCGACCCCAAGTGCAGACCTAACTCCAATTGAGGCCCAAGCGCTGGCCAACTACTTGGAACAGCATCGACGACACTGGCTATGGTCCCGCCATGTGGAACACCAATGGCGCTACGCGTGCCTTTTCCCAATTAAACCCGGGCGATACAACGACAAAATGTGAGGAAAAGATAGCAGCTGGATCGTATCACATCATTCCGATAGTTTTCAGCCTCTGTCGGGCGGGGGAAGAGGTTATGATGCGATGGATAGCAAATTTTACTCTATTTTTGGACTCTTGATGCGCTAGATAATACAATGGGACCTTTGGGTGAGGCATCATCAGCAGCTCCTCCACAGGCTTGAACAGTTACCACATCGAGTGCGTAGATGCCACCGACAACTCAAAAGGCAAAATCGACATCATGCCAGCAGCGTCTTTGAAGAAGCACGAGCTCCCTCTCGACTACGAAAAAGCCAACTGCGGTTCTTCGTCAGTCTCTAACGACCGTGACATCACAGACGAGTGGGATGCCCTTGGCGTTCGTGCCGACCTTCTTCCTCGCCATCCAGTGCATTTTTATGGAGCATTCTTATGGAGATGAGTTGGAAGAAATATTACGAGCCAGTTCCATTTCGACTGGGGACTGAAGAGGGCCGGTTCGGTGACTTTTCGGAGAGCCCGGGTTTCTTTTGATGTTTCTTTTTTATTCTTTTTTTCCTCCTGTCCCTAGTCTAAGTTATGGGAGACAACGTAGTTTGGTGTAAAGGGTGACCTTTTCAGGCACCGATACGCCAGGGATTCAGTGGCCAATGCAATCTTAATCTAACTTCTGTTAGGCTTTTCTATACTTCGTAATAATCCCTGGAGCATTGGCTATTGCGCTCTGCGGATCCTAGGGCCACTCAATGCGACTTCGTGGAGTGATTATCGAACACACAGTTGTTTCCAATCGTAGCCCACGATCATAATCTCCAGAGATAACCAATCATATTAAGGGGTGACGATGTTGATAGGCAGTAAATAGGAGGTTATGTGGCTATGTGAGAGGCTGAGATGCTGGCAAATTACCTTCACCGGCATTGAGCCTACTGGTTACTGTGCCATGCTGCTGGTCTCTCCGTGAAACATAACAAGTGCCCTGGCAGCAGCAGGACCTTAATGCAGGCGGCACCGAGGTGCCAAACAACAACGGGTTTCAAGCCTCGTCTAGGCGGAGACAATATTTGTCATTCAAGAGGGGCACGGTTTCTTTTTCAATATATCTTCAAATCGAGCACTCTTGGGTGGCCTCAGGCATTCGGTGTAAAAAGCTCCATCGTGGCATGAGAAGGGAACATATAGATCTTTATAGGATCCAGGAGTAGCTGCCCAGTATTG
Organism: Penicillium cf. viridicatum; assembly: GCA_028974045.1. NCBI lineage: Eukaryota > Fungi > Ascomycota > Eurotiomycetes > Eurotiales > Aspergillaceae > Penicillium > Penicillium cf. viridicatum. Next base: position 833,847 of record JAPQKQ010000007.1, on the reverse strand, counting down.
AAATTATTAGAGTACGAACCATGTTAAGAGACAAGATGATATTGACAGGCGCCAAAGAGAGGACTATGGATAGTCTAACAAACTATGTCAACCCTTCTGTATTGTGGCCAAAAGAGCTGGTTTTACCCAACTATATGTACTTCGAGCCGGGAATAAAACTAAAAAATCTTGCGCAAGTGGGCGAGTCAATTTGAAGTGAGGTAGTGGGAGTTGAAATGATAAGAGACAAAGAGTCCAAACTCAGAGAGAGATGAGATGGCCGTGAATTTCACAAATCTTCGTCTACTCTCACCAATTCACGTCTCCCCATCGTTTGCTCTCGTCATAGAACCTCCTCTTCTCTTCTTCCTTCTCCTCATACAGTCGAAATTCACAACTTCCACGACGCCACGATCTGCGCGTCTAGCCTTCATTTCGATCTTCAACCTTTCCTCGTCCTCTCCTTACGCCATGGATGACGCCAACCAGCACCCTGTAAGTAAATAATCTCGTCTGCTTGTTGATGCTTGTGTCTCCCACGGACGATATGTCGTCTCAGGACCCCTCACCTCAAACATCCATCCCAAGAATTCCCAGCTGGCACGCTGTCGATCATACAGCCAGCTGGCTAAGTGATCTGACACCGCTGTGTTGGGGATTATCTTCCCTTCTCTGAAATCCTTAACCCTCCGCACCCTCGCCTCTTAAGAACTTCCCGGCGAGGACCAATACATGTATTCTAACACCCTTCCCTCTCTATCCTCGCCATATACCCAAGCAAATGCAGCATCTCTATCAGGAATACACGAATACTAACTAAATTATTATAGTTGTGGTGCAAACATTGTGAAGTGGAAGGACACTTGGTCATCCACTGCCATGCTCTTTACGAAGACCTGACCAACTTCGATGCAGCTGTCCGAATGTCCCAGGGCCCGGTGAGCACTCTATTATGGACCTGTATGACAGAACGAAATATTGACATGAAGCGGTTGACATAATAGGCCTCTGATTCCAAGAGAGCCTACCCTGTTGCCCACTGGGGCCAGGGAAAGAAGAAGCAAGGTATGTTCTACGCAGCTATTAGAGACAGCATTTCTCATCCCCTATTAATATGATTTGCATATCCTTTGAAGTAATTTACTGACGTTTAGTACATAGTCTACGGCCCTGGTGCATTCAATGCTGCGCGAGGTGTCCCTGTTCAGGGCTTCAACTACCCAATAATCCGTCCCACTCCCCTCGACCTATTGGAGGCTCATGCTGCGTTGAATTACCTGCACCAACAATGGGCATATTGGTTGCAGTGCCATGATACGTGGTATGAAAACCACACCGGAGGAAATACCACACTGTGAAAGGAAGCATACAAGGAGGATCGCGTTTTCTTTTTTCGCCATATCTTGAATTGAAAATACCTTGGATGGGGCATTTAGTATCAAAAACTATGTCGTGAGGTGAGAATGGAACATACAAAGCTTTGTAGACGTAGAAGTAGTTGCCTTGTATAAAGCTTTAGAGAGGACGAACCATGCCAAGACATATGACATTTATAGATGCTAAACAAAGAAATATATGGCTATGGTATAAATTATACCTCGATGTAGACTAACCACTTTCGTATCTCACAACTTCTCGGTGTTATTGTACATACGTATGTATTCAATTTCAATGGGATACTCTAGCGACCATCCACGGATACAACCTGAAGCTTGGCGCTGGTGTACCCATGGATTCTCTAAGGCTGATCACAGCTCTGATGTTATACCCCACCGAAACTTCGTGCTCGTCACTAAAAAGTACATAGTTACGTACTCCTCATCTTATAGAGGTAGATCATTTGACGAAATACCCAAAGACCCATCGGAAGAAAACTACCCCGAGCTCTCTCAAACTACTAATAATAATCGGTTAAACTGCGGAACAAAATCGACGTGTACCCTCGGTCTCGGTTCCGAGTAAAGCATACGAAACCGTTTCAAAACAGCCCCATCCAAGTCCTGTAAGGCGAGATGATCATCCATCGCGCCCCATTCCGCCTTCCGACTTTTCCGCCAGACACGAAGTGAACATCAACGATCCTGCCTCTTCGGGCTTTCAGACCAAGACATCTAGAAACCACGTATCCTTCTCAAAGAAGACACAGTGTTGGATCGGCGGGCGATGCCTCACCGAAATACTACGTGCTCCATACACCGTACATTATATCAACCTATGTACGTTGTACCTTATTGTAAGCCCAGCCGTCCACCCCTCGGTCCGCTCGCGGAGCAAACTGGATCCCGTACCCGATGTGCAAAGCGGATAGTATACGGAGTATAGTTACCGGATATCATCTCAGCTTAGTAACCCTGAACCCCGGGGCCTTGTTCCAAGGTTTCGTTAAAACGGCCCATCCTCCGTATAATAACCCACATCGTATCGCAGAAACCCACAGTAGGAATCACGGGGGGCTAGATGGTTCTCGGATTGGCAGATATGATAGGAAAAGATACGGAGAATCGGAGGAGGGAAGTGGACACTTGTCGCATTGCATACAGACAATTTTGTCCAAAAAGCGCCCAAATAGAGTGGGACATGGGTATATCGGCGGTTGGTACGAATGCGAACACTCGGTTAGGGTCTTGGCGCGCATTGGGCCGCCCGGATACCCTGAAAGGTGTTGCTTCACGAGGGTGGGTTCCTTGGCAGTGGCGATCCAGCCTTATTCCTGGTGTTCGGATGGCTTGGCGGCTGTCAGGGGAAATGATATCGATGTGGTTTTTGGTAATACGGTGTTTGGATTCATTACTGTGGTCTGGCGCTGACGGTATTCGGAAATAAGACTTGTCACGCCCCCTTTTTCTTCTTCTGGGGTTAATGTATTGAATGTTCAGCACGAGTCATGAGACTCGAGAGGTCTGGGCTCTTAGGCAGGCTGTGTGGCTAACGTGGTACGTTGGTACTTGCTCGCAAGGTTTATTTTGGGATTTGAAATTTATATCAGTCATTCGGGTATTGATTTTTATGTTCATATGTACATCCGAAATTATGCACAGTCACCGAAAGTCCTCGGCTGGATTGTCTCCATTTCGTGGAGGAAAAGCTGGAAAAAAAAGAGAGGGGCAGGAAAAAAAAAAAACACCAATCATGATCTGAACAAATATGATAAAAATAGGCCAAAAGGAAAGAATCAGATGGTGAATCATAGAAAGAAAATGCAAGATATGAGAAAGTAAATATAACAGAGTGACATATAGACACTTGACAGGAAGCTCAGGCCGCCAGGGCATCGCTTCTTGAGAAATCATTTCCACGTCTTTACCAGAACGCACCAAAATTAAGCTGTCGGCATAGGAATGCTAGTCATAGGCAGCTGGGGTGGAGCTTGTTCACTCTCCTCGAACATCCACTTCTCTAATTTTTGCGCCATGCGCGCACAGAAGGGATCAACATATCCAGTCCACAAAGTGGCGCAGAAGTAGACCAACACGATCCAAGCCGGAATACTGATAGCCACGACCCAAGGGGCGCGAATGGGGATCCAGTGCGGGTGAAGGGGTTCGCCGTCCTCGCCGTAGATCGGGTTACCCTTTTCGTCGACGATATCACCGTCCCAGGGCTGACCGGTGATTCCGTAAAGCATCCAGCACAGAACAGTGCGGAGGAGAGTGCCGTGCACGAGGTAAACGGCGAAACTCTGCTTGCCGAGCCAGAGGAGGAGACGGCTGGAGAGGAAGTCCTTGGTGGAAGGTGAGATATAGATGGCGAAAATGATGAGGTCGACGCCCAGGGCCGAGTAGCGTCTGCCGACGTTGACCTTCGGGGGAAAGATGTAGTGCGAGGCTTGTTCCATGTAGGTCGACCATGTGGCCCACTCGGGGTGTTCGCCGGGGTATGAGCAGACGAGGAGACCGAGGCAGACAAGGAGGCCTGCTACGATCTTGCGGCCCCAGCTGTGGCGTTCGACAAATTCTTTGAAACCGTTCTCATATGAGAGATCGCTGAGGAACATGCCGTAGATTGCCTGCATTTGGAAGGTTTCTGTTTTTTCGTTAGTACCAGGGTGGGTATTGAGGTTTCACCTAGAACTTACCCGTGTTTTTGGCTGCGTTCTGGTGGAAGTAGAGGTACATTCCCAGGTAGATGGCCACGCGGAATCGGAACTTGCAGAACATCGTTGCGCAGATAAGGAGGTAAATCAACATAGATGCCTGGAGCAGCGGAAGCAAAGCCCACTGGTGGTCATCGTACGCCATATAACCCGTGGTCCAAACTTCAAGGAAGGTCTTGAACAGCCGGACGAACTCCTCCCAGAAAGTAGGCGCCAAGTCGACGGCTGCGTAACGACACCACCAACAGTCGGAGCGATTAGCGGCGATGAAGGCGCCAAACTGTGCCATGACCCATGAAATGAGCAAGGCGATGGTAGCAGGGAAGATGAGGCGAGGTGGGCGGCGGAAGGCACTCTTGCCAACCGATGTAAAGGATCCAAGGATATCGCCATTGCGGGACTGTTTGAGCGGCTTGATAGCGCAAACGTAGCCAGTCAAGAAGGCGAAGATGGTGACACCCAAACGGCCCTGCCAAGGGATACGGAAGACGGGCCACTGCAGAATTCTGGGAGGGGTGTCAACATCGTCGCGAGGGGCGAAGAGGTCATAATCCCATGCTCGGGCAAGGTGAGTGAGGATAACTAGGAATGAGGCGATTCCTCGGAGGCCCTATTGGATTGAGGTCAGTAACCAGTTTTCTATCCCTATAAGGCTGAGATGCGAACGCACATCAATCCACTTCACACTTTTCCGCGGATCACCTTTCACCGATGGATCTGCGGACTTCCAGGGAATGTTGTCCAATATGCGTGAGTAAATATGGTTGGGTTGTATGTACTCCATGACGAGTGTTGTAACGAGTGAATGAGAGACCGAACGAGTCCGATAGGAGACTCGGAGTGTCTAGTGGGTTGGTCGGAATGGAAAGCCAAATGAGACCATAAACATTGAACGTTGAAGCTCTTAAAAAAAATGCCAAACCAAAAAAAAAAAAATGCTGGTATAAAGAGAGAGGAAAGGACTGATAAGGTTAAGAGGGCCTAGAAATGCCAAATCTCCCCATAGATCGCAGAAAAGTTCAGAAGAAAAAGTGACCAAGATAGGAGAATGGGATATATGTAAGAGAAATCCGAATTCATCCCCACGAGTCGAAGATCTTGGCCATCTGGAAAACGGGTACGAGGCGAATGAGGAACTTGAGCTGGGGAATTTGCTTACAACATACAACTGTATCGCGTGGGGCTTGAGTGTGGAGACTATTGATAAAATACAAGGGCAATACCTTTCAAATGTATGACGATATGTAAATTATACATACTATTTATGAGATACATAATTATAGTCCGTTTACCCTATTCTGTTGCCGTCTACGGAGTATAATTGTAGTAGATGTAGATAAGAGAATCCAGAGCAGACACCTACATGTACCATTTGTGTTTATGTATATTGTACGTATCAATACATAGTTACGCCGTCGGGGATGAGCATTGTCCTGCATACTCCGTATCTGGACTCCATACTCCGTACAAACAAGTGAAAGGGGTTAACCCAAGTAGCAGATTGAAGCTATCTCCAGCCTCCCACGAATTAAGCTATCAAATTATGTAGAAGCTGACGACGCTTCGTGCATCAACGCGAACTAGTATGTAACCGACCAATCAACGGTTGTCATTTTCCCCATATGAACCATGGGCTAAAGGCCGCCTCAAATTACGCCAGATCTTGGCATTCATGGCACGTAGCCCCAGTCTCCATTTTAATTGGTCAGGGTCATCCTCAGCGGCAAATCGGAATTTAGGTTTCGAATTGATTTCCTTTGAAATCCGGTTACGCTGGGCCACCTCTACCTATTAAAGGGATCCAAGGGTCAAAGGGGATGGAATTCAAGGGAAGTTAACCCCCCTATTTCCGCCAAATACGAAACCGAGAACCCTGGACATGTTCATGGGGTACTACTCTGTATGCTATATGGAGTATGAACTCCATCTGAAGTCTCCGTGTTGTATGGAGTATGGAGTAGATTGTCCACGTTATCTGACACTCGGACTCCGTGGAGATCGCCAGGGCCCTCGGGAACTTCCCGATAAACCCCCATGAATACAGTTTCAGGAATGGTGACCAGGAGACTATACAAAAAGCACAACATTCCATTTCTTTTTGGAATGTGACACTTGAACTTGATGGATTTGAAGCGAAGGAATTTGAAACATACATCACAATAATATCAAATTCAGCCAATAATGCAAAGGAAACTCTTGGCTCCCACTATGTGGGATTACTTATTCAGGTGCCGTACACTATTGAAAGAATGGGTCCTTCTGGAATTTTAATGCGAAATTAATTCAACTTAGTATTTGTTTATTTGCCCTATGACAGTTGATCGTCCAACCCTGAGTCTGATGTACTCTTGTACTCCGTACGGAGTCCATTAACCTCGGTTCTCGACCACATGACAGTATACACAAGCAACGTGGACTGAACCTGGCTATTTTAAGTCCCAATCAACTTGCATATACATATCTACCATTATGTCTATTATTAGAACCACAAACCAGCACATCCTCTGTAAGGCTAGGGGGAATATAGCGAACGTGACGCACAGCAAAAAAAGGAAAAAAAGAAATTCAAGCCCTATGGGGATCTCCTTTCCGCGCCTGTCAGCACAGTGCGTCTTTGTCTGATCGAATGGGAATTATCTCGGTTCTTGGCGACCCATTTATTTCACAAAATGCGAAACTCTTTGACCTTCAGCCCTGGAGAAATTCATATACGGAGTAGAAAAGATCGTCTTTGTGGTCCGAAGTTAGAAGTTCCCCTGCATAGTATTATAATATATGTGCAGGGGCGTACGGAGTACGTGGTGGCTATCCATATGTGGCTGTCTATATCCCAAACTCGGAGATAGGTATTGACGTTTGACATACCTCATACGTATTCCTTAGGTATTCGGGGTTAGATGCTCTTTTAGCCACTGTGCACTTTTTCTACTCCAAATCGTTCTAGAACCGCCATATTCTGCCTCGTGTGGACCAATCCCCGCTTTTATCAATTTACAAAAGATTTAAGGGAAATTGATCAGATATATGGCTCTCTAAGGTATTGTAATTGAAATGACAATACACAAAATACACAAGGCAAGACTTGGCAAAGCCGGGTGGTGGCGGGCCAAGATCACGCAATTTTAGTTTCATCCGAACACATCCATTTCGACCCGTCTGCATTTACCCCTTAGTCAGGAGAAACTTGATGAGGTTTAGGGGTGTAACAGGAGAAGAACCAGAATCCGCGTAGGAACAACTCTGTCACTTGCAAAATGCGGCTTGGACAAACATTTACGACCCTTATTTCATGGGCCTTGGTTGCTTCGGCCACCATTCTCGAGAACGGTCAAGTGAGAGAGAATGCATACCCAGGCCAGTTACAACCGGTGACTTTAGACGATTCATGGAGGGACTATCCCGCGGATGCTCCGGAGATATCTTACAAAGGTCGTTGGGATAGCCAGCACATTTCTTGTATGTTTCCCCATATCCCGCTCCTCTTCCCCGGATTATGGCTTTAACCTTAATACTAACCTTGGATTGATACTTAGGGTGGTCGTATGTATCACTTTCTCTATTATTTTTTCGGGTTTACTAATTAACTTAGTGCACCGGGAATCAAAGTCGAGTTCTCTGGGGAAAAGGTACATCTTGTCCATTCCGATCAACCTTAAAAATGGGTCCACATATTAACATCATTGTAGCTTGCTGTCCACTTCGGCCCAAGCACCAACACAGGTGTCCTAGTAGCCTACCGGTATGTATCATCTCCTCTCTCTATGTATTCATCGCCCTAAACGTCAGCAGGATCGGCTCTCTTGACTGGCAATTCTCTAATATCACCGCCTCATCAACATATCAATTCGTTGGTCCAGAGTCAGAGCTCAAAGATGGCGATGAACCCGTCGGCAAAAATACGTTTGAGATGAGAGGTATGTGTTCCATCAAACCAGTTGCAAGATCTATATACTAACTACACTACAGTGACAAATTGGGGCATTGGATAAGTCTCTCCCTGTCGTTCAATCTGTTCGTTACTTACCGTCCACACAGTTCAAATCGCTGGTGTAGCTGTCGCGAATGACGCTGTCCTCACTAAGCCCCCAACCTTCGAGAAGAGAGTTGAGATCATCGGCGGCTCGTGAGTCTTCCCACCTTCGCCACCTACTCTTCCATGCAACTAAACGTCCCCAAGGCTTGCATCTGGACAATTCGCCACCTATGAGACACTCTCGTCGTGGTCCTTCCTCTTCGCTAACGGCTTGGGCAATGTTGAATATGGCATCACAGTCAGTTCTCTCTCAACCCAGATTATTCCTGAATTCCAGACATACTAACACAGTCTCACAGGCCTATCCCGGCGTGTGTCTCGCCGATGAACAATGTTACAACGGCGGCTCTCGCGGCGTTGTATGTCACCAGCCCCGTATCTCCACTAGGAACCTCACCATCAACTAACAACACCACTAGGGCTGGTACTGGCACCGTGCCTCAGACCCCGGCTCTCGCGCACATTCGATCTACGACCGCAACCCCGAGAAATGGGACGTGAAAGCAGAGCAACCGGCCGATCTTGTGATCATCCAGATGGGCGGTAACGATCACCGTCAGCCCAACGAGATCCCCGGCAGGGATTACTACCATGCCTACGTCGACTTGGTTGAGGATATCCACTCTAACTGGCCTAATGCGATCATCCTCCTCATGGTATGTCTTATCCTATTTGGAACTTTGGCTGTAAATGTTGATGAGCATCTAACTAATCTTCCAACAGTCCCAATGGGGAGGTTTCACCAAAGAAGGAAAGAAGTACGTCGGTAGCACTTACTACCAGGAAGAGACCCGGGAAGTCAATGAGCACTTCAAGGACCGTGGTTTCGTCTACTATTTCCCCACCGAGGGTCTGCTGCAACATAACGATATCAACCCCAAGAACCATCTGACGGATGTGGGTCATGTCAAGATTGCGAGTCACTTGTTGCAGTATGTTAAGTTGATTCTCAGGTGGAACCTTGAGCCCACCGGTGAAGTCTCCGCTGGAACTACCTACTGGAATGATCAGCAGGAATACTGATTGTTCTTTCTGGGATTGAAATTGGGGCTGGGTAATGATCTGGCCTTTGTACATTTATTTTTCTGATTACTTGGCATAGTGTGGATAAACTGTAGGATCACATATAACGTATTCGGTAAGCGAGCCGCCATTGTAAGCGAGCCGCCACCCTACTCCATTGTATAGTTTTAAAATGCATATATCTCAACCAAAACTCTATTAAATTAAATACACTAAAATGATCTATTTTCTGGACATACATTTCTTTTATGACCCTGGTTTTTGTATAACCCGCATGTTGGTAATGCTCTCGTTCGTGGCTGCAAAGGTGGCGAAGGCCTTCTCTGCCGACGGGGGGAGGTGCTTTAATTGCTTCCACCGGCTTAGTAATTAATATAGATACTTCTTACACTGTCAAACCTATATCGGTAGGTATCTATCTCCGGGATCTAGTACGCTTTTGCTTCTGCTTCTCGTTAGCGGCACGTAATTCCTTGTTTTCTTTGGCGAGTAAGATTGTACCTTATATTGTAAGACGGAAGCCTTTTATAAGCTAGTTTAGTACACGATCTAATAGGCTAGGCGGGCTTCGAGATCTTATACGAAGTAAAGCTTTAATTGATAAAGCCTACCGACGTAGTTCTTTCTCTATAGCTAGTGTTTTTGGTATAAAATTTCGACTTAATTCACTCCCCCGGCTAGGGGGGGGGGTAGGTATTCGAAGCCGTATATTAAGCTTTAAGATCACTCTCTCCGGTTTAAAAGGGACTAAACTAGCTACTACGAAGCTATTTTTAATTGTCTCCGATTTAAAGGCTTTAATTCGTGCGAGAGGATATACTTCGAGGAAATCAAGTTTGTTAATATGATTGATCCCGGTACGTATTTTTATCTTAACTAGCCGGCTATATGATCGTTTTAATACCGTAAAACAACTAATATCTAGAGGTTATAAAAGATAGGATGAATAAGCTAGTATACAAATTGGTATTACCTTATTTTGCTTATAAATTTCGTCAAATTGAGGTATTAAATGACTTCCGTGGCCGTTAAGAATCAAAAGCCGGTATACCCCCTTCGTATATAAAGAAGTACTAGGAATAAAGAGCTTCTTAAGCTACCGAAGTCCAATTTTATTAGAGGTCTAACTATTAGGACTAACTTTAAAACGCTAATCCTCCGGGAGGCCGTTAAACTATGATTTAATAAAGACTTTGCCTTTAAAAATTATATATAGAGGAAGGGCCTAGCTAGAAGCATTTGTGATCCCACAACATGTGTGGGACACCTACATATATATACCACTGCAGCAAAGTCAGTTCCCATGAACTGACTTTGTTATGACCTTTTGGTCTAATGGGTTAATGTCAGAGCAGTGGCTGCAGGATCTCACATTTATATACTTAATAGCGGTTACCTACTCTCGATTTCTAGGTTATAAAAGTAAACGCTGACTATAGTATTTACTCCTCGTAATAACCTTCGTAGTTGTAGTTAATCCTATCGTAAAACTAGTCTTATTAAAGTTATAGATATCGTCGGGGTCGATTCTAAATTAAAGGATCGTCTTTTAAACTAGATTAAACCACTCCCTAATGATTTTAGGGTCTTTATATTTCGTACGCTCGTAATTATACCGTTTCGAAAATCGGGAGGAGAGGAGAGGACGTCGTTTTATAAAGTTATATACCTATTTTTCGCCGACCGAAAGGACCGAGGTAGTTCTATACTTTTCGAGAAGAAGATCCGCTATTTCTTATACTATAGAGGGCCGGGGGGCTAATCCACGAGAATCTATAGAGAGAATCCATTTTTCAAGAGATTCCTCTTCAATTTCAGTCAATTTATATGAATTTGCGTATATAGTGCTTCGTTCGGTATGGCCGTTAAGGCGGTCGCGTAAAGTTAAGCGAGGGACATTGAAAGTACGCGTAGCAAGAGAAATAGAGCGAATATCTCTATTTTTAAAAGCCTGGATAGCTAATAAAAGCCTACCCTCTTGCTCCGTTGAATTTGTAGAGGATTGAGAGCGAATTGGTGGTATGGTGGATGGTTGAATTGACTAAGTGCTAATTGATGGACGCGTACGGCAGTCGATTTAGGCCAAATTTGACAACGCTTATTAATACATATATAAGATTCACCGCTGGAGTTTCCGCCTTTTGTACGGTACAAAATAATACATTCCGCGTATTCCGAACTTATTTTTCTTTCTATTCTTAATGCAACCATGCCACCAGCCGTCGATATTGAGCCATATAGAGATGAGATTATCTCTCTCTCTCAAACAGGTGCCTCTTCAAAAGCTATATGTGACTCTCTTCGGAGTATACATAGCCTTAATATCAGCCCTCGTACGATCTATAGACGCCTTGAGACGTGGGGAATGGTTCCATCGACCTCGGCAAAGGACACAGCTCTCTATGATCGGCTTCGCTCTTTGATCTTCTAGCTTTCACTTTCCGACCAGTAGATACTACCTATCCTTCAAAGTAAAGGATATAAGATCTCAAATCGTACGATACGCCGGCTTCGTATCTAGCTTGGTATATATCGCCGGGTATTATCTACTAAGGGTAAAGCCGACCGTATAGTAGAGATCTAGTAGGTTATTGAAAGTGAAATCAATATAGGAGAAATTGAGGGGTTTAGAAAAGGCCTTCTATATAACTACCTTCGTCGTCATGGCTATCTATTCCTAAGGCAAGTAACTCTCGTACGATATATACCTTATAGTAAGGTTACTAATATTAATTAGGAATAAGGTTTTCGCTGAATATAGCCGGCAACGCCCTGATTCGCTAGAACGTCGTGCGTACGATCTACAGCGGACCCGTAGGGTATATTTATGTCCTGGTCCAAACTACGTTTGGTATGTTGATAGCTATATAAAGCTAGTTAACTTTGGTATTAAGGTTTATACGGCTATTGATAGCTACTCCCGGTATATCCTTTAGATCTATATTAGGGTTAGTGCTCGTACGGCAGTTAGTGTCTACTATTAGTATCTAAATACCCTCTCTATATAAGGCCGACTACCTTATGCGATACGGTCTGATCTTGGTACTGAAACTACTCTTATAGGTGATGCCTATTAGGCACTTCGGAAGTCGTACGAACCTAAGATCTCTCATAAGCAGTGCTATTTTTATAGACTAAGCACTGCTAATCAAAGGATTGAAGCCTAGTAGGGTTAGCTTTCAAAATCATATACCTTTATATTCTATATAAGTTTATTATTAATCCCCTTATTATATATAATACTAATATATTTAAAGCGTTATTTTCATTGTCTTTAACAAGAAGGGTTATTTTCATAAACCTATATCCTAGATTAGGTTGCTCTTTATACGATTTATATACCTATCGTACGATATTATATATAGTCCTATATTAAAACCTAGAATATCTATAAAATCCGGAAACAACCTCGCCGACTATAAAGTATCCCTAGGAAACTATATATCAATTACTACCATCCGAACCTCGAAGTCTACAATATACTAGATAAGGTTGAGGACTACTATATCCTAATTGACAAAGATCTACTTCGTACGATACAACAGGATATTAGTGATTAGGATGCCGATAAATTTCTTCTAAGCGATACGCTAGCTTAGTGCGATAAGTAGCTTATAGATATAGGATTTAATCCTAATAACCTACTACCACGGCAGGATAACGAGCTTGATTAGCTATATCGTACGATATATAAAGAGCTTCGCTAGCGAGCATTAGATCATAAGAGATCTAATATATTACCGATATTCTAGTTATATAAAAGGCCACTTTATATAGCTAATTAGCAGCTAAGGTTTAGCGAGTAAGCTAGCTTGGTTTGTTATAGTATTATTTTATAATTTTCGTACTACCCCCTTTTTTCTTCTAAATTACTCTATACTCTCTACTTCTATCTATTCGTTTCCTATATAATCTATCTAAAATACCACCCTTTCCTCCTTCTCGTCCTATATATAGGACTGAGATTATTGATCTTACCGACTCTCTACCAAGCCAATTTATTTCGAGACTATACTACCCAGAGAGTCGTACGATAACCGACCGCTTCGAGGCTCTTGATAGTTTAACAAACCAGCGACGTTAGAATAAGATTCACCGGGAGGGAGGTTTGATCTAATCTCAACGGTAGCTATAAAGGATTAGAAGATCGCGTCCTACTCGTACGAACCTATAAGTTGCTAGGTCCTCACCTTCCTCTATGATTCGTATAAGTATTCAATTCTTTATTTGGTATATCCTAGTTGAGAAAAAGGACAAAGATAGAGTAAAAGGCAAAAAGGGAGTAAAATAGCTTAAGGATCTTAGTAAGTTTTATAATATTTTAGTATATCTATTCTAACCCCTAAATTTAATAGGTTACTTTGCTTACGATATCCGCCCTCGTACGATAAAACATTTCTATGACTTTATTACCCGAGACCTTCTTCCTACTATCCCTAATAGTCTTAATATCTATAAGCGTGATTTTGATAATCAATTTCACCTAGCCCGTGAAATTCGAAAGAAGTATCAACCGATACTAATCACAGAATCTACAAACCGTAAGCAAAATACTAAAGACCTACTAGAGCAATTCTATAAAGTAGGTCAAGAGTACTAGATTATTATTATTATTATTCGAAAAGATCTAACTAAGAAAGAAGTGGAACGGGAATCGGTATCTCGTACGATACTAGAGATAGTTATCAAAGAGGAGAAAGAGGCCGAACCTCTATAAGTGGTTATAAACTTACGTTCTAAGACAACCAATCAAACAGATATATAGAGAGAAGAGCCTATTAATCGTACGATAGGCGATGATAAGGATAAAGCGTAGGGTGATAAGGATAAAGTACGGGGTGATGAGGATGAAGTGCGGGGTGATATAACGGAAGCGGAAGCAAGTTTGTTACTAGGATTTAAGCGAAGACGGTCTTATTCTGCCGAGTCATCTAATAATAGTGCTCCTATATATCGTACGAGACGACGTACTATACGGGTAAAGTAAGAAAGTGGATCTAATTTTGTTTGATTTATCTAGTTATTATTCGATTTGTCTAGTTATTATTTGATTTGTCTGGTTATTGTTTAATTTAATTTGAATTTTGTTTATTTTATATTCTAAAAAAAAAAAAGAAATCTCACTCTCGTACGAGGCTTTATTCCTCCTCCTCCTCCTCCTCCTCCTCCTCCTCCTCCTTATCCTCCTCCTCCTCCTCCTCCTCCTCCTCCTCCTCCTCCTCCTCCTCCTCCTCCTCCTCCTTATCCTCCTCCTCCTCCTCCTCCTCCTCCTCCTCCTCCTCCTCCTCCTCCTCCTCCTTATCCTTATCTACTAACTCTTCTAGCCGGCTAGGCGCAGGAAGAGCTGCTATACCAGCTAGAACCCTTCTCGCTTCATTTGGACTCCTATAGTGACAGACTCTCGCCTGCTCCTTCCATTTACAGTTTGCACAACACCCCTCCTAGAAACCCGGAAGTCGTACGACACCAAAAAAGGGATGGTTAGTACGAGAGTTCGTATATATACCCGGAAACCGCCACCTACGCGATATAATAAGCAACCTATTAATATAGGAAGGTCGTATAGTACGGAGCTAGATATATATATTAGTAACTATCTCTCTTAGTAACTACTCTGTAGAATAATAGAATATACCTAGGCTGCACGTATCATAAGAGTTCTAGTTCGTGTTCTTTTTATAAAGAATTCGTACGATAGGAAGGCCTATACTTATCGTTGTTCTAGTATATAACAAAGCTTACGGAGAGTAAGGTTACCGGCATATATAAGACGTACGATAGAGTAATTTGGGCCAGCACTATCAGCAGTAGTTGCTCTACGAACAATACTAAAGAGCGCCGCGGAGTTTAGAGCCTTAAGTAAAGGGTTATAGCTCGTACGAACAAGAGCACTAGTAGGAGGACTAGTAGGAGTTACTATAGTAAGAGATAGGCGTAGGAATACTATTAATAATTGAAGAGAGGAGGTACTTTTAATATATAATATAGTAGAGGGCTGACTCCCCTTAGTAAATTATAGTCTTTATTTAGATCGAAGGGTATTTATATTCATTTATCCTTAAATAAATAGTGCATTCACCCTTGAACTCATAGCCCATTTTTACTTTCATTGACCCTCGTACGAAGTATTCGGTCTGTTTATAGGCTATTTATAGCGTATTTATTCATCTATTTATAGCGTATTTATACATTAAATGATAGTATATTTACCCATAGATTCGTGGCGTATTTATCCTTTTATTGATAGTATATTCACCCTTAAATTTATAGCGCATTTTTACTTTTATTAACCCTCGTACGAAGTATTCGGTCTATTTATAGGCTATTTATAGCGTATTCATTCATCTATTTATAGCGTATTTATCCTTTTATTGATAGTATATTCACCCTTGAATTTATAGCGCATTTTTACTTTTATTGACCCTTATACGGTGCCTCGTACGAAACTTGGAAGTAACTATATAGACTACTGCCTAACGTAGGAATATTACCGAATTAGGCTACTACTGCCTAAGGCAGGAATATTACTGAATTAGGCAATATCATCTACTATAAGATAAAGAGACTATTCCTCTCTCTCTCTCTCTCTCTCTCTCTCTCTCTCTCTATAACAAACCACTTTACTACTTTGAACCCCCCTACCAATATATCTTCTTTATACGAAGAATATGATGCCCTATATCCTACTTCCTATTTCTAGTAAGACTTTATATTTGATCTAAATATTTACTAATCCTAGGTCTCGTACGATAATAGGCCTACCCCCCGTGGCTTATACCCCCGCCGCTCTAACCCCTAACCTCCTAGTACCTCTACTCGGGCACGAGCTTATATATACGAAGCTAATACTACGTTTGTGTGAAGGGACGAAGCCAGGTTTGATTCAATCTAGCCAAGCCGTTTGCTGTTATCTAAAAGCTTAAGGAGAGAAGTGGGAGCTGACGTGGTCGCACGTAAATAAGAGGGGGTGTGCGGAAGGTCACGTGCGCGCACGTGATGTCAACCGGGCACTGGCCCGTTACAATACCCCCTCCTCCCGGCGGTGTCTAGGGGGATCTCCGTTCGTATATAGAGGGCACCCGTGCGTACGTAGGGGTGTGTTCCCTGAGGTCCGTCATTCGTTCGCGCGCTTCCGTAACGTGCCTCAAATGCGTCTAATGCGGCGCATTCCTCCAATTCGTCCAACCTTTCCCATGTTTGCTCCGCAAAACCAGCCCATTTCACCAAGACTTCACGTAGATGACCTCTCCCGACCCTCCGTGTACGTGCGGCTATGATCTCTTCGACTTCCCATTCCAATTCGTTGTCAACGACAATCGGCGGGGGTTGGGTATCATCTACCACCTGGGAAGGGAGGGGATCCAATGCCGCGGGTCGTATTAGATCCACGTGGAAGACAGGGTGAATCCCGCGCGGAACGCTTAGTTCCACAGTGTGTGGGGACGGGACGTTCACGATCGTGTACTTTCCGTGCAGCCAGTCTAGTTTCTTCGACGGCCGCAAGGACGTGACGTTTCGTAGGTGTAACCATACTTTATCTCCCGTGCGGTAGACTGGTGTAGCCTGTCGTGTACGGTTCGCTTGTTCTTGCTGTTTGTCCTGGGCAGTGGCTATTGCTGCTTGTGCCCAGTTGGAGGCTTCGCGAAGGCGTTCTATGAAATCTCTGCCCGCTCGTTCGGGGCCGTTTCTATAGCCCTGGAGGTTTCCATCATCTTCTAGTCCAATCGGGTCAATATGGTATCCGTGCGTGAAGAAGAATGGTGCTAAACCAGTCGATGATGCCTCTCGGTTGTTGATTGCAACGGCCACGATCGGGAGGAGACTGGACCAATCTTCTTGTGAATAGGCCGTAAAGGCCCGTAGGATCCTTTCTATCTCCTGATTTGCCCGTTCCGTTGCGCCATCTGTCTGAGGGTGAAAGGCCGTTGATAGTCGTCGTTGGATTTTCAACCTTTTGCATACTTCTTTCCAAAAGCCATTCACGAACTGAGGGCCACGGTCGCTTACGATTGCGAGCGGGAGCCCGTGGTGCATATAGAAGTGGTCCATAAACACTTCGGCCACAGCATCGCTTGTGATAGAATCCATAGCGGTAAGAATGACACTTTTCGTAAGCCTGTCCGTGATGACAAGGCAGTTCGTGGCCTTTTGGGGGCCACTCGTAGGGAGATCTGTGATGAAATCGACGGAAACTTCCGCCCAGATCCGTTGTGGAATCGGTAATGGCTTTAACAATCCGTGCTTGGTGTCGCGCCATATTGTGCTCCGCCCACAAGTTGTGCAGTTCCGTAAGAACTGCCGTACGTCTTTTGCTGCTCCTGGCCAGAAGAAGCGTCGGGAGAGGATTGCATACGTGGCATCGCGTCCTGGATGCCCCGTGATATGCGAGTCGTGCACGTTTTGGATAATACGTGTCCGTAAGGCCTCACTATCTGGGATCCATATCCGGTCTCGAAAGCAAAGGAGACCCCGCACGTCGAGGTGGCATTCCGCGAGGCTCGTTTTGACTTGGATTCCACCTGGAAGTTTACGTTCCCCTTCTTGTAGAGCCCGCGAGATCGCCTGATAGCTCACGTCCGTTTTCCGAGCTTCACTCCAGAGTGCCTGTAGCTCTCCATCCTCAAACAAGTTGATAGGCGTTTCGAAGTTTACAGGGGTTTCCACGTCCATTCGTAGCCGTCCGGTTTTTATCTTGATCTTTTTGAAGATATGCCGGAATCGATTCGTTATTCGTTCGTCGCTTCGATCCTGTGGGAGATCTTGTTCTCTTCGTGAGAGGGCGTCCGGGCGCGTAGCTAGCTTTCCGGGCCGGTACTGAATCTCAAAGTCGAATTCTGCTAGTACGTCTGCCCATCGCATCTGACGTTCACTTAGGTCTCGTGCTTTTCCGAAGTATCGTAGATTCTTATGGTCGGTGATGATCTTGAACTTCGGGACCATCTTCAGTTCCGGGCGCCACTCTTTTAGGCCGCGTATGATCGCAAGGAGCTCTTTGTCATGTATTTCGTAGTTCACTTCCGCTGGCGACAGTTTCTGGGAGAGGTACGCACACGGGCGTAATGTTCCGTCGTCTTGCACTTGCGATAGTACACCCCCGGTAGCCCATCCGGAGGCGTCAGTTTCTACCACGGTTTCACGTCCTTCTTCGAAGTGCGCCAGGATAGGTGCGTTGATAAAAAGTTCTTTCAAGTCTGTGAAGGCTTCGTGACAAGCCGTATCCCAGCAGAAGTCCATTCCTTTGCGCGTTAGCCGCACTAACGGGGCTGCCAAGTCCGCAAAGTGTGGGATAAAGGTCCGGTAGAAGTTCGCAAATCCCAAAAAGCTCCGTACGTCTCTGACTGTTTTCGGTGGTTCCCATGCGCGTATCGCTTCGACTTTCGCTGGGTCTACGCAGACGCCCGCACCCGCACGGATGATAAATCCCAAGTACTTGACCGTTTCCTTTTCGAACTCTGACTTGTCGATATCGCACTGCAAGCCTGCTTCCTGTAGCTTCCGTAAGACTTCGGTTACCTTCTGACGATGGTCTTCGATTGATCCGTTCGAGTAGATAATGATGTCATCTATATACGCAGAGACAAAGTCATCAAGGTGCTCGCGGAGCACTTGATTGATATACCGTTGGAAGGTCGCAGGCGCTCCTGTGAGGCCAAATGGGGTCACGAGCCATTCGAATAGCCCGTATCTCGTTCGAAACGCGGTTTTCCATTCTTCTCCAGGCTCAATCCGGATCTTATGGAACGCTGCGATCACGTCCAGCTTCGTAAACCACCGTGCTTGTGACATGTTCCGTAGGGTTTCTTTGATCAGAGGTAGTGGGTAGCGATCTTTGACTGTTATCTCGTTTAGTCCGCGATAGTCCACGCAGAAGCGTACTCCTCCGCCCGGCTTCCTGACTAGCAGTACTGGTGCTGCTGCCGGGGATTTGCTGACGCGAATAAAGTTCCGTCCGAGTAGATCCGTGAGCGTTTTTCGTAAAACGAGGAGTTCTTCTTGATTCATGCTGTAGAGAGGGCCGTATGGGGGTGAGGCTTCCCTGTCAGAACTATCCTTTCGTAGGGGAATGCGGTGATCCACTCCTGGTCGGTGGTCTGGTAATTGTTCCGCACGCTTCGCATCAAACACTTTCAACCACGGCCAGTAATGTTTCGGGAGCCGTACGCGTGGATCAACGTGTTTCTTCTTTCGTAATGCCTTTTCGATATCCGCGAGGGTTACTTTTCCGATCTGAAGGCTCTCCACGGGCCCGGTCGTGCACGTTTCTAGGAAGTTCCCAGCGGAGAGTCTCTGAACTCGTAGAGGCTTTATACCCTGGGGGCCTACTGTAGGATTCGCTCTGTTCCAACATCGCGTGTGTTCGCCCGTTTTCGTAAAGATGTCGAGGCAACCTTTTCGTGCCGAGTAGCGTCCGTCCACGTCGATCAACCATGTGTTCCCAAGGATCATCTGATCTATCTGCCCGGGGATAATGTACGCGTAGACGTCCTTTTGGAGGTGTCCGTGTACGTCCATATCGAAATGGGTGATAAAATCGATCTTTCCTTGGTTTCCAGTAACGCCATCTAGCGTTCGGGGGGTATTGAGATACGCGGGAGGCCGAGGGTTGTTGCGAAAGAATCGCTCACTGTAGCATAACATAAACACCCCGAATCGACTAGTGCCTTTGAAAATTGAATTCCATTAACTAACGAATCGACATAAAAGGGTTTGTTTTCTTGCTTTAACAACTTCTCGGCTCCGTTCGGCTCCTGTCCGCGATTTTGGGCAGGAGCTACTCTTTTTCCGAGTACTCATATACACTCTCTTGGTCCGAGCGGTCGCTCTCTTCTGTAGGCACTTCCGTAAGTGCCTCTGCTCTTGTGACTCGGGTTCTTTCTCTCCGTTCGTGATAGTGTTGGGGCCGTTGTTTACTCGGGGGGTCTTCCTCTACCATCGCTGCGGTTACGCGCGGGCGTTGGCGGGGGCTTCCGGGGCGGTTTGGCATTCTTGCTGGTTCCAGAGGGCAAGATCTTATGTCGCACCCGTCGCGCCCGCAACGGTAACATCTTCCTTCTCGGCGTCGGCGTTCTTGTTCTTCCTTTCCTACCCATTTCGCCCGCTTTCCTACGAGCCCTTGGTCTTCCTTCCGTATCTGCGCGGAAGCAACCGTGACGTTGGGTGTCGGGGTCCAGTCCATGCGGTCGGGTACTGGTGACCTAGGACGGGTTGTCTTCCTTTCGTATCCGTACGTTGTACGTTTTGACTCCGAAGAGAGTAAGTCGAGGTCGGTGTCAATACGACGTAGCAATAGTATGAGATCCGCGAAGCTGTCGGGAGCGTCTCTATACGACAGGGCCGTACGGGTGGTCAGGTTTAGCGATCCTGTCAATATAGACACTTTCGCGTCTTCCGGCCAGCTCATCGCTCCTGAGTCCGCGAATTCTTTCTCGAACGAGGGTAAGAACGTGGCAAAGGACTGTTTCGGTCCTTGTCGTATCTCTCGTAGGCGTTGGGTGGCTCGTTTCTTGATGTTCGGGTCCCCATAGATGTTTTCGAGGTACTGGATCAAGTCGCTTGCGTTTCCATCCGCTCGTCGGTGTTGCATGAAAGCTACTGTGTTCTTGCTCGCGTTTCCTTCCAATCGGGAGTAGACGTATAGCAGACATGCTCGTTCGTCTCCGAGAGCGTCCGCATCGAGAAGCAGCTTGTTCTCGATTGACATTCGGAATACGGGCCACTCTGTCCTGATGCCTTTAAAGGTAGGGGGGTCAGGTAGTCGCGCGCGGGGGCGTCGTGTTGGGTTCGTGTCGACCGGGCCTTGCTTGAGGCCTTCGTTGGCTTTTTGGCTCCGGTCGTGTATCGTATCCGCTGCCTGTGTTGGCCGTGCGTGTACGTTCGTCTGGATCAGCTCTTCGAGCTTTCGGATCCTCTCTTCTTGCGCTCGTGCGCCTTCTTCTTGGTTAGCAGCGGCCTGTGCCATCTGCTGTATCATCAGCCGGGCCCATGCGGGTGGGCTCGACGGTTCTTCGTGTTCCATCGTTTCGTTTTCCGTCGTGCCTGGTGCTTCCAGGGCTTTTCGTGGGTGCGCGTTAGCCTGATTGGCCGTACTCTTCCGGATCTTCTGGGGAAGAGGAAGCTTTTAGAATGTGAAGGGACGAAGCCAGGTTTGATTCAATCTAGCCAAGCCGTTTGCTGTTATCTAAAAGCTTAAGGAGAGAAGTGGGAGCTGACGTGGTCGCACGTAAATAAGAGGGGGTGTGCGGAAGGTCACGTGCGCGCACGTGATGTCAACCGGGCACTGGCCCGTTACAGTTTGCTAGGCTTTAGGGGTTAGTTAATAGTAGTGTCGACCCTACCGGTAGATAGGATACTACACTCTAATAGCTAATTGAATACTATAAAGGGTATATTAAGACTAGAGCTAGATTTGGATAGCCTATAAGCCTATAGCCTAGTACTGGAGATCAAGGTCTCGTACGGTATACTAGCTCTCGTGGTAATATCTCATAGTCTCTATTTCTAGTTATAAGTCCCCTTTTTGCCCGTTTCGTATACAGCGACGAAGGCCGTGCCTTGCTTGCCTTAACTAGCCGTAATGTCTCTTTTATAACCGGTCGTATTAGAGGCTTACAGATTGCGAGTATACGCCCGTCGTACGTAAATGCTTTACTAATTCAATCTCGGGGATAGGAACTTATTACTAAGTGTGACGAGTGTGCTAATAAACGCCGTCGTACCGGGAGCCTATACCTATTCCCGTTATGCTTCCGTGTACCGGGGCATTTCGGCGGAGTATATAGGAACTATAAGTTCCAAGATCATAGATCACGATGCTCCGTACGAGATAGCAATAGCACCCGGAACAGAATACGAAGGGCGGCCGCTGCCCTAGTTGAGATAATGCCTCCACAAGGTCAGTTAGCTATTGGAATAGAGTCCCGTCCTATCGAGATCGATGATGATAATGGCCCTGAGGTTATTGAACTTGACTAAGTAGGTTTCCATTTCCTCCCCTTACCCCTAATATAATACCCTCCCTAGTCGTACGGGGCCTATGTACGACACCTGAACAAAGCTTGCACCTTTATGTGGTGTTCAGGATAAGTAACCTTTGGGTGAAACCAAGCAAGCTAAATAAAAGTTGATAGAAATGGATCTATGGTGTGACTACACTATGTAATTTTCTAGTATTGTATGGTTCCATTAGTGCCGATTACTAAGTTTCTGCACGGCAGAAACCCCATTGTCAAATTTGGCCTAAATCGACTGCCGTAGACGCGTTTTTTGGTAGGGTGGCGGCTCGCTTACAATGGCGACTCGCTTACCGAATACGTTATTCAGATCATCACATGCAAGATGAAGAGAAGCTACTAAGCCTAATTGGGACATACCTATTCAGATCTCGGGGCCATTCAGCTTCTTACCTAGGTAGCTTCTAGAATTCTTCTCCTTGTAAGCCTCATTAAAACCTCATTATTTTCCCACCCGACTAGCCCTCCAAGTCAAGCTATCATGCCGTCAAAATTCAACTTTCGACAAAAAGTCTTCGACCTCGTTTTCGGGGCTCATCACAATGAACTCCAGCAGGTGTCTAACATGGTATAAGACTTTCTGGATGGCCGCATGACTCGTGACGAACTTGAAGAAAAGTACAGTGACTCACGCAAAAAACCTCACAAGCTGCCAACTCTCGCGGTCAGTGACCTTAGTACGAAGCAAGTCGAGGAGATGCTTCATCTATAACCAACCTAGGAAGACGATGAGCTTATATATGTCCCTCCTATCCCGACCCCGGCGGAACTTAAGAGTGTCTTATTAAAAGTTAATGCCGCTCGTTCGAAAAGTCCGCTTAATAAAGCTAGCATTCGCTAGACGCTCGATTTGCTACTCGTTTATGCTCACGATATCGCCACTTCTAGTTAACCAGACGCCGGTCAACGGATTAGTATATAGACAGAAAGGCACTGGGTGTTTAAACCGGTCAGACATGAGCAGAAGAAGTTTACTCTTGTTAGAAAACCAGACTATATAGTCTGGTATGGCAATGTCGATGACATAGCGGTAAACATCGTCGTCGTCGAAGCGAAGTCGATCTATTCTATAGGTAAAGGTATTCCCTAATGCCTTAGCTATATGGGTGAGTACCTCATGATATAATCGATGGCACACTATCTAGAATCTAACTAGCTTAAAGGCATGGTTCACCGACTTCGACAGCGCGAGAAGAAGAAAAACTGTACTGTGTACGGTATGGCGACTGATACGCAAGTATTCTTCTTTCTCAAGATCGACGAAAAGTCAAAGGTTAGTTTGCTTATCTCCTAGCTAATTGCGTTATTCTAATTCTCGGTTAGTGGTCCATGGTTTCGGCTGTAGCTATTGCTGGCAAATTCAACCATGTTCTTGGCATGCTGGTATATCTTCTACGAAAGGCGAGAGAGGCGTCTCCCACACACCCCAAGCAATCTTCCGCCCAGTCACACACCAAGGAAGGATCTGGGGGGTCTCTATATGCAACTCAGGACTATGAAATGGGGAATACGTAATTGGACACAGACTTCCAGTTCCTCTTCTCCTTGCGCTTGTTTTTGCTTTTACAAAAAGATGAGACTTGCATTTCTCCCAAAAGAAAAAAAAGTCGATCTGTTTTGAGAGTCTACATCATGATGACCTTATTATTTTATTGTTTTCGCTCTAGCACCTTGGCTGGTAATTCGTATGCCCCTTTTCATACACATCCGCATGCACAATTCTGCACATCTCCACGTCTTCCGGTATTCCCAGCTCCTGTGCCATGTCCCCCATCCCCGTCCGGCTCCCTATGACAGCACATGTTCAATCCTGATGGTCTTGGCCGGGTGGGTCGATCACGATCCTAGGTAATGGTGTCTGCTGAGGGCTGGGCTGGGTGGCTACCCAAACTCGACCGTAGGCCAACCTTGGGTACACTGGGGGTACACTGACTAACTAGGAGGATTGGCAGCAGGCAGAATATACTCTTGTTGCTTATCAGCCAAGATAGTAGCCTTTATGGCCAGAAGTTCTTCAATTCGCCGATGATGTTCGTGGAGCGCCGCCATCACTTAGTCCCAAACCAGGATCTCTTTCGCCAGTGTCTCATCGAGCTCCTTAAGTGTTTCGGGCTTGTCGGTTTGGTGGATTGCTGTATGAGCAGCAGGGGGCTTTGCTATGAAGCTGCACCGCGTTCCCTTCAATCCCCAATGGCAGTTTGCGCATGTTAGCAGGAGGTGTCAGAGTTCAGCCGCAATAACACAGGAAGAAAATGGCCCTTAGGCTTGTTAGCAGGAATCGCATTCTTCTTCAACATCGATTTTTCCCCAACCGACTGCACCAGTAGAGCTTCAATATTGGCGGTCTTAGTGCTAGCAGTGTAAAGAAATCTTCCCCATCCTTCAAAGGGCGCACGCCTGGCTCACGACGAAGTGATGCAGTTTGCGGGGTGCTGGTGCTTACACCGCCCCCGTCGGAGGGGTTCTTCCCCTTAATGTTTGGTGGGGCGTACCAACACCAGGTATGTGTGTTGGGCACTTGGGACGATTATTGTAGCAAAGATTGTGTATTGTGTCATTGTTTGAAAAAGCTAACAGAGCTAACAGAGGTAAGAATAACTTATAGACTTTGCTCCATCCAGACCTCGCTTGAGATATCTGCCAACTGATCAGGTGAGATTTCAATGTCATGCTCGCGCAGGACTGGTTGGCAACAACATAATTCCTTAAACTCGATTGTTAAGGCTACTGCTAGGCTGGTGGTAATCTATGCGCCGCGGCGGGATATCGTAATAGACTGCCGTATAGTTAGGACGTAGCGGGGCCGCTAGTGTCGTAAGGAGCTGATGTCTAAAGAAATAGCCTTAAACTTAATATTAGGTGTCGTTCGATTAATAGACACGATAATTATAAGATTTATATCGCCCTTAGAGTTCGTGAGCCACCATTCTATATCTGCCTTTAACTTTCGATAGGACTTAGAGACTCTAACTTCGACCATAACGGTCGGCTATTTTATATCGCGACCTAGAATATGTTATATAGGGACCTACGACTCGTCGGCCTCCTTTAAAGAAGACACACCTCGGACTCGTTTAGACCCTACCGGGTGAATCGACCTATGCAGTCCTATATCGCGTACCATATCTCGCACTTCATAAAGTAGGCCGCGTGAAGCTACGTTATAGGCCCTAGTCACGAGCTTTATAATCATAGATCGAGTGTCGTAACTAAACATATATCGAGCGGAGCTTAAAGAAACCTCTTCCGTAATATTTAGTAGGACGTTTATGAAACATAAGTATTTTATCACCTTAATGGGAAGGTTCTGCTGCTCTCTTATGATCTTCCGGATAGCGCGGGCCTCCGACCTAATGGCTTCATATATATCATCGGGTAGTTCTTAGAAGCACTTAACGTCGGGGGAGTCCGCGTCATCGGACATATCTGAATGCCGCGACATAGTGGTCAACATGGGCGTTTCCGAAATGGTATCGAAGTGAACAGAAAGTGCTGATATCTTTAGGGTCCGAAACTATATAGTCTTAGTAGGTATTGGATAAGGTTTGTAGTAATGAGTCATCCTTACCTTATCAATCGGATGAAGGTTACTCGGGACCGGCAGCAGCAGATCGGGGAGGGTGCTGCTGGGGACCAGGAGGAGGGAGGGGACGGTATCCGTCCAGATGATCCACTCCCAAACTAGGTGCAACGACCGTCGTTCCCACTCCAATGATAATTTGCGCAGCCAGAGACGACCAAAGGGTCCGTCGAGCACAACACATTGGGCCCAGGGACCATGGTCCTGCAGACAAGACCTGCACTCGGTCTCCTGCACCGGTCTCCTGCACGCGACCCACAACCTGAATCATTGCAGATTCAACGTTCGAGACATTGTTCCCGATCATCTCATGCATTCGGAGTGTTGTCCAGCAGAATGATCGGATGTGCGTTGGACGAAGTATCGGTTCGCGGAGCCGTGTTTTGGTGTCCAGCACGCGCAGAAACTCGGTCTTGAGCCAGCGGCCTTCTCTAGCCCTGGCTTATGGAGCCTTCTTGATGTGCACAGCCCACGGACCTGGAGGGCATTCATTGGCACCGAGGACTGTTTCAGGGTGAGATGCCGGGGGAGCAACCCACTGATAGCCAGGACCCGGGTCGTAGCTGTTAGGATTGTCAGTATTTGCTTCAGATGAAGAAGTGATGGACGGGTGTGATATCGTACTACTATCCTGAAGACATACTTGACTTCTGGGTACGTGAGATGATGGGTGTGGGAATGGGTGACAGGATGATGGACGAAGGTGGACGAGGAGCTGAAGGTCGAACAAGAAGAATGGCAGAAAGGCAAAATAAAATGAATGAGAGTGGCCAAGGTGAGGGTCTTCGCCAGTGGTTGAGAAACAATGTTATGAAGAGATCATGTTCTTGTGAGGCCACCACTTTATTTAACTCAGTGTCAAATTGTCTCAGCTGTATCAATAGCTAAATTTCATGTGACAAGCGACTCAGCAGCCTTCTAATCTTTCCTTTCCCTTCGAGCACCAACCACATTCCCCTCATAGTCAAAGACAGCGTCCGAAATTTCATACACCAAGCTTGATTTGGCTAATTGGCGCTTGCTGTTGCGTTCAGCCCTCGCATGCGTCCTATTCAACCCACGAACTGCGAATCCTCACATCAGAGCTATACAGTAAGACACATTTTGTTATAAACATCGATACGTATATCATTCAGAGAATTACACTAACGAAATACTTTATTAGATCCCAAGTTACCACAATGACATCCACAATCCGAGCAAAGCAGATTGTAGAAAGTCCGCTTCCATCCCTCCAAATCGGGCCCTATCACACGGTTTCAAGCGCACTCCAGAGTGTGTCCTTTGAGGGGACCCTTATCTCATGGAGCAATTTCCTACGATCTGTTGAGAGCGTGCACACAAACCAAAACTGGGCAAGGTCAAGGACATCACCTTATGCCAATGGCCCACATACTACCGAGGCCGATCGTGTACATATCGGGGATGAGCATGGCCTTCAGGGCCGTTTCCAACAAGCCATTGGCCAAGAATTTGGGGCGGTCCTTGAGGCCAAGTCAATCAACCTCTACTTCGCCGACTTCAAAAGCTCCGGAAGTAATTACGAAAACATCCCCGACGTTGTCGGTTTGCAAGATGTGGGTGGAAATACCAATATCAAGCTGGTTGGGGAATTAAAGACGCCTTGGGTCATCAAACATGACCTCCACTTGGCCGTTCGCCGTTTATGTGACCTGCGACAAAAGATTGCCCAACCAGTTCGGGATATGCAGAGCCTAGGCTGTGAATATGGCTTCATCAGCACTTACAACCACACCATCTTCCTACGATAATTTCAGTCCCCTAGCGGGGCTTGGGAAGTGTGGTATTCCCCTCCCATATCCTCCTCCTCCTACTATACACCAACAGTCCCTAACCCCCAATCGACTCATCTCACCCTTCCCCAGGTATCAATGAAGCAATGCATGTTTTACGTCTGCACTCTAGCAAGTGCTGCCAATCCTGTTAACAACCAGACTGTGCCCTGGGTTGTTGCTATACCCTGATAAACTTTCTTGCTCATCTGATATCTGTATTCGGACCTGAATGACCAAGTAGTCCAGTGAATAGCTTTATGCTGAATAATCTGAAGGTGTTTTACGTTGATCAACAGTATAAAGGGTTACCAGTAGCGGAAAGGTACTACAATCGTCTCATTAAAAGCACTAGTCCAGTGACAAATACATGCATACTGGGGTAGCTAGGCATCATGAACAACTCAAAAATACAATCCCATATGCCAAAGGCCATTTCCACTGTCAAAAGCATCGCTCAGAGATGTACGGAGATCCACATTGGTTACCAGGTCCAGTCAGAGCTATCAAGATACCAATCCAGCCTGTCAGATGGCTTTGCCAATCCCCATAACGCGTAGGTCTCGTCTGAGAATGGCTCAGTGTCCATTGGATAGGCTCCTCGGAATCCGCAAATGTGCCTAAAAGCAATTAGCTCATCGCCATCGGCATTCATAGATTGGTCAGGTGAATGAAATGCCAGAACTACCTACATAGCCTTGGTGACATCATCGTAGATGAGCTTGCTCGGAGGGGTAAGTCTAGGTTGCCAAGAACACCTACTGAGTTCTCTTCGTTGTATTAGTATAGGTAGTTCTTTAAGGGGTGGACGTATAGGGGTTATGATCTTACTCATAGGCGGTACGAAAGGCGGAACGCAGTTGCCGGCGGTATTCAAAGTCGCGTTTCCAGAAAGAATAGTAGTCTACGGGTTCACCAGGTACCCGTGCCCACGCAACGTAGTTGATGTAGCCTCCAGGCACGAATTCTTCAGTGCCTTGCAACCCTTCCCCATAGCCAAGCAATTTCGGTACTGCCGTACAGTTTTCGCGATCTAGAGTCGCAAGCGCTTTGAGCTCCGTGTGGGTGCGCTGGCTGATGGCCTGCTGGGCTCGGACTTCTGGAGCGCTAGAAAAGGTACCATCAATAGGTATCTGCAAGTAGATACGCATGAAGCCCTGCTGACCAGGGTCCAGAAGGTTGTGACAAGAAAACTTAATGACGGCAAACGGAGGCCCCAACCCTTGATCATATATCCGCTGAGTCATCGTTTGGTAGTCTTCGGATATCTTTTCGTCGAGGACGAACGTGCGAGGGGGCGAAAGGGAAGGCTGGTCGAGTGTAATTTCAGTACCACACAGGTGGTCAAAGTCAAGAAACCGGGGCATCATGATGAGGAAAGGAGATGAAGGGTTGGGCAGCTTCAAGATTCTGAAGAAATGAAAACGCTTTGATGAAGTTGATAGACAGGTGAATTGTAAAAGTCAGGTGCTGAGCAGAGGGAAAAGGAGGGTGTGGAGGTGACAACGCGACTATTATGGATCCTAATGTCCTGGGTGTTAACCGTGGAACACTAACATATAATTCTCAATTTCTCCAGCTCCAACCTATCAAGCCCACACAAACGTTTTAGACGCGACTTTTACCCAACTTTTACCAACCAACCGGACTGGAGTGGAATCGATCAACATGTCTCCACAATACTCCGGAGCTGATCTACTCATATGGAGTCCATCGCGTGTGTGAGGTCTCAATTTGTCCACGGGTACCTAGGTAGGCAGCCCACCTAAATAGGAAAGTCTGGGGCTTCGCGGGGTGCGCTGTCATCAACACGGGTGATATCTGTCTGCAAACCAGGTGAAACCAGCGAGCAGGTTGTTCAGTAGCGGAAGATAGGAAAAGGAAACCCAGGGGTAGTTTGTTAAAGGAAGATTGGTTCAGCTTAGTTAGCTTATGCCGCCATTTCTTACAAGTAGTTTCTGATAAATCAATTTACTTCGACATGGCAGTTGCCTCTTCCTTATCATATCCTTAAGAAGTTCGAAAGTTCCTCAACCAGGCCCATTCCGGAAGCTCACGAGAAAGGAATTCAGGGAATGTTGATGGGGTAAATGGCCACTTCAAAATCGAACACTTATAACGTCATCTTTACGGCTACAAAATAAGTTGGCAATATCATATATACCTACAAACGTAAGGCATCAATGTTGAGAATACTTACGGCTCGATTGACACAATAAAAAAAAAGGTTCACGAGAGTGGCCTTTAGCCTCAGGGTCGTAAGAACCGGTCTGAAAACTATAGGTACCACCTTGCCTATTGATTCATATGCCTCTTTTTATATGTAGAACTATCTCAGTTAACAATACACAGAAAGTCGATGAAGCATCTGGGGAAGATGGATAGTAAGGCCGATAGCAAACCAGAATATATCAGAATACCTTCTCGGTGATTTCAAGAAAATCATTGGCGTTGATAAGGATATCATGTTCCCCTAGTCCTGGGAGTCGGTCGTAAATAGCAACGAATGGAATCCTTAACGGGACCCCGACAACACTGTTGTTCTCGACGTGGACCATCTGCACTGAGTATGCTTGCTGGGTGGGAATCGGTTGAACGGT
The DNA here is from genome assembly GCA_028974045.1 of Penicillium cf. viridicatum. NCBI lineage: Eukaryota > Fungi > Ascomycota > Eurotiomycetes > Eurotiales > Aspergillaceae > Penicillium > Penicillium cf. viridicatum. The sequence continues at coordinate 803,736 of JAPQKQ010000007.1, read as the reverse complement.
AAGTGGAGGGATATTGAGAGATTGTACGCGGAGTTGATCAGGCCCCACGGGCCCCGCTTTCCCGAAACCCCCCCCCCCCAGTTGGGCCCCTGGCAGACCTGTACCCGAAGCTGGAGAGTGGGCAAACTATATCCAACGTCTCCTATGGGGAGTCGCGAAAGAGGGCGACTTAGTCAAATCCCTACTCATTCTATACATCCTCCAGATGAAGAGACTTCGCGAGCCCGTCGTCCGCCCGACTATGGCGATGACTAGCGAAAGGTGGAACGAGGAAATCGGCGGTCGTATCGAGAATATAGAGGCTCTCTCCATCCACCACTCGCCATCTGCTTAGTGAGAATCTGATCAACTTCAAATCTAGCACAAACGATAGCTTCATTCTCGACTAAATTATTTCTAGAAAACCCACCTCAAGAGATTATTAACATGATAGTGCTTTATATTTTGTTTCGCTGTAGCGACGAGTGCCTGTCAATAGAGTCTTGAGTGGTGATATTACGGCATTATAGGTAGTGATTTGGTTTGGTAAAGAGCTGAGGCTATATTATTCTCAAAATGTAAATTAACTTAACTTATGTACAAACAGATTATAGTTAACATAAAGTATAACTAGTGCTCGACTAAAGAAAATGGTCTTAGCGAGCATAGTCACGACGGGCCTTTCGATTAGCCTGTGATCTGGTGCATCGCTGAGGAAGCTCTATTTCCTCCTAGCTCTGTCGCAGGAAGGTCGTATCTATGTGTAAAAGAATACTAGTGGTCAGGCTAGTTCCTGTTGGTCAGGCAAGTGGAGTCAGGTATGGGAAGCAATGTATGGTATTCCTCAGTCAGAGACTAATTCTTGTCTCTGTCCTTTTCAGGAGAAGAGTCGTTCTTGTACCTCTTCGTTCCTGAATCGGGCACGTCACTCTGACAATTACATCTAGCTTCCGTGTTCTTCCTGGGACCATAAGGGTGGACATGTGACCCTCGGTAAGCAACAAAGAAACATGATGACAAAAAAAGCTAAATATACATCGTGTCCCATGGTCTTGTCCTTGGGTTTCTTCTCATCTTTACAATTAGATACCTTAAGGAAATCATCCTAGCTATCTACTTAGTGCGTTATCGTCTTCTGGCGGCCATCTTATAAAATACACTTCCTGATGTAGGGGCAATCGATAAAAAGGATGGATTGTTTAAAAGGTTTTTTAGTTACTGGCGCTAGCATCACGGAATAGATGGGTGAAAAGTGATCCACTTGTCACGTGACAAATTCGGCCTTTATTTTCGGGCGGCAAGATGAGCATGTCTGTGCGCTCACTGAGCGCAGTCTGAGTACTCAGTGAGCAAGACCTGAGTGCTGACTGAGCATACCCTGAGCGCTCACGAAGCAATCACCCTGTACTGTGAAATACTCAGTGAGCAGGACCCTGAGCGCCCTCATAAAGCGGCGGCACCCCGATCGGGAAATTCGTATCCGCGGCCTAAAATCTGGTACATACAGGTACATATAGAACATATATACCGCCTTGTATGGCATTGTACTTTTTGCGCAGTTTTAAGTTTGCTACGTAAAGTAGGTAGAAGATTCATAGACGGTAGACGTACTCTGCCACGCCCTACAAAGCAAGAAAGTGATTAACAGAAGTGAATGCAGATGATAATTTACCTACTTTCATGCCGTTATACAATTGTTCCGCATTTTACTGGTATCGAGTTCGACACTCGTCTGATCGCCCGAGCACTTTGTTCAACTGCAAGGCTCACCGCCGGGCCTTGCTGAAGTGACCGAGTCCGTCGTATGGTATTGGCACGGGGAGGACAAGGACCGTGATATTTGATTGTCCTGCCGTACTTACTGGTTGAAGCACGAAGTTGATAGACCCATGGAGAGAGAAAATAAGCCCCAGAAATCGTACCGAATTTGTCGTTTACCCAAGGTTGTTGTATAATGTCGCTTTCGGCTAGATCACGTTTTTTTACCTTGAGACATCGTAACATAGCGTGCTCGCCTCTCGAAATGTCTATATAATACCTTTCGCCATCTGTCAGTTACACAAGTAGCTCTTGTCAAGGTCGACGTAGCCGGTTACAGCCAGTGCGGTTACTACTGCAATAACAAGTACGTCCTCCGTCAACGTTGTCACCCCCGAGGTCCTGGTCCTCGAATACAACATTACAATCAACTAGTTTTGTACGGAAGGGTCATATATCGTGGGTATCTTTCGCGGCGTATTCAACTACATTTTATAGACTCGAGCTAGCGTACTTTTTCGAGTTATGTACCCGTGAGAGGTGTCGACATCACTATTCACAATCCCTTCACCACAATCATGGTCGCCACAGGTCTTCATCTCTCCCTGACAACACATTGGCGCTAATGGCACGAGATGTCGCAGCGGGCCACGAATTAATTTCGGGGCCCCTCGCCGGTATTCTCACTGTTCAAGTGTCTTTTGGCAAATATTTGCACCTGAATCAGAATGTATGTTTTTCGCCGCTTGGATTTTCCCCTTCATCCATAGAAGGAAAGAAATAACGAATAAACTCCTCGTTAATTGGGTCATAAGGGAAATTTGCATCGCCTGCAGTGTGCTCTTGTGTACTTGTCGCGGATAAAAGCCCAAACGCCAAATAACCCGTGAGGTCCGCGTCATTGCTAGAATGATCCGCAGTATGACTTTCATTGTAAGGCAAGCCTTGCGCACTGTCAACTCCTCTATCAAGCTGTGGAGGCGGCGCAGGGTCAATACGATCACCAGACAGCTCATTACTCTGCTTATTTGGCTGTGGTGTGTCGCTGTCGTCATATCCCATGCTAGACACCAGTCGGCGAACTGCACTTTCACAAAGTTGCCATGCACGATGTGACGCGATGCAATGCGTGGACATCATGCAAAGCCACCGGACAGATTTCTTCGCTGACTGGACCAGACTGCTTTCTCGGTCTGGCATGTGCACACAGCGAAACGAGAGCTCCAAAATTATTACTGTTGCTGTCTGCATGATATAGTGAAGGAAACACCACCATGGACAAAACTGATATAAATGGGCAGTATTCGGCTCGTCGGGCAACAAATCGAGCATGTTCATAGCCGATTCCAGGGTCATGACAGCCATGTCGTGGCTAAATCCCCGGTCGTCGAGACTCCTCCGTAGTCTGTCGGCCTGATGTGGGGTGTGTCGGCAGAGGCACGGCCGACCTAGCATGATGCGTGTGCTATGGTAGTGGAATGCCAAGTTTGTTTTCGCCCAGTAGGTTTTCTCATTTTCGTCGTTCGTAGAAGTGAAGTCCAGCCCGGGTGGAAGAGTCGATAACCATGCATCGACGGTTGCCTTCAACCGACTGATGCCGCCCTTAATATCGTCCCATGATACTGTCGCACTCTCCGCTGAATAAACGTGGTCTAAGATTTCTTGGTTCACAACTGTGATATCGCAGTAGTACAAGAAATAAAGACTGGGATTGACTGGCAGGCTTTGAAGCCACGAGCGCCCAGCTAGTGCATCTTCAGTCTGCTGACGGTCTGGATAGCGAATGTGCGGACTAGTCATGGCCATGTCCACACGTTTTTCTCTTATATCGAAGTTCTCAAGAAACAATGTAGCGGGTGGCTTGGACAAATGATGTTCGTCGAAGGGAAGGGGTAGTTGGGTGGTATACATATTGGTCGAAATGGAGGTTGCCCGACCAGTCATTGAGCCTAGTATGTGTTCGACCGTGTAAAGACACCACCAAATTCGGCAGCCTATCTCTTTCGAGACGCCTAACATTTTATGGCAACTGCTCTTCAGATTGATGCCAAGCGAAGTGGCGGACCGAATTGCTAGAGCCGAGATTCTCCACGCCCTACATTTATCAGATTCATTCGGTAAGGAAAAGGACTCGATGAACTCACCTATTAATCTGGTTTGTAGATAGCATGTGAAATGCAATCAACCCCTCTATTTGCACTTGCTGAAGATCGGGATGTTCGAATAAACTATCGCCGCCCATACTCAGCATTCTAGCTCGTGTTAAGTAGAAGAGATGGTCTTTGATATCCCTCCGCTGTGCCGCATCACTGTTATATAAGTATTCCGCTGCAATGGCGAAGATCATGTTCAATATTGCCATCCACTTATCACCCGCATAAGATATATCATCGAAGAAGTTTCTGTATTGGGTGGAAAACAGACTCTTTTTGATGATAGGGAAATGCGGGTGAACAGCGAGCAGGTAAGTTTCAAACAAATGATCTGCCACTTGTCGAGGAGGCACCCAATACATTTGTACCGGTCCGGGTGCATCAACACCAAGATCATCAACATGGTAGTTGATCGTGGACGGAGAAATTTTATCACCGGTGTGGTCTTTGGATGTGGCCTTTAGTGGTTGACTGCGATTGCGCTGTTCTGTCTCTTCCTGTACGCGGCCCATCCATGTAATCTCTGAGCTCTTGCCCATATATCCAGTCGCCCGGGAGCTTTCTGTTAAATTAAGGTCTTCCTCGACTCGGTCTACCGCTTCCAATGATCCGATGGAAGAAGGTGAACTAGATCGCTTAGACGATCCAGTCTGATCATGAGACGTATCAGGTGTTTCATTTGACAGATGGCCTGGGTTGGAGTTGTACTAGTCAAATTATTAGCTAACTAAGACATATCTTTGGTAACTATGATGAACTCCTTACCTTCTGAAGTAGATCTTTAATGCGCTTGGTAGATTGGCCGTCGACCACATTTCCTATCTCTTTCAACACAGTCTCGTAATCCTGTAGTTTTGTATGAAGACTTTCAATTTCCCTGATAGTAGGTTTAGCTCATATCTCAATTTATTGCATGTAAAAAAATGGTACGGATATATTGGTTATTGAGATAGATGAGTTGTTTGGGTTGTCTTACTTTGTGGTTTTCTCACGCAATTTCAGCGGATAGATGCATGGAGTGTTTGTTTCTTCGCATAGCCTACAACTTGGAGTCTTGCCGTTGCATTTTACTTTTCGCTGGCGACATGATTTGCATGCCCGTGAGACTCGTTTGTTGGATGGCGGTGGGACGATGGACCGTTGCCGGGGGATTGCGACTTTCATGGCAAAGTTTTCGCCTCTGTAGATATAGGTCGAAAATATGAGGATATCAAGTATTTCGATGAAGGGCGTGTTGATCTTCGGTCAAGAAATGATGTCACGTTCCCTGGCTCCTCCAGCTTTCTGCAATGACATCACGAAGTTGGATCTGCCGAAAGTTCCACTTATCAACTATATTTAATGAAGAACAAATGTTCCAGATAACAACAATTAAATAATAGTCGATACAAAAGAGAAAAAAAAAACCTGAGTAATTCCAGTGAAGTGTGGCATTTACATGAGTCTACGACATTGTATAACCAAATTTGGAAATCACGAGTTTCAAGGAAAAGAGGTTTCATACAGGTTTCAGGTTACCACCGCAACCTGCTACATGATTCGCTTCGAGGCAATACGGCCAGCAAAGTCATCAGCAAGATCTAATACACTGATTTGACACCATATTCCCTAGCGAATTCGCGTCTAGGTAGACCAAATTCTGTGGTTAGCAGTAAAAGGAAATGAGACATAACCCTAAGGTCAAGGACAACCAGGCGACGAGCTGCAATTTCACAATAGATATTAGTTATATTAGTTACGCACGTGGCAGCGTTCTATACACATGGACTATGATGATTTGGTCTTTTTATACATGGGTTGGGACTATCCCTTTCTCCATTCTTTGATACACATTTCTTATGCATATGGCGAGAGGTAATATGAACTCGGATTTTTGTGTCCGTTTTTAGCCAGTGCCCTACCTGAAAATGCATGTGTGAGTACTAAGTAACGCAGCTTCTGGTGGGGATGTGCGGAACTGATTCAATAAGATCACTAGCTATATTTCCAAGTCTACACTGTACCAGGACACGTGTAAACAAAAGGCGCTGGTTTTCTAGGGGAGTAGAGACTTTGTCGGACAGGACAAAGTTGGTCAGGACGGACCTAGAAGCCCCGTAACCCCGGATTATCACCCCCCGTCATCCCCACAAATACGGAACTTGTCCAGAGAATCCCGCGCTAGATATCTACACACCCCGCCAAGACCACGGTAAACCAACGATAATGGAAGGTGTACGCTAGATATCAAGTGGTGGTCCGTGAATTGGAAAATCGCAGAAGTAGGCGGGCATTAGTATTTGTCGCCTACCACTTGTGCTGGATAAAGCTGGTCTCATACTCAGCCTTTATCAGAGGACCTGGCTGTTCGAACTTAGAAGAGAATTCGATCATCGAAGAAGGGAATGGACGACAGCTTGAAGCTCTCACTGGCAGCACGGCAGCGGCAATCGCCAGGGAGAGTAGTTGAAGAAAGTACATGATTCGAGTGTGAAAACTGACGATTGATAAAAGCTGTAGACTCTTAGAAAGGAAGAAGGTAGTACGTATGAAGGCCTATCCCTGGGGCTGTTGGTTACTCTATACTTTCACGAAGCACACATGGGGATGCGTGTGAGAACCGTTCTCCTCCAAGAAACCGAGCTTATACCTGTTCTGAGGCGCGCTCAATATATACTGTTTTAGGACACCGAGGCTTAGGCAACAACCCAGTGGTAAGTACAACGATATGGCCAGAGTCATGAGGTTCTAACTATAGCCTGACCGAGTGTAGGCTATAAGTGCGTTCAATTATTTCCTGATGTAGTTCGTTGCCAGTGGAGGCGCAGCCTCTTTGGTTCGACTAACGAGGATCAACAGCAGCGATTGTGACAAAGTAGCATATGATTAGTTTCCCAAACGATAAATTTTAACTGCTGGAACCACTATCCGGCTTTCCCGAAGTGGAGGCTTTTATGGGGCGAATAATTAGTGTATGAATTAAGAGGGCACTTGGTCGTTCCGGGAGGAACCCGCGCTCAAATACTTCCTAAAAAGGCTAAGTCCCTGTAAATCCAGAAGGCGCTTGGCCGTTTTAGGAAGTATATCTGGTCTCGCCGAGCCACCTCACAATCTCACCAAAGAGCCAATCACAACATGCTATACTTGTTTCAGACATCTGGAGCTCATGACATCCATGGAAAGGAGAAAAATGGCACTGCCTCAGAACCGACGTGTGAAACCCCCAAACCCGTACCGCGATATGGTTCGTGCACCGAGGGCCACGAAATAAATATCTATAAAAATGCCCGAGGTATTCAACGGTGAATGAGGAAATAGAAGCTTCCTCTCTATCCTACTCAGAGAGGTCGAACCAAAATATCATTATCTTCATACGGCCTAAGCCCAGCATGAGCTCGCAGTCAGTTGTCTATGAAAAAGACGTTAGAAGCGAAGATCAGTACGCGCCTCACACCAACTTGGATGTTGACATTGTCTAACCAATATTCTAGACCGTCTCAGCGCACAACAACCAAGATCCAAGCGGTTTTTCAGATCGCTCACCCTGCGCCAAAATTTTCGCTTTGTCTTGCTCCGAAGAAGCTTCTTCAAATCCAACTCGCTCAAAATCACCGACCAGTACCAGTACTGGAAATCTGGAAACCGCTATTTCGCAAGCCAAAATTGAGTCGCGACTTTCATCAAAAAGTCAAGTTAAGGGCGGGCGATGTTTATGCGACTATCGATGAATCGTACATTACCACTTCGGCCGGGCCACCGAAGGACCTTTTCAATGCGGAGCAGTATGGCGATGGTGCCACCTCACAGGAAAATATTGTGGCAGCAATGTGCCAGAGCGGCGGGACGACATCAAATATTCATTTCCGTGACACACAATGCAGCTGGCAAGCCAGCGTAGGCACAGGACCCGCTAAATCTTACCGATTCATTATCAAAGACAAAAACAGAGACACTTCCGACCCAGGCAGAATGACTCTGCAATGGGAAAAACGGAGTGAAGAAAATGTATCAGCCAGTTCGTTAGATGCAGAGCAATTTGTCCTCTTGTTGAATGATCGAGGGGCGCGGCAAAAGAGTCGCATAGCTACCATGACACCAGACGGGTTTGAAATCATTGTCCGCAAGTCTTCTATCCTCGAGGACTTGCAGGTATGTTTTGATTTAATGAAGCCTGTAGTATCTACAAGGGTGCAAGACCCTCATGAAGCCTTAGAAATGTGGCTGTATACGCAAACCCTTACGTTGGGGGCATGGGTCGCCTATCAGGAAGGATGGCTCAATCAAAGCCGACAAAATTATCTATAACCTTCCAATTTATTTCCAAGCCATCGGTAGAGACTCTTCCATAACAAGCGGGATCAAAAACATCCCTACCATTTTCTCAACATGTCAGTTCCGATCTCTTTACATTTATATTTAGTGGGACTCGAGCTAATGAATAGAAAGCCATCGCAACTTTCATATCTTTCATATCATCCACCATTCTCACCAAGGTCGGCTACCACCAGCCATTTTTGCTAGCTGGCAGTATACTAGCCACTATCGGTGCGGGCTTGATCTATACCTTTGATCTGACTTCCGGTCTGGGCCCTATTATCGGATATCAAATTCTCTACGGGATAGACACCGGGCTCTCAGTTCAGATCCCTGTTGTTGTAGCGGGAGCATTGAGTTCAACAAAAGACCAGCCTATTACCACGGCGACTGTTCTATGTACGTCTAAATATATTCTAGATACTAACCGCCAACCCACTGACCTATTCATAGTCTTCCGATCAGCTCCACGGATTCGATTATAAACAACTTACTTCTGAAAGATATCCCAAATGTGTGAAGGTTATCAATCTTGAGGATGTCATCGCTGTCGGGTCAAGTGGGCTTGGAGATGTCTTCTCGGGCTTAGCGCTCCTTGATTATACCTCTCAATAGCCCACAAAGCCCATAGCTCAACCCAACCCAACCCACCAAATGGGCTGGGTTTTGGGCCCTATCTTCGGGCCTATTGGTGGGCCGTGGGCCCGGAGTGAAAGCCCACAGGGCCCCAAACAATACAAAAAATGCCAATTTATCGTAGCTGCATAATTAATGCATTTTTCTCTGGTTTTTTTGGGTATTCAAATTACCGTCTGAGCGATATATAAAGGAGAGAAGAAGCAGAGATTAAGAGAGAGAAAAGTCGGTTAGAAGATGCAAAGTTGATTTTCATGAAGCTTTACTTTTTACAAGGGGTACTTATTTTTGTTAGGGAATTAAATAGTAAGTAGAGGTACCATTATGGCTACTACAATTGACACCTAGGCATAGACCCAATATATATATCTCTTCATGCTGATACTCAGTAATCCTCCTAGGTGCGAATTCGTGGTCAAATTGGATCTTCAAGGTCCTTGATGCGCGACGCTATCTTGATAGTCTGCACGGCATTTGGGCCATGGGGATTGCACTCTTTAGTATAGCATTTTTGTGTGCCCTCATTACGAAGCGAGGTAAAGTCCCGCGGCCGGGTGAGGATGGTGGGAAGGACGACCAGAGCAACATTTTTCAAATGGCATAGTTGGTTTGAACTAGGCTTGGCTTGCTGTCTAGATTTTGCCGCAGTGGAGAATTTGTCTCCAAGCTTTGAGTTTTCGGGTTTCAAGGTTCGGGGATTTATGCATCTCGACTTCTCCTGGGTGGAGACAAGTGTTATGCATAAATCTAGGATCTAGATGTTGTTTAAAAAAAAAGGCGATCAGGTACGGTAAAAGTTGACTGATCTGGTAGTTGTGGTAATTGTCAAGCCTATTTTAATAAGATATCTCTACAGGCATTAAGTATTGAAGACAGAATTGAATCTCTCCTATTCTTTCTCATTATTTTATGCCTCAGGCATAAATCATATGAATTCGCCCAATCAGGCAATTGCCGAGGTATCCAAATATCTCATTCGCCAAGTCCTTTATATTCTGATTATTCTTCCCAACGACTCCACATGCCATGCGAAGATTGGTGCTGGAGATCAGACAGATCCCAACCATTGTTGTTCAACCAATGTTATATCTCATGCACCGGGATAATTTCCACATTAGGTGCTTGTCACTGAAGGAGATTTTCTTTTCATTTCTTTTTTTCATTTCTTTTTTTTAGAACGCTGGCATATAATAAGAACGAAACAACCTTGAAACAAAAGACTTCAAACAATCTGCCACACTTTTGAGTTAAAGCTATAACAAGGCTAGACGTCCCCTTGCGCAGGCCCCAATAACTCCACAGCCCACACCTTCACAATGGCTCCACAGCCTATTCCATTCCCGGGCTTCACCCCGATATCTGATCGAGTATACCTTCGTAATGGCCACGAGAAGGCCAAACCATCCCCAGCCGACGAACCAACAACAATCATCATTTCCGGCTGGGGCGATGGCATGCCGAAGCACGTTACCAAATATTCCGACGGCTACCATGAACTCTACCCATCTGCACGGATCATCGTTATCTTATCGCGTACCTTCCAAGCCACCCACCAATCCGAGGAAGCCAGAATCGCGGCCATGATGCCGGTCGTTGATACCGTCTTCCCGACGCCAACCGGCAGTGGGAACGAAAAAGAGCGCGTTCTTGTGCATGCCATGTCAAATACCGGCGCCATCTTCACTGCCTCCATCGTTGTCGCATACCAGCAACGCCATGGCACAGACAAGCCATTCCCCCACCAGCTCCTGGTGTTGGATTCCACGCCTGGAAGTCTGGTCTTCACCTCTCAGGTTACCCGGTGGTCGCGTGCCATGGCGGTCGGCACAGCCAAGTTCTTCCCTTGGCCCTTCGTTATCACACAGGGTATGTGGTATGTGTTCCTCTGGGGGAGTTACCTGTGGCAACTCCTCAGTCGCTCAGAGGCTTCGGGTGTGTGGGCGGACCGGATCATAAATGATAAGTCCTGTGTCACGACCGATTCTAGCAGAGTTTACCTGTACTCCAAGGAAGATGAGATTATTGGTTACAAGGATTTGGAGGAGAATGTTGCTCATGCTAAGACTTTGGGTTACTCTGTTGATCTTGAGATGTTTGAGGGCTCGTCGCACGTGGGACATATGAGACTTCATCCTGAGCAATATTGGAGTAAGGTTGCCAGCTCTTGGAAGCAGGCCATCGCGGAGAAATAAGATGCTGTGGGGACGGGATATATTGTATTATGTGCATTTGTATTTACAGCTTAGACTATTTTTAATAATTATATAGAGCCATTTCATTCTTGACAGCTCCATTGATATCACTCGCCAGTCTGCAGACTTAACGCTAATCTCCAGGTTAGCCAAGCCCCTAGTTCAGGGTTTTTGGTTTTGCGGGGCGTCGATCGAACCCTGATAGACATGTGATCTGTTATATCGGTACATGACTTGGCCTTATGTTATACTTGTTTATATGCTCCCAATTGCAAGCCAAACTCAGTTTACAAAAGGAACCGGCAATTCATTAAATTCGTAAGTCAGCAACTCAGGTCAACACTATCAATCTGGTTCTTCCAAAACAATGCGACACAAATATACAAAGACAGCAATCCATCAACTCCATTCTGGAGATGCCACCTAGTCACGATCATCAGGGTGGAAGACCAATGCTCGCACTTCAATACTCTCTCGTCCCGCTTCATTCTCCGTTTCTGGGTTAACAAACGCAGTGTGAGGCACACGACGAGCTCTTCCGTCAACCTTAGAATCAAAGCATTTGATAAGAGTCACCAAGTCCGGAGTCTGGCCATAGCGGTAATACCACTTGATATTAGGATCCGGCTTGACGCCATATGTCTCACCCTGGCGGTCCGGGTAAATGAGCCCGATAGGTACAAGGTCACTATCTGGGACTGAGTGTGCATCCGCCACAGCCAATGGATCCTTCAGGATAGTCTTGATCGGACGCCAGACGTTGATGATCTGGTATCGGCCCTTAAGAAGCTCGGGGGCCTCGTCTGGGAGATGGTGGGAGACTCTGCTCTTGGATGCAGTGTAGGATTGATCGATGTGTACGCGCTGGACAGGTCCGCGAAGCTGGGTACGGATGGGTCCGTCGGTTTGGCCACGACGGATGGTGTGATCGAAGATGAAGATGCGGGAGGCACCCGTGCTGTGCAAGTCACTGTTAGTTCCATTCAAAAGGATTCCGAAGTTTCGGGGTTTCGGGGTTTCGTACGCGTCTTTTAGCAGTTGTTCTGTTTCTGGGTAGTATTCGGCCTTGATCTTCTCGTCGTCTAGGAAGTCCTTCTCTTGGCTTTCGTGGTAGTAGAGCTGGAATCCATGGCTGTCTAGCTTGTAGTCAAGCTCATGGCCGCTGATGTCGTGGATGGTGGTCTCGAGAGGGGCCACGGGTCGATCGTAGGTTTCTGGTTTGCTGGTATATGTTGGTTCCGGGGGAGAGCCATCCTCGTTCTCTTTAAAGAAGTTCAGTGTAGTCTGAACATGATGAGGCTTTTCGGAAACCGGGACTCCGGGCTTTTCTGAGAGCAGAGGGCCGTGAGAGGCGGGAAGTTGAACAGCTGCAGAAGCCATGATGGGTTATTTGGATGCTTAGTTAAAGATGATTCCCAGATAATAGTTAGAGTTGGTGATAATGAAGGATCCTTTATATAGCATCGCTGCTGTTGCGGGGGTGGGTTTTATTTGTCAGAATACAGCACGCAATATTCGCATGACATGGAGAAATGCTGATAAATGCACAGTTGTGTCCGACGAATACAAGAATTAAGCCCGCTGGTAAGCAAGCAGTAGAACATGTGATGGATTCACATTATTAATGGACGATGTCGTGCAGATGCCATTTATAATGTCGTATTCCCCGGAAGATCATTCGACGATCGAGATGACGCAACTTTATATTGAATGTACGAAAAGCAACATTGCTCCCCTAGATTGAGCTAAGAGCTTGTCTTCTTGTAATATATTGTGTTTCTTTATGAGTAGACACATGCAGGATGTAGATGTGAGAAAAATAGGTTGTGAACCTTGATATAGCTGTAAGGCTTCGTAGGCGGACACAGGAAGAAGAACCAAACCGGATAATTTACTCACAAAACATTAATCTTGGAATATCTTCATATATGTCACTTGCCCCTAAGGCCTTTTAAGGCCAGAACCCCATCCTGGTCGGCATAAGGGAATACCATGGTGGCGCAGAGAAAATCTACCCGGCAGCTTCTTCCTTGGACGAATTGTGCCAACTACCAACTGGAAGTTTACTGGTCAGTTTGCGGATACCTCGATGCATCAGAAATTAATTGATTCGGCAGTGAAAGTGCCACCATTATAGATGTTCCTCCCAGCTGTGAAATTGCCGCTGAATATTTGATGCGTTGGCGACGGGGCAGATTGTTCTTCATCAGATCTATCCTCCATCCGTCTTAGTGACCCCCTCCATATATTTAGCGTACCCTTTGCGCAGGCTGCTGCTGTTGCTGCAGCATAAATTTGCCAATCTTTACCTTTATGGCTATCGGCATAGTCGCACACCCCTTTAACCACGATGGTCGGGATCGTGTCCCATAGTCCAGCCCCTTCCATTTCGAAGCCGATCACATCTTCCTGTCTGGCAATGTGGTCGCGGTGGAATGCAGATTTGATGACCTGATCGCCTGAAGCTAGTCCACCAAAATGTATTGCGGGACAGTAAGATGATGCGCTGTAACCTTCCATATTCATCGTGTGTATTCGAGCTCGAGGTACCACTTTGCTTGAATCACACCCAAGGTCGGCGCAAGATGAGTTTAAGGCTTCAGCACAGACATCATCTTGAGGGTGTGTGCATTGGGCGCAAATTGTACACGTCGTTGGGGCCACATGTTTATGGTTGTAGCCCGCTTCAAAGAGTTTGTCTTTGCTAGTGCCGGGATATTCTGAAAGCGTCAGGTCCGCTCGAATTGAATCCTTGACACCGGTCAGGACAGCTTGCCCTTGGAGTTTGGATAAGAACCCACCAATCTCCGGGCTTGGTCTGCCGAGATTGTCCAGCAGCAAGTTCTTGCGAATAAAGGTGTGTGGGTATAGCCTTCCAAAATCAGATGGGACAATATGTGTGCTGATAATAACATCTCCTAGGATGATCTCTTGTTTGCCACACCCAGAGAAAGGCACACCACCGCATATTCCAACCAGGAAGCCCACTCGGATGTATGAAAAACTAGACCGCAGACTGGCCGCCGCGCTGGACGCTGATGCCTTGCCCATACGAGGCATGTGGACTAGCACCACAGGGTGTTGATGAATTCGACCAAAAGTATAGCTATTAGTGTCGCCAGGGCCCTTCTTATACTGTTCTTCCTGCTCCCAAATATCATCGAACATCGCGATCATCGCATCAGCCTCGAGGCGCAGAGCGCAAAAAATTGCAATCTCAAAAGCATGGAGATCCCGAGGTCTGCTGTATTTATCGGTCAACATGGCTAAGTGTGTTGGTCCGAAAGGGCACACGATTCTATGATTATATGATCGTGGTAAAGGAAAACCAATAAGCGCACTGGCGAAGTGAGTATAACGGGGATTGAGAGATGGAAATCACCTGCTGTATGTTACCTTCATTTACGCTCATCTTACTACTCGGCCCAACCCCCAGTTGGGCCTCAACTACCCCGCATGCGGCTGAACTTTCCTGCCATCACGATCTCATTCTGTGACTTATACCAGAGACTAAATTGCAAGCCGTAACAATTCCCGACCTCGAAGCATATATGTTCGATTTTCCACGACGTGAAATTACGTCGAGGTTCCAAGCATGGAAAGAGCACAGAATTTCGATGGTAGCTTCAAGAGCAACGCCCACCAGCTGAATGGCAACAAATTTTACGGCCCTGTTTCCTTTTTAGCAACTGATGAGAGGGGTGAAAACCACACAGCATCCACACAAAACAACTCAATGTCGGAGTCTCCTATACGTGTTCATGATAAGATCGATGGGATATCTGGTTCTGGCCAGAGTGGAATTCTGAGCTGGGACGGTAGGTGACTTGAGCTTTACCCTTTGATGCCTATGATCTGATATAAAGAAGAATGTCTCCAATCTCTTGCATTCGACGAATCAAATGACAGGGAACGAGTCATAGAACCACAATCAGTAGGTACTTGTGAATGGCTGATGAAATCACCGGAGTACTGTCGCTGGGTCGATGAACATGGTTTATTCCTAATCAGAGGCAAACCCGGGTGCGGGAAATCCACACTTCTGAAGTTTGTACTAGGCCAACAGACGGAAGCTGCTGCCCCTTTGGGCTCTATCGTGTTATCTTTTTTCTTCTATGCCAGCGGCACGGAACTTCAGAGTAGTATATTGGGCTTCTTCAGATCTCTTCTGCTTCAATTGCTTGACCAAGATGAGTATTCACGAGCGGAATTTATGAAAATTTGCCGCAAATATTGCAAGCCTAGGGAAAAGTTGCAGTTAAAATGGCAACAGATTGAGCTTGAAGCTCATTTCCAGAAGCTTGTCGTTGACTGTTCTGCCCGGCGGAAGATACTGATATTTGTCGACGCTCTTGACGAGTGCAGCGACAAGGATCGGGATCGTCTTATCAGTTTCATTCATGGTCTACGTGGTCAAATTAAGTCAAGACTGAATAGACCGGGGATTTGCGTCACGTGTCGTCCGTATCCGGATGGCCAAATAAAGGCAGACTTCCAGGTCCGACTTGAAGAAGAGAATCAGGACGATATTGAAAGTTTCGTGGAACAGAACTTGCGCCTGTCCGATGAATCGGTGACAGATATAGAAGAGTTAAAGCGAACTCTGCTGAGCAAAGCTGACGGCTTATTTCTCTGGCTTGTCTTGATTATTCAACGGATACACCATATGAGTGGCAAGGGGTTGAGTCTGAGAAGAATAAAATCAGAGCTCCTCGAATGCCCGCGAGAGCTAGATGGGCTGTACGAAGGTCTCCTAAGAGATATTCAAGATGACGAGCTACTAGAAGCTTGCACATTGTTTCAATGGATTTGTTTTGCGATCCGGTCACTATCTCTTGGTGAACTCAGAATTGCAATGACAGTACACTTGAGTGGATCAAAAGGGTCGCTAAGAGAGTATGAAGATGGCGACAATCCTCAGTTAATACCAAGCGAAGCCAAGATGAGGAAGCGGATGATTCACTTGAGCCGAGGTCTTGTCGATATAGGAAGTTCTAAGCTAGGTGATGGCAAAGCCATTGTTGGCTTTCACCATGACACAATCAGAGATTTCATTCTGAGGAAAGGGCTAAGCTATCTGAACGGACGGCTGCATAAGCCTAGAAGCCTCATGCAGATTGCTAGTGTACAGCTAGCAAACACCTGTCTCCAATACTTGTCAACAGAGGAGATTTGTCTTGCTTGCCAAAAGAAGGAGATTTTGTCAAGAGAAAGATTTCAATTTCTAGGTTATGCAGCGACATGTTGGGTCTCACATGCTGTTATAGCGGAAAGGAAGAACCTAGGAGAAGAGATTTCATGGCCAACGGAAACCATACTTGATGTGTGGATCAATACATGCAAGAGTCTGAAGAATAGCTCAAGCAAAACCGCCACCGAAGGGACGTCTTTGATGCATATCGCAGCTGAGTTTGGCCTTCAAAAGTTAGCGAAGAGGGTTCTGTGCACGAAGGAGCAAAAGGTTTCAACTATTTCAAGCCACAGAAAGCTGAGAATGAGCGATACTTCCAAGTCGGCGGTAAGAGACTCGACGATGAAGACGGCGAGGAAAAGCGGGCAGGTAAAGGTCAACACGATGCCAGCCAGAACTCGACAACTGCAACTCAACACAAGGGAAGGAGCCGGATCATGGAGAAAGTCAGACGAAAGTTTGAAGGAGGCAAGGGAAAGGGCTGTGGGCTCCGATACAGTGAAAGTGGGCAGAGGGAGCACGAGGGAGATAGTCATTATGGGGTTGAAGACAGTGGAAGGAAAAGGAAGTGGATTTTTAGTGAATGCTCAGAACAAGAGAGGTGATTCCCCATTACATTTGGCTGCAGAGCATGGCTCCCTTGAAATGGTGATATTTCTCTACCAGTGGGGAAGTAGGACTACAATGTCCAATTGTGATGGGTGCACACCACTTTACAGAGCATCGCAGAATGGACATCTCGAAGTCGTCAAATTTTTGTACGAGCATGGAGCGGACGTTCATACCGCCACAAATGATGGCTGGACTCCATTATGTGCGGCTTCAGATTCCGGCCATCTCGAAATTGTCAAGTTTTTGTACGAGCATGGAGCGGACGTTCATACCGCCACAAATGATGGCTGGACTCCATTATGTGCGGCTTCAGATTCCGGCCATCTCGAAGTAGTCAAGTTTCTATACGAGCATGGAGATACCGATATTCATACAGCGACAAAGAGTGGCTGGACCCCATTATATGCGGCTTCAAATTCCGGCCATCTCGAAATTGTCAAGTTTTTGTACGATCATGGAGCAGACGTTCATACGGCCACGAAGAATGGCTGGACTCCGTTATCTGCGGCTTCAGATTCCGGCCACCTCGAAATTGTCAAGTTTTTGTACGATCATGGAGCAGATGCCGACATTCATACAGCGACAAAGGATCGTGGCTGGACCCCACTATATGCGGCTTTATATTCAGGCCATCTCGAAGTAGTCAAGTTTCTATACGAGCGTGGAGATGTCGAAATTCATACGGCGACAAATGATCATGGCTGGACCCCATTATATACGGCTTCAAATTCGGGCTACCTCGAAATTGTCAAGTTTTTGTACGATCATGGAGCAGATGCCGACATTCATACAGCGACAAATGATCATGGCTGGACCCCATTATATACGGCTTCAAATTCGGGCTACCTCGAAATTGTCAAGTTTTTGTACGATCATGGAGCAGATGCCGACATTCATACAGCGACAAAGGATCATGGCTGGACCCCATTATATGCGGCTTCAAACTCGGGCCATCTCGAAATTGTCAAGCTTCTATACGAGCGTGGAGATGCCGATATTCATACGGCCACGAATAATGGCTGGACCCCACTACATACGGCTTCATATTCGGGTTATCTCGAAGTAGTCAAGTTTCTATACGATCATGGAGCAGATGCCGACATTCATACTGCGACAAAGGATCATGGCTGGACTCCATTATATGCGGCTTCAAATTCGGGCCATCTCGAAATTGTCAAGCTTCTATACGAGCGTGGAGATGCCGATATTCATACGGCCACGAATAATGGCTGGACCCCACTACATACGGCTTCATATTCGGGCTATCTCGAAGTAGTCAAGTTTCTATACGATCATGGAGCAGATGCCGACATTCATACAGCGGCAAGGGATGATGGCTGGACTCCATTATATGCGGCTTCAGACTCGGGTAATCTCGAAGTAGTCAAGTTTCTATACGATCATGGAGCAGATGCCGACATCCATACAGCGGCAAGGGATGATGGCTGGACTCCATTATGTGCGGCCTCATATTCGGGCCATCTCGAAGTAGTCAAGTTTTTGTGCGAGCATGGAGCTCGCGTTGAAGCTCCGGATGGCTTTGGACGGACGTCGCTTTTCCTTGCCTCCGCGCGAAGTCATGTGGAAGTCGTACAACAACTTCTGTCCCACGGGGCTGTGGTCGATATAAAAGACCGGTATGGTTCTACTCCGCTTTTTGCGGCTGTAAGAAACGGGCATGAGGCGGTTGTTATGTGTTTGCTCGTCCTTCAGGGCGCCTGCGTCCAGTTTGAGGACGGCTTTGGTCGCACTTTGCTTTGGTGGGCCAGAAAAAGCGGGAATACTAAAGTCGCTGAGGCTGTCATTCAATTTACTGAAATAAGAGGCATCAAAGTCTGCGAGGGTGACTTGGCTGTGGAGGCCAGCTCGATAGCGACAGGTAGTTCTACCGCGTGGTGCGATGTATGCACTCGGTTTCTTTCTATTGGGAGCACCTACCACAAATGTTTCATCTGTCTGGCTGGCTGCTTCGTTGTCTGTCTGGAGTGTTTTGAGATGGGCGCGCGGTGTCTGAATGGCTCTCACGAGTTGGTTGGGAAAGAACTTGTAGACTGAGCGCTTGTTTACTAGATTCAGGGTATAAAGACCCTGCTTTCCCATAGATTGAATATCAAGATTTCCTCCTCTGCTTTCTCCCCGGTAGTAGACTCATCAGAGATGACCATCTCTATCTAGAGCATGTGAGTCGCCGACAACTATTCCACTGTCCGGAAAATCATAGACCTAATTGAGGGCCAATTCCTGAATAAAATGACAAATCTGAAAAAGGAACAGACACTGTTGCAACTGCCGATAGTCTAGCAGGTTATGTGTACCGTCTATTGGCTCGCGGTTTCTACGCTGACGATTTGGCCTATGGCAACCGCGATAACACTGTTTTTCAAATTGACTCTACAAGAAAAGACTACCTCTATCGTTGACGAGGTAAGGCTTTAATAATCCGATGTATTTGGCCCAGGGTTATATTAGAGGTTTACGTGTAAGAACACACCGACATATTTCTTTTTATACAAAGAACTTTTCTCAATATAACTAGGGATTGAACAGGAGATATTTGTTGCTAATGCGTCGAGTAAATCGTTTATTGTGACGCCTTCCAGCCTAATTTTTGGGAACGGAAACATATAGTTCAGCCTTTGTACGGTACGACTTTTGCCTGAATGGAGCCAAATGGGATAATCACAGGGGAATTTGTTGGCGATTGATGTCGAGGAAATCTAAACAGTCATTGTGCCGTGTTCATAGTTCCACAGTGATCTAGAATTAAGCTTTTCTATGCCATTTTCATTTTCGTTTATATCAACTCATTCTCTTAGCATCCAAGCAAGTTATCATCAAATACCAACGATATGAATAATTGTGAATCTATACAATCGAAGTAGAACAAGGAGGTTATTGTCCAAGATACACATCGCACGCCTTCGCATAGCCACCAAGGTCCCCCTCAACAAAGTTAAAACCAGCGGCAACGGTTTCCCCTCGGCAGTCTGACATCCAGATTCCACATAAAGTCTTCTAAAATCCCCGTTATCCAAATTTATCCAACACCAAAGATTCCAACCAACCCAAATCCCCCCACCATGGCAGCTATTCAAGCAAGATGGACTAAAGTGGTCGAGGCAGAGATCTTACAGCGGTCCTCTCAAATAGTCTCCGTCATTGACAGACAGATCTACGTCTTTGGCGGAGAGTTGCGGCCACGAGAACCTAGAGACAATGACGTTCACACTGTTTCACTTAGAGATAGTGAGTTTCCCTATATTTCCATAGGCAATATCATACATATTTGAGAGACAAACGCCCTCAAAACAAATACCACCATATACATGCAACTAACCAATCCAATAGCCACAACCCCATCCACCAAACCAGCCCCCGCCCAGTCCCCCTCACCACGAGTAGGAACCGCATCAACAACCCTCAATGGCAAAATCTACCTATTCTCCGGAAGAGGAGGCACAGCAATGGCACCGATAGAAGAAAGCGGCGGAATCTGGGAATTCGACCCCAGCGCAAACAAATGGACCCTCCTAACACCATCCAATCCAAACTCGACCTCGATCCCAGCAGCACGCAGCTACCACTGCACAGCCAACGACGGAAAAGACACCGTCTTCGTCCACGCAGGCTGTCCCGAGAAGGGCCGTCTATCGGATCTGTGGGCGTTCAGTGTATCCCAGGAGCAATGGACGGAACTTGCTCCTGCTCCAGATCCACCGCGCGGTGGGACTTCTATTGCCTTTGCCCAAGGGAGGCTGTACCGCATGAATGGGTTTGATGGCGAGCGGGAGCAGGGCGGTAGAGTAGATGTCTATGAGCCTCAAGCCAATGTGTGGAGCTCGCACTCGTTTGTTCCGGATGGTGTGAGTGGGCCATCCCCGCGGAGTGTGGCGGCCTTGCTTCCTATTACTGTTTCTGGTTGTGCGTACTTGGTTACCCTGTTTGGTGAGCGGGATCCTAGTTCATTGGGTCATCAGGGTGCGGGAAAGATGTTGGGTGATGTGTGGGTGTTTGATGTTGAGACTAAGCTATGGACGAAGATTGAGGCTCGGGGAGATGAGCGTCCTGATCCACGGGGTTGGTTTGATGGAGATGCCATTGACGATGGCAGTATTGTGGTCCATGGGGGACTGGGAGAATCAAATAATCGGCTGGGTGACGTTTGGACTCTCGAGTTTTTCTAACCATTTCAAGAATTTGATTTTAACATAGAATCTGACAGTCTTTAACATCAACAAAAGAAATTTTTAGGAGAATTATGGATTCTTGGGAAGAAGAGAACAAAGTAAGGAGAAGTGTATGTATCATCAAGGTACAGGGAAAGCATAGAAAATTATCAAAAGGAAATCATTTGTGCGTGCTATGGGGTCTTGAATCGTACAGTTGCCATATTTGCGTTCGCCATTCCGCAACAATTCATAAAGAAAAGATAATTGACAGAGAAAAAGAAAAGTCAGGAAAGGAGTCGCACCATACACCAACACCATAAGAGAAAGTGAACAAAAAAAAAAGCCAAGTGACTGTCATCGCGAAACGCAAAAAAACGGGGAACAAAAACAAAAAAAAAAAAAAAAAAAACAAATTGAAATGCAATGGGAGACCTCCGAGAGACAAATAAAAAGAGTTATTGTGACAACTGACATCATGCACAGAAGAAGTGAAGGATGATCTGTGTTTTGGAACTCTACTCATTCAGAGTAGTACTTAGAACATGAGAGAGCGGGTTTTCTGTCGGCGCGCTTCAGCACTGCCCATCTCGGGTTGAGAGTAGGTGTGCTTGTGACGAGGGCGCGGGGATTGAGACGCCGGCGCCCCAGATCCCGCAGAAGATGGAGGTCCCATTATGGCACTGACTCGGCTCCGAGTAGGAGATGGGAGTGAGGCAGGTGCTGTGGGAATCCCACTGGGCGGACGACGAGGAGCAGTTTCATTGCTGGTTTTCATGCTACGCTCGCGCTTGAGCACAAGATCAGCCCAGGGCTTGAGTGCACCATTGCCGGAGGTAGAGCCCTTCCCAACAGCTTCAGACATGACTCGAAGCCAGCCCTCCTTAGCTTCGGGGCTATCCGCGTAGAAGTCAATCACTTCACCATTACCAAAACGGATGCGGAATCCCTCCTCAACAAACATATAGCCATCTTCTTCCTCGGCAAATGCAGACTTGCGGCGGGAACCACCCTTCGTGCTGGTCTCCTTCTGAAGTAGGGACGACCGATCGTCAATCAGCTTAGAGGCCTTGGCGAGATTGATTGTAGCACGAGGTTGGCGTGTTGTTTCGTGGAAGGCCGTTAACTTGGATCCCTGGAGCTTGAAGAAGCGACGGCGCCAGTACTATTGTGATTGATTAGTTTTAAATCGGCAACAGAAGACTTTATGAACACTTACTGGACAATCTCCACCCTGTTGGGAAAGGAACCCTTCCCAGGAGCGAGCTGCAACACTCTCTGCATCGCGCATTTCGCGAATGCAGGCGTTCATGCTCTTTGGCATGTCTTCATCCTTGCTACCCTTAGGCTTAGGCACAAAGAGCAGTTGCACTTCCAATTTTCCAATCTTGTATGGTGGTCGGCGCTGGGTATTGATGCTAGTCGCACTCTTCTTGCTCTTGACACTGCTCATTTGTTCCTCAACTGCCCATTCGTTGAAGCAAGCAACATCAACAATGTGGGGACGGCCAAAGGCCTGCTGCTCGTGGTCACTCAAAGCCACATACGCGCGGCCAAAGCTACCATCACGCGCAACCAAGTTTCGAAGCCGTTCGTATACAGGGGCATTAACGTCCTTGGTCTTCTGTTGCTGAGACTGCATTTGTTGCTTAATGTCAAGCTCCTTGCGCCGGCGTGGGGATGCAAATACACGGCTGAGGGCCGACGCCTTTTGACGTGATGGAGATGATGCGGGTTCTTGTGTTTGGAACTTGCTCTCATCAATCTTCATTTGCAAGGTCAACTGGAACTCGAGGTCATTCTGGACAATGAGCTCAAACTCCTGCCCAATGGGAGCGGACTTTCCCATCTCTAACCACGAGGTGGTCACACAGTGCAGTCCGTTATCCAAAGTCAGTGCAAAGTACGACCGTTCACCTAAAATTCGATTAGCAACATGAATTGCATAGGTATTGATGATAAGGTCTTACCACGTGGGAGAGGAAGGTCACAATATTTGAGGCCTACGACCTTCACAAACAAACGCCCTCGCTCTTCGCCATCTTCAAACGATTCGGAGATGGCTGGCTCGTTCTCTTCGATAGTGGCGGGGGCTTCCTGAACATTACTAGGCTGTCCAGGGAGAGGCGGGACTCCACCCGCACCAGGGACGGGCTTTTTCTTCGGGATACCGGTGGCAGCCTTAATACTTGGGCGGCGCGGTGAGCCATTCCAAGGGACTGTGGTCCAAGTCTGTTGGCTAGGCTTGCGTGGAGAAGAGCCAGCAGAACGTGTACCCCGGGGGTCTTGTGCAGTGTGCTCGGTGGAAGGCTTGGCTTCTTCTTCGTTACGGCTGCTGGCTACGATAACTTTGGTGTTCTGTCTCATGAGATATCCTCTCTGTTTGGGGACACAAGAGTCAGCGGGGTGTGCACTATTTGCTAGGGGATCCTTGGGTGCTTTCGCTTGAGGAGTCGGCACAGAACCAGGGCTTTGGGAAAGGGCAAGGTGAAACGCAACCTTTTGGGATTCAATGACACGATCAAACTCCTTGTCCAGTCCAAAACCGAGACTTTCTTCCTGGATACTGAAGGGAATATCGAGTTTCAAACAACTGCTTTGTCGCTGGGCAACATCCGTAGGCAACCCCAACTTGGGTGGCAAATCAACCTGCTTTTGTTCATGATCCGACGTATTCGAGTCATTGGAGATCTGCTTTGGCAATGAAGGGACGGGTGGAACATGCTGGCCACTGATCTGACGCCGGGTAGCAGCCATGGACTGCATATCCGCAGGGGTCAGGGAGGGTCGGGTCTTGAGACCAGCACCAGGAGCTCGAATTGTTGCGACGGGCTCAGGAACAGACTCGTCGGATGAGCTCTCATCAAGTTCCGGCTCCAACTCCTCTTCCTCGTCTGCTTCTTCTTCTGCTTCTTCGCGTTCGTCTTCGTCTTCGTCATTGTCGTCCTCAATCGGATGACGAATGACAGAGTCTGGAGTAGAGGGCTCAGAAGCTTGGTCTTGCTGCATCTCAGGGGTGATAGGGCGCGCGAGAGACTGACGGATAGACGCCATATCGAAGGATTGGTCTTCAGGGGCGTCCGGCTCTTTGTATTCCTGGCCCTCCTGGTTTGGCTGTACAGGATTTTGGGCGTCGATTTGGGTTTCAGCATTAGGGGTAGTCTGTTCGGATTCCTGTCTGTCACCATCGTGTCCAGCGTGTTCGCGCTCGGCAGCTTCTGCGGCAGAGCGTAGCGAGTAATTGCTGTCCTCGTCGTACTTGGCCCGCTGATCACGGGACGACAGGCTGTTGTCTGACATATGCTGGTAATAACCAGAGATGGAGTAGAGGTCCTCATCGTGCTCTTCCTGTTTAATGATTACACTGGAGGAGTCATCGTCGTCGGTTTCCAAGGATGGAATGGGAACATCAGGGTCATAATGGTCATAACGTTGGGGGCTGGAAGCAATTTGGGAAGAGTCATCGAAGCTGTCATCTTCATAATCGTCCCCCTTGCGAATTCCTCGCAGTATTGAGTCGCGAGAAATGCGAGGCGGAGAAAAAAAGTTCTCTTTGGCCTCGTCATCTATGTGGGTATCATCTTTTGGTGTCGAATCTTCATCTGCTCTAGGAAGCTCCAAGGGTTCCTCAATGTTCTCCGCGTGGTTATCATTTGTATCATCATCACTTCCCTCCTGCAGCATCATGAGACGGAGTCTCTCCTCTATGGATACAGCGCCGGGGAGATCAGACTTCGTATATGAGGCGGGAGCTGGAGGTGCTGGCAGCACACGCTGGCCTGCGCTGCCAAGCTCAAAAGCAGCAGCGAGTTTACCAGCCGAGGATGGACGCGCCCCAGACATGCGATTGACCGATGGCAAAGGCGGGAGGGGACGTCGCTCGCCATTCGAGTCCAGCGATTCAACACGTGTGTGCTGAGAAGATCCTCCTTCACGCGAGATAGCTCGCTCCTCGGTGCTGTCTTCTTCGACGTCCTCGATGAAGGGATCGCCGTCGCTGTTTGTGCTTTGGCTCATGAAACGCCAGTCTTCGGGCAGCACAACAGGTGTCTTCTCGATATCTTCCAGCGAGGCGTCAAAGCTATCATCGCGCTCAATGGATGACTCAGCCTCGAAACTAAGATCCCCCTCTTCCTCGGACTCGTAGCTGTTTTCTCGTGACTCAGATGCAACTGAGGAAAGATCCGGTGTTGTCATTTCATATTCATTGATTTGAGGAGGGGCGTGGTCAAATGTGACACTCTTCGCATGTCGATGCCCAGCGCTGCCATACTCAGACCAAATATCATTCTGAGGGTCAAATCCCTTGCCGTACCGGCTACCTTTGGATAGCGAGGACTTGCTTGGCGATGCTTGATCTTTGCTTGGGGACGACGGGCGAGAAACCTGGGTGGTATCTTCGTCGAATTGGGATTTCGCAACATTCATTTGGCTGTCCCGTTGTGAAGACCTCTCCGAGGCCAACGGTCTCTGAGGAAAAACTACTGAAGCTGGGTCATACTCTTGACCACCTTCGAGGAACATGCTGTGATTTTTGACCTTCGAAACGCGTTTCAAATTCTCGAGCGACGGGCGCTTTGAGGGGAAATAACACCCCTCTGGATCATATGGCGCTTTATTCTCTGCCCCCTTGGGAAACGGCGATGGGGAGTCGCGACCTTTCCAAAACAGGCGAGGGGAGGTATTGTTATTCAGAGACGAGACATCGTATGCAGGCGATTCGCCATGTGGCACCTGCTAGTCTTGTTAGTATGTTTCATCATATGCGACATATCGCGTTGACAGTACCTTGGTAACTTGATTCCAGCTAGGCGAATTGCGCCTCTGGGCCATGGGGCTCACTTCGGAGAGTGGCCGCTGACCAGATCCGTTACCCATATTGAGGTTGGGTTTGCTGGTGACTCAGTAAACGAAGTATGCAATCGTAATAAAAGACCAAGACAGGATGTCTGTGATGTGTCAGTGCTTTCTCATCGAATCCTGATCGGCGGGTGGGTTTGTGACTGATGACAAATGACACAAGACAAAATCGCATAAAGATCAGGTACCATACCGTTCTTAATAACCAGGAGTCGCCTGGGAAATGTTTGCCAGCGAGTCCTGATGCAGGCGTAAAAGTCGTGTCGATCGTGGCAGGAATGCTGCGGCAAAGGGCGAAAGTACCAAAACAAACCCAAGTTGGGTGTCTGGGTGTCAAACCAAAGCAAAAAGAAAGGGGGAAGGGATAACGAAGGGATACGAATGCCAACTCTCAAGGAAAGCTAGCAGGGAAGAGCAACAGAGACAAAGAAAGAAGTTGTGAAGAAGAGTAATAGAAACAACGAAACTTGATATGTCTCTCCCATGGATTCAAGTGGATTGTTACCCCAAGCAAGAAACTGTTGTTGCGGGAGTTGTCATGGCAACAGCTGGCTTCGATTGTTTCAGCATCCCGTGACATTGCGTCAGCTGCCTAGGATCGGCGCTAGCCTACAAGTGGAATAGCTTAGTGGGTCATTTTCGATATCAGCATGCACCTACCACCTTCAATTGTCAAGAGTACCTAAATATAGCACATGATTAAGTATGTAGCAAAGCTCAAGTCTTAGTTTGAGGTTCTTGTAAATAGTCCAATTATCATTTCATGTCCGAAAACATGATTCTCGCAAAGAGGAACTTGGAGGAGAACAAAAGCCACGACAGTCCACTTCGTTATAAACTCCGTTCGCATTTCAGACAGTTGTGCCTTCGAAGTCTCTTATATCCTGCGTCCGTTGAATATATAAGCTCAGCTACGAGCAAATGCTGGGGTGAGTCTTCTGTTGGTTTCTCTATGTAGGCGGGGGATTTGGATGAATCTCAGATAATATATATACCTACCTACTTTCCTATCAATATGTTATGTTACCTACAAAGTTTTTGTTCCGTTGAACCACAAATGGAGAAATGTCATGACAAAATACCTTAAAATACTTATCTCTGAGCTCTTAAACCAAATATTCGCACAGATTTAGAAAGGAGACAATATAATCACCTAGTTAACTATTATTGGGTTAATGCCTGAGGCTTCCAAAAATCACAAGCGCGCTGAGTCAGCAATATAATCACCTGACCTTTGTGTCAAAATTTATGATCTGCGCTAGTCCGAGAAAGGAATGGCGTCTATAATCGCGGGAAAAAAACATCTGAACCTGTTCTGGCCTCTTCTCTTCGATCATTCAGTGTTTTCCACTTCCGCGCATCTTATCGCATTTAATTAGGTAGAATGCCTCTGCCGATTCGATCCTCGATATGTTTTCTATGTCAAACTAAGGCGACCCTGATCGCCCCATCGATTCTTCCGACCTCATGGCAGACCACGCGAGGCATGGCCACCGTTCGATTGCGCCGCAAGGCTGCTCGCATGGCCCTGTCGCCTACTGTTGCCAAACCGTCTCTACCATCTCCTAACAAGCCACGACGGGAACGGGCCGGACCCTTTGCCTCGATGAACCAGACTCAGGCACGGATTCGAGACACACCACGCACACGATCACAGGCCGCCCTCAAGCGTTCAGGCGAGGAGGGCAAGACGGAGAAGAAGGAAAGCCCATTGTACAGAGCGTTGAAGATGCAGACAACATTGACACCTGTGCCTTACGGTCGACGTTCCGCTATCAAAGCCCGACTTGCCGACATCACCAGCTTCGACCACTTCCCTCTCCTTCCCGCAGTTCGACAGTCAGTCTTCGCTCAGGCTCTGGCTGGTCTCACTGATGTTAGCCCCACGCCCATTCAAAGGCTCGCGATTCCCGAACTGTTGCTGGATGAATCTACGAAGAAGAAGAAAGTGAAGAAGGCGAACGAAGACGAAGAAGAATATGATTTTGACCAGTACCTCCTGGCAGCAGAGACCGGCTCGGGAAAGACCCTCGCATACTTGCTACCGATTGTTGATGCTGTCAAGCGTGCTGAAGTCGTCGATATGGAGGAAGAGAAGGCCTTTGAGGAACAAAAGGCACGGGAGCGGGAAGAGAGAATGAAGAATAAGGCGTTCGATCTGGAGCCTGAGGAGCCACCAATGACAAACGCCTGTCGTCCTCGGGCCATTATTCTCGTTCCTACTTCCGAATTGGTATCTCAGGTTGGATCCCAGCTCAAGGAGTTGGCCCACACCGTCAAGTACCGCTCGGGCGAAATCTCATCAACCTTCACTCCTCGCCGGATCAAGAACACCCTCTTCCACCCCGCCGGTATCGATATTCTAGTTTCAACGCCTCACCTTTTGGGCTCTGTTGCGAGGTCGAACCCCAATATCCTCAGCCGAGTCACTCACCTTGTACTTGACGAAGCCGATTCCCTAATGGACCGATCGTTCATCCCAACAACGTCCGAAATCATTGCCAAGGTTGCTCCATCACTCAAAAAATTGGTTCTCTGCTCAGCCACCATCCCCCGCAGTCTCGACAACCAGCTGCGCAAGCGCTTCCCTGATCTGCAGCGCCTGACGACTCCGAACCTGCACGCCATTCCCCGTCGCGTGCAACTAGGTGTCGTGGATATTGAGAAGGAGCCATACCGCGGAAACCGAAACCTCGCCTGTGCTGATGTCATCTGGTCAATCGGAAAGGCAGGAGATAGACATGAGCACACCGAGACATGGGGACCCCTCAACGCATACATGGAGCCGAAGGTTAAGAAGATCATTGTGTTCGTCAACGAACGCGAGGAAGCCGACGAGGTCGCCGGTTTCCTGCAATCCAAGGGTATTGATGCCGTCTCTCTATCCCGTGACACCGATTCCCGGAAGCAACAACAGACCCTATCGGAGTTCACAGAGGTTAAGCTCCCACCGACTGCGGAGGAGATCATGATTAATAAGAAGAAGAACCGTGCCGCCGGCAGCATTCCCTTCGAGCTCCCTGAGCGCCAAGAGCCAATTCGCCGTCTTCCCGACACTAAGGTTCTTGTCACTACCGATATCGCCTCCCGTGGTATTGATACCCTGGCAGTGAAGACAGTGGTTCTCTACCACGTGCCGCACACAACCATTGACTTCATCCACCGTCTGGGCCGTCTCGGTCGTATGGGCAAGCGTGGTCGTGGTGTTGTCCTGGTGGGCAAGAAGGACCGCAAGGACGTTGTCCGTGAGGTTCGCGAGGGCATGTTCCGTGGCCAGGCTCTGATCTAGATCCAGATCCAGATCCGCGCGTGCGTGCATTTATCACACTGTATAAATCTTGTAACATACATGGCGTTGATTTGAGGTTTTGATTTTTTTTGGGACCTGGAAAACGACTATACCCATTGTCGCTGCGATAGTCATTAGATCTTTTGGAAGTATGTACGATATGCAATCATATATAACGAACTTAATTCTCCTCTTGTATAACAATGTCTGAGTCCAATTGTATCGAACGAACTGTAAACGATTATTTTCATTCTAACCTCTCAGACGGGTATCTCCCTTGCCAGCCTTCGCCAGAAGTCACACCTCTTCTTCAACTGGACCACCTTCACATTCTTAAGCCCATCATCCACAACAACAAATTCCTCACCCGTATGTAGTTCCGGCACACCTGGCTGCGAAGCATTTGTCACTTTGTGTGCATTCGGGTCTCCCGTCTGGAAGAAACTCGCGAAAGCTCCCGCGTAGCCTTCATAAACGACAGGGTTAGTCTCTTGAACAGCGTTGATTCTGTTCCACTAATATCATTCAAGTTAGCGTATGCCACCAAAACCAGGACATTCTCTAGAAAAAAAAAAAGCAACAATGAAAAGGGAAGAACAAACATAAATAGTATCACTCCCATGCGTCGCCGGGGAAATCGTATACTCCCCGATATACCCTTTCTCCGTCGCAGCCGATGCAATCCAATAAGCTGGACAAGCAAGCACAACATCCCGATAAACCAAGCCAGCCCGAATATAAGAAGTATTGTAACTGTCGATCGTTTCCGTGCTCCCCTCAGCGGGATAATAAAGAGATTCCACCTCGCCAATCTGCTTGGTCGACAACCCAGGTACGAAACCCGAAAGCCACTGTTGGAAGCTCGCAACAGAGGAATTAAATCCTTTTACCAAAACCGCGCTGTCAAGACCCGACGGAATGAAATTCTCGCCCTCATGGCTGTTGTACATTCCCCAGACAAACTCTGTGTTCAGGGAGTCCCTGTTCACAGTGTCTGTGAGTGTCTCAACAAGGAATGTCCCGTCTATCACAGGCGCCCAGGTGTAAGAGCTCGTCGTCCAAGTGTTGCTTGCGCTGATGATCAGGTTTGCGTCACGGATCTTCTGGACATCCACGGATTTGAGACAGGCGAGTGTCTCATCAGCGTGACTGTAGTTAGCACAGCCTGTTAGGTTCGCCAGCTGTGTGTATATTGCTTCTGCTTGGGGTGCGTTGTATTTATACGTCTTGGGCCAGAACGGCGAGCTGGCAAGGGCTTTGGAGAATAGTTTCGGTTGGCCATGGCGGCCGTTTGCGAGGACTTGCGCGACTACTGAGCCGGCACCGGCTGATTGGCCCCATATTGTTACGTTGTGAGGGTTGCCGCCGAAATGGCGGATGTGGCTCTGTACCCATTTCAAGACATATTGTTGGTCTAATAGCCCCGGGTTTAGATCTGAGGTCGACGAGTCTTTGATTGCTTTGCCGGGTAGGAAGCCGAAGGCATTGACGCGGTAGTTTGAGTAGATAACAATGTAGTCGTTAATATTGCTGACATTGAGGACCGGGAATGAGGATGGCGGCATGGTGAATGCCGCGCTGCCTTGGATGAAAGCCCCACCATAGAATACAACCAGCACTGGTCTGCTAGTATCCTTGGACACGTCCCATGGCCGTGAGAATAGACCCAGATAGAGACAATCTTCGCTGCCGTTTACTGTGCGCTGGGGGCACATATCGAAGTCCTGGTTTGTGTCATAGAGGTCTCCGGTGATCTTTAGTGGTGGCTGAGGCGCGCGAAAGCGGTTCTCCCCTATTGGTGGTGCAGCAAATGGGATCTTGCGAAAATATGAGAGGTTGTAGGTACTGTCATATTGGCCTTTGAAGGATCCGTAGTCGAGGGAAACTAGAGGGTTGTCCCATGCAGTGCTGGCTGTGACCCCGAAACCGAGGAGTAGGGTGACAATCAGGTCTGAGAACCTCATCTTCGGGTTTCAGCGGCTTTCGGTTCAAAGTGTTATTGTTCCATTCATAGCTGTGTTCAGCCTGGTGGGCCCCAGGTCATATATAGCCAGGCCATCCATAGCCTTTCTGTGCGCAATGAGAAGGTATCAGCCCCATATGACGAGCAATCGCACTCGGTAGAGGAAACCCCGAGCTTCTCTGTGTGGCTCTCAACCAATTTGGTCATTTTCAAACAGACACTCTTGGGCTTAGGTACGCGAGCAGCTTATTGGTGCAGTTATTGTTGATGCCCGGAACGAAATGCGGGGATTTGTGCAGTGGTTGTCAATTCGGCCTCGATCACCCCGATAGATCGTTGATCATATAGTAAGAAAAAACCATAGTTGGCTGGAGAATCCCCAGGACACCTAGTTATATTTATATTCAACCTCACATCCACAATTAATGTGCCAAAAAGTAGCTGTCGGGGGAGTCCCCGTGCGAACAAAACCCAAGTAAACACTGTCCCCTCCAGATTCCAACCCTGAAAATGCACCCTTGTGAGAAATCCAAACTCCAGATCCAATTTCCATGCAATATAATACAATATAATGCAAGTTAAAACAAGTATTATCACAAATCCCCATTCTCCTAAATCAAAACTCCGACCCCAACCGTCTTGTCTCGTAGATCAAACATGGCTCCAGGGCTGTACTGTTTACATAGTCATACGAAGTTCTCTAGTGCGACGCCGGCTTGCCCGAGCATCACGACGAGACTCAGTTGCATCGCTGGTCTCCGTTTCTGGGGTATTTGTGTCGGACAGCTCGGGAGTGGGGGTGATCCCAAAACTAACACCGCGATCCCGGCGACAGATGCGTGATTGTGCGTCGGGGGACAAAAACCGATGGACAGTGCGATGATCCATTACTCGCTCTTCACCATCCGGGCTTTTGTCTGTTGATGGCCACTGGTATCCGTACAGCTTGGAATGGCGTTCGCAGCGCGGACATTCACGTCGCGTGAGGTATGAGTTTGACTGGAGGAACCATGTATCACAGGTCTGGCACTCCACCCAGCGGTCGTACTTCTGGGCAAGCAATCGTGATGTCTTGGTATAGTCTCCGGGGACTCGGGCAACTTGTGACTCGGTCTCAACGGAGTCTACGATGAATCGCCGCTTGGTGCGAGGTTTTCGCTTTTTGGGCTTATCCACAGCGGCATCATCGGCGTCGTCTAATTTAGTGGAATTTGATAAGTCTGATAATCCTTCTTCGGGGTCAATGTCCATAGGATGGGCGGTGGCGGGCTGACCTTCAGGAGAGGCATCGGGATGATCCTCACCGTTGAGTGTTTTCGACTCAGACGGTTCTAGTATAGTTTCTTCTGTCTTAATCTTGGTTCCCATGTCGTCCACAGTTGTGGGGGCCGTTGACGTCGACGACCGGTGGGATTCATCAGCGGTGGAGTTTGGAGATTCGCAGTCCGTGGGGATAGTAGAATTAGTGCCATTTGTCCCATTTGGATTGCCTTGGGCAGCCTCGCTTGGTTGTCCCGCCCCTGTGGCAACTGGGAGGGGGGTTGGTGAATCAGTTGGCGATGCCACTGCGGTTAGCTCTGTGATCTCTTTCTTTAGATTGGACACCTGGGGTCCAGCTTCCGCCAGAAGAGCAGTTGGAATCAGTACAGTGTCCGGCATAGGGGTGTCGTCTGATCCGCGAGTTGGACCTGACTCCCCAGCAAGTTCAGAAACCGAGATCTCTTCTCGCAACTTGGAAATTTGTCGTTGGAACTTTGCACGTTTGCGTGGAGTGGAACAAGTCAAAGTAGAAGAGCTCTCGGGTTCATCCACGTCCGAGCTGCGTCTACGCTTCCTGCTCGCATTGCTATCTTCGGCCGGTGTAGCTTCGGACACGGGGCTAGACTCTTTGCTGTTTGCCTCTATATCAACATTCGAAGACCAGCCGTTTCGTACAGCGCTCTCGCAAGTATGGCACAGACACTCGCAGTTGTCAACGCCAAAGTAATCCTCTCCGTAGGAAACCGTGATCTCTTCTCCCTCGTGGATGTCGCGCATGGCTACGACAGACATGCCCTCGTTGCCCCTCGTTGTCAAGCTGCCATTGGCATCACAGTCATGATTGGCAAAACGAGCAGGACCCAGAAAGAAGGATGGGGCCTTGCGGCGACTTGACATCACGATGCTGAAGTCTTTGCGTGTCAAGCCGAGATCCAACTCTTCTTCATGGGTCATAGACACAAGCGTTCCACTCAGGTGTTTGATCTCCTCGCCCTTCTTAATGAACCTGCGAGCGCATATCGCAGCCTCATGTTGTGTGATAATGTATCGATTCGTGGTGGTGACCTCAAAAGGACAGTCTGGAAGATACATCTGAATGTACTTGCGGAGGTGTCGGCGGAACCACTCCTTCTCTCGAGGGCTACGGAGGTTTGTCATGTATTTCTTTAAGCCTGATATCTCCAGCAGCTTGCGTTCCGCCGTGGGGATATCCTTGTCGACGATCACATCGTGGAGAAGAATGCGCCCAATATCGTCATCGTGGATTCCGCGGGCAGGGCTGTACTTGGTGCGGTTCTTGCGGGTGGTGGTCCAAAAATAGGCCTGTTAATAGGGAATGTCAGTGGACAGATCTCTGTGTTGAATTGCAGGCAAAGAGCATACGTGATCCACTAGCGCATCGGTTGCGACATCGTCATAGCTGGCCAGTTTAGCCAGGGTCAAGCGCTCGCGACGTTCGGCAGCGGGCGAGTTCTTTCGCGCTCTCTTTGGAGGCATGGTGAATGTAACAAGAAGCTGATGACCGCTAGAGATCGAAGCGGGAGAGAAGATGTGGTCTCATAGAATGCAGAGTGGGTGCAAAGGATAGTCGGGAAACAGTGGAGGGCGGAGGTCCGAGGGATGGGGTCGAAAAATGATTCGAGGCGCAAGACGGGAATTAAAATGAGTGACTGACAATCAACACAAGGAACATTATGAGGTGATTGTCACCATTGAGGCTGTTCCAAGGAGAAGGGCCTCCTTCGCAGATGTTTTTAGGGGCGGAACGGACACTCGGGAGTGCCAGCTGAGACCTTGCCGTCTTTTCTACTTTTACTCTTCCGCCTTTCCCTTTTTGACGTATCGTCCTTCTCTCTACTAGTAAATATTGGATAGGAGGGGGTTGATTATTGTTACCTTTTCATTTTCTACTCGTATAGGTTTGTTTTGACTTGATTTCACGCGCCCAGCTCGCATACAACAACATGCACCGTGCGTCAAGCCATCCAATCCTTCCTCCATGTCGTATCACCGCAATTACACCCAATCAAGATCAATTTTTGAGATCAAGTGATCGGTCTTTTTCTGTCTTACGCGTAAAATATATAGTGCATTATCCCGCAATGGGTATTTGCTGTAGAATATCCGCAGCCAATGAACTGCTGGAGAATCTGATGGATCCAAGTATGAACACAGTACCCTCGCTTTCGTGGGTTTTTCGAACTTAATCCTGTTCCGGTGTATCTCGGGATTATAGAAAAGCCAGTCTATGTATCTAGGTCGGAAAATAAGAAAAATCTAGGACTACATAGATGTGAATTTAGGATGTTGTTGAATTATATATCCAGTTGACGCGGCATGGATCGAGACAGCAAAATCTCACTTAGGATGTTACTCAAATGACTAGAATAGATATCCTCTATAATTATTAGATCAACACAAGTAAGAATAATAGACACACAACAGGTCAGGGTATATTATGATCAAGCGGCGCTTCTCATGCGACGTACCATGACTGATATGGTCAATTGGAGAACCAACCGTGGAAAAAAGAGATTTTTTAAGCAAAAAACCAAATTGAATCGAGATTTGTAATAATTGAACAATAGCACGAAATCAATTCCTAGAGAATGTAACTTGAAGTCCTATTAGATATTGTATAGAGGCATATAGGCCCGGATAAACCTACTCTCCGGGGAAACCTCCCTCCGGCCGCGAGAACAAATTGCGGACAAGCGCTATCTCCAGACCAAGCACCAAAACACAATGATTCAATTAAAGGTGCGCAAGTGATGTCCGTTACCGGCTCGAAAAATACTGACCCTCGCTCCACCAGACACTATTAAGTTGCATCGACAACTCCGGCGCTTCGATCGTCGAGTGCGTGAACGTCTTGAAGAAGAAGCGGCCCGCGACAATCGGTCAGTCTCCACGGCACTCGAACCCAGCATACAGCACAGCAAGAAGAGAATTGGGAATCCAAGCTAACATTGTGACTGGGTATCTAGGTGACCGGATAGTCGTCGTCGTCCAGAAGCAGCGATCTGCAGGCTCCGAGGCCACCACCGCCGCTGCGCTCGCCAGTAAGGTCCGCCGTGGTGATATTCGTCATGCCGTTGTTGTTCGTGTGAAGAAGGAGTTGCAACGGCCTGATGGGTCACTTGTCCGGTTTGGTGATAATGCTTGTGTATTGGTCAACAAGTCTGGAGATCCCATCGGGACGAGAATGAACGGTAAGTGCCAATCGGGGAGTCTAAGATAACCGCCGTCTCCACGTTTTAGATGCTAATATCTCGACAGGTGTGGTGGGACAAGAGCTACGGAACAAGAAGTGGTCGAAGATCTTGTCATTGGCGCCGATCCATGTTTAATATTTCAAGTTTCTACATTCGTTGGAGAGCGTTTTTTGTTTCTTTGATCGTGTTTCAATCCATGTATTCTTAGTAGGTAGCATCAGTTTCACCCCCGTTCCGAAATCTCCACGCATCTTCTCCGTTCCTGTTCCGAAATATTCGCCAAACTCCGATGATGTCGCAAAAAAAAAAAGCACGAAAGAAAAACATTCAAGGGTATCGGAAAATGGAGACCGCAACGCAGAAAGAAATCACATGTAGACTTGACCGCACGCGCAACAGACATAGTAGAGTTTCTGAGTAAATAGAAGTAGTATAAGTCAGCGCATGATTTCTACATTAGAGAGAGGGTCGGGGATCCATCAGAGGATTAGTTCTCACCATGCCGGTTTCGGCGGATCGTTGTTGTGATTGGAAAAAGACGGCTTCGGTTTCGCCGCAGCTTGGACAGAGCTTGTTGGCTCGTGGGAGCTGCAAATGGGGGTTAGCCTATGGATGCTCATGAAGTTACTGAGCTGGGGTAGACGCCCGGGGCTCGACTTTAGAGGACTCCAGGCTGTCACCCACAGGCGGCGCATCCTCGGTAATATCCTCGTCGGGGGTGGGCTCGCAAATAGAGCAAGAGATCACATCACCGCATAGGGTACAAAAACCAGGACCACAAACCGTAGGATCAGACGTCACATCCTGAGTAACACCAGCAGTATCACCGACTTGGCTATGGAGGTGGTTTTGGTAGACACAGTGGGACGAGGCAGGCTCGCCGACATGGCAAGTGCGGCACGTGAACATCAACTGGTTATTGACACGATCCTCCTTGGGGTAGAGCAGGTTGGAGCTATGGGAAAGTCAGCGAGATGTCCTCGAGTCATCAATGTCCCTAAAAGGATAAATTCCAGGTGGGAAATTCAGACAGAAACCTACCATTCACGGCAGAACTTGAAGTGAATTTGATCCGATGGCTTGGTGTCGCCACCAGCCGTGGAAGAAGGGCTAGCAGACATGCTGAAAAAATGGGTTGCAAAGTCCGAGATGGACGTGGTGTATTGAGAACCGAGACGCAGATCAAGATCAAGATCTCGGGAAATTGTGGGGACGGAGACAGTGTCTTCGAGATTGAAGAAGTAAACCCATAATGACCCTCCATACCTAGGTGGTGACAGTCGGAAAAAGGATGATCCGAGGCCACGTGGTTTATGGTGATGATCGGAGAAATGATGACCCGAAATCACGTGGGTTATGCAGGTGGTGAATTGTGAATCCCTTAGTTAACTAGTTATATAGTAGGTAACCGTGACCTTGAATGTCATCCTCAACCCCCGCGCGTTTTTCAAACCTGGAACCTCAAAAATGTATTGATTCAATTATTAACGTAACAATTACATCCTACCTGTCTATTGACCCGGGAAACAATACATGTAGTATTGACATAGTTACATGTATTCACGTTCCAGACATAAATAAGGAGAGCTAAAGCTTGGACATGTTTGTGTAGTTTGCAACTGCTCACCCCGCAGTTTCCGTTCACATACAACCGGTTGTCACTGACTTAAATCGTTGTATCGTTTACTTTGCAAAATCCGTTGGAGTGATATTGATCTGTACATTATTATTTACTCAAAAATTATCAGAATCTTTTAGATCCGATATTGGAAAATGGTGGGATCAAACCAATTCTGAAAGTTTGCATAGCTGACCCTTTGACCTAGGCCGACACAGGTCTTCCTACCGGTTGGGAAGTTCGCCATTCCAACTCTAAGAATCTCCCATACTATTTCAACCCTTCCACAAAAGAGTCTCGCTGGGAGCCACCTGCAGAAACCGATACCGATAAACTGAAAGTCTACATGGCGCAAAACCACACCCCGGCTGCTCGCCCTGACGCCTCTGGCGAGGGCGAGGGCAAGATCCGCTGCAGCCACTTGCTCATCAAGCATCGTGATAGCCGCCGCCCCAGCAGCTGGAGGGAGGCTGACATTACTCGCACAAAGGAGGAGGCTATTGAGATCCTCAAGGGTCATGAACAGCGCATTCAATCTGGAGAGATCACTCTTGGTGATCTGGCAGTCGCCGAGTCCGACTGCAGCAGTGCCCGGAAGAAGGGCGATTTGTGAGTTTTTCCAAGTAATCTACATCCCAGATGCTCCGCTAACTCCTTGAAGGGGTTTCTTTGGCCGCGGCGAGATGCAGAAGGAGTTCGAAGATGCCGCTTTTGGCCTACAGCCAGGCGAAGTCAGCAGCATCATTGAGACAGCGTCCGGAGTTCACCTCATTGAACGGTGAGTTCCATCCCGGAAGTGAAGTTTTTTACATATGGCTAATCTCAGATCTCGGTCTTCAGTGTTCAATAATCGCATGCTCCTGCCCATGTCTTGGTCAATTCTGCGGCGAAAATTCTGATCGCCTCAATGCTTTGCAAACGCTGGTCTCACGTCTTGGAATGATCTTCAAAAGAAATAAACTACAATGAATGAAATGCCATCTTTGTTTTCTTCTGGCTTAGAGTGTCTTGTGTCTTGTCTCGGGCAGGACCAATCGAGTAACGGATTCTGCGACAGCCTTTCACCCGCCATAGAAAGATGCTAATATATTTTTTGATGAAGTCTCAAAATTCTCAGATTTTTTTGAAAGAAGATTTGTATCATAGCAGGTCTTGAAGCTGGTTGTTTCTTTTGATTCAAGAAACATGATGAAACTCGAGGACGTGTCTGATATCATATTTAACCCCCAACTCTCATAGACTCTGCCTTAGGCTAACAATAACGCATTTTAGGCTTAGTAGTTTCAATCGACGGAAAGTTCCAACGGAAAGGTAAACGGAGACTCAAAATAAGCCGCAAGATTACATGTGGCCATCGAGGTCAAAATAAGAACGTCAAAGGGCATTGAGCGTATGAAAAACAACGGCTCTTACAGACGAGACATCTCCCAGGCCCTCTACTCTTCTACCATCCTTACTCTCACTCTTTCTTTCCCACCCACAACCTCCCTTTACTACTTCTTTCCCCCCACACTGTCTTCCCATACACCCACCATGAGCAGCGCCACCCTTAAACTCCGCCAGAAGCGGTCCATGACACGCCTTCTTAATCAAGGCCGCTCGATTCTCGAGTACAACTTCGACCCAAACGCCTTCGTTGTCCCCCAGTGGATCTTGGCACCCCCCGAGGTGCGCAATGCCATGCTCACCCTCCAGTACAAAGCCATGATAGCAGTCTACGGCATGAAGAGTCTCATGATCGCCCGCGACCACCGCTACTTCGAGCTTTGCCCCAAGAACATGGGGCCCACTGTCTATCAGCTTCACCAATCCTCCATGCGTCGTCTCCTCGAATGGAAAGAGGATTGGAACTTCGCCGACCCGACCCTTGCAGCCGCTGCCAAAATCCCCCGCGACACCCTGCAGTTCTGCGTCGACTCGATCGCCTACGGAAAGTTTACCTGCGATTACACCAACAAGATTGATGGCTTTATGTCTGGTCCTTTCCAGAACTGGCGCCAGTTTCGCATGGAGATCGGTCACTTGGCTTTCCGTCTCATGAGCCATAACTCCCACGATTACAACGAGTGGCGTGTCTGGTGGGAGGGCAAGTTTGCTGATGACATGTGGAAATGGGAGGTTTGCCTTGAGGGCATGATACTTCCTACCTGGGAGGAGATCATCGATGATGTTTACCTGATGATCAACGATCGAGTTGAGGATGCCCAAGAATTGGCTAACTCATTCTACATCAGCACCCCGGGGCTGGCTTCGACAACTTAGCTTGGCTCCAAGCATCTGTGCTTTTATTTTCCACAATTATGGTTCAATGGATATGACAACAATTACGACAACAATGTGACTTAGGATTTAAGGTCTGGGTTCGGCGCTGGTACGGAGCAGCCTGATGGGAATGGTTGAAATAACTGGGAGTTTTGGTTTTGATTTTTTTGATCATTTTTTGATCTATTTCCCTCTGAAATGCAACAAACTACAAAACATGTATTCTAGAACGGATTGTGACAGTAGAGGGCGAATGCGCTATATGAAAACAGTAGTTTGACCCAAACGAACCATAGTGAACTTCGGTCCACAACACTTGTTTCCTAGACTTCTATTACTTGGAATCACTATCAGAAGCTATTCAGACCATAAGTACCCAATGATCTGATATCTAATTGCCCAATGAAAGAAAACAAAACATTGACTTACCTATAAATGGTCACGTGTGTATTTGAACCCTACATATCGATAGTAGCAGCCCTGGACGGGAACAAAGACCTCGGGAGAGCTACTTAGTTACCTTGTCATTGTTTGTTTTCTGCAAAAAGAACTAGACAAAGAAAACCAAACAAAGAAACCACAGGAAGACATGGTCTTTGTTAAATTCGGAACCGTCTTTAGAGTTGACTTGCCAACTAAAGCTTTCTTCTATGACTATGTATAGCTCTGGATGAATCTTGCGAGTGAAGCTATAAGATACAGGGTCTCTCGTCTGTACTCTTTACTAAACCCCATCAGCCACCAAAGTACCAGCCCAACTGAATCCGAGATTCCCCATCCATCAAGATGTGCATCTACTGGACCTGCAAATACACACTGTGCGGCTGTATATGGGACTTGAGCCCATCAAAATGCCCAGACAAGCGCCTCTGCTGGGGCCCAAGAATGATAACACTCGAATCCCACACAGCAACATGCGCAGACTGTTGGACGAGAGGGGACAAGCGCGTCTATGAACCACAAACATATGACGAAGCTAACAGAGACGGAGAAGCATCCAAAACGGCGACATTTGATTGCGAAAGCGACACAGAGGGGAGTGACAATAGTTCCAACGATGACGAGGACTATTTTTCAGCTGAAGAGTTTTTGTCACCATCTCCATACTCGCGACCCGCCACCCCGCAACTATACTATGAGGTACATTCGGAATTGTGTCCCGTGTCTGAGGATAACGAGTTCGATTTGACTAGGACCTGTGACCCGGTGGATCCTGCGTCGATGGGGAGGGACTATCGAGCAAGACGCCACAAAGCGACCGCGTCTCAGTACTCGTCGGATGGTACGGATTCTTTTGTTTCCTGTGAAGGGTATCTCGACGAAGAAACTCCCGACGAGGAAGATTTCGGTTCTGGAAATGAAGAAGATGATGTCTACTATAGCATTGTGGGTCCCACTGTTAGGCCCAAAGGTCTGATCAAAAGCTTGGAGGACAGATCGTTGCGGTTATATGGCTCAGTGCAGGAGTACTACCCAACAGAAGAGTAGGAGAGAGATGAGCGGTAGACTGGAATATGTCGTTAAATGTGTTAGTATGTTAGAGACTCCCTCATTTTTCTAAAAGGTCTTTTGTTTGGATGCAATTCTTTATTATTCCGGATCATTCCAGGACTACCATCGGATTATTATCAAATTATTGTGTAGACCGTAACAGGATGAAGAGGTGTGGACCCATGCAAAGGAGCAGCCGTTGAGGCTATAATTAAGAGGGGGAATGAATGACACGTTGTAAGAACGATTGATGGCTTTTAACTTTTGCCTAGATCTAACTTACAACAGCATGAGGCTTAAGGTTCAAAATTCAAAAAGCCTCGTAGATTGATGCGTAATAACATACATGTGAAAAACTAGACCCTCCGATAACATGCAGAGCTAGACAGTTTACAAACTCGTGTTTAGTCGTTCCAAACGTGAGGTGATCGCGTCAATAACAGCGGACCTGGAAGAAGGTTAGTCATCGATGCGTTGATAGATAAATGAAAGAAGCCACTCACTCTCGTTCGACCATCCTCATCGCATCTGCAACCTTGGCCCGTTGCAGTCGTTGGGGCACTTTAGGCTGGCCCCCAGGAGAGGACGGAGTTCCAAGTTCTGGAGAAGGCATTTTGCCTGCGACAGACTTGGTTTGGGCCATAAGGTCCAAAGCAAGGCGCTTGACCTAGATAATATGTGAGTATTCTAGTTGAGATGAATGCGAGAAAGACAAAACTTACAGTCTCCAACCGTGAGATCAATGGTTGATCCTCCTCTTGGTCTTCACCCTGCTGTAAGGATGCAGACAATGTCTTCACCTCCGTTATCCAAGCATTCTCCCTTTCACTCAGAGGGCGACCTCCAGAATTCAAGACCTTCGTGCGCAGTGCCTCATATCGTCGGTTCAGTTCACTTTGCTTATCCTGGGCGGCTTGCAGTCTCTTATCCAGCGCTTCTCCATTTCGAACTCCCTCCTTGCGGTGCCCGTCTTCTCCAATCTCACTAGTGACACCCTTGACGCGCTCTGCAACATCTGCAAGCTGCTTCAATTGGTCCTGCATCTCGCCCTGCAGCCGCTCGCAGCGGCGGAATAAATCCGAAGCTGCCCGCTCAAGAGCATTTGTATGAGCAGATAGCACGCGATGCGCAGTGGCCACAAGGTCCAATGTCGCAGGAGACAGGCGCACTTGCTCCTTGAGCGTGTGGCGTTGCCGGTGCGGGACATGCTTCTCGACGAAGGAATCCAGTGGAGAGTTGGCGTAGAAAATGGCGGGAACCTGATATGGGGCCCGGCTCGGGGGCAAAACAGGCAAGCCTGGCGCTGGGGCCCTAGGCTCATACAGCGATTTATCCAGTGCCACAGACAGAGAATCTTCCGGTGTATCCATTACAGCTGCATAAGGGTTAGAAGGATGGTAGGTGAGAAGCAAGTAGCCGAGGTCGAAGTCATAGAAAACAAGAGACGTGGCTAGATGTTCATTCTGCGCGGTAATATCGGCATTTGAAACCTGCAAAATTCTCTCTCGGTTGGTCACATTCCCGTCACAGAGAACCTGGAGACGGAAAGCGGAACCTGCGGTGTCTTCTGCTTGCAATTCAGCCTCCAGTCTCGGTACCCAATCGGATAGAGATAGGAACACCACGTTGGTGGCAGTTGTGACAAAGAATGAGTATCGAGAATGGACATCCTTAGTGAAAGTAGGCCATGTAGCTGTTTCCTCTCCATTCTTGATTGTATCCAGTGATTCAACTAAGACCAATTCAGTCGGCTCTGAAAGAGGAGTCCGGAACGCGTTCTTTCTAGCTTTGGGCAGCCATTGTCCTTCAACGCCGTCGAGCTCCAGACAGATGTGGACTCGGCCATTCCCACTAGTAAGAGAGAGAACCGTTGCAGAAAGCTTATCTTGGTCTCCGGTTTCCACGGTTAATTCTTCTTCCTCGCCCATCATGAGATCCTCGACGTTTAGACTGGCAGCAATGACAAGAAGATCACAGAGATCCAAATCATCGAGCTCATCGCCATTGTCGAAGCGGAAAGGCCCTTGTAATCTTGGAATGGCGCTAGGATTGGCCGGACGAGTGAACACATCTGCGCCTTGGATTGTTTCTGATCCAGAAGGTGTATCCAGAGGCTCTTGTTCATCAAGCTCTGAAAGCCAGTCGTACTGTTGCCGGCAAGCAATCAGTTCCTCCTCCGATTCCTCGGGTTCCTGTTCCAGAGCACCAAGTTTCGGAATAATCGCCGCAGAAAGAGAAGGAATGGTCGTAGAAGGGGCTTGCCACTTAGAAGGCAGGAGAGGACAAAGCGCATAGAGATCGCCGGGTCTCATGGCCACCCACAGGGTCATAGGCGCCCATGCATCTTCTTTCTCGTTTCCATTTCCAGCGAAACAGGCCGACGCAACCTCCATGTCAATGACATCAGCAGAGAATCCCTTGTTTTTACCAAATCCAGAAGGTGTGAAGTCCTGGTCAGATGAGGTCCCATCGACGAGCTTCTTCAGATCGATTGCTAGGGTGGGCTGGTCAAAGGACCAGTGGTTATTCCGGTCCAACTCCCACACACGCACCGCAGCGTCAGCTGTGATTGTAACAATACAGCCCCCTAGATTGGTGTGCAATCCCAGTGGATGCCACAGCGCGGAGACCACCGGAGCCTCAGGAATAACATGGGTTGTCGGTCCTAACTGATATGTCTTCAGCCGGATAGAGTCGGAGTCGGAGGATGAAAGGTGCGAAGAATCGGGGAGAACGGAGATGTGAACGGTGTGTTCAGTGACGATGGCAAGGAATGCGCCGTTGGGGGAGGGGATGATCTGTTTAATCAGTCCGTACACAGGCACTGCTAAAACCTGCAGAACTGTTAGTCGCAATTCAATTCAACCCGAATTTGGTTCTCTTAGGTGTAAGAGGTGTTCATACCCTGTAGGGAGGAAGCTGAGTGTGGTCGGATTGCTGTTCATCTTGACTAGCAGATCCCTTCTTCTGCTTAATCTCTTGTTGCCATTGGTCTTTGAGTCGGGCAAGGTTTGACCACCGAATCTCATTGTCAACAACGGCGAACACTTCATTTCCCCTCTTAGCGATCGTTCGCGTAGCTCCATTGCTTATAGGCCTGGATCCATGTTGTAGGTCCTCCGCTGGACTTTGGGCTGAACTGCTAGACAGGAACTTTGCGCCAGGCGAGGGCCGGCACAGCCAGGCAGGCGCATA
This sequence comes from Penicillium cf. viridicatum, assembly GCA_028974045.1. Taxonomy (NCBI): domain Eukaryota; kingdom Fungi; phylum Ascomycota; class Eurotiomycetes; order Eurotiales; family Aspergillaceae; genus Penicillium; species Penicillium cf. viridicatum. Next base: position 759,603 of record JAPQKQ010000007.1, on the reverse strand, counting down.
ACTGTTGACCTTCGGCATTAAGGATGTTTCGTAAGTTGAATTGTATAATCAGAATGTGTTAAGAGTCTCAGACCATCCTGGGGCGGTCAGAAATAGCAGACAAGTGGCGCGGGTGAAAAAAACAAAGTTGACGAAAGCAAAGTTGTTGATGCGGAGTGGAATTCTTGGGTGCCAAGATCTTTCGAAGAGCTCCGAGCTGCTTTGCTTCCCCAACTACCTTCCGTCAACTACGCACTTCAAAGTTCAACCTTCCTCTCAATTCACCATGAGTTTGCTGGCTGTAAATACAGTCGACCGACTGGATCGACCGAGCGCATACTATGTCAGCAAGGTGAGCACTCGCCCAGGACTTGCCCTTTACTAAGCTGCGTCGAAACCAGTCCGAATGGGCTAGAGGCTGAACAACTGTACACAGAACAAGCGACGCAGATTCAACGACCGTGAGGAGGATGAACCTCAGCAACAGGAGAAACCTGACGACAAATTGAAAAACGCGACAACCCTCTACGTGGGAAATCTGTACGCAAACATGCAATAACCTAGACTTCAATTTCCGTTACTGACCAACTCAAGTTCCTTTTATACTACAGAGGAACAAATCCACGAACTCTTCGCCAAGTGAGAATGCGCCTTCGGTTCCCTTCGAATTATGATTAACCTCGAATTCTAGGTGCGGTGAGATCAAGCGACTTGTAATGGGCCTCGACCGATTCAACAAGACGCCCTGCGGCTTTTGCTTCGTCGAGTATTATACCCACCAGGATGCGCTGGATTGCTTGAAGTATATTGGAGGAACCAAGCTGGACGAGCGCATCATTCGGACAGACCTTGACCCTGGATTTGAGGAAGGACGGCAGTTCGGGTAAGTCCTCTTCACCAATTGCGGCTACGGGTAAGCAATGACTGACTTTCTCTGCAGACGAGGCAAATCGGGCGGTCAAGTGCGTGATGAATACCGCGAAGAATACGATCCGGGCCGTGGTGGATATGGCCGCGCCTATGACGAGCAACGCCAGCGCGAGGAGGATGAATACGGCGCCGGAAGGTAGGTCAGGACATAATGGAAAACTACTGGCTTGGCAAAGCAATGGCGTTACTTCATGGGAGGGTGAATCCAATTAGCAGAAACAGGAAATGTCTATTCACCGAATACCCTATTTACAAATTTCTTTTTTCCCCCATCACCTTCTAATGTTGGTGATTATTGCTTTAACTTATCTCGTCTCAGCACTGCTGCTTGAACTTCGCGCAGCCACCAAGTGTGAATTCTTGCGTCGCCTGTCAGCTCCGGGTGGAAGCTGGTGCCGAATACATTGCCCTGTCGCACTGCAACAATGTCGCCAACTTCCTGGTCCGGATTAATGCCTCGACCCTCCGTTGCGCGTTGAGCTGCCGGTCCCACTAATGTTGCTAGTACCTCGACCTGCTCTGCTGTTGCTGCTTGCGCCACTGAGTCTCGTACTTCTCTGGATGGCGCCACGACAACATCTTCCTGTTGAATCTCTTCGGTTTGAATGCCCTCGTGGTGGGGAAGAATTTTTTCGACGATAGGAGCTCGAATGAATACTGCTGGGAAGGGAGGCGCGTCTTGGCCTAAGAATGGCAGATCCAACGGGCCTTGGAAGCTTTCTGTCTGTCGACCAAAGTGGTTTCGGTTCACTCGCACGTCGAGACCGCCGATCAGCTCTTGTCCACCCTTCTTTGTCTTGTTGGCAGACTCGGCGAGCAAAATGAGCCCGGCGCATGTACCCCACGTTGGTTTGCGATCCACTCTACATACCCAACGTGTTAGATCGAATTGATATGGACTGACCAAATTCACTTACTTTACAAATTCCCGCAGTGGTTCGAGAAGATTTGACCTTGCTGCGACCAAAGACATGGTGGTACTCTCGCCTCCGGGCAGGACCAGACCATCGCATGTTGCCAGTTCTTGTGGCGTCCGTACTTCAATGAATTGCCATTCTGACGACGGTGCTTGCTCGGCAGCCTTTTTCAAAAGTTGGACATGTTCAAAGAATGCGCCCTGTAGGGCCAGAACCCCGACAGTAATAGCCATTGTCTCTAAATATAGGAATTGAGGACTCTCCGAGCTAGGATTCTTGATATTGATGACTCGTTTTGAGGCACGTGACTTAAACTTTCCGGCGGGGAACTTATCGTCACATGATAGCCTCTTGTCACCACCTTTAATTCCACGCGACATCAAGAACAGGATGGAAGCCTTAACGCAAGGCTATTCCTAGCAGGCTCTTCTGGAAGATTCATGTGCTCACTTTACTCTGAAGATAATGCTAGAAACTCAACTAGATAGCCCCAGCCATGATAGTATAGACAATCAGGTTCACATACTGACGGAGTGATCAGGCCGCCTCCAATGTATATATCTTCTTGCTAAGTCAGCTTCAAATCATGGTATCTTGTATAATCATAGTTATATTGCGTTTACTATTGTAACCTATCTTAGTTACATCGTATTAATGGCATTATATGCAGCCGTTTTCCTCGTATACCGGCCAATTCACGTCCTTGTTGGTGGAGGCATCGATACCTCTCAAGATGCGTATATTAGTTCCACGCACCAACTATACCTACGCCGCTCCGGGGCTGCCTTATCGACACGTGTTGATAGATAAGAACTCCGATAAGGCGCCAATATGGTCTCGGGGTGGGATGCGGAGCATCTTGGGTGTGAATATATACATCCGAATCTGTGATAACAATGCAATGGTAGAACTCGCCGTGTCTGAACTTGTGAGTAGCCACCGTGTCTCTAGGAATGCATGCACTAACTAATTCCAGACTAAAATGGCTCCCAATGAGATCAAACAGAATGACATCTCTAAGGACCAGCCCACGTTGGTCCGATGGTACATCGATGTCAGACATTGGGATGAAAAATATCCTGACCTTCCTTTTATCCAAACCTTAACTCAGTCTGATCAGACCGCCGTCAAGAAGTACTATCAAACTTCGGACCAGCGTCTGTCCTTGGCCTCCCAGCTGCTGAAATATTACTACGTTCACCAAGCCACTGGCACTCCCTGGAATAAGATTGAGATTCAGCGTACTCCTATACCTGAAAATCGCCCATTCTACGACTCAAGTCTTGATTTCAACGTCAGCCACCAGGCTGGTCTCACTATATTCGCGGGCACACGTGCCGCAACAGGACCCCAAGGCTTGCCTCGCGTAGGAATTGACATTGCATGTGTTGATGAGCCCTCTCGTCGTCGCACTAATCGTCCCCCGAAGACACTTGCCGACTTGGCAACTTTCGTGAATGTCTTCAGTGATATTCTTTCATTCCGTGAGCTTGCGACCATTAAGAACCCATACGCGACTCTTAAATTGGCTCGTGAGCTTGGTCTCCGTAAAACTGACCCGAGCAAAGACAACGAAGAAGTTCTCGCTGCCTACGGCATTCGGCTGTTCTACTCTATCTGGGCTCTCAAGGAGGCTTACTTGAAAATGACCGGAGACGGCCTTCTGGCCACTTGGATAAAGGATTTGGAATTCACAAACGTCATTCCCCCTGAACCCGTTCGGAAACTCGGATCTACTGGTCGCTCTCCCACTGTGCCCTCAGTCCAAAATTGGGGCCGGCCTTACTCCGATGTCAAGATCTCCCTGAGTGGCATTGCCGTCCATTCTGTGCGCGTCCAGCTCGTTGGCTTCGAGTCCGACTACATTGTCGCTACAGCCGCCTCGGGCCCGAATATCGGAGCCGTTTCGCGGCAGGTGGTCGTGAATGACAGCGATCACCATCTACCCGGGTGTATCACAGCGCTCGATCCTGATAAGGAACCTCAGAACGTCCGCATTGCCCCCTGGCGCTTCGCACAGTCGGCGACCCGGACCCCTGGTGCGTGCACTCGGAAATCAGCGACCCCTGGTTGCCCATGCAGGAGGTCGATATTGACATTGATATACGGCCTTGTGCCGAAGGCCGCTGTGAGCATGCCAGGAACGTACCAGGTTTCTAAGACCCCTCTGTCTAGGATATAACGAGGTGATCACCCCCCGAGTTACTTGCATGTTGCATCTCCTCATCTCATGTTCCTTTCTGAGCGAGCTTTTCGGCGTGATGATTCCCCTTGAACATATTTATGCATTGCCTTGTTATGATTAGCGAAAATGAAACCACTCCTTTCATTCCATAACTGCCCTTTTATTCTGATTACTAGGTCGTTTTGTTCCAAGCGTAATCCCTTCTGGGATAAGTATATTTATTTTCCGGAACGCTAGGGGAGTGCCAATCAGATACTCATCTCCAATAAGCCCCTCAATGGATATTCACTTTTGATGTTACTTTCCTCAACCTTCGAAGATAAAGTACAAGTGGCGCGGAAAAGCACGGGTGAAGAATTCATGCCTATTTCTATTCTATGGTCCAATGTAAGCCAAATATACAAAAGTAACAAAATCAAGTATCTAACAGTAGCTGGGTCGTGTCATGCATTTGCGCTAAGGATATATACATTTTGAATTGCAAAGAGGGAAGAGGCGAATCAAGAGTGAAATGTGTGTCAAGAGGCAATGCCAATGTCTAGATCATTGTTGTTCTCCTGAACAGTGACGGATGGTGTCGGATAGGTTCGACGTCTGGGGCCCTGAAATTATATTTCTTGGGTCATGAACTGGAAAGCCAAAGAATTGGGCAGGATTATACTGCAGTGAGTGCCCAAGGGTGGATTTCTTGGTAAAATTGTAGGGTTCGGGCTTGCTCTCTCCTATTATGACTTTTGATTTGAATGCCCGATATTGCACTCAAACCAAGAGAGTCATATAGTAAGTGCCGAGCGCGGAGCTATGTGACAAATCACACTTTTGATTTGGCACTTAGAGCTCAATGGCGCTGGAGACGCCGTTGGTGCGAGCAGCATCGACCTCGTCCTTTTGCGCATAGGACATTCCTACAAGAGTTTTGAGCATTGAATCCCGCGTCGACTGGGTCAAGCTATCCACATCCTCCGATGTCAAATCCTGAGTCGGGATAGGAGGCAAAACTATTTCAAATTTGTTAGCCATGCTCTATCTCTTGGCAAGATCTAATATGACCCACCTTTGATTCTGATAGTCCCAGTGTTGAATCGCCAGGCACGAGGCGACAGAACGTGCGAATAGTTCTCCGTCACAATCGGCACGATTGGCACACCGGCCTTGACAGCGAGATGGAAAGCACCCTTCTTGAAGGGTAGTAGGGTAGGCTCGTCGGAGTAACTCCGGGTGCCCTCAGCGAAAATAAAAACGCTCTGGCGGTGATCGCGCATCTCGGCAGCGGCACCATCGAACGCCTTGAGGGCTGTCTCCCGGTTGGCACGGTCAATGAATACAGTCCGGGACAGAGACATGAACCAGCCCAGGAAAGGAATATTCCGCAGTGACTTCTTGGCAGTCACACTGCAGTACGGCGGGAAGACACTGCCCAACATCAACACATCCAGCTCAGTCTGGTGGTTACCAAGGAAGACGGCCGGACGTGTGGAGAGGTATTCTTCGCCTTCGATAACCTCGAACCTGACGCCGGCTGTGAACCGCATCAGCCACTTAAAGCTGCGGCCTGCTGCCCATTGTGACACACGGCCGTATCCAACTAGCCGCAGACAGATGGAGACAAGCACGCCGTACGCGGCACTCACGAGGAGACAGCCATATGAGGCGAGACAACGGGCAGCGAAAGCGGCGCGAGGCACTTTTTGACCGATTGCAAAGAGGGATACGGTTACCACCACGAAGGAGCTAACACCCGAAACAATATAAGAGCCGAAAGACATGATGACGGTTGTTGGGCGAGTCAAGAAGAGCTGCGTAAATGCGGTCAGAAGATGGAAATTACGTTTCTGGAGACTACACGTACTTTGTTCACTGATATGACACCCAGCCCACGACTGCAATATGGCAAAGGAATCAGAGAAGAAAAGAGGAATAGAAGATCAAATCCAAGACTGAGCCATCCATGGCTTGTGGGGAAGGGCAAATCGGAGTAGAAACGTTGAATCGTTTTTCTGCCCCGAGGCTGACTTACCGCCTGGCATGTGCATATGACGATGTCACCAGGGCACTTTGCGGGGATATGCGTAGTGTAGAATCAAGTATATTTTAAGAATTCGGCCAATAATGAGAATCACTTTCCTCAAAGAATAATGGAATTATGCATGCACCGTCCTCATGATGCATGTCCAGGGAAAATCGTTCAACTAATGTACAGAACACCATATGCCAGATGTCTAAACCTGGAAAAGAAAACTCCACAGTGATGCTGTGCAAAGAGGCCCTCAAACGCCGAGTTCATAAGAGAGAGCCCCCGTGGGAACCCAATAGAAAGACCTGGGACATCACAGGCCTACGCTATGTCCTCATCCTCCATATCGTCGTCGTCCAACGACTCCATTGCGTCCTTGATGTATTGTGCAGCCTGTGTGGGATCACAGTCAGAAAGAACTCAGAAAGGGGAGGGGTATTTGGAGAAATATACTCCAAGACATACCTTTGGGTCCAAGTTCAAGGCCGCCGTGAAATGCTTGATAGCATTGGCCTTGTCGTGGAGCATTTTGTACAGCTTTCCAAGAAGGTAGTGCACGTTTGCCTCATCCGGCGCCATATCCTTCAGGACCTTCAATTCCGCCAAAGCAAACTTGTATTCGCGCAGCTTCATCAGTACGCGGGCCTTGCGGAACTTGGCTAATACCGAGTTGGGGGCTAGTGAGGAGGCTCGACCGTAGTGAACTAGGGCATCTTGGGGATTGTTCATCTTCTCTAATACCAGGCCAATGCAGCAAATGAGTACCGCGTTCGTCGGGTTGATGCTGGCTGCATTGCGGAAATGCTGCTCAGCGAAGTCAAGTTTGCCCATCTTGTCATACACCGTTCCCAGTCCGTACCAAGCATTGTAATGTCGATTGTCCGCATTGATGCCGTGGCGATAGGCCTCCAACGCCTTGTCGTATTCTTCGTTGGCGACATATTCATGTCCCTGTAGCGTGAAAGCATATGCAAATTCAGGATCGATCATAGTCGCACGCTTAAAGCACTTGAGTGCTTGATCGTGATCCCGTTGGTGAGAGAAAGAGTTGCCAATAGCACACCATGCCTGAGGGGATAGGCGATCAGCTTCGAGTAGCTGATGGGCCAAGTAGGCCAGCTCTACATCACTTTTCAGATGCCACAAGACGGTCGAGTAGATCTCCATATCCTCGATGCGAGAGGGCGCTAATTTTTGAACCCTGGAAAAGTACTTGGCAGCTTCTGTGTAGCTTGCTTGTTCGAAATAGGTCCGTCCAAGTTGAGACAAAACCCATGGGGTTTCACGCTGCCCCTGGGAGAGAGAATTGAACGAGCTGATGGCATCTGCGCACTTGTAACGGCTCAATGAGAAATATCCAGATGCAAGTTTATTGAAAAGACCCAAAAGCCAATCCAAGGCTTCGAGCTCTTTTGTTTTTTCAGCATTTTTGGGCAATGGGGGAACAGGATGGGATTGTGACAAGCCAGTCCGATTATCTTTACCATCATTGTCGGGTGTCTCCATGGGTTTTCGATTGCCACTCACGACACGGCCAACAGTGGGCACACCTCCTACCCGTCCTTTTGTAGGCCCTCCTCTCAATTTCTTCATCTCGCGGCCATCTCTACCAGTAAGCGTGCTATTTGAAAGCTTGCTGGTTGTAGGCTTGATCTGGTTAAAGAGGCGAACGCTTCGGCGCTGGGGCGCACCTGGTTCAGTTGGCTGTGACGAAGGAACGGGGTGGGCGACTTGCCCAGAGACTGTGCGCTTGCGGTCGCCGAATCTCGATACAAGAGAGGGATCTCTTTCTACCGGGGCAGTCGGCTGAGTCTCTGGTTCGGTTCGTGTTTTGTGTCGAGGTCTGATGCCTGTTGGTCGCATTCGCGGTGGAGGCTGCCCGGTATGGTCAAGGCTCATAGTTTGGATTGTCCGCGTCTTTCGAGCAGGGGCCAAGGGTGCTTCCCATCCAGCTTCGGGATCAGTGACGCCGTTCGCAATGCGGAAGTCGTCAGAGCCACTGCTCTGTGCGCCTGGGGTCTCCATTCCATCGTGGAAAACTGGCTGTGCCATAGCAGCAAAATTGACAGAGCTCCCATTCAACTTTTCCCAAAGAGCAGAGCTCCCAAATGTGGTGTCAGCCTCGCCACGGGAGGCAGAGACCATAAAAGGGTCAGATTCGGGGTTACCAGGAGGCTGCATGGGGAAGTTTCCTTCTTCGTAAGACACACTGTCTGGCGCGGTAGCTATTTCCTCTGGTGATGAAGATATAATTGCAAGAAGTTCTGGGCTTAGCTGGAAGATATTCGGGACTCGAATATTAACACCTGATATTGCATTAGAAAAATCCCGCCCCAAGAGAAGAAATCAGCACATACCTGTTTCGCAAAGCCCCAGGAATGCATCCCACATGAAGGGGTTTAGTTTCAGTGCCTCCACGTAGCAGTCAACTGCTTTGGTCAAATCTTTATGTGAGTGCCAGAGTTTCCCCTGCAAAGAATAAACAGCTGCAGCATCAGGCAGGTGCTGTCGCTGAGTTTCACTATGTTTGTCTGTAATGTGATTAGCACTTGAGCTCGAAGTTGAAGGAAAAGTTTGCCGGCGCTTACTCCAGTGGTTCTTGGAGGCCCAGAGGGGTTTGCTGCGCTCCAGAGCTGTAACACCATCCAAGTATTTCCCCAAGTCCAAGCAAGTCTGAGCAAAGACATAGGCGCATCCAGCATGCAGACCACGCGAGCCCGAAGCTTGGCTGCATTCGAATGCCGCCTTCACTTCTCCGTTGTGTAGATGGCAAAGGGCGAGTAAGTATTGGGCCTCGAAGGATCGCGGTTCATAGGCGTGGAGGCGCGAAGCGAGGAAGAGCGCATTGCGGATTAGGTTATTGTCGAGTTGGTAATAGATGAGGTGCCTTAGCTGGCTGGCAACATGCCCAGTGGACAAGGCCATGGTGAGGGGTCGGCAACACGGGTATGCGATAGCACAAGGCAAGGCGGGGATTATGTGGTGATTATTGAAAGTCGAGATAATAATGCAATTGGCAAAGTCGGTTCCTCAGCGTTACTGTAACATCAATGTCCGGCGCCTTTGTGATGTTCTCCAAGACGCGGGGAGGAAACAACGACGCGATCGAGTGGGTTGTTGCAGCGCGAGCGAATGGTCCCATCAACAACCGCAAGACATGGACAGCAGCAAGTCCGATGTCTTTGTTGAATTTGTCTAGATGCAGGAGCTATCGACTGCTCTCGGTACGCATGTGTGGAAGAGGAATGTAAACCCAAGCCGGAAATGGTAAGCGGATGAAGGATAGAAAGAAGTGAAAAGGGATTCCTCTGGTTACGTCATCTGCGGACGCAGGATGAGTCTCTCAGAGTGCCAGGAACATTTCCAAAGAAGCGGAGGACTGCAAGATGTGCTCAAGATAGGATGAACGTCGGCCGTTCTTTCTGTTATTTTGGTCTTGAAGCGGCCTTTGTCATTTCTGCCGTTTTTTTAGGGCGGTGAAGGTAGTGGAGGGCAACAATCACCCAATGTGCTATAGCTGTCATATGCAGGTCCCCTCTCTTCTTCTTCTTCTCTCTCCGCTCAGCCTCGAATTCCGGTCGTTTGCTTGCCATTTGAAAGGGGAAAAGCTCGGTCAATTCATTTGGGTCATCTTGAATTTGGAAAGGATCATCTTTGACATCAGATTGCAGATCACTTAGTGATCGCTTTCAATCATGGCTCAGGTATGTGGAGAGGGCGCTTTCTTGTTGCGACTAAACTTCAGATTAGCTTTGATGATTGTGTGGCAAAATTTCTGACTGTATCACAGAAAGCTGCCAAATCCCTGGCGACCCGCAATGGCGCCGTCCTCAGCCGTACTCACCTCATCTCTGCTGCATTGCACCTGCTCTTCCTTCTGCTGCACTTTGTCTTCCAGCGGCCACGTTCACTGAAGCCATACTTCTTCCTCGCTGTCCCGACCCTTGCCATTGAATACTATTTGGACCGAATGGGTCGGCCCCGCTATCATGAAGATGGTTCCCTGCGCTCCGCCGGCGAGGATCTTAACGCAACTGGCCTGACAGAGTATATGTGGGATGTGCTTTACTGGACCCAAGGATGCATCGTCGCTGTCTGCCTCTTCAATGACCGGGCCTGGTGGCTGTGGATTGTGATCCCGTTATACTCCGTGTACGCTGCCTACACCACAATCATGGGGGTGAAGAAGGGATTTGCTGGAATGGGTGGTGGTGATGCCGGTCAAGAGGCCGATGCCCCAAAGAGCAAGACGCAGATGAAGAAAGAAAAGAGAGGCTCCACTGTGAAGTATAGGTGATTTTGTTGGAATGTGGAAGACATGTATAAAATGAGTTGATGTAGAATGGGAGCTCTAAAGTTATTGTTATCTTTACAAGTTGCCATCTCGAACGCCCTTTTCTTTCTATGTCCTTAGATATTGGAGCAAGGAACTTTTCTACTACCCTTGGCCTAAGTTTCCTCTGCCTACGTGTTTTGTAGGCTACCTAGGTGTCATTTTATATACCGTGGGTGATAGCTACAGATGCCCGGCAGCCCAAGAAACAAACCACATACAATGCTCAAAAATCCATTCATTCATTATGTACCGAACATATATCACTTCAAAACAAGTCTTATATTTCAACAAGGGAGTGACTAGAACGTAAGATGAGGATAGAAGCCGAAAAAAAAGAAAGCAAGACTGTGCATGTTGCAGATCATGAACATATGGCTGTCGTGACAAACTATACGGGGAATAATGCGTCGTGAGCCGCCGCGCATGGCATTCCCAAGGCATGGTTTTCGCTCGGAGCAGAACGAATGAGTCCGAATCAAAAGAGAAAAAAAGAAGGAAAAGAGATGATACACGCTGGATTAAAATTGTTCAGAGTTCATCTTTGATTGAAGCTGTAGCACTCTTAATGCTGCTTGTTGTATCTTCAACGTGGGATGCAGCGGTCTCAACTGCCTCGGATACAACGCTGCCAGCGTTGGCAGCTAGGTCAGCGAGCTGAGACTTGGCGCTTTCAACGGCTCCAGCAAGACGGATGGTTGCGCTTTCCATTGCGTTAGGTTCTTCGCCGTAGATAGCAGCGCTGGCGGTGGATTGAATATTCTCAATGGCATCCTTGGCGACATCGATGTAACCAGATTCCTGGCCGTAGACCGCGCTACCGATCTGAGTGGAAGCCGTTGAGTAGGCATCGGCTGCGGCTTCAACAGCAGCATGGAGTTGGTCATTCGCGTGCTGCACGATTTCCTCTACGTTCGGGACGTCTGAAACGATAGAAGCAGCGGTCGAGGACGCAGATCCATAAGCCTGGTTGATATAGCTAGAGGCAGAGGAGACAGCGGCAGCCGGGTAAGGTGTCTCGTATGCGGCGTGTAGCTTGCTTAGCACACTCTCGGTGAATGAAGGCTGCTTGCCCACAATTAGTTCAGAGACGAGCCCTTGGACTGCCTCAAACTGCGGGCGCCCGTTGTTTACCACTTGCTGCAGATACGGTGTTGGTGCACCGTAGATCTGCTCGCTGGCTTTAGAAATAAGATGTTCCCAGTTTTCAGATGCTTGACTAGAAAGGGACTCTACGGGGCCCGTGGAAGTCCCGTAGATGGCTGAGGAGGCCGAAATGGAAGCCGCAGAGAGCGAGGAAGAAGCTGCAGAGAGGGCAGCTTTGTATCTGGATGAAGCATCATCAATGATGCTTTGTGCTTTGCCACCATCCGCAGAAGAGACGGCCGAGCTTGCCGATGCAACGACAGCGGCAAGGCTGGCAGAGGCTAACAAGGAAGCGCGCTCGTATTGAGACGCGGCCTCCTCGATGATTCCCTTCGAGCTTTCGGCTTGGGTGGGAGTCGGAGAACCATAGACTGCTCCAGATGCCGTAGAGACAAAAGCAGAGTAGTGGTCGTGGGCCAACCCGACTGCCTCGTAGTAGCGACGCTGCGCATCAAGGACAAATGGGTCGAGACCTCTCTGAGGAAGACTGGCTGTTGTCGCTGGTGGCTGCACTTGTGCTAATTGTTCGGATGCTAAGCTCAGTCCCTGGTTTAGCCGGGAAGATGCGATGGACGAAATATGGGCCAGAGGTCCGGCATTGGACGGCGTCGGAGTAGCACGAGCAGCGTGGAGCTTCGACTCCAGCTTATCGGTGGCATATTTTAGAGACCCAGAATAGGCCGACTCTATGGAAGCTAGGAGCTGGGCATGGGCAGGAGCGCTAGATTCAGCCATTTGGCCAAGAACTTGAGACTTCGCGATCTCATAGAGTACTTTAGCCTGATCTGTGGAATCAGCAAATGCTGAGCTGGCTCCGCCCATCAAAGATTGGACGACCGGTGTTGGGGTGCCGTAGATGACCGACGATGCACTGTGGCAGAAATCCGCATTAGCGAGAATTCGATTTTGTATGTAATTTTAAAACACGCTGGATATGCTAAACTACTTACGCGGCTACTGCATCGCTATATTTTTGAGAGGCATCACTGGAAATCTTCTCACCGGAGCTCAGAGGAGTGCCATGGATAGCTTCGCTGGCAGCATTGCTCGCCTCGGCGTAAGTATCGCCGGCCTTGCTCGCCAAATTGTCCAGGACACCGTGGCTCTCGTCATCTAGGATAGGCGCTTGATGCGAATTTGCATCGGCAGCCGCAACACCAAAGACAGATCTTGCGGTTGGCTGCTCTTCCACCAAAATATCATCGTTCATAACAGACTCGTCAGCGCCATCGAAATCCGCCTCAGCATCGACAGCGGCGGAAGGCGCATCGGTGGAGGGGGTTTCCTCGTAAGTGTCGGCCGATGTTGGCGCTACCACCTCTTCGGAAGACTCATCGTGATCGGAATCCACCTCAGCGGTCTCTTCATCGGATTCCTCGGTCTCTTCCTGAGGTTTGGGCCTCGCCGGCGGGGCTTCGGTGCGAGTTTCGAAATCGTCGCTTACTTCACGAGCGGCGATCTTCCAAATCCCAACATCCTTCAACCGGACAAGTTCCCTGGCAGCCTGTTCGGCTTCATGCATGCTCTGGTCCAAGATGTCACTTGCCACGACTCTGGCGTCAGACACGGATTTGTGATTCATGCCGACATTTCGGATCTCGTTGCGCCATTCTTCAAGTTGGGCTTTGAGGGCATGGTACTTCGCCCAATCCTTGTATGTGACGCCATCCATCCACGCCCAGCGCATGCCAATTTCTTGCAAGCCTAGATCGCGAATGCTGTCGAGCACATCCAGTGTCGAATTGACAGCAGCAGTGACTCGGCGAACAAGTTCGTCTTCGAACGAGATAGACCATTCTCGGAGTGCATGGGCGCGATCTCTCACAGAGATAGCAGAAGTTCGGATATCCCGAATCAGCAAGTCTTTAGTAGACTCCTCGATCTCCGGGGCATCCTCCTCTGGCATGGAATCCGCGAGTTCATTGATACGTTGCTTGATGGAGGAAAGTTGCTCAGCGGAAACCAACTGAAGCGCGGTAGAAAGGCTCTGGCCGTGGCTGTTCGCGCTGCTTGCAACCAGGGCGGACACGATCTCCCCAATACGTTCCTCAAGGTCTTCAATGCCTTTATCGGCTGCCAAAGCAAACTTTCCCTGCCATCGCTCAAGGTCCGAATCTATCTTCTCCCGGACTTGCTGCGCTTGCTCGGTAGGAGTTAGAGTGGGTTGGGCAGAAGCCTGGGGCGTGGAAGTTGAAGTCACAGTGGTCGTGGTGTGAATTTGTTCCTGTGACTTAGTGATCGAGGAGGTAACGGGCTCCATTGTTGAGCTGCTAATTATATGGTTAACAAGATATAGAATAGAGAAATCAAGGGGCTATAAGTACCTATCCACGTCCTCTATGACAGCGCGAAGTCGTTTGCCCTCCCTGTAGCTTGCCAACCGCTGGCCAATCTTGACCAGCTGGGGCTCCACTTGCTCAGAGTAAAGACCAGTAACATGAGGCCATAGTGAGCTGTTCGCAAAGTAGACCGCGGATGACCAAGTGTACTGCGCCCCGGGCAAGACATGGGTTGTCAAAATACCCTGGCCTGTGGAGTAAGCTTTCCCGATGAAAGGCCTGGAACGCGCGTAGAAAGGTACTAGATGGCCCTGGTAGACATTGAGCACACCAGTGTTGGCCCATTGATAGTATGGAGAGACAACAGCAACGCTTTGCTGGATATAGGGATCAATCTCGGCCAAGTAAAGATGGTGCACCTTATTTTGAGAAGTTTGTAGTCTTGGTGTGACTTGATTTTGCCATTGCTCAATCCCATACGCTTGAGCTTGCTTCAATGTCGGCGCTCCATACTTTTCATATCCAGATTTGGCAACTTTCGACGCCGGGGTATAAACTCGCTGATTAAACATTTCCACGTATGGCCGGGCTTGATCAACATATGGCTGGGCTTGATCAACGTAAGGCGCTGCATAAATATCATAATATGGCGTCACATAAGGTTCCACGTGCGAACGAGCAATCAGGTAAGGCTTGCAGACTCGAGGCGATGTTTCTGTGAGGTCTGCAAGGTGGGATGGGCATCTGAGGAACGGTGTCACGAGTGCATACCAGATACATAGCCTAAGAAGTGAACAGGTTAAAAGAGGAACTTGACTATGTATAAGCATAGCGATACCATCACTCACCTCACGACAAGCCCGACTGTCCATCGCGCGAAGCCCTTCTTCCGTGGCTTTTCAAGATCCGTTCGGCCCTTTGTTTTGGCCGTGACATCTGTCACTTGGCCATTCTCTTTCACTACCATCGCAAATGAGGTTGACCCTATCGAGGTCACGCGATTTCCTTGCGAGATTCGAGGTCGGCCACCGTAATTTGCAGAGGGCTTCCCTTCCACACACTTAGATCGAGTCGGCGGAGTAGAAGATTATCGCTGCATCGGAGAGAAGCTCACAGCCCGGTTAAATATGTGACTTTCCGAGATTGGAGCTCGAGACTGAATGAATCAAAGCAAATTAGCTACTGGAGGCGGAATGCTCGCGTCGGTCTTGGCGCTAGCAACTTTCACGGGCCGCGGTCAGATACCTAGGCTGGGTCAATTTTGAAAAAAGAAAAAAGAAAATTGTTGGTTCTAAGGAAAAAAGGGTCGAACGCAATCGGTTCAAATATTTTAGATCTGATGAAAGATAAAAGGCGCAATTTTATTATAAACTATATTAATGGGACAAGGCGATCGCATATGACACAATAATCAAGGATTTGTTTTTAGAGCTCAGTGAGGTCATCGGTGGCTACCCGTACTGCAGATACGACAATACCTTACTGTCTATCGCATTGAAAAGCAAGTAATACCGTATTTAATGTACTGCCAGCGCACACCGCTGAGTCAGCGAATTGGATCCGGGCAGCTCCCTGGGCTGAATTGCTTTGTTATAATCAAGCATGATCTACAAGTTACGCTTGTGAGGTACGTTACTCCTATAAAATGTTTTGTAAATCCTGTCACTAATCATTATATTCAGCTCAACTCGAATTGCCCCACCAACACAAGCCTTTCGCATGTTCACATCTTTTTCTATTCCCGCTTGACTAGGAACATGGTGAACATTTGATCAACCACCACCGTCAACTCGGCGAGATTCACGAATTATGGAGCCCGCGGACAACCAATTCCGCCACAATGCGGATAACACCGCGTTCCCCGATCTAATGAACGACCCGGCTTATGACGAAAGGGAAAAGGGATTTGACGACCTGGATACCTGTCGGATATGTCATGGCGAGGCAACAGAGGAGGAACCGCTGTTTTACCCGTGCAAGTGCAGCGGTAGTATAAAATTCGTCCACCAAATATGTCTCGTTGAATGGTTGTCACACTCACAGAAGAAACACTGCGAGCTCTGCAAAACGCCATTCCGATTTACCAAACTATACGACCCAAACATGCCCCAGAGCCTTCCCGCCCCGCTGTTTGCCAAGCAAGCCTTGATCCAATGCTTCCGGACTTTGGTGACATGGCTGAGATTTGTTCTCGTTGCATTTGTCTGGCTGGGATGGCTACCGTGGTCGATGCGCGCAATCTGGAGGGCACTGTTTTGGCTTGCTGATGGCCGGTGGTCTGCCAATGAAAATGGTCAGAACCAGGCCGCCCAAACCGCCCAAGGTCTAGGGCAACTGTTCTCAAACGGCACTGCTGTAAATGCTGCGATAACTGACTCGATTACTTCCACAATTTCTAATGCGGCTATCTCATCTACTACTGCTGTACCATCTGCACGATCTTCAATTCTCAATTTCTCGGCTGGCGAGCCGCTCATGCTCACCCTCATCAAAAAGGTTATCCCTAATTTGTTCATGCCCGCATTTACCTCGACTGTCGGGCAAGGCAACGGGCAAAACAATCTCACGGCTAGCTCAACCAAACCTCGGTATCCATCCTGGCTTTCAGATGTGAAGTTCCTAAACTCGTTGACACCGTATCCAACAATCAACAACATGATCATGGACACACTGGAAGGGCAGCTTATCACCCTGCTTGTGGTTGTTGCATTTATTCTACTCTTCCTGATTCGGGAATGGGTTGTTCAACAGCAACCCATGGTCAATATCGCAGAAGGGGAACGTGAGGCTGCTCTCCAGTTAATTGCAAATGCCAACAATCGGATAAATGATCGATTCAATGAAGAAGGCGGTCTTGGACAACCAGAACCCCTTCCCGCTCACCCAGAAAATGAGGTCAATGACGAACGCGCTGCAGCCCATGAGTTGGACAATTATATCCTTCCTCATTTTGCTCCTCCCTCCCCAGGTCTGTCCTCGAATGATTCTGAGTATGGTCTCCATGGGTTTGAAGCGGAACTACGGGACTATGATGTGAACGACCCGGAATACGAAACAGAAGGCCCTCCTCCTACGGATCGTGCTCTGGCTTTCCGAGACCTAGTGGCCCGGACTCATGGTAACCATGAAGAAATGCTGCGCATTCTCCGTGAAGAGGCTCACGGGGATGACTTGGACTGGATTGTGAATGCTATCACCGGAGCGACTATAAACCGGGATTCATCAACAGGGCCCTCTACTCGTCCTCACGATTCCGACAATCCAAAAGTCTCCGACGGTGCCGATGCTGTTAATCTTGAAGATGGAGGTGTCGGTGACCATTCGCCTGATGCGGACGCCGGACCTTCTACCCAGAACGCGGATCACGGGCCACCGACTAGAGACAATGCCATTCCAGTCGCCAATGTACAAGTGGATGATCGGCCTCCACTCGGCTTCACTGAACGGATGTTCGAATGGTTTTGGGGAGATATTACACCCGCGGAGCGCGGTACAGAAGAACCAGTTCCCGAAGATGACGAGCATATTGTCCAGGATCCGGCCTTGGAAGACCCATTCGTGCCCTTGCCGAATCGGATGGAAAACATCCAAGCAGATGCTGCTGCCGATGCTGCCGCCGCCGCCGCCGATGCTGGGCTGGACCCTAATGATATCGATGCAATCGAAGGGGACGACTTTGAAGGGATCATGGACCTCATTGGCATGCATGGCCCGATTTTCGGCCTTTTCCAGAACGGCGTGTTCTGTGCCCTTCTGATTGCATTCACAGTAGCCATCGGTATCTGGCTCCCGTATCTATGGGGTAAAATTGCTCTTGTGTTGTTGGCCAACCCTCTCGAACTTGTCATTGGTGTTCCCATCACCGCGGTTGAAGTCGTCGCAGACATCGCTCTTGATACTCTTATTGGTGTCGTGGGATATCTCATGTACTGGTTCAGCCTTGTTTTCAAGATTGTACTGACCCCTTTCAGTGCTCTTTTGCCCATTGGAGGGTGGATCACCAGGGACAAGTCTGTCACAAGTGCATCGCTTTCCCTAATCGATGCAAGCAGTCACCGCTTGAACAAAGTGATCAAAGCATTCCTAGTCTTCCATGAGTCTGATATTCCCATGTTCTCAGTTCTCTCGCACCAGGCGCTTAAATTACACCAGGCTCGCCTTGGTACTGTGTCCCAATCGGTCTATACCACTGTCAAGTTCATCCTGCATGACTTCCCACTTCGGCTTGTGACCCTCGGTGTTCCCGGTGCCATTTCTTTGGACATTGACATTTCCTATTTCAAGAACTTTATTGGTCAGGCCCAACAGCAACTCATCACCTTCGCTAAATCATCACTTTTCTCGATGCCTGGAACAAGGTTCATGAACGCAAGTGCAGCAAAAGCAGCCTCTGCCACAGTGCCGGTCGATTATGACCTGGCGGTATGGGATTCCAAGGATCGTATTATCGCTATCTTCATGGGGTATTTGCTTGCGTTCATGATCGGACTTCTCTATCTACGAATCACAGGGCTGATCTCTGGTGCCAATCGGGGACAGAGGATCGAAGGCCTGCTTGCTGAGGTCCTGATACAAGCCGGAGGGGTTATGAAGGTCATCCTCATCATCGGGATTGAGATGATTGTCTTCCCTCTGTATTGTGGCAGTCTTCTTGATCTTGCTTTACTTCCGCTCTTCTCCGACGCTACAGTGGCTTCTCGTATCGTTTTTACTGCTGCATCCCCGCTCACTTCGCTTTTCGTGCACTGGTTTGTTGGCACTTGTTACATGTTCCACTTTGCCTTGTTTGTTTCCATGTGCAGAAAGATTTTGAGAAGCGGTGTGCTTTGTAAGTGCTGCTATCCATTTGATAGACTTTGATTGGTTTGCTAACTGTTTCATCCTAGACTTCATTCGTGACCCCGATGATCCAACTTTCCACCCAATACGTGATGTTCTCGAACGAAGCATCACTACCCAGCTCCGTAAGATCGGTTTCAGTGCCCTTGTATACGGTGCGCTAGTGATCGTTTGTCTAGGAGGTGTCGTCTGGGGCTTGCACTTTGCCCTTGATGGCGTTCTCCCAATTCACTGGTCTGCTAGTGCCCCGATGCTCGAGTTCCCGGTTGATCTCCTATTCTACAACTTCGTGTTGCCTGTGGTCATTCAATCATTCAAACCTTCAGATGGTTTGCATGATTTATATGACTGGTGGTTCCACAAGTGCGCTCATTTCTTGCGTCTCAGCAACTTTTTCTTCCCCGAAAGACACCTGGAGGAAGAAGGCTACCACGTTCGGAAGACTTGGTGGGGTATTCTCTCTAGAAGCCAGGGTGACTGGGAACACCCAGTAATTGGAGATGATCAACAGGCTGCAGCTGAGCGGGAAACCCGTGACGTATACTTCCTGCGCGATGGTCGATACGTGCGCGCCCCTGGCTCCGATCAGGTCCGCATCCCCAAAGGCAACCACGTTTTCCTTGAGGTCACGGAAGACAATGAACGCGTTGATAGGAAGCCTGATCCTGTCGATGGGCTACATGGCCGATCCAGCAACATGTTCACCAAAGTCTACATCCCTCCCTCCTTCCGGACTCGGATTGCTGCCTTTATCCTTCTAATCTGGCTGTTTGCCGCCACTACCGGGGTAGGCATCACTATTATTCCCTTGGTCATTGGTCGGAAGATTATCGGGTCCTACTCCTCTACTCTGGCTCCGGTGAACGACATCTACGCCTTTTCAAGTGGTCTTTGTGTGGTCGGTGCGCTTGCCTACTTGGCGTACTACTCCAGTACCGCACTTGAATTTGTGCGAGAGCATTCAGGCGCATACCTTCGCTCCCCTCGCCAAGCAGTCCAGACCAGTCTGGGCCTCGTGATGCATGCTGCTCGGCTTCTCTACATGGCCCAGGTTGCCATTATCCTTCTACCGTCACTCTTTGCGCTGCTCACTGAACTATACGTTCTCATTCCAGCGCACACCCTCTTTGGTGATGGAGAATCGCATGTTGTCCACGTCGTTCAGGACTGGGCGCTCGGGGTGTTGTATGTTCAGATGGGCATCAAGTTGACTTTCTGGCAGCCCCATTCCTGGCTGGCAGCTGCGGTCAACAGTGTCTTCCAAGATGGTTGGCTGAAGCCTAACGCCAGCCTTGCTACTCGTGCCCTTGTTCTCCCGATCATTCTCTTCACCGCAGCTGCGGTCACTTTGCCGTTGTCATTTGGGTTTATCGTGCGCTGGACAATTTTCTACTCCCACGTCGGAGTGCAGCCTAATATTTACCGTTACGCCTATCCCACTACACTGTTGATTGTGCTGTCTGTATGGATGGCGCGTCTACTGCTGAAACGAGTGGCGGTCTGGCGCACCAATATCCGCGACGAAGTCTATCTCATTGGAGAGAGATTGCATAATTTCAGCGAGAAGCGAGCACGAGATGTCGGTGTGTCGCGGGTCATGACAGGATGACGAAAATGGATGAGTGTTTGATAATTTTGGCCTCGATGGCATGGTCTCTCCGAGACTCTCTTACTTTTTTTTTAACTCTATTGTATGTACATTTAACTCAAATGAATAGAATCCAAGTATTACTTACTACCTTAACTCAAAGAATCTGGAGGGCAATTGTGTGGCGAGTGAGTAGCTGGGCGTTCCCTTGTCTTCTTGTAGAGCTTCAATCGTGATAGCGGTGATAGCGGTGATATGGATGTCTTCCAAGGTTTACTACCTAGGACAACACGTAAATTGCACATGTAATGATATCCCTTTTGGGATTGAGGCTCGAACACTATATAAGACGAGCTTAGCGTAAGAGAGACAATATTTAAAGGTTATAGATAGAAAAGTCCCTTGCACAAAGTATGCTTTTTCTTTTACCGCCTTCATATACATCTAAAAAGACCACCAAAAAGACATGACAAGGCCGCATAAGTGGCCGACTATTCTTGGAGTTATAGAATACGAAAGCTCTGCATATAGTTCTTGGCTTGTCACTAAGTTATGCATGTGATTTGCTAGTCATGTGATCAAGTAATGGAGGGCTCGATGATGCATCCATGACTCGCCCGAAACATGCCTGAGGCATGAAATATATAAATGGATATGGTATTGGTAATTACCGTAATCTAAATAGTCATTACCTGCTGCCTGCCGCGGTGACCCCACTTATTGGCCTCTCTTATGATCGCTTATTGGTTAGGCAACAGGATTCCCATGTGCGGTTGTGTGGTTATCGGTCTTCATCGCCATCCTCAAGGCATCCATTGAAACTTGCTCTGCAAGTCTTTATCGATTTCTTTTCTCCCGATGGATTCTTTGCCTCTCAGCGACTCTCATTATGTGTTCTTGAACGTTCCCACTACAGTGCCTTGTCTCTAATGCTCGATACTCTATCCGTCATTCTTATCGATCCCCTCCACAATCGCCAAGATGTCAGTCCTCCGGCATGGAGGAGGAGGCGGCTTCCTCCAGCGGCGCCTCACGAAATTATATACCGATACGAAAACCTCATGCGAGAGTGTTACGACGGCCTCGAAGGCCGTCGACGATCCTGAGCTCGTCGCCCTCCACGGGAGTTTCCAGAAACAGAGGGATCGCTTGCTAGCATGGGGTCTGGATTGGAGTGACGCAAGCGCCGCGCAGCCCAACGACATCGATGAATCGTTGACTGCTGCAGGATTCAGCGATGTCGTTGAGAGTGTCATGTCATCGATCCAAGAACTCCTCAACGATGCTGAGCAAGTCCAGCATTTGGATGCGCCTATGCTTCCTTCCAAGGAACGGAAAGTCGATCTACCATCGAAGGATACCCTTGCTAGCAGACCTGTCAAAACTCATTGGACAGAGGAAGATATAACACGCTCAAACACGATTTTGAATGAACTCACTGGCTGTATTGATACCCTTTACGATCTTTCGCGCTCCCGGCGCACAATGGCTTCCAGCATGTCATCCAGCAGGAACAGCGCGCGCCGCCCACGACCTAACCTCAACTCACCTTACGATTCATCCCACGGCTCATTCTCCGAGTCCAAAGAGAAAGTACAAAGTCCGAAGCAAATGTTCGATCCATTCACCTACTCGCCTACGACTGCGCACCGTGACTCCCCTAATCCTTTCCTACCGTCGAACCATCTCCTCATTGATCGCTCAGCCCTACAACTATACGGCGCGGCCCACGATAATAACCCTCCCCCATATGAACCTGTTGCGGCATCTTCCAACTCGCGTGCCATTGGACGCCTGAAGTCATCGGCATCGCCTATTCTCGCCTCCACAAAAGAGTCCCATGTCTCCGTGCTTGTCGAGTTTATGCCTATATTGGCGGAGTCAAATGTGGATAACAAGAGTGCTCGATTGGAAAAGCTCCAACAGTCTCTTGAGCAGTTACTACAGAACGCCAGGATCTCACACTTGGGGCTGATGCGGTTTTTGGGCTACTGCATTGATAACTCGAATTCTCGCTATGCATTCCTTTATCAGATGCCGGTCGACTACTTCCCATTCCTACAGAATCCAAGTGACCTGTTGAAGGAGTTAAAACCTAAGCCATTGGTCGCTCTTCTCCCTTCAGCAGAGGAGTACCGGGAGAATCGAGTTCCGAACCTTGACACTCGCTTTCGATTGGCTTACGATCTCTTAATGTCCGCTCTTCACTTAAGAAGTCAAAATGCCGTTCATGGAAACATCAACAGCAGCAACGTTATCTTCTTTCCCGGCCGAAGTGATGCGAGTGATGATGAAAGTGGCCTTGCACCTGATCTTGGCCGTCCTTATCTCACTTCTCCGGCACGGTTCTCCGGGGATGGGCCAACCCCTGAGCCATTGTCTTCGGCAATGTATCGTCACCCAGATGACAAGAGATCTGTTGAGGATGATGGCGCGTGGGCCTATGACCTTTACTCGCTAGGCCTCATTCTATTAGAAATAGGCCTGTGGGCACCAGTTGGTCGACTTTGGAAGATGAAGTACGACCGCTCATGGTTCAAGCATCGAGTGGAAGAGCTCTACGTCAAAAAGCTTGGCCCGAAGTGTGGTGGTGCTTATCTTCAAGCCGTCCAGTTGTGCCTCGATGCCCCCAACTTCCATTTATCGACACAACCGATGACTGACCTTGGTCTTCGTGTTCCGCAAATTTACCACTACCCGGTACTTGACTTGTCGGACCCAGATGGCACTTTCTCCTTTTCAATGAATTTCATGTACACAATCTGCAAGATTCTGTGGTCATGTTGCCGCATTGATATCTTCTCGGCACCCTCGGCAGAAGAATTGGATGACTGCCTCCCACTTGCCCTTGTCCCCACCCCCGAGCCAGTCACCATCGAGGAAAAAGTCAGGGTATACAAACAATCGAAGCGCGAAATGTCTAATTATGACAAGAAGCTTCCCACAATTCCTACCGATGCATGGGGTGTTGTGAATGAAAACAAACCCGTTGAAAAGCCACAAAAGAAACGGACCGTCAAGAGACTTCCGCACTTGGAAATACCGGACGAGCACCTACAAGAGTGGAATTTCCAAATAATGCCTCGAGTGAGTCGCCTTCTTCAGAGGATCTTGAAGGAGTCTTCTGAGTCGTGTGGAGTAAACCTCATCATGACTGGCGAATCGCCTGAAAGTGCTAGAACAACGATTTGTGTTACTTGCGCAAGTGTGAAGAAAGTTCGAATGGCCCTCAAGAAGCACTTCGCTCTTGGTCGGGATGACTGGGATTTGATTGTCCTCCGTGGCGATATCGAACGGTCCAAGGTTCCTCGGAACAGACGTCGGAGGCCGGCCAAGACTCGCCCGAATGCATCCAATGATACACCCTTTCGCCAGCGAGAGCTCAACCCATGTCACCAGCAGCGACCTCTGTGCGGAGCATCTATCGGTGCCTTTCAGAACGAAGAGCACCTACCCCCCGTCTCATATGGTGGTGCCGTCTTTGTCGATGGCTTGCCGTATGGCCTGACGGTTCATCATATGTTGGAAGCTCCTAGCGAAGATGAGGGCCAAGGCAGTGGCCCTGGAGACTCCAATCAAGACGCCCCTTCCAGATCGGCGGGGAACTGGCCCCGTGATACATCAAATAATCCACATCCTGGATTCATGTACGACTATCCAGAGGATGACTCGCCTGACGCGAACTTCGATTTCGAAATTTCCGATCTGGAGGACGGAGACGATCCATCGCAAGGCCTTGAGTCTGGGTATGATGAATTCTGGCTTTCAGATGAAGATTCATCAGATGATGATTCCGTCGGCCCTGATGACTATGACGATGACACCGCGTCCATCGGCGATACTGCTGGTATCGAACCAGGCGAAGAACCTCGGCTGCTTGTCACTCAACCAGCCATTGACGACGTACACGAGGACTTTTTTCCATCTCCAGAAGATCGCGATGACGAGCACCTAGCCTCACACTCCCTAGGTTATGTCCACGCATCATCTGGGGTACGACGCTGGACCCGAAAGGGTTTGAAACATGAGATTGACTGGGCGCTCATCAAAGTCGATGAAGCCCGCATGGACCCTCGCAACATCATTCTCGATACTACCAGATCCAGTATTGCTCGTCCGGGACGCCCTATCCCACCACAGCCCATATTTCTGAACCAGGTAGCCCGTATGGAGGAGCTAGGTGGCTTGCAAGTTCATTGCTGCGGCCGCACAAGTGGCCTGCAAACAGGGCAGATATCCAAGGCTATGACATTGGTCAAACTTCAGGGACGGCATTCATTCTCAACGAGCTTTTGCGTCAATGGGAACTTCGGAGGTAAGAGGTGCATTTCAGCGGATCCATGTTTTTGTCTATATGATCCTTAATTAGATACCCTTTTTTTTTTTTTTTTTTTTTTTGTCATGCACGCCCATCATTTGTTGCCCTTCTTAGCTGGTAAACATACAGCACCATTCCACCCTAAGACATCAGCTCGTATCGAGTAAACATTACATCAAGCTAATCTCTCCTCATCCGACAGCCCCTGGCGACTCCGGCGCATGGGTCTTCGACCGTCCCACCGGCCGTGTCTGCGGCCACGTTCTCGCCTGGTCCGCAAAAAGCAACACAACCTACATTTCCCCTATGGAGGTCACCTTCGATGACATCGCACGCACCCTCGGCGCCTCCCTCGTCTCCCTTCCCGGCGACCCGAACCGATCCATGGGTTACGTCGACCCGAACTCCCCACAGTCTGCTCATTACCGCTACCCGGCACAGCGGCTTCCAGGGGACTTTGGCCGTCTGGGCTTTGGAGCTGGAGCTGGAGCTTCCCCCGGTCCGCCTGTACCACCCTATCCCCATAACTATCCTCGCCCTCAACCCCACCATCCGGCTTACGGCCGTCCTCCACCTCCGCCTCCTCCCCCTCCTGGCTCCCGAGAAGCCCGTGGGCCCGTGTATAGTGGCCCCGTCCCTCCGATTCCGGCGTCGCTTCTTGCTGGGCCCCGCAATATCGAGCGACAACTTGCTTGATTTTTGGAAGATCTAGAATATGGGAATAATACTCGAGATTCACGTCATATTGTTCCGGGTATATTGGTTTTGTTTTATGATTGTGTTGATGTTTATGAACGTTGGGGATACCCATGATGGAGCGATTTTTGGTTCTTTGTTCGTTTACCTCTTATAAGAATTATTCAGGAAGGTTTAACATGATGATGCGTATTGGACCAACAGGATGTGAGAATGCTGCGGTCTTTTATATTCCTAGTTCTGGGGTCTGTTTTCTCTATATATTACCCATGATTCTATGAAACTTCATAGCGGTGGAACAGTGTTTGCAGTCCATTGATATTTACCATGGCCTTTTCATGGAATACATGTTCAAATGAGGATCTAGTCCTGTTCTACTTGAGATGGGTTATTATTCTCAACCCCGCCGCAAACCGGCCTCTATTACTCGAGTCTTAAAACAACCAGGCGA
The DNA here is from genome assembly GCA_028974045.1 of Penicillium cf. viridicatum. Taxonomy (NCBI): domain Eukaryota; kingdom Fungi; phylum Ascomycota; class Eurotiomycetes; order Eurotiales; family Aspergillaceae; genus Penicillium; species Penicillium cf. viridicatum. The sequence goes on along the minus strand of JAPQKQ010000007.1, from coordinate 733,928 downwards.
AATATTAACTAAATCGTGATACAAAAATTTTTGATGTCGTTTTTGAGGAAATAGTATTATAAAGGCCATCCCATAATACGTAGCACCGGAATAGTACTTATTTTTGAAAGTGACTCCTACTCAATAGAATATTTACACGCGTTTACAAAAGTTTGATAAAGCTCGATTTAATTATTTTAAATTCGATCTCAGGATTTCATAACGGGAATCTGATCTTGCATCATTAGAGAAACCGGTACTGAATTAAACTTGACAGGTAGTAATTGGGATAAGTAAATAGTTATGACTTTTGATCATCCCTGCCGAGTTGAGTAACAAGAAAAGCGCGAATGATGAGTGTATTGCAAGGATAGAGAGCTGCATTCCATAGTTTCAGATTCGATATTCCTAACACTTAGAATGGCACATATAGTAACCCAGTATAAAGTATATCCCCACAAGATCACATAGCTGCAATCCACCGAAATAATGTTTCTTAGTCAAGAATCCCATAGAGGGAAAGGCGAGCATGTAGACTTTGATATTCGGGGGTAGGATTATATTAGGGTCGAAGGTCCAGTAAGACTTTATACGCCGAATGGCACCAACTCGGCAGCCTCAAAGTACGACCTGCTTATAGGTAATACTACAATTATTCTCAATGCCACACAAGTTTAACATTAATCCAAACAGAACCTAAGCATTCTGTCTTTGGGAATGAGATGGTACGCCGCATATCTTCCCCGGACCATATATGTAAGCCGCCAAAGTTACTGTGGGTTTTCCAATCACTCTCTTGCTGAGCAAATTAGTCCAGCTCTTGTGTAATCTCGACCTCCCGTTGAACAACCCATATCACCTAGAATCTTGCATCCGGTCAGTTGACAGACCCATTTGAGCAAGCCCTAGAACTAGCTAGAGAGCAAGAAATGGCGAGGTAGTAACCCAAGAATGTGACATGAGCTAGACATAGAGTCCGTTGTAACACATACCTGTTTACTGATGTTCCGAAGAAAACTATGCCATGGGATATATAGTCAGAAAATATACCGTACAAGAATTATCATTCGGTCTCCCTTTCAAATAACAGCTGACTATTCAGAGGGTCTTCAATAACATCGTTGCATAAATATCAGCGTGAACCAGCTCAGCAGACCCAAGAAGGTAAGCTCCATTGCTTAATACAAAAGTTCACTCCAATATTCGAGACTATGGTTCAACAATCACTTGGCTAGAGTCTCGTGTGCTGATGGCTCATTAGAAACATCGCGACTATATTATTTACAACCAGCCCCATGACAACTCACAAGAATTTGTTTCTTCTGATACTAGGGCTCATCTTACTAGTAACCGATGTCCTAGGAGCAAGGGTGACTTATACAGCATGGTACACGCAAGGACTTGGGGGTCACCCGGCGTATACTAGTCGCCATGGAACGATAGCAGATGGACATGTGGAACCCCTCATAGAGCACATTTCACAATGGTCGGGTGGTAGCTACACGGCCGCGAGGAGCAGACACAATCTTATCACTGTCAGTGCCCACCAACGCGTGCACACAAAGAGTGAGGCTAGTCAAGTGGTACAGAATATGGTCCACCTGGTTTGCCAGCACTTGAGAGAATGTGCCGCGACATCGCCGGACGCTGAATGAATTCTTTATGCACATGTAGGTTTTCACCAATTCGATGGCGAAGAGAATCCGGCTGATGACTCCAGTCTTGAAGCTCGGGATCCTTTTACTAGGATGCTAATTTTGTTGATGAAAGGAAATTTAGTAGCACGAGATAGTATCGGGAGATCATGTTGGATTATGGCCTTTGTATGGAGTTCTCTGACAGAGTTTAAGCTCGGCCGGTCATCAGCAAAAGCCTGTCTTTACGGATTTAGATGTCTTTATTTTAGGCTTAGTTCACTTGCGGGGGGAAGCCCCGTCTATATGCACCTAGGCGATCCTTCAAGGACAATAGTACGAACATATAGTTAAGAAGGTGTAAGGTCTAGATAGGCAGATATCTATGTGTATGGTGGAATGCGAGAATGAAGATTGAAGATTGAATTTTGTCAAACTGGGATATGGTCTAGTGGTAAAATAGGCTATATTTTCCCCACAAGTTTTCAAGAAGTAAGAAATAAGAAGTAAGGGACGAGACAAGAGACAAGAAGCGAAAAATAAAGAGAGAATAGAACTATAGAGTCTTAACAATAGCTCAGAGGGGCTCGTAGTAGTGATTGGGATTGGCAACTGATGAGTGAGCACGTGAGCTTTCTAAACCTAATTCCCTGGAGAAACTTTTACAAGTCCTCCAGTATTTCTGATCGTGGTTAACCATATACAATCACAATTAATATCCCTTACAGTATGTTTGCATTTAATTGGCAAAAGGAGAGGGCAATAAGACAGACAACAAGGATTTGATTTTTGAAATTAATTTCCCAATCTTGGGATCCATGAACTGATGATACTTCATGAGAGCTGAATGCTAAAGACAAACCGAGTCACCGGCAAAGACAAGTCACTGACAAAGACAATGGTCCCTCCTGCAATTTTCCCCAGAACATCATCCCCCGCCCAGACAAAAAGTAGATCAGAAAGAAAACAATGTGTGTCGTGATCCGCATGATGCCGGTGATATGGGACGCAAAGGAACATTCACAGTCTGATTGCACGGACAGCCCGTATCTCAAAGTCGACATTAGGCATGAATTCAATAAGAATTTCAGCTATCACCCCACTGGCCTCCAATACCCGCAGGTAGGAGTCATATTGGAGGATTCGGGGGCCACCTTTCGCATCAAATCTCTTGTTGTTTCGATCCCAGACAAATGATTCTCCTTCCTGTGCACCACACAGCTCCCATCGCGGCTGTAATTTTGTGTGATCAACGAACATGGCAGTAGAGTCTGGATTCTCGCCCGCGATGATATACATAACCACATCACCGGAAAAGCCGCAAATTGAGTTGTAAAGCGAATTCAAAGACTGACGATCCATGACCACGCTCTCAGACAGAGCGAACTGACCGATTTTGAGGGGAACAGAAACATTCGCTGGAGAACTATCCGGCATGTGGACCCCCCAACACTCGTTGGTGAAGAGTTCAAATGCACCTCCACTAATCCATATCACGTCGTGCATTGGGTCAAAAGGGCGTAGGAAGACAAGGCACTGTTGGCAATCATTAAAAACGACCTCAATGCCCTGCTTGCGAGCCCATTCGATAGTGACGTCACGGGCCTCATGGTTCACGCCGGCGAGTGGTATCTTGACACGGATTTGATCAAGCGATTCGTAATGGTACTCCCACTCCATAATTTGATGGAAGTTATTTGCATTCGCGTTTTCTGAGGCGGGAATTGGGGTCCAACCGCTACTTTGGTAGGGAGTGAATGCCGGCGAGTCCTTTTTGGGCAAGGCGTCACGCCATATCTGGAGGCGTAGCTCGGGAGGAAGACGGGGGAATGGATGAAAGGCTTGGGTGCCGGCCGCCGACACGGCCAAATCGGAGGGACTCATGATTGACTTGAAGATGTCAGAGTTGAACAGTGGATAATGATTGAGACTCTTCTGATGGAGGGTAAGTTATTGGTTATTGGTGAAATTGACTTGGTGGCACCTGACTTTGACGAAGGTGCCTAAGGCACTCGTCCTTCAATGACACCTTGGAGAAAGCCTCGGCACTTTTGGTACGTAACAACCAGTCTTTGTGCTCTTGAGTGTTTATTCTTTCCGATAGAATGGCATATTGCATAGCTGTTGGAAGCTTGCGACTTAGAACTGGGGAAGAGAAAACTAAGAAACTGACATGATTTCTATTCTTGGTCAAACTGTACCTTTATAGACACCTGTAAATGACGTCTGATCTCTAATCTCACTAGTATACCGCCACTTTAGAGGTCGCCATACTATTTCATATAAGGTTATTTACCTTGAACCTTACCAGTACCTAGACATGTAGCACTTTAGATCAAATCTGGATATCTCCGTTGATTTGAACTCGTGTTAGTTGGAAATTGACGAAGGGCAAAGGGATTTCTACAAAACCTAGACTTCGGCGAGTATGTATTGATTCTCTCACAAAATACGTCTATTTTATATGAGGTTACTAGAATACAAAGGGGCCAGAAACTGCCAATGTGGCGTGTCGAGCTCGACTGTCAGCCCCAGAGACTAGACGTTTGTCTTCATTCGACGGTCCCCCTCGTAAGAGGCCATGGTATATCAAACCCTCCATTGTATCGAAGTCAGAACTTCTATTATGGCAAAGGCTGTTATGAATTCAGGACTCGCGCATTAACCATTTTCAGAGGAACAATCCAATGAATATCACACGGCATTTTAGTTCAGTCTTCGGAGTAATAGAAGCAGCGAACTGACTATACAGAGAGAAAAGAGTAGTGAAATAATGCGACACACTACATGCAGCTGTTGTTATGGCTTATTGAATATACCTCATGAAGAACAAAGAAGAAGAAGAAAGGATTGCAGACTGTCAATGAGATGAAAGTAAGCTCAATATGACTCCATATTCATGAAACTGACCTAAATTTCTATATAACCTCTACAGACCTCATAATCTGTTGGCCATCTATGGATCATTGTAGCAGGGTAATACTGATAGAAGCCTCTCCCCTCCATATTGATGCATCAGGCGGTCGTTTTCTTGTCCAAAATACGAAATCGTCTATCGATAAGCTTTTGGCTTCAAACAGATCGCCATTGTTTCCTAATGTTCGAAGTTGTACGTAAAAATAGTAAGTCATTCTCCACCTCTCCGCCCAAACGCGTCTTCGTCTTCGTCACAGCGCACCCGTCTGTTTTCTTCTTCTCTCGTTCTATTTATCACCTCTCTTCTTTTTTCTTTGCTCTCGTCTTCGAGATTACAGAAACTTTATTCTACTCTTTAATTTGATCATACCCCGGAATGGTTCTTCCTCCCTCGGGATTCGTGGTAATGCATCATTTGCAAACCTTCCATGGAAATCCCGAGTTGGGCACTCGGCCTAACAAAGAACCATGCAGCGTTGAGAGAGCCATGGAGCTTTTCAAGGCGTGGTATGAGAATGACAAGGGTTTCTTCACGAAGAAAGACCTTCTAGTCTCGCGGGACCTCCGCCGTGAGAAGGTGTGGCTCGGCGACGAACATGGCCTCCAAGGCCGTTTCCAACAATCGGTGGGGCAGGTTGTTGGCGGCCTTGGAGGCCCAGGCCATCGACATAAGGTGCGGGAATTTTAAAGCTTCGGACGTTGCTTACGACCGGACGTCGCCCTCATCGCAACAAACCCGTCCGTCCTCCCTAACTCAAAGCTATAGGAGAATTAAAGGTGCCACATGGGTCCAAGCACACGAACTTTCGAACTACTCTGACAATGATAGTGATATTTGCGAGCTCCTAGCGCAGCCTATTCAGTATATGCTGGAACTCGACGTTATGTACGGATGGATCTCCACCTATACACAGTCAATATTCCTCTGGCGGACGTATGAGAACAATTCCTAGGGAATAGAGTATTCCCCCATAATCGCGTCTAGCACAAGCCCGAGTTGTGCGGTTGCACCCTTAGTTGTGTATGTAAGTAAGTCTTTGTTTCTCTGTAAATTTACCAATCCATTATTTCTGTGTAAGATATCATTAAATGGTTCTTTTTGACAGCTCTTGGTAGTCCTATATATGAAGCAAAATACATGTGGCTGCCAAATCTAATGCTGGGACAAACTTTTTGTGTATGAACCTTCTAGTTTCTTAAAATTCGGATGTATGCCATTCACAATTTTTGTTAAGTAGTACCTAGGACTCACATTCCAACGTTGGAATACACAACAGCCACACCGTGTTCTGTGATGGACCCACTTGGCGTGACCCACTTGACACAACCTTAATCCCAAAGAAAGACATTCGAACATATGTATCACATTAGTCTGAATTGTCTTTTTATGTTAGTGGCATTGCACGAAGTGAAAAATAATTGCTTTGGTGAAGGAGACAAATGAGTGGTTCTACTTTGTCATTGCCCACATTTGGTGATCATCACTAGGACTTCCAGATATTTTCGACTATGCTCTACCATTTTGTTTCCCTATACTTTTCACGGCCTGTTGATCTCCTAATTAAGATAGTATTCCCCAAAAATATTGTTTTCGCTAAAGCGGCTTTGGGTTGTCTATAGCCTGTTTCATGGGATCACATTGTACCAAGTCTTCCATCAATTCCACAGTTCCAAGTTTGAGGGTGCTACAATGTATACACGCTGAGAGGAACAGCCATCAGTGACATGATGAACTGTAGCAAATTAGTTGTGGGGAGTGCGTGATGGTTGGTATCAGATTGACAACGCACTAGGACACAGAACCTCCACGCCAGTAAGGTTTCTTGCATCAGGGCTAGCCTCTTGCATCAGGGCTAGCCAATAGCAAATCTAGGCCCCATCGGGCAGATGTAGCTGCTCGTACTAATTCTCCTCTTCATCTTCGTCTTCGTCCTCTTCCATACTCTCCCATTCATCTTCACTATCGCTCTGTTCGAAATCCGCTTCTTCGCCAAGCATGCTAAGCAGCTGTAACAACCCTGCTTGTGTGCGCGAGGCGTCCTCAGATGGCAAATTTGGACCGGGGCCACCAAGGACCTCGTTATCCGCCATTGAAAACTCATCTGTGCCGCCGGAGGCAGAGGAAGAGTTATTAGGGAGGTTAGGGGCCAGGCTAAGTATGCGGATAACTTTTGTGGGAAAGACGCGAGGAAGATCTCTGCCTTGTGGTGGAGGTGCGCCACCTGGAACGTTGGATTCACGCCAGCCAAGGGTCTGCGATTTCTGATGTTAGTTGTTCTGCTTTTAAAAAAAAATTCATGTTCATAGATCCAAAAAAGAGCTCACGGTGTAAGTAGTCATAATAGCATCGTCAGCCAACGCCATGTAACTGATCGGCACAGCAAGCTGCGGCGCAGAGCTGGTGAGCAGCGAATACGAAGCACGGGCAGGATTCTCCAAATTTTGAACCCTGTCGTTGTCATCAAGGGCGACGACATAGATCCGATCTTGAATTTCGAACATCACACGGTGGTTGCGGATTGATAACCAGCCACCAAGGTCAAAGCCTGCCCCGTCTGATTCGCATTCCAGGATTGAGCTGTTTGCTGCGAGACTAGCTTCGTCACGGAGAGCCTTGCGGAAATCAGGGCATATAAAAACACGACCAGCGCGAGAGAAGCCCACGAAGAGATCGCCGTGCAACATTCCCGCTCCCCATTCATCCTCCCCATACCAGATGTGATTTGGGTCATCTGGTGGTGACAGTGGGCCTTTGGCTACCTCAATTGGTACCAAACAATCTTTTCGGAAAGCCCCGGGTGGGAGGGTTTGAGGTGTTGGGCCAAGTCGTGCAGCGCCTGCTAGTGCTGCACTCGTAGAAGCAGAGGCGGCTTGGGGAGGAAGAATGTGATATTTTTCTGTCAACTTCGACGGCTTCAACGTGCCTAAAAATGCACCAGACTCCTTGTTGTAGGCAAAATATCCTTTTGCTCCCATCGAATATATCACAATATCTTCGCTTTGGTCCAGATGACCAATGCCACCTCTCTCAATCTTCAAATGTGTGGTTAACGTAGGGGGTCGCTGTGTCATATCGTACACAAAACCCCGACCCTCATTAGAGACAACACAGAGAGTCCAGTAAGACAATTGGAATCCTCTCGTCTGACAATCATGGTTCAAGATAGCGATGCGCCGGAACTCTCCACGCTTTGCACCTTCTTGATCCGCCTGCCAAACCTCGAGCGAATCTCCTTCACTATCAAACACGGCCATTCCATCCTGATACTCCAAGTGTGCGTGTTGGCGAACTCCATCTCCGTCGGTGTGCTGCGCCGGAGGGAGTTGCCAGAGGATACGGCCCGTGTCCATATCAGTGACGTTCAACCCGCCAGCATGGGAGGTGGAAACGAAAAAGCGGCGTTTGAAGTCGGCACGGAATCGCCAAACAGGATCATTGCCGATTTGTAGCACCGATTCCTGGCTGACTGGATCCGTCTTGGCCCAATTGCGGGCCAGCAGTCTTTGGCGTTTGCACAGGTCTTTCCATGATTTTGTGCCCTCGAATACTTTGGCAAAGCTGTGGGCATCGGAGAGGAAGGAGAAATCCCGGCTACCTCCAAGTGGCTGGGCGGTTTTGGCTTCGGATGTGTAAATAGCTTCTTGGTGGGTGACATCGATAAATTGATGCCAAGCCTTTGAGGTCGCGGTCAGGGACGCGAGGCCGGAGACGGGTGTGAAGTGCAAGATTTGCAGGACAATCTCTGGAGGCAGGACGGTCAGAGGGTCCGCCACAGTTGAAATGGCAGTCATATTTTCAAAGATAAAGCAACGTAAGGTTGTTGCAGAAAGCAAATTAGATGAGGTGGGGGTTCGCAATATTTTGTCGTTCTCCACTGTATTCGATGACGTAGCCGTTCCTAAATCCGTAGGCACAGCAAATAGTCTCCAGGGGAAGTTATGGCCCTAAATTTAAGCTTAATTTATTTGATATAGGTCTCAATCCGCTCGTCCCCAGGTCCTCCAAGTATTAAACCCTTCCCAACCGAACCTCCGCTGCAATGCCTGCCTCGTCTCAAGGTCCCTCATTCGCTCTTCCATGTCCCAAACAAACACCCGCCGGTCTTTATAGCGTTTTCTAAATTCGTTCACAAGAATCGGAATAACCTCCCATCCAACAAAGAGCAACAGACTAGCAAACAAAGCAAATAACTGATCTTCTTCGTTAATTGACTGGGGGGCACATGGCATGAAGAAAAATGAATGTGATGCTTTGACACTGCGAGTCACATAAGCCACGAAAGCATACCAACCACTCGTACATCCAACCGTAATAATCCAAAACAACGGAACTGCAAGCAAGAGTAACACAAGGGAAAATGGAGCTAGTGGTAATAGCCCAATGCACCATCTTGAATCTTCTGTGACATCGATCATGATAATCGAGATTGACACCATAAATAATGACACGCAGGCCAAAAGTCGCGCCACCTTAACCACCATTCTTGATGCGATTACTTTGCTAAACACTGGTCTCAACAGTCCATTCCATGCTTGTCTCAGTAGTCCAGTGAACACGCTAGGTAACAATGATATGTCCATATAGCTGAGCAGCCATACAGAGAACGGCATGATATAATATGGAGTGCCAGCAGCAACAACCAAATTAAGGTCATAAACACCGCTTTGCATTCCGTACCAATATAGCGCAGGCACTTTCATGGTCCTAACAAGAGCAACTGAGTGCATGAGCGCGAGGGAGGGCAATATCATTCCGAGGAAGAGTGTCCATAACCGATGGCGTTGAGTCACTGGGTTTTCCAGTAACATCATTGCAAGGAGATACTGCATGGAGCCATGGAATATTCCCCAAAAGGTGACATTGAACGCCGCCCCAATGGAACCTTTCAAGCTGCCCAGATCTACAGCGTAGGTCAAAGAGTCGCTTGGGATACTTCGAGCCATGCGGATTCCACGAAAAAGACCAACCGCGGCCCAGTTGGTGCCAAGCAAAAATAGGCATGTATTTGGATCAAATCTCTCTTCTGAAGCTCGAATGATCCTCCACCACGATGCCATGATTGAGAGGAGCCATCCTGCCCAACTTCCTGGTCCATAAAACCCGCTCACATTTTCAATACCAAGGACATCAGGTAGTTCAGATGTGACATCTAGATAAAGTGGGGGTTCGCTGTTATAATGTTGCGTGCCAGGTGAGGGAGCCGCATCGGATGAGGAACTTGTCTTGTCGGTCGATGGTATAAATATCGTGTTATCGGAAGCTGGGGGCCCAGTGGTGTAGCTTTGTTTGACATGAATAACTGGTGTTGGGTCTGAACCCGGCTCTTCTCTTGTTTGGAGTACAAGGCCGCATGTTATGGATATGAAGAGGAAAGACAACAGTACAACCATCCAAATCATGGCATGTGATGCAAGCAAAAGACTGAGGATTGGGGCTATCCTTGATGAAAGCTACCTCAACCTTTTGTCCTTTCAACCCATTCCGATCGTGGCAGTGATATAAGAAATGAACTTCTCCCCTCGGCCTGGAAGTCTCGTATAATCGGGCTGTGCGGGCATCAGCAGCCACCGACTGCGCTGTGGCGTTGGCATTTCAACAAAGTGATATATCTCCTCTCCAGAATTAACCATTGTTGTATAATGCCTAGGTAATATGGGAGGTTGACCAAAGGTGGGTTTTGCTGTACCCCGCAGGTACAAGCAAGTACAGGCGACAACCCTGCATAGATTCACCAAATGTCCCGTTGCTTGGCATTCCAACGAGGCTGAGCGCAAAGCAGCCCAGTTACGAGGTTTTGATTTGATTTTCTCCCCAAACCCCTCATCAGCCATGGGTAACGAGACCCTCCAACAGTTCGCCGCCCTCGATCTCGATTACTTGATTATAGGCGGAGGTACCGCAGGTCTAGCTGTTGCTGCACGACTCACCGAGGACCCTGAATTCCGCGTGGGAGTCATCGAAGCCGGCCCATCGGTCTTAAACGCGGATGATAATGGCGCGATCAATGTTCCTGGTCGGTATGGCGAGACTATCGGCTCGAAATACGATTGGAAATTTAAAACTACCCCACAGCCGGGCCTGGGAGGAAGATCACTACCATGGCCACGAGGTCGTATATTAGGCGGCACAAGTGCGCTCAATCTTATGGCTTGGAATCGGGGTCATCGTAAAGACTACGATTCTTGGGCGGAACTGGGGAATAAGGGGTGGGGATGGGAAGATCTACTGTATGAGTTGACCAGTTTGCTAAAATTCGGGTTCTATTTTGAATCTCACCTGCTGATCTGTGAGATACCGAATTTCCTCACAGGCCCTTTTTCCGCCGCAGTGAGAATTTCCACCCACCAAGTGCCGCTCATCAAAAATATTATCAGTCTTCCTATGATCCCCAGGCAAATGGAATGAAGGGCCCTCTACATACAACCCATGCCAAGCAGTATGGCCCCACACACCAATATTGGCACGAGACGCTCAATAGTCTTGGGGTTCCATCTACGCGGGATAGTCTGGCAGGCGATAATACAGGCACCTGGAATATGGTCTGCACAATTGATCCAGATAGTCAGGAGCGCAGCTACTCCGCCTCTGCATACTACCATCCCATTGCGAAACGCCCAAACTTGCATATGCTGACTGAAGCAACTGCTATGGAAATCCTCTTTGAATTCGAAGATGATGAGTGGTACGCAACAGGGGCTCGAGTACGCTGGAACGGACTGGAAGCAAATATCAAAGCGTACGAAGAGGTAATCGTCTGTGCCGGTAGCGTGCAATCACCACAACTTCTGGAACTATCCGGCATTGGCAATCAGGACGTGTTGGAAGCTGCTGGAATTGAGACGAAATTCCACAGTCCCAACGTAGGAGAGAATCTACAGGAGCATATGAGTACGAAATATAAACAATGCTCCTTATTATCTTGACTGATGTTTAGAAGTGACTGCCACCATCTTCGAAATACCCTCCACGATTCCCACCCGTGATGATATTCTCAAAGACCCAATTCAGCGTGAAGCTGCAGACCGTGCCTATTACGCTTCTCAGACCGGGCCTTGGACTGTGATGCCCTGTTCAGTGGCATACTGTCCGCTTTCGAATATCCTATCGCCTGAGGAATGCGATGAACTACACACCCAAGCTAAGGAAGTCGCACGAAACACAGGACGTACACAAGACGCTCTTCTAGCCAGTCAATTTGAGTCCGGTCAAGCGCGCGGTCAAGTCGAGTACCTCTTCGATCTGGGTAACTGGAGCCCATATTTTGTCTCTGAGCCAGGAAAGAAATACGCCACAATGCTGCAAATGCTGCAGTACCCTTTCTCGCGCGGATCTATCCATATACCCCCTATGAGCGAAACCAATTATGAAAAGGCCACAATTGATGAGAAGCCCATGATTGATCCGCGATACTTTCTAGGACCTGGGGAGATTGATAAGAAGGTCATGGCCAAAGCACTCAGATGGGGAGATCGAATCTGTCAAACCGAACCTTTGGCCAAACTCATTCGCGGTCGAGTCTTTCCTCCTCCTGCCAATGGGGCAAAGACCGAGGACGAAGTATACGAAGATTTTGTCTCGAATTATACTGTGACCGACTGGCATCGTATGTTCTCCCTCTCAAATCCATGGCTTCAGCAAATCACTAAATATACATATAGCAGTTGGAACCTGCGCTATGGGTGAAGCAGACGGGATCAATGCTGGAGTTGTGAATGATATGCTACAGGTGCATGGAGTGCATGCTCTGCGGGTTGTAGATGCTAGCATCATGCCATTGCAGGTTGGGGCACACATCCAAGCCACTGTATATGCGATTGCCGAAAAAGCCGCGGATATGATCGTTGATGACTATTTTTCTCGAAATGGTCCGCTATGAATCTCATGAAGCTTGTATTCAATGATAATATTCCATCTAAATGGCCGCGCCAATATCTTGTCCGGTACTCACACACTAAGAAAGGCGACTGTCACAACAGCATGTCCATCCATTCATATTCTTCAAGTTGTTATTGTTACACGTCTCGAGTTTCGGAAATATCGCCTCAGACCAACTGGAAAGCATCCGGTTCTACCGGACTGCTCCATACTCCATCGTCACCCATGTCTGTGAAACATAGACTGCGCGCACAAGCGACCTTGGCGATGTCCATTAGACGAGGATGGCCTGGAGAATTTCTTCAATAACAAACACAAAGACTCGGATGGCTAGGATCATGCCTTAAATAAAGAGATCGGGGAATGCAAGCAGAACTCCCCGACCTTCGGCTAGAGCCGACGTTAGCTCTCCCCTCTTATGAGGGGCATATTTAGTCCGAACAATTGCGACATGGAATTAACTTGATTCTGATAATTTTCCAGATATTTAGTGGATAACTTATCATTCACTAAGCTAACAAACCCAACCTTCACATCGTGTAGTAACCGTCGTCATACTATTTGTTCCTTGACTCATCTCTCATCCGACACGGAAACTGATTCCCGCGGCTTGAATATATACCAACTCGTCTCACTCAAACACAATCACACATACATATCCTCTATCCAACATTATGATTTCCGGAATCGCCCACATCAACCTCCCAATCCCTCGGGGTACATTAGAGCAAGCCGAGGAGTTCTACGGGACCACCCTCGGACTCACCTCAGCGCCGGTACCGGAGCTCCAGAAGGGAACAATTCTATGGTATTGAAGCGAGCTATTTCTCAAAAAAAAAAACACGCATATCTAATATTATTAACAGGTTCGATATTGGCTCCAGCGGACAACAAGTGCATATTAGCTTCGGCGCGACTGATCCCGAAGCTAACCGGCACCCATGCTTCAAGTTATTTTCCCGTGAGGAACTGGAGGAGATCAAAGCAAGCATCTATGACCACCATGTGCGTGGTGGTGCCGCAGCCCCAATGGCTGCGGATAAGCCCGGCGATGTAAACTCTGGTAAGAGATTCCTTTGATACATGCTGCGTATGACTATTTGCTGATTACCGCTATAGGCGCTCAAGGGAAAGAATATCCCACGCGGTTCTTCGCTCGGGATTTTGCTGGAAATCGGCTTGAGTTTACTATTTGAATATTTCTATATAATCTCTAGCTATAGGCGTTTAGGAATCTTAGAATCTTACAGAATTACTCGCGCTCGCTTTTATATACATGTAATTCGTTCGATCTTGCCGTTCTAGCTATGTACAGAGCGGAGTACAACATATCGATCTTTACTTGTTTAGCCTAATTAGTAAAGAAGCGAATTCGAAATTCCTCCCTATGATCGGATTATCGTAGCTAATAGAGGGAGGGGTACGGAAAGCTAAGATAACTAACTAGTTAGCGGCTTCCTAGGCAGAGCCGTCAGCTCATAGCTCATATTATATGCTATGACATGGCACTAATTCCGTTGATCTTTGTATAAATACCAGCCTTTTCACCCCTCTAAGCCTTCTCATCCAAGTTAAACAAGTTAAAATACTCATCCCAACTCCATTCCATAATGGCCACCCAAAGCAACGTCCGGGATACCCCCACCCTCATCAAACGCAACGGAGAAAAATACCCCCCAGCCAAGAAAACAGAATTAATAGACTGGCTCTTGATGTTAGAGCGAAAAGACAACGTCTTAATGGTACCACCCGGCAAGAATGGAGGCGCAACCCTCCTGAAAAACGACGACTTCCGCATCGACTATCAGGGATACTTCAACTCTGAACCCTACCAGATCGGATGGATCAACCTTCAAGTGCAAGAGAACACTCCGAGGCAGGTAAAAAAAGATTACCCCCTAATTTTCAAATAATAGCTACAATCGGAAGAGTTGTACGGTTAGATCACACTAAGCATGATACGGTGCGATAGTCCAACACCTCCACAACCGTCATAACGACATACGTGCATTATCAAGGCTATCATCAGTCCGGACTGATTACTGGCGATGTCATCTTGCACGCCATGGTCCAGCAAGCTATGCACAAGATCGGCGAGTACTCGATCTTTATATCTAAGTCGGAAGCAGGATCGACCGCGGTGCAGAACATTCCGCGGAGTCCCCAGGGTTTGCTTAAGTACGGTTGGGGCAGTTTGGAGGATGTAAGGAGGGTCCAGGGCCAGAAGTGGAATGACCCAAAGATGAAGGGGAAATGGGCTGCCATTTGGGTTCCAGGACATTAGTTGGGTATTAGGGTGGAGGGAGCAGATACGGTTCGGTACGAATTAATTAGGGTCGATGAGGGTGATTACTGTTATGCGATGTTCTTTCATACGTGAATTTCGATGCTTTTGGTTTATATTAATACAGTTGAATGCAACTTGATTGGTTGGAGATGAGTACTTTAGCAGCCTTTTGTATTGGGTATTGCATCATGCCTAACTCCAAGATGTTAGAAATATTTGAATCTCTTCGTCACTTTATATTCTAGGGGTTGCCATTTCCCTATATCAGTCGAAAAGTAAAGTCGCAAGTCCTGTCTACGGGTATATATGGTCTCTCTAAACAGTCACCTCACCATCCCCCACCTCCTCCCCGCGATCCCTCATCTCCCTCACAATCTCCCTCCCAAATATCAAATCCCAAAGATAATACCTATTAGCAACCTCATGACCCCCCTCCTTCAAAATCCACACATTCCCAAGGAAAGTAGTAAGCAAAACAGACAACCACATGACCGGCATCATAGCAATAAAAGCCCACATAACACCACCCTTAGCATCCCGCTGTCCAACCCCACTCTTATTCGTAAACACCGTCGACATAATAGTCAATCCAAGCAGACCTCCAAACGGAACCGCAAACGAAGCAAGACACGAGATCTGTGCCGTCATTGCAGGGAAATACGCCAGTCCGTGCATAGACGCCGGGTTCATTCGCATCCCGACCCCGTGTCCAACTAGCGCCATCATGCCGTAGATGACGCTTGTTTTGCCTGCATGCACGCCCCATGCCAGCACGGTCATTCCTACTGCTGAGGTTATACTGCCGAAGAAAAGGGCTGGGAAGGTCTGTCGGGGCCAGACGTTTGAGGAGAACATTGCCATGTACAGTCCGGCTGTTTGGGTCAGTCAGGGTCGTTTCATGTTTCATATAGTAGGTAGAGATATGCATACCAGCTAACCCAGGAAGGAAATATAGCAGTGCGATACCGGCATCGCTAGAACTCCTCCCCTCCACCAGCGTAAAGTATATATCCATGAAATACATAACGGCAAACATGGCTATCCCGATCGAGAAATTGATCAAGAACAATAAGCCAATATCACGCTGTCTCAGTAATTCCCAAGGTACCATTGCCTTTTGACGCGGGAGCACCCGTGCCATCGACGATCCAGGCACCATACAGCGCTCATAGACGACCCAAGCAACCGTAAGAATCCCACCGATCACTAGCGGTGCTAGGACGGCGACGGATTTCCAGGAGTAGGTACCACCCGCCCATGTCAAGGCAAGGATAAGAAGACCAAACCCCCAAAGAAAGAGCATCTGGCCACCGTAGTCAATAGTTGAGATTCTCGCGAGGAACCGTCCAGAACTAGTCGAGATACCTCTCTCCTCCAATTCAGGAATAGGCAGCGGACCCTGTAACTCAGTCCTCAGAACAAGAACCACAACAACCATTGCTACAACCGCGATGGGCAGATTAATCGCGAAACACCAGCGCCACGACGCCTGCGTCATATACCCGCCGATGACGGGACCAATGCTAAATCCGATACCAGAGACGAGGGCGAATATCGTCCAGTTAACTGCGTACTCGGCGAGGGAGACGCGGTCGGCAAGGATAGTTCGGATGGAGATATTAACGCCTGCGGCGCCGACGCCTTGCAGTGCGCGGCCGAAGAGGAGGACGCTGAATGCTGATGTTGGGGCTCCTGTGCAGACTGCGGAGCCGATCATCATTATGAAGATTGCGGATTGGAGGACGATGTGGCGGCCGAAGAGGTCGGTTAGTTGGGCCCAGAAGAAGAGGAAGGCGGCTGATGTGAGGTTGAAGACGGAGATGATCCAGTTTAGCTGGTTGATTTGGTCTGTGGGGTGGGTAGTGGTTAGTTGAGGATGAGGATTGGTATTGAGGGTTGTTGTATGTGACACGTACTGAAATCCTCTGCGATAAATGGCAGAGCTGAGGCCACGATCGTTGTATCTAGGGCTTGTAGGCAGTATGGACTGAACAATCCCAGGATGATCTTCCAGCGGTAGACATTCTTTCGTTTCTTCTCTGCAACTTCTTCCGGGGTGCGGATCTTCTGTTTCTTTCCTTCATTGAGCTGTGGAATATCGGCTGCTGTGTCTAATGCAATTGCATTCTCTGGTGTGTTTGACACTGCAGAATCTAGGCGTTTCCGCTCATTTCGTTTCTTGATTTTCTTGTAGATCAGAAACATGAGTTCGATGGGATATTCAAATGAGCAAGGGTGATTTATTTTGAGGCAAAGCCTGGGGAGAGTGAACTATCTTTATACCCTACTCTGCCTGACTCTTCGAAGTAGGAGAAGACCGACATTTGACCCAACTCGGGTTTAGCGGACAGTCTAAGCCCAGGCCTCAGCCTTGGAGCACTCCATATTGAGATAGCTTTGCGATATCTTCATAAATGCCTATAGAGGTAATGATTGCGATTGGCAGTCACTGCAAGGCTTAGTGGGGATGATTTCGAGTTTTTCCTATCCGAAGGATGGTAGTAAAAATTCCTAGCGCTCGCACTCCTATCCGTATTGGGACATCATCTGCGCAGTACGGAGTATCAACATTTCGTTTCCGAATTGCACCTTGGCAACTTATATAAGTAGCTCCTAGTCTGTTTATTCAGAAGAATAAATGTAGAGTGTTTCTCGGACAGAAATTGGGGGTTTTGTTTCGTCCGATTAACGGGGCGTAGTCAACACTGCCTAGGTATGACTTTAATATCCATTGTCAGCCTCAGCCTCAGAGAAATGGACAAAACAGTTCCTACACTTCTACATTCCCTTAACCAGGTGATTACGCTAGGCAGCTTGATATCAGTCGCGAATTTCTATAGCAAGTACTGACCTGCTATCTTCTAATATCATTAAATGTCCGAGATACAAAACAAAACGCAGATAAGCTGAACCCTGACTAATCAGGTAAATGGCAATAGGGGCCAAAGCGGTCAAAGCGGACGAATTAGAGCCGACGGACAAGCCTGTTGCCTAGCCCCACAGGGCTGATACTACATATCATACAAACTAAATGTAACTCTCCTTCACCAACACCCTCACAAAAATACAGAATACACCTACAATGGGCAATTCAACACCTATAGAACCAGCTCCCGCCTACGAGGACCTATTCCACGAGCGCGGTTCAAGCTCACGGAATGGCGTAAGCAAATTACCCCACAAGGGATGGGATGGTCTAGTCCCATCAACATACTAATCAATCTAAATGAATATACAGTATACCATGGTCGGTCAAACAGACACCACCGATGAACACCGCGATGTGGAACATGGTCACCATCTCCATGACGTCCCCGTCCCCGTCCCCATCCCCGCCCCTATCGCAGTGACAGTGGCCGATGAGTCGGTTCCACACACTCACTGTGCAGAATGTGATCGACAACGGGAGCGCAGAGAGGGAAGGGAGAGTTCTCAGAAAGCATGTGGCATGGTTGCCAGGACATTTATCTTGATTTTTTTGTTCATGATGATATTGGGGATTGTTATCGTTGAGGCTTGGAAGGATGTTCGTTTGAAGAAGTTGCATGGTTAACTTGTATGTTCTTATGTGAAAGTCATAATATCCAAATTTGTTTATACGAGGCAGAGTCCGGGATCACCCTGATTGATATCCTAGGATAGATGAACACATCCCCATGCCAAGAACTTTCATGTTAGTTTCTTGTTAGTTCATTGTTAGCCGTTATAATAGCTCCACCTTATGGCCCCCGATGAACAGCAAAGTCCCCGCCTCGAACATCAACATTCAACATCACCTCTACTCTGTACTATCTGTACTACTACTCCATATGCGCGTCGCATGAATCATTCATAGGTAAACCTAAATCCCCCTTGCGCCCACATTCGACCTATGACTGGCTCTACTTACCCCAACTTCCCTGACCTACAAACCAAAAACTAACATGACGTTCTGCTACCAGGCATCACACCAGATTCAGCCACAAAAATGTTTGCCTGGCTCAAAAGCCTTTTCGCCAAATCAGAGCCCACTGAACCCTCAGAGCCCTCAAAATCAGCCGAAGAGCCTAAACATAGAGGCAAGTCGCACAGCCGATCACATAGCAAAAGGGTTCGAGAACGAGAACGCGATCTACGACGAGAGTGGACGGGGCAGAAGGGTGGGTGGAAGAAATTTTATAATAAGGGAGGGTTTGTGGGGATTTGTTAAGGGTGCTCGCATATTGTATAGTTTTGCGATTTACTGTTTACTTCGTTATTTTCATTATTCATGGAGAGAACTGATCTTAGTTATTGAATAATGCATTGAATATTAAGATTGAATATCAACACTAGTATATAAAATTCTCCAAACCAAAAAAAAAAAAAAACAAAAACACCATGCAATCTGCCACAAAATGAAAAATGAAAAAACCAAGAGAAAAACATTGAACCATCAAGTCATAATAGATGCTTCTGTGCAAAACATATGCAAACACATCTAAGCAGAACCAAGGTACTTAAGCACATTCTCACGTTCCTCAACAGGCAACATAGAAAGCACCTGTTGCACTCCGCGGAGACCACCCTCCTTGTTGCCAATAAGCAACTGAGCAACTTCAGACGCAACGCCATCAGTGCGCAGCGACTCAACCTTGCTCTGAACAGCCTTCTTGTTCTCCTCGTACCAAGTAGCAACCTTGTGGTCATCGTGCTCGAGTTCCTCGTCCAGCAGACCAGTCCAGGCGTGCAGGGTGCGCAGGTGCGCAGCACGAAGGGACTCGCCGAAAGCGTCGGCGCCGGGGGCAGGGGGCGCCGAGGCGGCGACCATGCGCTTGACGATGGTCTCTTCGCTGAGACGGCGGCGCAGACGCCAGTAGAAGAAGCGACGGGAGTTGACCCACTGCAGAGGCTTGCGGATGGTGTTCTTGGCTTGCATGCGGCCGGCGCGGTCGTGCAGGTCGGCGAATTGAAGCGCAATCTGCATGTACACGGGCAGGAGCTGCTCCTCGCGGGCGGCCATCTTCGCCTTGACTTCGCTGAGTTGTTCGTTGGTAAGGGAGGCGTCAGTCAGGGAGCGGCGGAGTTCTCCGTAGGTCGCGTCCAGACGGGCCATGGTGTCCAGCTGCTTCTCGCGGCGGTACTTGATGTTCACCATACCCTCGGGCTCGAGGACACCACCACGGGACTCTTCGTCGGCGTACATCTCCATCTGGTCGGGGTTGATGGTGGGGTCAACGACGACCCAAGATCCACCACGAAGCTCACCGTGGGGAGGAATGTACACGAAGATGGGCTGCTCGTACTTGACGAGAGCGTCGACGATGTACGAACCGTACTTGAGGACCTCGTTGTACATATCACGCTGGCCACCGGAGAATCCTCTCCAGTTAGCCAGGATCATGACGGGCAGCTGCTCGCCGTTGTTGAAGTCGCGCAGAGCCTGGGCGGTCTTGTAGGCCGAGTTGGGGTACCAGACACCACCAGCCTCGGTGGAGATTATCTCCATAGAGTCGGGGTTGGCGGGATCGGCAGGGGTGACGTTCTCCACCGAGCGGGTCTCGACGGCGATCACACCCATGGGGATACCACCAAGGCGGGCACGACCGACAACGACGGTGCGAGCCCAGCCACCAAGGGCCTCCTCGAAGGAGCCCTTGTCGAACAGACCAGGAAGGAAGCCGTCGACGTCCTCCTTACCGCTGATGAGCCATCTGACATCATAAGGCTGCTTGGGGGGAGGGAAGTAGGCAACGTCACGGTCCCAGCTATCCGACCAGGGGCGAATGGGGATAGGAGCATTCTTCTTGTCGGGGACGAAGGACATCCACTCAACAATCTTCTCAACACCCTCGAAGTCATCGGTGGCAGTCATGTGAGAAACACCGTTCTTGTACATGATCTGGGTGCCACCAAGCTGAAGGTTGGAGGTGTAAACCTCGCGACCGAGCAGCTTGTTGATGGCAGGGGCACCAGTGAGGATGATGGGCTGGCCCTCAACCTGGATGGCACGCTGACCGAGACGCACAAGGTAAGCACCGATACCGACAGAGCGGCAGGTAACGAGAGTGATGGTGAAGATGTCCTCGTAAGCCTTGGAGGTGGCACCGGCAATGAGACCGGAACCCTTCAGACACTCGACACCAAGACCGTCCTTGGCACCAATGACGGTGGTGATCTTGTGGCGCTCCTCGCCCTCATCGTTGATGAGCTCGGTGATGACCTCCTTCTTCTTGCTGGCATCAAAGCGCTTCTTAACCTCGGGAGTGAGGTAAAGGTACTTGAAGCCGGCCTCGGGCTTCTCCGGGTTGTTCCAGGCAACCGAGAAGAAGGGGATAATCTCATCGGCAACACCGATGCGGGCACCGGAGTTGGCAGACAAGTAGATACGGGGAATACCCAACTTGCGGGCAAGCTCGGTACACTTGTGGAAGAACTTGTCTTCCTGAGGACCGAAGGAACCAATCTGGAAGGTGATGTCGTTGGCGACAATGATGAAACGTCTACCGCGGGGGTACTCGGGAGTACGGGCAGTGATGATCCAACCAACCATACCGTGAGTGTTGGTACCAGGCTCGCGAGACACCTCAACAAGGTTGTCGGTGTCATCCAAGACCAACTCGCTGTAGTCAATGCACTCTCCAACAGGAGGGCGCTTCTCGTACAAGGAAGGAATCTTCTCGGCAATCTTGGCCCAGCTGTTCTGGAAGGCCTGGCGGAAAAGCTCGGGGAAATCGTACACGTACTGAGTTCCCATCAAGTGAGCCTTGTAACGCTTGGGCTGCAGCCATTCCTTGGTAGGGTAAGGGGTCGCGACAGGGCGCAGATGCATCGAGCCCAGCTTGGCGGTACCACCAATGCTCTGGAAGATCCACTCGCCCTTCTCGGACTTGCGCTCGATGTACAGCTCGACGTTGATAATGAAACCGTAGGTGTTGCTGATAATCACACGCAGAGGGTAGGGCATACCGGTAGCGGGGTCGGTGCAAAGAATGCGGATCTCTGCGCCAGTGACACGGAGGCGCCAGAGGCGGCGGCCGAAGCGATCGAGGAAACCGGCCAGGGCTTGCTCGACATCGACGGGCTGGAGGTTGAAGACGGGAGAGAAGTTGATGAAGATGTGGTTCAGATCAGAGTTGTTGTTGCCAATGATCTCCAGGGCGTCCAGGATATCATTCATGAGACGGTCAGCCTCCGAAATCAGGTACTCAGCG
This sequence comes from Penicillium cf. viridicatum, assembly GCA_028974045.1. Classification (NCBI taxonomy): domain Eukaryota; kingdom Fungi; phylum Ascomycota; class Eurotiomycetes; order Eurotiales; family Aspergillaceae; genus Penicillium; species Penicillium cf. viridicatum. The sequence goes on along the minus strand of JAPQKQ010000007.1, from coordinate 712,064 downwards.
GTGGGGATATCATCACGCAGACGGCCGGGGCGAACCACGGCACGAATGAAGTAGCGCTTGTCAATAGCCTTGTCGTTCTCGGGACCCTTGCCAATAGCCTCGTAAACGTGAATGTTGCGGTTCTCGGTGAAGACGGGCTTGATGTTGAACTTGGAAAGACGGCCAAGCTCCAGCTGGAAGGCAAGAGCGGGCTCGCTGTGACGGATACTCAGATCCTCCTCGTAGTTGGGACCACGGAAAGTGAAGTAACCGGGATAGACACCTTGCTTGCCGCAGATGAAGGTAACACGACGAATACGGCGAGCGAGGAGCTCATCCTTGTTGTCAGCGAGCAGCTGCTTCATCTGTTCAACAAGCTCCGAATCTTCCATGTCCTCGATATCGCGAATGGCAATGTTGCAGACTCCAGTGAGCTCGCTGTCACTCACGGGCTTAGTGGCGGGGCGACGCTTGCCTTCGAGGCTAGCAATGAGACCCTGCTCGCTGGGACGCTTAACGTTAGAGCCACCGAGAGGGAAGACCTCAAGAGCCTTGGAGAGGAACTCCTCAGCATCTTCCAAGTACTGCACGGGGATAATAACACCCTTGCGGACGGGGTCACTGGCGGCGTCGCTCACGAAGAGGGACATGTCGCCGATGGAGTTGATCCGCTTGAAGGGGTTGATCTCCGCAACAGGAGTGCCCGGGGCGGAGGGCTGGGTGGAGTTAAGAACACCGAACTCACGCTGGCCGAGCTTGCCAAGGGTGAAGTCCCAAGATAGGAAGGGCTGCTCAGTGGAGGCGTTGTATTCGATACCCTTGAGAGTGTATGCACGGTAGGCACGGCGAACATAAACTTCCAGGGAGGCGAGGGTAACCCAGGGGTCAGCGTGGACGAAGAAGCGAGGAAGAACATCGAAGACGGTGTACTTCGAGTCGACAACCTCCTTCAGGACCTCCAAGGAAGGCTCACGGTGCTCCCATCCGGTCTCACCGTAGCGAGACTCGACAACGGAAGACCGCAGAATGTGCTCCATCTGGGACAGGCGCTCGTCTAGAGATGGCATAGCGCACTGAATAAGAACCTCACGGGCCTTGAGGGTAACCTTGGCGGAAGAACGAGCCTCGAGCTCGGTCAACTTCTTGAGAATGGGCTTGAAGTGTGTGCCAACGTTCTCGACGAGGGGCTGGTTAGGGCGGTACATGTCCAAAATGGCCAGGACCAGGTTGTTCTTGGAACCAATGCGGCTGTGAGAGAGGACAGTGTGGACAATGCTGGTGATGTCGTCCTTGTTCTCCTCGCGGAGCTTGAGAATGACATCCTCGTCGCGGAGGTTGTGGGTGGAAAACAGCTTCTCAACGTCGTAGTACTGTTCGAGCAAGCCAATGAAGACATTGTACTCGTTGGACTTCAAACCATCCAAGTACTTGTTGATAACCTGAACCAGGGGCAAGAGGGTGGCCTTGAGAATCTCAGCATCGGCAGGGCCGATGTTCTCCTCGATGAAGCGAACGATGGCCTTCTGGAGCTGCTTGGCAGGGAACTCAGCCTTGCGGGTCTTGGCACGGTCAACCACGTTCTGCAGCTGAGCATCCAGTCTCTGAGGAATACGAGAGTGCAGCGCAGAGGACTGCGCATTCCACTCGCCGTAGGGAAGATCGGGGTTGCGCAACACCTCAACAAGATCCTTTAGGGTGGTACCCATGATGACCTGGTTGTCGAAACCGCGAAGAATGTTCTCCAAAATGCTGTGAAGCAGGAAGAAGCGCTGGGAGGGCTTGTTACCGAGAACGGTAGGCGAGCCAAGCTCGGGTAGCTGACCAGTGAAGGGCTGAGCATGCTTGACGCGGGAGGGGTCATCCAGGGCGAGGATACCGAGGATGTCACCAGCCTCCAGAGTGGCACCGGGCTGCTTGATGAGCTGCACAATACCATCCTCCTTTGCGATGAGGGGCATGTACATCTTCATGACCTCGACTTCAGCGTAAGACTGACCAGAGCGGATGTGCTCTCCATTCTCAACGGTGAACTTGACAAGCTTACCGGGGGAGGGAGAACGCAGTTGAGTAGGATCGTTCTCCTGCTCCAAGAGGCAGGTCTTGCCGTCAACACTGAGACGAGTGGCAGCGGCCTCCTCCTTCCAGTAAACGTTGTGACTGCGGCCGCTGAGAAGAACCAGCAAACCACCATCAGCCAGGGCGCGAACACCGACTGAGCACTTGGAGCCGTTGATGAAGAGGTGGTAGCTGTCCAAGCTGGCACGAGTGGCAGTGAACTTGTAACGCTCGCCTTCGTAGATGAAGTCGACGGGGAAAACAGTCTTCAGGATCTCCTTGGACGGGACCTGACCCTTTCCGAGACCATTGCGGTACTCCTCAATACCAGCCTCGCTAGCAAGGTGGGCCTTGGTGACGGCACCACAGATGATGGCGACGTTCTGATCGGGGCGCTCAGCAGTCAGCTTGTTGGTGATAAGCTGGTCGAGCCATCCAGTGGTAATAGTGTTGTCCTCGAAAGCGGGGGTTTCGAGAAGCTTGATCAGGTATTCGACGGTGGTTCGGAAATCACCACGAATGCTCAATTCCTTCAAAGCAACAACCATGTGCTTGCGCGAAGCCGATCTGTTCTCGCCGTAGGCGAAAATGTGACCGAATTGACTGTCGGAGAAGCTGTGGATACCACCGGCAGTACCGACAGAGAAGTAACCCCAGACATTTGACGAACTGCGGAAGTTCAGCTCGTGCATGGTACCACTGGAAGGCTTGAAACCCTCGCCGGGATCTTCAGAGGTGATACGGCAAGCAGTGGTGTGGCCCTTGGGCTGAGGACGGCGCTGGGTCTGGAAGCTCTCTTCCTTGGAGAAGTCGAAGTCAATGTCGGCGGAGGCGTTGGGGTCGACACCGTAAAGGAGACGAATGTCACGAACGCGGTGCAGGGGGATACCCATAGCAATCTGGAGCTGGGCAGCGGGCAAGTTGACTCCCGAGACCATCTCAGTGGTGGGATGCTCGACCTGCAGACGAGGGTTCAACTCGAGGAAGTAGAACTTGTCATCGGAGTGCGAGTAGAGGTACTCGACGGTACCAGCGGAAACGTATCCGACCAACCGACCGAGGCTCACAGCAGCGCGCTCCATGGCCTGGAAAGTGGGCTGTTTCGCAATAGTCACAGGAGCCTCCTCGATAATCTTCTGGTGACGACGCTGGACGGAGCAATCACGACCGAAGAGGGAAATGTTGTTACCGTACTGATCAGCCAGCAACTGCACCTCGAGATGGCGAGCATTGCCAGCCAGCTTCATGATGAAGATAGGCGATCCCGGAATCTCGTTGGCGGCGGCGTTGTACAAGGCGTGGAACTCTTCCTCGTTCTCGACCTTTCGGATACCCTTACCACCACCACCTTCGGAGGCCTTGACCATGACAGGGAAACCGATTTCCTTGGCCTTCGCCAAACCCTCTTCCGGGGAAAAGGTGCAGCCCTTCTTATAGACCTCGTCCTCGACTGTCACGATACCGTATTCATCAAGCTTCACGGCGTCAACGCCGGTTCCAGACCAGGGAATACAAGGCACACCGGCATGCTGTGCAACAATGGTCGAGGAAATCTTGTCACCCAGTGAGCGCATGGCTGAAGCTGGGGGTCCAATGAAGATGATCTTCTTGGGCGACGCAGCAAGAGATTCGGGTAACCGAGGGTTTTCGGAGGCGTGACCCCTACAAAATGAGCATTAGCACTTCGTTCTTTTTGGGGGTTTTTTTTTGTTTTCCTCCTTCTTGATATCTCCAAACCACTTACCATCCTGCCCACACGGCATGAACATCCATCCGCTCCGCAATATCGACAATCAATTCGACGTTGGCATAATTATTATTATTGGTTCCACCGGGAACCTCGACATATTGGTCGGCCATGCGAATATAGTCGGCGTTGGCGGTCAAATCTTCCGGCGTGGCCATCACGGTAAATTGGATAGCCCGCTCATTGCCGAAGATCTCGTAAGCCCATTTCCGCACTGAGCGAATCTCTTTGACAGCGGCGATACCGTTGTTGGCAATAAGCACCTAGGGACAAGTTAGTCCCATGTCCAATTTCCCCGTTTTTCTTTTCCGCCGCGGATTTTCTTTCGATTTCCCACTTACCGATGTGATGACGGAGTGACCATCGTGAGCAGCCACGAAGTCCTTCACAGCGCTAGGAGGTGCTGATTCGAGGGCATTGCCACCGATGAAATGTGAGGGGAGGTCCTGTTTGGCGATAGTCGCGCCGTTGCCATTTGTGATGCCCATGATGTTGATAATCACAGGTCAGACTCCCTTATAAGGAATTGAGGTGATGGTTTCGCGCGGTATGCAACAGCGCTGATTAAAAATTCGGTAATGTACAATGCTAGAAGTGGCGGAAAGAGCCCGAGTGGTGGCTGTGGGCAGAAAAAGGTGAGGTAGAGAGAGAGGGAGAGGAAAAGAAGGATAAGCGTCAGGAATGAGATCTGGAGGGGAAGAAAGGCCAGGTCAGCACGAGTAAATTCGAGAACTCGGGGCTTGAAGAAAGATAGTGTCAAATGCGGAATCGGTCTGCAGGGTTCGCAAACGGAAGTGAAAGTACGAAGTAGGTAAGACCTAGTACTTAGGAATGTAGTCAGACTTACCGGGAACCACCAAAACCCGAATAGAAAATTTTCTAAGATTGGAATATAGAATTGAAGAGATTCAGAACCCAAGTCCAATAATAATAAAGTCCCAGGGGGAAAATTGCTGAGAAGATGATTTTCTGGAGGTCCCACCCCAAGTGGAGTTGATCCCAACTGGCTATGATTGATTTCCATAAGTGACCGAAGACACATGTATCTTTACATAATTAACAGTATGGAAAGGTACTTGCCCAGGAACGGGCTCCCCCAACTCCCTGGCTTTGTTGGGCCAGGTTCCACTACAATTTGTTGCCCACCACTTCTGCTGATTTTTGATTTGTTTTTATTCTTTTATTCTTTTATGTTTTTATTAATTTTTCGAAAATAGAGAATTAGATAAAACCAAACCAGCTAGGGAATATTCCGTACTATTAGGAATATCCCATCTATACTACCTACTTGGTATGCTCCGTACTCCGTACACTATAACGAGTACTCCGTATTCTGGATGCTTCCCCACGGGTCCCGGCACCATACGCACCCGTGCATTCGGCCCCCGATTCGGTCACCATCTTCGGAGAGCGAATCTTCTTCTCTTATCACATGCAATTCAAGATGCAACGTTGTTAAAATTTGGAAATTCCAAGGTCAAATTATTTATTTGGCATATTGTACTCCATACTACCTTATATATACAAAAGTAAATATCTTCAACGCGATCTAGAATCCGTAATCAAGATATGCTCCCGACCTCGGGAGGTCTACGCCACTTCTAATCTGAGAATGGCGCCTACGTTATCCCAATTCGGCCAACGTGCATGATTCAACATCAGCCTCGGTGTATGGAATTGCGTACTTTGTACAACAGAAAAATGATCATGGACCAATCATATTCATGATCGCCATATCCCCAACTCAACCCATTCCCAAAACCATGGATCTACATCACAATCAAAATGAACCCTCAATCTATATACCTACCTCATGTAGGTATTGTACATCATACAATGTTATATTGTGGAGCATAAATAACATCATGGGTATTATTGGATCTTGAATGAAAAGACAATCGCTGAGACACAGCTTAGAACGTCCCCAGAATCCACCGGGGGCCACATCGCACACAGAGGAACCAGGCCTGGCTGGTCCGAGACGAGTCAACATGCAAAACTGTACAGGAAGGGATATGACCAAGGCGGTCTGCCGGGAAGCACCCTCATTCCTCTGGGAAAATACAGTCGATCAAAGTCAATCTTGGAAGTATGTAAAACAAACGTGGAAAAATAACCCTAGCACACAAACCACCCGTTCACTAAACCCCCCATGTAAATTCCATAAATACTAAACGCGAAAAAGACGAACTAAAAGGTCTCTCCCAGGTCACTGACTTGGGTCTTCCTATTGGGCGGCGGCATGGCACCAGGTCCGATGCTAGTCTTGAAGCTTCGGGGAGCCGGGATGCCACTGATGGTTCGTTTCTTCACTATGGGGGTGGGGGTGGTAGTCACGGGTGGCTGTTGAGGCGGTTGAATCTCCTGGGAGATGCGGGAGGTGGTTGGCGTAAGAATGTCTTGGTCCTCATCGATGAGGGACATGCCAGCGATGTTAGGGAGTTGGCCGGCGTGATTGCTGAGGGATGACCGAGGCCGCCGGCTCTCTGTCAGAGGGTTTGTCGAGTAGTGACCCAGTGGCGTTTTGGCCCCGGGACGACTCGAACGACTTTCGGGTCGGGCATTGACAGGGACACCCGAGTGCACGCTCTGGCTGAAGGAGCTGCGGCTAGAGAAACTAGTTCGGCTGCTCGGGCGACTCTCGCCGGTCCGTCCAAATGACTGACGACCCTGCGGGGGGTAAGATGGAGTGCTTTCGCTATCCCGCGCGGAGGAACCAAGGCTACTATTACTCAGTCGCTTGCGAGAATTCCTGCGAACAGTGATCGACGAGGGGACGATCGGAGTGTCGCTAATCACAGATCCAGAACGAGGGGATCCGCGAGAGGAGGTGTCAGATGGGGCAGGAAGTCGCGATTTGGCTGATTGGACGCGCTCTTCGAGCTTCTGCATCTTACCAATCAGGCCACGTATCTGGAACAGTGATCCAGACTTTGGAAGCCCTGGTGGCCGCGTGTTCATTCTCGTCAAACTGTTGCGAGACGATATCGGCATAGAGGGAGTGGACCGACCATTGCCATTGCCATTGCTATTTCCGGTGCTATATGCGCTATTGCTGTAAGCGAGAGATGTGGTTCGTGAATGAGTGGTGCGCGGTTGAGTCCGAGCGTGAAGGGTTCTAGAGTTCACTGGATCTGCACCAGCGGCTCTCTGTCGAGGGAATGTAGGCGTGGAGTTTGCATGGGGGTTGATTGACTTGCGCATGTTCACAGACGACTCGGAGATAGGGGGCGAAGGTGGGGTAGCGGTGGACGACGCAAGGGATGATTTAGCGGGGGGCGTGGCAAATACTGGGGAAGACGTAGCGGCGCCAGGTGAACGGTCAAAGATCTCCAAACTTTGTGGAGTTGCCGGGCTGCGATGGTACAATGGAGTAGGCTTGCGGCGGCGCATCCCATGTCCTTCGGTATTTCGAAGCTTCTCTTGGATGATCTCAGCCTCAATCTTCAGATCCGACAGCTCGTCTCGGAGGCGTTGGTTGTCAATGCGCAGCTGCTCCCGCTCCTGCTCCCCATTTCTGATTTCCTCCTCTAGCAAGACCCCGCGCTCAATGCCGATGTTGTATTTGGACTCCATGTCCTCCAGGGACGAGGTGGTGTTCCGGGCTTGGCGCTCGTAGTCATCGTTGGCAACTTCAATGTCTCGAAGCTTGAGCTGCAAAGTGCGGTTCGCGTCTCGCAGCGTGGTGATTTCTTTCTGCAGGTTGTTCTGCACAGAGTTACCTTCGGTTTTCGACTGCTTGTATTTGGTCTGCCAACGCAATGTTAGCCCCGGAAAGATTGTGAGCAATGAGCATGATCCCTTACCTTCCACTCGTCGACTTCATATCGCATCGTGTCGAGCTTTTCCTTTAGTTGCCGTTCCCGCTTTTCCGAAGCCTCAATGTCCTTCTCCATCTCAGTCTCCAGCTCCCGGCTGGAGGACTGAAAGTCCGCAAGCTCCGCCTCAAGTTGCTCATACTGGGATTTGTAATGAGCCAGTTCATCCCTGTAAGAGCTACTCGTATGCTTCCGTTCGGAAGGTGACTCCTCGACGGCCGGCATCTTCTCGCGTTGGGCACCCAGAGGACCGGTCGCAAAGAAGATGTCTGGACGATACCCGTCGTCCAAAATTGGCGAAAGTCAGTGGAGACTGTACGCCAGGCTGTCTTGCCCTACAGATCGCTCCAGCCCCTCTCAAAGACTCATATGCTGTGTGGTGGCCCGATGTCAACAACCGTGCGTTTTGATAAGAGCCCCTCGCGGAGGCGGTGACGCAAGGGATTGATTGCGGTGCCCGATAATGTGTCCGTCCACAGAGAGGAAGAGAAGATCGAGGGATGTGGCGAGCTAAGATGTGCAAAGCTAGGTTACCTTCGACCCGCCTCGTGTCGAAAAGCGGGTTAGATTAGATCGGGCTGGGAGAAACCGATGTTGTTGTTTCGGTCGTCAGGGGGGCCGGTAGATGCGCTAGTCCTCATTTGGTCAGATCTGGGCTCAGCCACCCACCGCTCTTTTGGCGCGTTTAAGGCAGAGACTTTCTGCCCCAGGCATTGAAAAGCACATTAAGGCATCAATATGGAGCTAAGCCTCATTGGAGCTGAAAGTGATCCTGATCGACCTCAGCCCGTGATCTGGACTCAGCAGTCCCCAGTCTCCAGTCTCCAGTCTTTAGGTCTCTGGAGCAATCAAGTCAGAGAGGTAAGTAGCTTTATTTGCCTTTGAATATTTGCTTTAGAACCCTTTGCGAGCTTCCAAACTCTAAGAACATGTGTTTATTACCTCTAGACACTACCCTGGATGCTATGCCCACGCACGCGGTTCTTAAGATCGCTGATCATCCTGTTTGCTTCCACGCACTTGTTTACCTCCGATTATTTGCAAGCTCCATCTGTCTACCCCAGTGTTGAGGTGCATCGGCTAAACGTGGGAGGATAGTATGACATCTAAACTTACAGTTTCTGTCCCTTAGATAGATCCCCTCCAGTGAGGCTAAGGCCCAACCCGATCTATCACCATGGCAGACTCAACCGATCTCAACCTGGACGATGCGCCCAGCGACCTTCAAGACATTCCAGAACTGGCAATGCAATTGGTGCCCCCTCCGGAGGGGACATACCCTGACAAGTAAGTGCTCATCCCATTGCCCCTTGCTTAATAGGACCAATATCAACAACTTATGTCTGCAGAGCATCTCTTCTCGCCGCAGTCCAGGACCATGGCAAGGAACATGGCTACAATGTGGTTGTTAAATCGTCAAGCACGCCCACGGAGAAGAAACCTGGCCGCACCGCCAAGGTGTGGCTGCGTTGTGATCGTGGCGGCCACTATCGGCCACGGAATGGTCTGACTGAGGAAACGCGCAAGCGTCGCAGAACCTCGCGGTTGATGGATTGTCCTTTTATGCTAGTCGCGGCCGGCTCTCCGGGTATCTGGACCCTGACGGTGCTAAATGCGACGCACAACCATGGCCCTATCATCGAGAAGCCGCGACAGGTGCCTCACCACAAGGTCCGCAAGGGCCAGCTGCCAGCCATCCCTTATGATTGGCCCCACGATGCCTCATTCACCCCATACACCACTGCGCTTGTGATAATTGACATGCAAAAGGACTGTAAGTATTTCGGACTATTGCCACTATTAGAGGATCATCTGGCTGATTTTATCCTAGTCTGTTTGCCTGAAGGATACATGGGATATCAGGGCTATGATATTTCTGGTGCGCAGGCTTTGATTCCCCGTCTGCAAAGATTGCTCCATGCTTTCCGCTCTGGGGGATTCCCGGTCTACCACACTCGCGAGGGTACTTAGTGTCTTGCGCTTAGCTCTCAATATCCTTTTACTAACTCACATCAGGACACCGACCCGATCTATCTACTCTCTCAAGCCGTGAGGCATATCGGTCTCGTAATAACGCATCCGGCTTGGGGATTGGTTCCCCCGGTCCCATGGGCCGTCTGCTTATCCGTGGCGAACCGGGCCACGACACTGTTGACGAACTGTATCCCCTCCCCGGTGAGCCGGTCATCGACAAGCCCGGCCGAGGTGCCTTTGCACACACTGATTTTGAGCTCCTCCTTCGCAACAAGGGAGTGAAAAACCTCGTCATTGCGGGTGTGACCACCGACGTCTGCGTTTCGACGACCATGCGCGAAGCTAATGACCGTGGCTTTGACTGTGTCGTCTTAGATGACGGCACTGCAGCCGCTGAGCCCTCGCTACATGTTGGCACTATTCAATCGATTCAAATGGAAGGCGGAATCTTTGGAACTGTTGCCAAGTTGGAAGACGTCATTCACGCTGTCGATAATTTCAAAACCGTCACCATGAAGAAGCTGGCTCCTCAGATGACCGTCTAAGTATGTACTATTTGTTTTAGTGGGTTGGCTTTGGACGCTGGGATTGGAAGGAAATTCCCCGGCGTTTGGGACTGGAGTTATCTCTTTTCTGTTGAGATACTGCAGTGCGCATACTCGTTGCTTTTCTTTTTCGAACCTCTACTTTTGTTAGGTTTTAGCGAGCCAGGGACTTCGTTGATCCCAAATAGTGTTATTTTTTGCCAACCAATTTAGGTTGAGAACAATAGTCATTTGCACTTCTAGTTCAATTGGTTGTTTTGAATCAAGAATAACAAGCACACTTTTGTTTATATTACACCACACTAGATTATCGACCCCATTGTTGACTTGTAACCTTGTTTCTCTATGCTGCAGAGCAAGTCAAAACAATGCAATAGATACAAAGAAAGAATCAACCCCCAAAAGAATACATGTCCTAGAAACGCCACGCTCATGAACTAAAACTACCAAGGGACAGCAAGATTACAGCCATTTTTTCCCTGCAGCAGTAACCCGTGTTCTGAAAACAGGACTCTTGATCTCCATTCCCTGCTTATAGAACGGGCTCATCGCCGTCTTGACATAACTCTCATATACCTCGTTCATGAACTGGCGCACGGCCTCTTCGGTCTGCGGCGAGGTCGGGTTTGCGGCGATAGAGCTGGACGAGGCGCGTGTGGTAGATCCTGCTGTGCCTAGCAGTGAGGAGGACCCAAGACCGCTGCTTGTGCTAGTTGAAGAGGGGAGATGCGGGGGTTGGTGGAGGAGGAGGAAGCGCGCGCCACTTGGGGTGAGGAAGGCCGTGATGTAGGCTGCTGCCGGTGGGTAGGTGTCAATATGCTTCAGGTACCTTTTGCGACAATGTTAGCTTTGGAATTGGATATTTGATGTGGGGCGTGAAGCGCGGTTATTGGGCTTGGAGATTCCCTGTGTTTATGTGGCGCTCAGGGATTCAAGCTCAGGGATTCGAGCCGGTTTGCAGGAGCAACTTGAGGTTTGGAATAGCTTATTATACTTACATTCCGCCATTGGTCCATTGCGCTTCTTCCAATATGTCCAGACTTGAGTGGATGATGAACTGGTTCATGTACTGCGCTGTCTCCGGGAAGCGGAAGCGGGCAATACCATCACCACCCCCCTTCGATGTGCCAAAGGCAATGTTGAACAAAGGTGTGTCAGTGGGTGATAGAATGGTGAAGTAGTAGGACATTTTGAGTAGATTTGGATTATTCAGGGTTGAGATGGACCCGAGGACCATCGAGGAGCTGGGGATTGTGGCTTTACTAGCGGCCGCCATCACGTGGCTGATAAGAAATGTATGTATACACTTTTGATACAATTTGAATGTTGAAAGATGCTTTATAAGAGCGTGACTTTCTAGTTTTTTGAACTAGTTCATGTTGACCTTCACGCTGTCTTCAAAGGAAATTTGGGTGTGATATCTTGTCTAAAACTGATTCTTAGCTATTATATATCTTTGCATCTATAACCCAGAACTGAATTTGCTAACAGTATTGACGATACATTTGAGCTCAGTAATATAACCAGTCCAAAATATACATATATTATCAAAATATAATCAATACCTCTGAATGCCTAAACCAAAATAACCATGTGTTTGGTACTCCGTATACTTCAAATGCTCCGATCTCCCCGCAAAAGTCACCAGCACGTGACCTACTGATAACCAGCCACGGCTTTATCGCGGTCGATCGCTGTCGCAACTTTTGACCTTGACAAGCACCTCCTGCCAAACATACCAACGTCGTTGCTATTAATCTGAGCACATAAAGCCCTGGAACGGATTGGAATACCTGAGTTCCAATATGCCGGCAAATCTCCCCTACGGATTGAACCTTCCGAACAAAAGTCTCGCGGCAAAGAAACCGGGGAACGGGCAGAAAAGAAAGAACATCTTCGACGACGGCTCCGAAGATGAAGACCAACAAACTGGCGATGGTGCAATCGAAATCTCAACGATTGGAGGGTTAGAGGAGCCAGCTACGAAAAAGAAAACCCCGCCAAGCGCAGGGCCACCGCCGAAACGCAAAATTCAATTTGGGAGCGGTCCGAAACCAACAGCCAAACCGCTCAGCAAGAACTCGCTATTTGCAGATGATGAGGATGAAGATGAAGAAAGGGAAAAAGAGCAACAAGGCGCAATGAATCTTGGATTGAACCAGGCGAAATCGAACAAGCCAGCCGCCCCTGCCCAGAAATACACCAATCTCGCGTCAATGCATAGCAGCAACATGCAAGCAAAGGCAGCCGAAGAGCTCGACCCATTGATCTACTCATACGATGAAGTATACGACAGCCTGCATGCCAAACCCGCCAAGGCCTCAGTGGAAACTAAGAGCGAAACACCCAAGTACATGCAGAACTTGCTACAGAGTGCGGAGATCCGGAAACGGGATCAACTGCGGGCTAAGGATCGCCAGCTAGCTAGGGAGCGTGAAGCTGAAGGTGATGAGTTTGAGGACAAGGAGAAATTTGTCACCTCTGCCTACAAGGTGCAGCAAGTGGAACTGCGGAAGGCAGAGGAAGAGGAAGCACGCCGTGAAAAGGAAGAAGAAGAACGGCGCAAAAAGAGTGGCGGCTCCGGCATGATTGGATTCTACCGGGACGTTCTGTCGCGAGGAGAAGCACAGCACGAGGAGGTCGTGAAGGCTGCAGAAGAGACTGCCCGCCGTATCAAAGCAGGCGAGATCATCGAGGAGATGGAGGATAAAGAGGATAAGACGGATGCCCAGAAGGCGGAGGATCTCAATGCTCATGGAGCTCGGGTTGTTGTGAATGACGAGGGCCAAGTTGTCGACAAGCGCCAGTTGTTGTCTGCAGGACTGAATGTGGCACCGAAACCGAAAGCTCAAGCATCTACGGCGAAAGCAGGAGCTTCACGGCCTACTACCGGACGACCAGGTGCCGGTGCTGGTTACCAGGGTGCCCGTGGTGCCCAGCGGGCTCGACAAACCGACATGGTCGCAAGCCAATACGAGGAGCGTGCACGGCAAGAAGAGGAGGCCGAGGCTGCAAAACAAAAGGAAATTGCCGAAAAGAGTCGCAGTCGCAAGACCGAGAAAGATGTGTCCAGCGCCAAAGAGCGGTATCTGGCAAGAAAGAGAGAGCGAGAAGAGGCTGCTGCCAAGGAGAAATCGAAGGGGGTCTAAATGTATACCAAAAGGTGGATTGGATCTATTGCATCCGTGGAATTTCGGAATACCTAATCTTGCATAGCGCTGGGGAGAAACATGTACATTACTCGTGATACCAAAAGAGACCCCGACTTTGAGTCATAAGGCTATTTGCTATGGACGAATCTTAGAAGGTCCCAAGCTGCGTAAAGTCCGTAAAGTCCGGTAGTGAACATAAATATGTAACAACCAACTGCTTGCCCCCTCCCCATTTTTCTTCTTTTCTATTTACCCAATTCCTACTACCGTAACACTGGGTAAGTTCTCCAGGGCTATGGCCATACACTTCGGAGAAACCATTGCCAAGACCCCTTAACCCCGGCTTACCTCACCGACTTACCTCACATCACATGACACCACACGGGCTGAGTTAATCCGGACCGAAAGCACTCGCTAAGCCGCCCCACACAGGTCGCACTCCCAATTTTGCACTCCCAATCGAGATTCAAGAATCGCTTCATCACCAAACCACTTCCATCTCCCGTTCATCAACGTCAATCATCCAACATGGGTAAGGTTCACGGCTCTCTCGCCCGTGCCGGTAAGGTCAAGGCTGCCACTCCTAAGGTGAGTTCTCTTCGATTTCCAGCCAACGTCACTCGATACACGATTCGCAGTGGCCATCCATCCGACCGGTCTTTTTAACGACAATATTGCATCCAGGTCGAGCCCCAGGAGAAGAAGAAGAACCCCAAGGGTCGCGCCTACAAGCGTATTCTTTACACTCGCCGTTTCGTCAACGTTACCATGACCGGTGGCAAGCGCAAGGTACATATCGAATGACTCACACCCACCACGCACAAATCAAACACAGCGCGCGAAATATCCACGACCACATACCACGAATACCGCGAGTGAAGGACAGAAAGGCTGACTAGTCGCGAAATGCAGATGAACCCCAACCCCGGCCAATAGATTATTCAAGTCGTTAAAACAACCACCTGAGCCGCGATCGGCTAGTCGAGTTCTACGATGAAAATCTTCGCATGACCACGGCACGACCACGGCCCAAACGAACGAAAGCACACCAGATACGGCTGGTACTTGTACGGATGATATCACGCTTCTTCGTCTTCACTTGAATTTTTTTTTTGCTGGCAATGGGTTTTTTTGGAGGTTGATTCGCGGAAATGGATGAATACCCATGGCGGTCTGAGGATGGAAAGCTGTGGCTGGATGTGAGCTGTCTACGGGCAGTTCTCGCAGGCTAGACTTCAGAGCCACTTTTCGACTCATTTCATAGGCTGTTTCATGAATTGCATTTCCGATCCAGAGATGGACTCCACCTCTTTTTCCATGCTTTTCGGGTTATCTTTACTTGAGAAAGTACCTAGAGCTATAGAGCTTGCTCTTTTTGTTCAGTTGTATGCCTCTGCAGGGCTGATACTGGAGTTGTAGAATGCCTCTTCCATGGTGGGACTCAGCCCTATGCGGTTTGTTATGCGGTTTGTTCTGTTGGCCTCCCAACGACAATAATGGAGTACAATTCCTGCAGTGGCTGTACATCGGAGTGCACTCCAAACTACTTGCCCCACCCATACCTGTCAGAGCTCACCAGTATATAGTCCAAGTCCTCATCTTCCCAACCTTTGTGTGTCGCAGCACGGGGCCCCGCGCCACGAAAAGTGCGGGGATAGAGATTGGCGAGTCTTTCCGCTTTAGCTTGATTCAAGAGAACGTTGAAGATGGAGCCTTTGTCTCTTTTATACTACCTATAAGAATAGTCGGCCTCTTACTTTGACGACGGGGATTTCAATATCTTGATCTATTTGGCTCAAGATGATGTTAGGGACGTTATATTTATGGTGATACTACTACAATGTCTTTTTAGATATCTTCTTGGTGTTTATCGCCAGAAGGACGGAGATAACTGGCTGCAAGTCAGTCGGGAAACAAGTCTTGTAACAAGTCTTTTCTATGTATAACATGTGATGCGAGTAACTAGTTAACTAGTGTCTGCTACATTGATTAGAGTTATATCCACCCGAAGGAAATGCAATTGAACAAGTCTTGAAAATGTTGAAGTAAAAGGAAAAAACCATGCAGAGATCAGAAAAAGTCAGTAGGATTGATTTGACTTTCATGGGACTGAAGGGGAAAAAAAAAGCTCTTTTCGATCCGCAAATCTTCCTATAACCTCCCACGTGACGTATTGGTTCACATTGTACCTATCACCTAATGACAGGGACAGGCTCATTTAGACTGAGAAGTAACTAGAGATAATTTCGCATGGCTGGGAGCTCGACGTCATGACATAAATGACGGATGTTCCCGCGGTCGTGTGGGATAATGATCTGAAAACAAGGAGGCATGACCTCACCAACTCAATGCCGGGTCATCCGGAAATCATGACTTTGCGAACATGTTTGGCAATCATGATTGAACGTTCCAGAGCCGAGACGCCCACGGATCGACGGCTTAATTTAAGGTTATCGGGGGAAGCACGAGATGACTAAGGGATATTGACCAGTAGCCAACTTCAACCCTGACCTCCACATCCACTTGAGCTAAAGATGGGACCCAACGAGCAGATATCCAGGCATGTCTAATCGTCAGACAGTAGAGAAATATATCGCCTAGGGGCGATTGAGTTCAATCGGACCCGATTATCCCAAACTCCTCGTCTCTACCCCACACATTGCAATGACATCGATTGAACTCAATTCCGAGTTCTTGACCGTTTGGAATCGATTTTGCATATTGTGATACTGCAGGGCGCAATCCAGTGAAGGGTTACGTGTTAGTTGGACCATAAGATGCAAAAGAATCAAAGGTTGCAGGCTACCATACTCCGTCACGTTAACTGGAGAATAAAAGAACATTGGATATAAAGCGTGAAAATCTTGAGTAGACATCAACTGCTGGGAGATCCACTTATCCCACTCCCTATCTCTGGTTGAGCATCATCGACTTCTGATATTATGCTGTACCATGACATCGAGCTCCCCATTGCTTTCTTGGATCGGGCTGCGGGCCTTGGAATCCAAGCAAAGGCATGGGATGGCTGAGCTGCATACCGAGCATTACCCTATGCACTCACTTGTGCTTGCCCCAGTTCAGATACCACCGAAATTACTCCATGATGCAATGAGGAGAAGGATAGTTCCTAATATTATTTAGGTACCCCCGGGGCCCCAATTCTGAATCGGTTTCCTCTTTTGTATTCCATCTTCTACTTTTGAAAGCAGAACACACACGACTGAATGACTTTATTTGATTAATTTTTATCTTTACGATCCACCTACTGTTAATACATCACCTATCAATTTCCTACCTATCGACATGTTCGCCAAGGCCAAGGGGATCCTCGAGAAAAGCTCATCCATCCGCGATGAGGTCAGCCATGGCAATTACAATGGCGCGAAAGACGTCGTGACTAAAGGCCAAAGCACCCAAGAATCGACCAGCCAGGGAGGCAAGGCCAATGAGACCCTCGATAAAGGCTCATCCGCCCGCGATGAAGTCAGCAGAGGCAATTTCAATGGCGCCAAAGAAGTTGGCACCCAAGGTCAATCCACTAAAGAATCGACTGGCCAAGGAGTTCCCGGAGGAGTTGCCGGAGGAGCTGCCGGAGGAGTTGTAGGCGGAGGAGTTGTCGGCGGAGCATCGAGCAGTGTTGCTGGAATGAACAAAGAAGACCTCAACAAGGAGAATGTTCAGGAGACTGGAAAGCAAATCAACAGAGGCATTGGCCAAGACAACACCGGCAACTCTACTAGCGAAACAAAGGTGGAGCAACGAGAGATGGGCAGCGAGCAGCCAGAAGCCAGCCAGAAACAGCAAGACAGCACTAAAGCAACTCAAGACACGGGCTCTAAACAGTATGACCGCAAAGGCAGCGTGTTAGCTGGAGAGCTTGAACCCAATTACGATATCCGCAGGGGCCCCATCACTATGCCGGGCACTTTCCAAGAAAAGAACTACCACAATTCGACCGGCAAAGAAACTCTTGTTCAGAGAGGGACCAGCAGCAAAGGAATATCCAGACAAGAAACCGACAATGCTCCTCAGGTTGCCTTCACGGGGGTAGGAAGCGGCAACACGGCCAGCTCAAACCAAGGAAAGGCTGGAAAAGCCGTCGCTGGAGGTGATTATAGCGAGGAAGCCCTCGAAAAAGAGATCCACGACCATGAGAACACCAGCTCGGACGTCTTCAACGATGGGACCACCGGCAAGAAACTCTCCAAGAAATCTGCCGATCAAGACGTTGGAAAATATCATATCGACAGAACGCAACTTGACAAGCAGGGCTCCCAGCCTTCCCAGAAAGCGGGGACAGGTGAAGCCGCTGCCGCTGCCGCCGTCGCCGCTGGCTATGGTACGAGTGAAGGAGCCACCAACCAGACCTCTACCACCAGAAAACGGAGCAAGGCACATTCCGTCTCTGGGAACAACGCAGCCAGGGACCAAGATCTTACTTTCACAAGATCGAACGATCAGGTTGCTCCCACCGCAGGAGAACATGGCTATGGAAGTGGACAAGGATTGGCCCCCTCAAACCAGACGAACAGGGGAGGTGTTACTTATGCCCGTGCGGTGTCCGATCGAGGCTTCACCCCCAAGACCCCGACAAGCACAGGGTATTCTACCACCGGTGGATCCAACCAAACAAGTGGCCTACGTTCTACCACCACGGGCCAGACCAATAGCGCCTTGTTCAATACCAGCGACACTGGATCGAACCAAGCAGGCATCGCGGGCGGAGGTGTTCTGGGACTTCACCAAGACAGTAGCTATGGCCTATCCGGCAATGACAACAGCGGAGTCAACCAAGGCATTGTTGGTGGAGCAGGAACTCGACAGGCTGGTGCCTATGGTACCTCTGGCACTGACGGCTTCAACAATGGAACCACCAAAGCTAGCTCCGACACCAAGAGCAGCGCCAGAAATGAGGTGACCTCGAAGCGCATTGTCAGACAGCTTAGTGGCAGTGGCTACAAGGTCACTGTCCTCCAGGAGAAGGTTCATGCCGTGTCCCAGAAGTGCAAGACTCAGCTGGGCCTGTCTTCCAGTCAGATCAGCAAGCGCAGCCCTAATGTTGATGCTTTCTTCGATGCTGTTGCAGCTGAACGTCTCCGCTGGATGCCTCATGATGGTAGCAGACTTGACTGCAGCCTCAGATGGGCATCTAGACTGGCGTATGCAGTCGACGCTCTTCGGGAGTCCGTTGGAGTCTTCACGCCTGCTGCCAATGAGGCGGCAACGCTCATCTGGGGATTCTCTATCCTCCTTTTGGAGGTGAGTTAAGGTGGCTGGTGAACATTTTTGGATATGAATACTAACTAGTTGTATAGTCTGATATGGACAACACGGATGTCTTCGAGAGCGTCTTTGGCCGATATGGCCGGGTCGCCGTCGGTATCTACTTGCTTCTGCAGTATGAGACCGCGTACAAATCCTCTGCTGAACTCCAGCCATATGTTGCCGCTGTCTTCGCAGATTTGCTTGAGATGGTCAGCAGCACGGCCATGAGCTGTGTCGAGGGATTCAAGAGCAAAGAGTCCGATCAAATTATCGGACGCAATGTTGATGCCGCTTTTGTGACTTATGCCAAGCGCTTTTCTACCCACTGGAATTGTGTTGTCGATGCTCACACTGCGAAGCTCGTTCAGGACAGCGCCCTGATTTACTCCTCGCCTGAGCTGGGTAGCTTGCGTCAATTCCTGGGAGTGCAGGACCGCCCTCTCCAGTTTATCCTCGACTCTCGCGCTCACTCGCTTGCTGAGGGATCGTTTGAGTGGTTCAACAACACGCTCTATGATTTCAGTCTCGCGAGCTCCCCTGTGATGCTGATTTCTGGTGGCCCTGGCTCGGGAAAGAGTGCACTGGCTCAATGGGCAGTCGAAAGACTACAGGAGTCGTCTGAACACGATAGCTGGAATGTTATCCCGTACACCATCCGTGAGTTTGCCTATTTTTATATCTTGTTGAATTGCGAGCTAACCTAGTAAAGGTGCTGATATTCCTGTCGCTACTTTGCCTCTCCGCATTTTGAAGGGCGTCCTTCACCAGATGTTGGACCACTCGGTCAGTGACAAGCAGACCCAGGAGGCTATCCTGGTTGAAGTCGCCAGAGCCGCCCAAGGAGCGATCGACGGCGCTGGGGATGACGCAGTTGAAGCAAGCCTTTGGAGAGGTATTCGTGCTGGTCTTGCTACGAACATCCAGTACATGTTTGTGGTTGACGGCATCGACCAGATCAGGGGTGGCCATACCAATGCCATTGCCTGTCTTGATCGCTTCTGTGAGATTCTCTCCGAGCAGAATTCTGGATCTAAGATGATCGCTTTCACCCGGCCCCTGAGCTTGAAGACCAACTCCAACGTTCAGCAGTTTACCCTGCAGACCTCCCAGACCAAGACCGACCTTGTGGCGTATGTCAACAAGATGCTTACATCTACCGCCAACTTTGACACCCACAAGGGCAACCAGCTTCAAGCCGCTGTGTCTGCCATTGTGGCCCGCTCTCAGGGCTCTTTCAGCTGGGCTGAAATGGCAGTTGCATATGCTAAACAGCAAAAGACCTTGAGTCAGGCTGTTGCGTCCGTTCAGGGTCTGCCTCAGTCGATGCCAGAACTTATTGACTTCCACTCCAATACCCTCGATTTCAGCCAGCAGGGTACTTTCAACATTGTTTCCTGGCTCGCAGCAGCGGAGAGACCACTGCTGGTCGAGGAGATCGAGAATTTGCTGAATGTGGACCCCAAGGGCCCCCGCTACTCATCTAATAAATCGAGTAGTAGCTACGACGCCTTGAATGCTCTGAGCCCGCTGGTCATGACCCGTGATGGCGTGGTCTCTTTCGCTCATACCTGCATTCGCGACCACATCATCAAACAGGCCAAATCATCCGGTGGAAAGTCTCAGCTCAGTCTCAAGGATGCACACTACGATTTGCTCACCAGGTGTCTTTCCTCCGTGCAGTTAAGTGTGCGTGAGGAGGTTGATGTTTCGATGGACAAGCTAGGCATCGAGGAGCGCAACCACCTGTTCGACAAGTATGTCGTCTTGGAGTACACCGCACGCTACTGGTTGTCGCACCTTCTCTCTTCGCCCCTGGTCAACGATGAAGAAGAGTTCCAATTCAACTCAAGCTTCAAGAAGCTCATGCCTGCCACCGTTCTCTTCGCGCGCCTCGAATTGACTTGCCGTGAGTCCCAGTTCACTCGGTCTAGTGTCGTGGAGCTCTACAGACTTGCGAGTGACATTCGCCGATTGGTCCTCGGCGAGAAGTCTATCGCTCTGTTAGAAAGCTTGGTCCTCAGCGCACGCGTGTCCAAGTTGGCTCATGCTAGCCACGCCGATGAGACCTGCTACGAAGCGTGGAAGCTCAGCCAGGAGCTTCTCGGCCAGTCGCACCCGATTACCCTGACATGCTCCGAGATGATGATACAGTCATTCTCCGACCGAGGCACGATCACCTCTCAGCAGGAAGACATCATGAAGTACTTGATCTTGACCGACTCCGAGATCACCGGGGTGGAATTCAACCAACGCCTCAAGTACCTTGGAATGATCGTCAGCATGTACAAGTCTCGCAACGACAATCAATCCGCGTTGTTCATCTCGAAGCACTTCTACCAGCAGATTCTTCAGAAATATGGTACCAATTCGCGCCAGTCATCCGAAACTGCCGACTTCTTGACCAGTCACTTCTCGACAACTGGAAGCGACGAGATGAGCCGCGATATTGCCAGAACCAAGTATGACAATATGGTGCGCACCATGGAGGTCACCGACGAGCGCCGAATCTCCTACACTCTGTACATGGCTAAGATGTACGAGGACCAGGGTGACTTGGCTCATGCCCAGGCCGTCCTGTCGAGCCTGTGGGCTGGTCTCAACTCGCGCGATATTGACTCGGTTGATATGATGGACAAGAAGTCTAATGTCGCCCTTGTGTACTACCAGTTCCTCCGCCGCCAGGGCCGAAGTGATGAATCTGAGGTCATCATCCGTGAACTGGTTGCAGATCTCGAGGTTACTGGTATTCACTCCGAGGAGATGATGCAGCGCGTGCACCTTCTCCGCGCTGAGACTCGCGAGATGCTTATGTACAATCTCGATCGCTCCTTGTCAATTCTCATGTGGCGCTACTACAAGGAGACTCACCAAGAGTACTCGGAGGAGTCAACCGCTCTGGCGCTCTCAATTGCCCAGAGCATGGCTAATGCAGTCTCTATTCAGGATGCATCCTCTCTCTCTTCTCGGGACCGCAAGCTGCTGATTGAGCTGCTGGACGTTATCGCGGCCAGTCCTGATAACATGACTGTCACCACCCTGATCTTGTGCCACAACCTTGCCAGTATTTACGTGCGTGAGGGAGAGTGGATCCAAGCCAGTGAATGTTCGATGGCGGTTCTGCAGCATATCTGGCCCACCGTCGAACAGGCCAAATCTCACCAGAAGTTCTCGCACGAGCTGGCACCTCCCGCGGCAGACCTGGCTTTGGTGTTGGCTTACTGCCACTTCCGCAGGCTGCATCTGGAACAGGCTACAATTATTTATGAGAACGCCTTTGGTTCTTTGATCGCCTCTGACAAAGCCCCTGTGCCGTCGGTGATGGCCGTTGCCAAGGCCGTCGTCGAGTTCCACGAGACTACCTACCAGTTCACCAAGGCACTGGATTTGCTCCATACCATGAGCAACTTCTTGGCTGCTCGTCTCGGAGAGACCCACGAACACACCATCGAGAACATGTATCTTGAGGCTGCTTTGGCAACTCGCCTGGAGATGAATGCTGAGGCCAAGAGCATCTACCAGCGCATCTTCAAGGCTACTTCCCGCACGAACGCAATTGCCCCAGAGGGCATGGACGCTGCAATCGCCCTCATCAAGCTCTACGAGAAGGAGAGACAGTGGGATTCTGCTTTGAATGTTTACCGGTATCTCTGGCCGACCCTGGTTGTTGAAGATAACAAGGTGGAGGCCTATGATCATGAGCTGGTGGACAAGATGCTGGAGAAGACTTACCTGGGCTACATGTCTATTCTGACTACCCACAAGAGCTCCGACTTCTCCGAGCGGTACCGGGTTGCCTCTGAGTATGTCATGACCTGTCGCCACGTGCACGGCGCAACAAGCGAGAAGACACTCAATGCTACCTTGCTCTTTGCCGAGTTGTGTGAGTCCAGCGATGCACACGTTGACCAGGCCATCTCGCTGTACAAGTTGCCTCTGGAAACCAGCGAGTGGGTGGCTCCTTCTCAGTCATCGAAGGGTCTCGACCAGATGACTACACCGCTGCCTATCACCCTCAAGCACAAGTTGGCACAGTTGTTCGTGCGCAAGCATGATTCGACTGTTGAAGCCCGTTCTCTCTATACCGAAGAGTTTCAGCTGGCCAAGAAGAACCAGGGCTACTTCTCCACCACGACTCTCTCGTGGCTCCGTGAACTTGCCCTTGCCCATTCACGACAGGGAACTTCTTCTTCTGTTCAGCAGGGCAACGCCATTCTCCACGCCTACTCTACCGATGTGCTGCATGCTGACGGTGACAATGACACAATGGCCGACTGGGCCCGTCGGATCGCAAGTATCTACCTTGAGTGCGGTTTCATCGAAGGCGGCAATAACCTCCTTGACGAACTCCGCCAACGCGTAGTGTACAGCTCCGAAGCTTCCCCCGCAGATCTTCGCGATCGTCGCGATGCCGTGTTTGTCGCTGCCTTCGAGGAGGTCTTTGGCAGACGAGCCAGCTACGACCAGATCATGAACGAGATGAGTCGTGAGATGAGGAATTCTCGGTCCTTCTCCAAGAGCCTCTCTGGCCACGACTTCGTTCCCACTCTGGTCGCTGGCCACCAGCTATACAATCTCCAGATTAATCAGAAGCGAGTTCGCCCTGCTAATGACACCAAGGACAAGCTGTACGAGTACTTCTGCTCCAACCTGTCCGCCACCAAGGTCGCCGACAAGGAAGTTGTGCAGCAGTTCTACCAGATCTGTCTGCGTGAGGTTCACGGAGAAAACTACAACATGAACATCCTCACAACGACCACCAACCTCGTCCGTGACTTGTGCAATTCCTCCCGCTTCCAGGAAGCCACCATCCTGACAGGCGTTTTGCACTCCTTCCTGCATCTGACCGACGGTCTGAACAACCAGGAGAGCATCAACACCGCCACCCAGCTCTGCCTGTACCTGAGCGGCCACAAGGCAACCAAGTGCACTGACGAAAAGACCTACAAAGACATGTCCATCAAGTCCAAGCTTCTCCTGGAAGATGTCATGGCAACCTCGAAATCCATGGGTATTGAGATGGTCGACCTACCCTTCAACCACCTCAACGACATCATCACCCTTCTGGGCCAGTACGAGATGTTCGACGAGCTCGAAGCCATCCTCACCCAACTCTGGACCTCCCGAATCGTCCAGCGTACCTGGACACCAGACGTAGTTGTCTGGATCGGCCGACGACTAGTAGAAACCCGCTTCTGCCGTGGCAACGTCGACTCCGCCATCCAGCTCTGCCGCGCCATCTGCTACAACCTGCGCCAGGTATGGGGCAGCTGTGACCCAGTCACATTGGACATGACGAAGCTTCTCTCGGCGCTGTTCACAGCCTCAGAGAACTACCAGTCCGCAGCGACTCTGCACGAGGGAATCCTGTACGACCTGCTCAGTGACTCCGGAGCACATAGCCATGCCCGTGCGGCTGATACCGCGTCGCAGCATATGGAGTTGCTGCGTCGTTCCCAAGCTCGTCTGGGAACGGGCCAGACTTCGAGTCGGGCTTCTGCGCATGCGGAGCTGTTCCAGTCGGTTGCGGATCGCTTCGGTGTGCAGTCTGAGCAGATTAAGAATGTTGGGGAGGCTAATGGTGGTGATCAATTTGGTGTTTGGTCTAAGCCTAGACGGTTTAGTATTGATGTTGAGGATATGGAGGAGGAGCGTCAGACGCACCGCAATCATCTGCGTGAGACTAGTGGTGCTGGATTGGGTGGTGGTACTCAGAGACGTATCTCGGTACAGGCTCTCTGAGTATATACCGGGGAATTTGAAAGGTATATCTAATATTTGGATTTATTGAGTTTATGTTGGCGTTTTCGGATGTTTTGAAATATTTACAGGACCAAATTGTATACCTTGTCCATACCGCAGTTTAATGTCACGATCTATTGGAAACTATGTGCAAATAGTCACCTGTACGGTCTCTGTCCTGGACGACGTAAGACTTCAATGTTCTTATGTATTTGCGTGACTCTAGTTGGGACAATGTCCATGTAGGACCAGCTTATCCGTGATGAGCTACTTTATGAATTGGAGAGAAGTTACCTCGAAATCTAATAATGCATTATCTGCACAAGGAATTACATAGAGTACCCAATAGTACAAGGCAATTGTGCTTCCACCACATCGGTGATTCGACACCCGTAGCAGTTTTGTTGATAAGAAATACATGTATTGTCCAAGTATGCACCTACCCTTGCCCGTTTGTGCAGGACCACACCGTGGCCATGTTGAATGAATGTAGTGAAAAGCAAAAACCCAATATGTGCGATTATGCATGCCAGCCGTGAGGATTACAAAGGATCAAACGCCAGGCGTATGAAAATGATCACCAGGACCGAACCCTGGTCAAGCGGTCAATGCAAAGCTGAGGCCCATCAAACCCATACCCACAACAGCGAACCCGATTCCCATTCCGCGGTGATGGGTGAGAGCGAGTCCCTCGCTGAAAAGTTGCAATGCAACCGAAGTCATGACTCCGGCGGTGACGGCGAACATACCTCCATAGATACCCCACGAGGGACCTGTGGCATCGTCGCTACCGTGTTGCCCGGTGCTCCAAATCCAAAGTGCAGCTATGCCAGCACCGGCTGGTTGACTAATGCCTCCCAGAAGACTGGACCAAAACATTGCCTTCCAGCGGGAACCGAGGGCTAGGTAGAGCGGAAGTGCCATGGCGAAGCCTTCCACAATGTTGTGGATAAACAGAGCTAGGAATACTGTCATACCGAGGGTTGGGCTGGCGTGGTTGGTGGCGTAAGTAATGAACCCCTCGGGAAGCTTATGCAGAGCAATGGCGAGTGAGGTCTGGAGTCCAATGGAGAGGAATGCATTTTGAGGGACGTGATGGTGGTGGGGGTTGCCACCGGCAGATTTGGGACGCTCAGAATCAATTTCCTCGAGGTGACCATGATGCTCCGAATGCGGATGATGCTCCGAATGCGAATGGGATGAATGACTTGAATGTGGTTTTATGATCTGAGATGAAGAGGACGAAGAAGCACATGGTCGCATGTGGTGCTGTGCGGAGATGTTGTCAAAATATCCCCCTTCCTGTGCAGTAGGTGTATGTTCATCGCTAAGGTCAGTTTCCGCGCGCTGAATTTCCGGTTCTAGTGGCACGGATATGCTTTCACTATGCAGCGGGTCTGGTCGTGCGGTTTCATTGCCGATGGATGGCTGAAGCACTTTGGTGCATTCTTGGCCGCAGGTTTGAGAAACCCCAAAACAAGGCCCGTCCTTATCGCAGTTAGATTTTACGCCACCCATGAGCGACGCAATGCGACGCGCTAGCATTGCCCGCATGGTCTCGCGACGTCTGGGTGCCGGCTCAGTATGTTGGCTTCGTTGTACCACCGCTGGCATTGACTTGAACGAGGATGGCTTATTAGGCCGCAACAGCGGTGTTCGTTCATGTTGTTCGTTTGTATGGTCGTGGACATGGTCCTCGTCTGCGGGCTGCTTGCCGTACTCGGGATCAGGTTCCGACTCGTCATGGGTATGGGCACAGTCGACGACATGAGATGGGATATATCGGTGTGCAAATGCGGATACTATTTGGATGCCTGCGACTCCAGCTATGAACAGACCGATCAAAATATATGCAGCTGCAGCGGGGGAGAAGCCGGCGCGGGTGAGGTATTGCTTTGAGGTGGGTAGCATGCTATAGAGGGAGGTAAAGAGCTGCTTTGAATTAGTATAATTCATTGATTCCAGTTCTAGAATGATAGCTCACCATAACTCCAGCACTGAGACATAATGATGCCGACAGGAAGTTACTACTGTTGGCTATCTGGAAGCTCTTGCGGCGGGAAAGCACCCGCACCAACACATCGACGCAGATGATGGAGGAACCAAGGACGCATGCTGAATACAATTAGTGATGAAGTTTTCGAAGATTCTAGGCAACACGCACCGACGCCTGAGACGGCGCTCATCACCCATCCCCGGAGGTCGTTGGCAGACATGGCGTGGGGAGTTGGAAGAAAACGGAAACGGTGATGTAACTGGCAATCAACGGGTTGGCGGTCAACACTTTGCCTCTCTCTCCCTTCTATACAAGAAATGAAGATGTGACAATGTCCATGGATGGGGGTTTATAAGTGAATCAGCTGCATTGTCTGAGGACAGTGCATTCACCCCCAAGGTTCTCACTGCACTTTTGCACCTCGTGTCTCTCATGATTGGCATCTGGGATGTGAAATAGATGGTCTGACATCATGAATATTTAGTGTGAGATTCCCTGAGACTCTGGGATATAGAGAAAAGGGTCCAATCCCTGGAGGTTCATAAATACTGTCTCATTGCGACCGATCGGGTGATACTTGACGCTTTCTCAGATGGTGAAGGGTGCACACATGCAAGGGGTTTATGTATGCAACTGACAGTATCTGGTGACTTGAATAATTTTAGACTCATTGGACTCAAGAGATCACGAGAATCATGCTAATTAAGAGAATCAAGAGAGTATATAAACAAGACAGCCCCCCATGCAGAACAACCTTGCAACAGCAATAGTTCGGGGGTTTGCATGTGATGTGATTGGCCCGTGGCTCCCCATCGTTTTTGTTGTCTTTGCATTTTGGTTCCTGGCTCTCTCGACTCAACCCTCAGCCCTACCTAGGTCAATCCAAGGGACACTCAGCTATGTCCAAAGCAACTCTGGCCGTGATCGCCGCCGCCAGCGCAGCCACCGGTGCTGGTGTCACCGCGTTGCTCTTCTCGGGCAAATCCTCCAAGCCCCAACAACAAGAAACCCTCACCCCGACACCAACAACCCCAGGCCCTAAGGTGCCCTCAACAATCCCAGCCCCAGCCCTAGCATCCAAGCTATCCACCGGTCCTGTGGACGCAGCTGGAATCCTCCAATATGGCTTCCCGGGCCCAATCGCCGACGAGCTCAACTCCCTCCCGCTGCACGGCGCCTACGACCGACGCACCCGCAACCCATCCTGGGTCGCCGAACACATCACCCCCGAATCCCTAGCCATTAACAATGCCGACCGAAAGAAGAGCACCTTCTTCGAGGACACGACCATCCCGGCCATGTTCCGCGCCAAACTGTCCGACTATTTTCGCTCGGGCTATGACCGCGGACACCAGGTGCCGGCCGCAGACGCGAAGTGGTCACAGGATGCGATGGACGGCACCTTCGCACTGAGCAATATGTGTCCGCAGGTCGGCGAGGGCTTCAACCGTGACTACTGGGCGCACTTTGAGACTTTCTGTCGTGATCTCGCTAAGCGTTATCCCTCCGTTCGCATCGTTACGGGACCCCTGTACCTGCCTCACCGGGACCCGGATGGAAAGTGGCGCGTTAACTACGAGGTTATTGGTAACCCGCCTAACGTCGCTGTGCCCACGCACTTCTATAAGGTTATCTATGCTGAGGATGGTACCAACTCGCCTACCAGCAAGGTTGCCCTCGGTGCTTTTGTTCTGCCCAATGCTCGCATTGCGAATGATAAGCGTCTGACTGATTTCGAGGTTCCTCTCGAGGCTGTTGAGCGTGCTTCTGGTTTGGAGTTCGGCTCGAAGCTGGATCTCGGTCGTCGTCGTCGCTTGTGTCAGGAGGTGGCTTGTTCGATCACTGTGCGCGAGTTCAACAATGCCAAGAAGCGCTCTTGAGCTTGAGGCTGCAGATTGGAGAGGAGAGAGACTAGGTTCGCCTGTTGACTTCTCGCGTGGCTTCACTGTATATCTTAGAAACATTATATTTGCATGGTTCGGGCGTTAATAACCGCTCCGGGCGGCAATATCAGGATATTTTTTTATCGTACACATAATAGAAACCCGTGGTGTTTCATGTTTCTTTCTCGTTTGTTATTACACAGTTGCTCAGCACTGGAACGCAACTCCGGTCTTCTTCCCCATATTCCCACCTTTGCTAGCAAACCCAGTGCCCTCGGAGGAGATCTCCACCATACCAGGCTGAATAGCATCCTTATCCTTTTTCTTAGACTTCTTACTATTTCCATTCCCATTGCCATTGTCGTCTGGTTTTGACTTTGCCGTAAGATCTGTCTCACATACGAAACATAGAACCTGGCCATGGAGAGCAGCAGTCTTCTCCTGCTCCTCCTTCGACGCATGTGGATCGGGGATGTGATGTTCGTGGGGCGTCATGAATTTCGTTACGCACGGAGAGCAAATGACATGCCCGCAAGGCTTTGTGACTGTAAGAGATAATTAGCAAAATCAAATGGCAGTACCGACTTTCATTCCACATACGCATCGCCTTGAGCCCATTACTCAAATTCTTCTTGCAACTCGGACAAACTCTGGACACAGTCCCGTCGGAAGCCTTTTCCTCCGTGAAATTAACCTCAACAAGCGACTTGAGCGAGTAGTTATGCCGACTATCATCCGTCGAGCCAGGACAGACGGGCGTCAACTTGACGGTCTTGTTGGCGGCGATTTCATTCGCATCCGTGTTGGGCGTTAAACTCGGGACCCAGAAGGATGGGAGAGCAGATTTGCCATTAGACTAGAGCCAATTTGTTAGTTCAGCGCACACTCCAAATTGAAGACCGAAGCTCCAAGCTGGAGTCCAGCCCGAGGAACAACCACAAACCTTCTCAATCTTCAACTCTCTCCTCAACCTCTCCCTCTCCTCCCCAGCAACACGAGCCATCTCCTCCTCCCCAAGCTCAAAAACCCTCTTCCTCTTCCCATCAACCTCAACCTCCCTAGCCTTAAACTTCTCCAAAGCCTCGTCCTCCTCCGCCTTCCGCTTTTTCCCATTCACCCCAGAAACACCACCCTTATTCTCTAATCCCATAGAAACAAGTTCGAAATCTCTAAGATCCCTCTCCTTCATCTCCGCTAGCGATCGCTCCTCATCCTCCGCAATGCGTTTCCGCGCTTCATCGCGCTCTTTCTCAAGCCGTTTGATCTCCTGTCGTTGAGAGAGAAGGTCGCTGATTGCGCATTCGCGGCAGAAGAGGTCACCGTTGCTGGCGCATGCGACTACAGGCGCTCGCGCTGGTTGTAGACATAGACGGCAGGAGCCGAAGGTTAGGAAGCTGTCGCGGCCGATTGCGCCGCGTTTTGTGCCCCAGGTTGAGCGTAGAAGACCGCGTTCGTAGGAGGTGAAGTGCGGGAGGGAGGTGTTGCGCTTTGAGTGCGCCATATTGGGTGTGGTTGGCGTGGGAGGTAATGAGGAATGAGGGTGGCTTTTTGTAGCTTCTCAGATGTCGTAATGGGTTTTTGCTCGGGGGTTTGGCGGCGCGGGTGGATGGTGGGACTTGGGATTGGTGCGTTGGTTTACCGCTTCACTCACCGCTTTTATCACCCCTATCGTCGGGTCTATGAAGGGATTGTGTGCTCATGTTCCTATCGTGAACAAGCATTGACTCCAATAAATAGTCTTTAGGTGTAGTTGTTTACCTCTAGACTTGTAGACACTGTGAGAAGCAATAAAAGTATCAAATCAATCATTGTCAATCATAATTCGCTTTTATCTATCAGTGATTCCACAGCCTCGCACTCGAAAAGAAGCATAATCGAAATGAAATGGCCAAGGCATAAGTTATCAAAGCTATCAAAGCACGCCCATGAATGCAGCCAGTCATACAGATCTGATACAGCGATCTGACAGTAAATGAATAGAGCTCCCAGACGCACAAACGCAGACACGGACGTAGACAGATGCTCAAAAACCCAGACCGAACCGAAAACCCGTCACGAAACCGAGATTCACCAGATGTTAATGCAAGGGCAGTAAGGAAATTTAACTAGGAAAAGACAAAGTGAGATGCATGAGTTTGAAGAAAAGGGGGTATAATAATCGTCAAGCAGAAGATCAAGATGAGAATGGTTAGGATGTACAGAAGAAAGTAAAGGAAGAAAATGGGCGTAGAATCAAGCGCCTACGGCCTGCTCGCGTAGGTTTTCGCTGGACGGCGTAGAAACGATTCGCTCGTTAATAGATGTAGAGGAGGGAGAGGGGGAGCCGTCGTGCCTTAGTGTGGAAAGATGGCCGTGTATTGTGGATGAAGGGGAGTGAGGAGTATGTTCGGTGTCTAGGGGATCTGCACCTAGAGTCGGGGGTGAGGTGATCACTGGAGAAGCCGGGCACCCGATGTCCTCTTCCAGTTGCTCTTCCTGCGCATCCTGGAACTCCGCCATATCGTCGCTGGTGCGCACACTTAGGCCAGTGGTGGTGCTTGTTCTGCGCGCCGAGTGAGGATGTTCTGGGCTGCGGTCAGTCATAATCGACTCGCCGCTGTCCAATATAGCAGGATCCGACGCCCGTGGTTCTTCATGAGGAGTGGGCTTGCGGAGCTTGAGGCGCTCTTCCGGGGGCATGTTCTGCCATTCAGACCCGAATGTGACGACGGATGCTTTCTTGCCATGCACAGTGAAACTGGGGGCTTTGCGAGGAAGGACTTCTCCATCGCCGGAGAGCTGATCGTCCTCCTCCTGCCCAATGCTAGACACTGAGCCCCGTTTCTTCTTCGAATGAGAGTGGTTCCTATGAGCATGCGAATCACGGAGGGTGCGATGAAGGCTGCGACGGACGCGACTCGGTCTATCGCTCTTATCGTTTGCATTTGTTTCGCCTTCGGTGTCTTTACCGGGGAGTGCGTCGGGGCCGATGCCTTCATCTTTGTGTGTCGACGGGGACGCTGGCAGCTCCAGTAGACCAGCTTCCCTTAGAACGCGCTCCTCGCCGTCATCGAAGCTCACAGGCGATGTCAGTTTCGATGTACGAGATGCCAGACTAGCCCCATCCCACCGGCTGGCACGGCTGAGGACCGAGGCTTCACGCTCGAGTTTGATGGTCGTAGGATCGGGAGAGTATGACTTGGCACGTTCGGGAATGGTCACAGCGGAGCGTCGACGACCGACACGAGCAATGTCAGAGGAAGTCACAGATCCCGGGATACTGGGACGACGCAGTTCATCGTTCGAAGGTTTAGCCAGCAATCCAGCCTCCGAGGGCCGCTCGATTTGGGCCACATTAGGCTCCACGGTATCAGCGCTAGAGACGGTATGCACAATACTACCGGCTCCTTCCACACTAGGCTCTGATGTCACGGAAGGTCCGGAAAGAGAGGCCAGACGTGCTCCGTCCGACTGGGATGGCGTCGGTTCAGCAACCGACCCGACCCTGCTTTCTACTGCCTCTTCATCCTCTCCCAGGTCTCGCAGGAGAACCTGGCGGTAACATTTACTGCGCCAGATATCCTGTCTCACCCATTTGATCTTGGCAGACAGACGGCCTGCAGCCAGGATGACGCTCTCGCGGGCCCGAGCGTGAAGAGGAGTGAGCACTTGCAAGTGTCGAGCATTTTGTAGAAGATCATCCAGTTGTTTTTGCGCCACGGCGAGCTTTTCATTTCTCTCCCGAATCTTGTGGCTCATCAATTGTCGCCGCGCGGCAACAAACTCGGCAACAATATCGGTATCGATGCTGGGAGAAGGGGGCTCTATGTCCGTCGACTGGTGAGATCTTTGTGAAGATATCGAGCTTAATCGCTGACTCTTGCGGTATCGTTGTCCCTCATAATTCGTGGCAATCATGCCCTTGGTGCGCACACCAGTGGTTCTAAAGGCTGCAGCATAATTGAGGTGTGCAAGCCAGTCATTCATCTCAGACTCGGAGCTAGCAAGGAATGTCTCCTCCAACGCGTTGTGCCGAACAAAGATAAAGGCGTGCTTATGCTTTTTATAACTTGAGTCTAGGAGGGCAACTGTCTCACCGGTAGACACGATGTTGTCCGGCTTGAATTCAGCAAGGGGTGGATTGAAAACAAGAGTCCCCCGACGGCCATTCTTGACATATGCCTCATGCTGTGCCATGAGTGAGCGCACCCAGTTCACATTGCGGAAGAAGTAGAGCTGAGAGAATGTGAGAATCGCACCCCATTCCTGCCAGGGCGACCTGGCCTTCTTCTTCTTTGGGTCTTTCCGCCAAAGCAAGCCAACCTTGGCAACTTTGATATCTACCAGGCCGGGATTCGAGTCTTGTGGGCTATCCAAGCTAGCCGGCATGAATGCGTCAGGACGAGAGCGCAGAGAGATAATTTGCAAGATTCCAGACTTGGTGAAGGCCTGGTGAAGAGCGTCCATGTCCGGTGACCCCGCGGTCCCAAAATGATTGTATGTATCATCCAAATCCATGACATCCTTCAGGCTGGGGCGCAGGGATCCTAATTTGCCTTCCAGAATAAGGGAATAGGGATCGACAGGCTCCCGTGCAATCCGGGCCAAATTTTCGGAGCTAGTGCTTTTGAATAAAGTGCGGCGTGGTTTCGCCAAGTGACGGTCTGGTAGATTGGCGTCTTCGACACGAATGAACGGAGTGTATAGGATGTTCTCATAGAAACACTCAAGAATGTCCTCCGAGATTCCCTCACTGCGACTTATCTTGACATAGTCTGCCTTCTGCATCTTCCGTTTGTTGTTCTTATTGAAGACGTCGGTGTGAAGAATCAAAAGCGAAAATGCAATAAAGTATGCGTTATCCGGGGCTGTGAAGATGCCTGGGTTGCATTCGTGATAACGGTCAGCAAATGCTTGCACGAAACGATCAATCTGCTGTGTTTCTTTCGGTAGCTCGACTTCCATCAAAAGCTTGCGGATTGCCATGTCGAGTGGGTCCCCGAAGTATGAGAAGGTCCTCATGTATTTTCGGAGACAAATCTTGTAGAATTCCTCGTCTGATTGAGCGAGAGTACCCGCAATCATGCCACGGGGCAGAGTTTCCTCCAAACGGGTCAGATATGAAGCGGGTGTGTCGTTTTCTTCCCGTCTTGGAATTGCTGATAGCTCTTGCTTTAAGACGGGGGTGGAGGCGCCACCTATCGTGGGCGAACCGTGACGAGGAGAAGGTGGGGATGAATTTTGCCGCAATCGCTGGGTGATATTGAACATATCACCGAAACTCTTGCGGCCACTGGTCGAAGTGGAGGTGCGCGCCGAAGATGCCAAATACGGGGGTATAGACAAGTCGTCTTGGTTCTCGGCTAGCGATCCCATGGTAGACGAACGTCCTCTGTTCTTGAAGGAAGGATTTGATCGAACTGAGCGAGCGGAATTTGTCGAATCATTTCGAAATAGTGGTGGTACACTCGAGGCAGCGAGTCCTACGGTGGAACGAGATGGCGAGGGTAGTGGTGAAACTTGGTCATGACCGTCTGAGGTCTCGGATTTTGGAGTATCTACCGGGGGGAACTTCGATCGATTATCCACACCTCCTGGCGGCTGCGAGACTTTGGGGGGCAAAGGAAAGAGAGGGCTCCGGGTTCGTTTCAAGCGTGGCATACGGAATCGCTTTGCGGTAGTGGCACTTTGACCATCACGAGGGGAAACGCTTCGGGTGATTGTCTGGTCACCGTAGCTCTGGTCTGATCGAGAGGATTCGGAAAACCGGGGATCAATGACCGACGAGCGCTGAGAGTCGTTGGGGTGCGGGTTCCCGCCTCGAAGTGAGTTGGTTGACAAGCGTCCAGGTTCTTCGGTAATGCTCTGGGACATGGCAAGTGTTGAGTCAGTAACCTGGGAGTCGGTTGATCCTTGGCCCCTTCTACGAGGCTTCGCGGGTTGTTCCATTGATTTCCGAGACATTTCCTCCATGGACTGTTTTCGTGACGAGGGTCGAAAGCTGAGCTTGGGTCTCTGTTTCACGGGTTGATCAAGCTCGTGACTGGTCGGGGCGGTAGTAATAATCTTGGGAGCTTGATCCGGCAGACACAGTTAACCAATCCATCCTAATAAACATTGGGGGTTGTCAATGTTTTACTTACGAGGTAAGGAAGGGACCGGGGGAGTATCCTGGCCTGCGTTGGTGTAGGACTTGGATAATTGGGGGTCAGATGCATGTCGTAGTCTCATAAAGCTGAATCGCTTGTGGCGTGAGCTGGGACGGTCCGCCGCGGATGGTCCTGCGAAGTCCGGATGAGCTCCCGCATGGTTTGACTCGTTGTCATCCGGTGGCTGAAGTCCTGTATTTACTCCTTCTGGCAAGCCGGATGAGCGAGGAATTGACTCGGATAGTCTAGGTTCGGCGGGGGCGTAGGGACGAGGAAGGTGTTCACTGCGACGGGATTGGCCTTGAGGCTCCATGGTGCTCTGCCTCTTGCCATCGGCCACGAGACGCAGTCCTTTCCAATGCATGGTGAAGGACAGAGCGTTAGGACAAACCCAAGCTAATGATCCATGAAATGTAACACGTTTAGATGTGAATTGAAATAGAAGAGGACATTGCCCAGGTGGATCCAGACGCGGTGGGATCTGGAGGTCAGCCCTCGCAAAAAGGGGAACGCCGGAAAGGGAAACGTTCTAGATTTCTTGTTTCTGCCGACACGCGTATTTTGCTTTTTCTTTTTCTTTTTCTTTTTTTTTTAGATTCCACACAAAAATAGATAGAAATAAGAAAGATAGAAGAAATAGAAGAAACCGAAAAAAGCTAGAGGGGCAAGGCAGACGAGTTGGAACCTAGGTCTGAGCGTCGGGTAATTGACCGGGTTTATGTATAGAGATTAAAAGGATTTTGAATGTATATTAAAGAATTAAAGGTAGTTAGCTTCTATTTAAATTGTACAGATCAGATAGATTAATAGATCTTCAAATATAATCAAATCATTATATTCCTATAACGTTGGAGTATATCGAGTAGAGTATAATGTACTGGCCACTGACGTAGAACAAAATAAAGGTTGCATGTCATCTTCCTATTATCCGGATATCAATGGATGTAATTTCTTGTTTTAACATTCTACTCCAACTTACATATTAGCGTCACATCTAACTTAATACTGACTTTGATACATACTCGTGGATTATATCTGCCCTTATCTCCCCCGAACGCTTTGTCCCCGCCCTTTTTTTCTCTTCTCCGCATTCACAGATATCCCTGTGAACCTCAGGTCTGACTTGAGAACGCCAACTCTCCCTTCAAAGCCGGTGATCGTGACTCGGCATGCGTCTTTTTCTCCCATATTGGTCGCATCGACCTTGCTCCCTCTTATCTCCGCCGTCCCCGCTGGTTCAAGCATCACCCCGCCGCCACCTCTGCTGCCTTCCCACCTCACTCATTCCAACCCACGCCCATGGGCTCGACTCCGCGACTGGGTAATTGGCTCGATATGGGATGTTGATCACAACCGCTGCTCTTCAAAACATTCACCACCGTCAAATATTCATGATCGATATGGCAGTGATGTCGTCCTCCGCTTTCATTTGCGCCAGCCAGACGAGGGAGAAGCATTGGCTTCCGCCTCGCAGGTGCTGTTTTTGGACATTTGGACCATAACCTCGAAGTTCGTAGATATTAGACTTGCAGATGATATGGTGCGCTTTTCTTTTGAACGCTTTGCGATCATTTCACTAATTATATCGTTAGATCCCTTCCCTGTTGGACCTACTACCTTTAACACTCCGCACCTCCTACACTCCCCTCATCGACAACCTCGCCGATGAGATATACGCTTCTTACCCCTCACGCCACCGCACTGACTCGGACTTCAGATCAGGAAATGCACCAGGTGAACTGAAGACGATATCGAACGGCGACCTATTCTTCCAAGAATACCAGCCGCTCTCCGTCATCACGCAATGGATGCGCTTGATGGCATCAATGTTCTCCTCGCACGTACATATGACCAGCGTGGGAGTCAGTTACGAGGGTCGCGATATCCCCGCATTGCGACTCGGCGCGTCAGAACACACATCGGGCCCCCGCAAGACAATCGTAATCGTCGGCGGTACTCATGCCAGGGAATGGATCAGTACCTCCACGGTAACATATGTCGCATACAGTCTCATCACCCATTATGGCTATTCGCCCGCAGTAACACGGTTGCTTCAGGAGTACGACTGGGTCTTAATCCCAACCCTCAATCCCGACGGATACGTCTACTCATGGGAATCAGACCGTCTGTGGCGCAAGAACCGCCAGCCAACGGGTCTTCCACTGTGCCCGGGTTTTGATCTAGACCGCGCCTGGGACTACGAGTGGGACGGCGAGTCGACTCGCTCAAACCCGTGTTCAGAGAACTACGCTGGCGCAGAGCCCTTCGAAGCAATTGAATCGCAGCGCCTGGCGCAATGGGCCCAAAACGAGACAGTGCATGGTCGCGCTGATATCGTAGGCTTCCTCGACTTACACTCCTACTCCCAGCAGATTCTATATCCTTACGCATACTCCTGCTCTTCCGTACCTCCCACCCTCGAGAGTCTCGAGGAGCTAGCGTTGGGTCTAGCCAAGGCAATCCGTCAGACCTCCCATGAATCATATGACGTTACCTCAGCGTGCGAGGGGATCCTCACTAACGGGATTACCTCGGGCGGCAGCGCGTTGGATTGGTTCTACCATAAGCTGCACGTGAAGTTCTCGTACCAGATCAAACTCCGCGACCGCGGTAGTTACGGGTTCCTTTTGCCCTCAGAGCATATTGTTCCTACGGGCAAGGAGATTTTCCATGCTCTGTTGACATTCGGCAAGTTTGTCTGGGGCGAGGAGGCATTGGACATCAGCTTTGAGGACTTGATGGGTGATCAGATACCTCTAGCTGAGAGTCTGTAGGCTTTGTCCTCTTTTGATGATTGCATGTTGAGTTTACGAGCGAATGTCCTTTAATTACGGTACTTCTGGTGTTGCAGGGTCCTTGTACAGTATGGCTGTTTGAGCCTAAGAATGTAAAGAATGTAATTCAGAACATCTTCCCGTGTACCTGTAGGCACTTTGTTTATAGAGTAGGAGACTAGGTCTACTATGAATCTTTCGGGGCGGATACCGAGATGAAATACATATCTGATCTTCAATAAGAAGCTGACAATCAGGGATCTTACGGGAACTTTTATCAAAAATAAACAATCGTCCGTGTTACCATTTCACCCCACAGATTGGGTATCAAATGTTAGCTTAGAGTTACGACTCTAAGGAGGGCTAATTTCGGAGCTGTAGGATCTCTGGATTGGCAAGTTATTTCAAGAAAAAGGTTCGCCAGGAAATAGTTGCTCCTGTTGGAATATCATTCTAGTTCGCGTCTCATAGAGCTAAACAAATCTAGCTCTATTTGGTCCCCTCCTATGGTACGTTTATTCCATTTTATTCCATTTTATTCCATTTTATTCCATTTTATTCCATTTGGTTTCTTCTTACGGGCATGGCAAATATGCGGACAGCCTTCGGCAGGCCAGGACTAGTTGGCACAGTGTCACGGGATATAAGGATTCGGAGTAAAACCAAGATTAAGGTCATGGTACGTTATAGAGTGGTGTTCAAGATGAGTGTAGGCCGAGACAATCGCGAAGAGGGGAGATTGTTCGCGTCTGGAATTTATTTCGACATACGAGTGGCCTGGGGCTGGTTCTGCTGTGCAAAACGTTTCCCTGTCAGTCAGACACAGTGTTTTTCTTTTCTCCGCGTAACCGCTGTGGAATAACAGAATCCTGGTCCTTGGACTTAATTTCTGCCTGTATGTCATGGCATACAATTTCCCTATATTATACAACTGTCCAAAGCTACATTCATGGGCTTTCTCTGTCAGAACCAAGGGTACAATAATCATAAACCAAAAATCATTTCTCGTAATTGAAATATCTAAAGGTAAAGGAAGATATTAACGGCCCGTCGATGTAGAGCACGACGGCCCAAACAGCGCTCAATTTCCACACCAACAAGATCTAGGTATAGAACCCACATCAGAAAAGCCAGGAGACGAATTTCTGGTAGAACCAGCTTGCATCGTTATTCTTCTCTGCCTCGGCCTCCTTTCTGGCGAGATACAACGCCTCCTCGCGATCAATCTCGTCCTTGCCAGTGAAGAGGTCAGCTGTCATGGGGTCAACACCCTTGCAGCCGGTCGCGAACTTATATCCAAAGATCATAATGAGGTACAGAGGGATACCAAGGTAGGCGGTAATGAAGTTCTTGTAGTCAAAGTTTCCGTATGTTTTGGGGTTGTGGATGAAGACATCGAAGTTCTTAGTGAAAGCGATGAGGATGCAGAATGCCAAAGCGAAGTATGAGCCCGCGATGCCGAGGGGAGCCTTGTAGGCCAGGCTTTCCTCGGGAATGCCCTGGGCTTTGCGCGCGCGCACGAAGTAGATGTGAGTGACCAAGATGGAGATCCAGGTGAGGAGACCGAAGATGGTAACAAGGTTCACGAAGTACTTGAACACGGTCCTGGAGTCACTACTGACGTTCATGTAGCCTATCAAGGCAATCACGGCTGAGATAGCCAGTGCGGGGACGGGAACGCCGCGACGGTCGGTGCGGGCGAAGATCTTAGGGGCTTTGCCTTCGCGGGCTAGACCATAGATTGTACGGGTAGCGATGTACAGATCGGAGTTGGCTGCCGAGAAGACGAAGAGAAGGATACAGGCGTTCAGGATGTGGGACAGGACCGGGATGGCGGCGAGCTCGACGGCGACGACGAAGGGCGAAGCTGCGGCTGAGCCCTTCTTCGAGTTATCGTCTGAAAGAGCGAAGAGAAGACTTGGGGAGTTGTATGGAACAAGTGTGCCAACTAGAAGCACGCTCGTGACGTAGAAGACCAGGATTCGGTAGAAGGTCAATTTGATAGCGCGAGGGATCGTTTTGCGAGGGTTTTGCGCCTCGCCGACTGTCACTCCGACCAGCTCAGTGCCCAGGTAGGCGAAAGTAGCGGACACCATTGTGGACCAGAAAGCCAAGAATCGACCGGGTGCTCCCTCCATCTTGTAATGGTTGAAAGCACCTGGGCTCTTCCAGTAGCGGAAACCCTTACGGTCATGGTCTGGTCCACCACCAAGCATGAGAATGAAGGATAGGAGAATGATGCCGAGGATGACAACGACTTTGAAGGAGGACAGCCAGAACTCGAATTCACCAAAGAACTTCACACCGAAGTAATTGATGGCGACGACAATTACCAGGAATATGGTAATCCATACTCCAGCGTTTACCTTCTCTGTGGGTATCCAATATGATATGACCAGTGCGCCGGCAGTCATTTGATTCGGTGATAGAATGATATATTTGAACCAGTATCTGGATTCGTGTGAGCGAGATCATGTCGAGGGGAATGGATAGTACGTACGTCCAACCGAGTGTAAAGCCGAGTGCAGGGTCAACAAATCGGACGGCGTAACCAGTGAAACCAGAGGGCAATGGCAACCAAGCCGCCATCTCTCCAAGAGCACACATAACAAGGAAAACGATGAAACCAACCCAAGCATAAGAAATGAGAATGGCACCGGGCTATTCAAGTTAGCAAGGATATTCAGTGTCAATTTCGGTGCAAACACTCACGCCAGCCCTAAACGAAATTTTGTTAGCCTTACATCTCAGGGTGAAATGTGTATGGAAACCAAACATCACTTACTTTGCAAGAGCTTCTCCCGTTCCAATGATCAAACCAGTACCAATAGCACCACCGATGGCTGTTCACTGTCAGCACGTGCTCATTTCCAACCAAGAGCTGCACCTACCAATCATAGTAATATGTCTCGCCTTAAGCGCACGCTGCAGCTCAACATGGTTGGGGTCATTCAGACCACTCTGAGCCCCTTGTTCAATTTTGCCATCTTCACTGAACTCCCTTGTGACAGCGTGGTCCGGGTATTCCTCGGTCTTGATGGACTTCTCCATTGTGTGTTCGACGCGCAGAGGTTTGCGCTGACGAGGAAAAAGCCCAGAGAAGAAAAATAATCCCAGATGTAAGATCAAGAAGACGAGGGGGATGAGGAGGGATTAAATGGGAAGCTAAGAGCGGAAAGTACACAGCCCTGGAGAAAGATAAGCAGCAGGGAAAGCAAGATGACTGGAGGCTTGAGGGAAAAAAATACAATCAAATAAGATACGAGACCTTGGGAAGACCTCGGGACTGGCTTAGCCAAGGTTTTTTTTCATGGGGTAAAATAATTTAAAACACCTCAGACCACACATACACAGTTCACTTGGCTTAGAATTCTTCCTGAAAGGGGTTGACTGTTTGGGGTTTCCGGGGAGTACTGGTACAACAAGGCTGTGTTCATGAAATAGGGCAGTGTTTCTGATTTTTAATGAGGCTGTAGATCTCTCGAATACAGGGATGTTGTGGACATATAATGGAGGTAATCACTGTATACAGATGTACTCTCCCCTGTATCAGATATGTCTAATTATCAAAGCTTGAAATGTAACAGATACTACAAGGGAACACAAAAGAGTAAAGCGGAGACATTGGCGCCAAGATCGGACACTATGGGCCTCTGCGGGGAGCGCTTTTCATCAGCATTCGCCGGATAATTTTAGGTTGCCCCATTCCCCCAGATTTTCGTTGATATGAAGCTTTTTAGTCATGCACATTTGATATGGATGTTAGAATTATAATGTTGACTTGTTTTACAGAGCTGATGTCGATCCAAAAAGACACAAAAAGAAAACAAAACCACATATCTTTGACTCAGCCACCCGACTGATAGCCCCCTTCGCAATAAAAGCCCTTATCAAGCCCAACCTTAAACAGTATGTGTAGCCATCCATTGCCAAGACGGAATTCCACCTTGGCCCGTGAACACTAAACTCAACCCGGGAGAGATGCACTTTTTTGAGGCTGGGCATCTGTGCCAAGACCATTCGCGTATGGTGCAGCCAATCCTTATCTCTCTTGGCGGGTGCCCGGATGCTCAGCGCGGTCTGCTCGTATCAAGGTTAATCTATAGGGGAAGTTTTGGCTAGCGGGGGTTGACGCGGAATATTTTTCTGGAAGGTTTTTGGGTTGTGGCGAGGACTTGGTAGGATTGCCCCGGTGGCTTTGGTCAAGGCTGCACAGCGTAAGATAAATACGAGGCGTCAGGGCGCGGAGTTTCCTCGATCTCTACTCTGTACTCCGTGCCCTACAAAGTATATTTCATACATACCCCATAATTTCGCCGAAGATGTTGATCTTTTTGGCTTCTTCGATTCTTTGACTCTGCATGTGTCGACAAATTGTCACAGTGCTTATCTTGCGCTTGTTCCTAGGTTACAACGGTGGAGATGCCCAGCCTGAATAGCTAATTTTCAATCAGTTGCGCCATTTCTTTGTACTTTCCTGTCCACCGCTGGATGTTCCAATAGGTCCCTAGGTATAGCTCTGAGACATAGTCCGATACAGGGAAAAAAACCCCAAGGCTGCCATCGAAGTTGGAGCGGCTTTAGGAGGAACGCCCGGAATACCTGAAGTCCACACAAGACATTCTCGTTTTCCGTTGTGGACTCGGCTCTGACAGATAAAGTTTATCTTGAAGTGATCTCACGTGGCTCTGAAGAAAGGTCTAATAAAGGAGGAAAACACTAAGGCTGGTATTGAAGTTGGAGAAGTGCTAGGAGGAAAGGCTGGGACAGCTCCTCTTGTTGGGCTTTCTGGCACCGACGATTTGAACAATATGGAAAATTGGCGAGTCATCGGTATTGAAGACCTAAAGTATATATAAGACATTCTAGTCTTCAAGGGTAGACTCGGCTGTGACAGATAAACATTCTCTTAAAGTGATCTCACGGGGCGCTGAAGATACACGGCTAGTATTTCGGCTCGGCGATCACCCGAAGGATCAAGGATCGAGCTAAATGGTCACAAACAAGGCGTCCAACTTCAGAAGTATGAGGTCTCAGAGACCCTCCATCCGAAGTGGAAGGCCATAACATGGAAGTAGTGCTTCCGGGGATATGATTGATAGCTTAGCTGAAGAAAGAATATAAGGGCATCCAGAACACAGAGAAGCAGCAAGCGAAAAATATTAGGGAGGCAGTAAAAAGAGTTTCAGAAATGGAAAGACTGAGCTAGTCATATCACATACCATGTTGTAAAGTGATACTATGATCAAGTCGGGGCCGACTCAGATATTCAGATAATGCCAAAGATTGTAGTAAACAGAAAATCGCGCTTGCTGGGTGTTCATCCAGAATAATCGAGCAAATTAAGCTCAATTTGGGTGATGGCGATATGATCTAGAGCATGCATAGGTGACATGGAAGGTGATAGCCCCCAACCAACAACACATATACAAGCCAATCAGGCTTTAGTTGGGGTCACACCGATACAGAGAAGGAGGCTCGTGGGAATTGGGCAGGATTCAGCCTCATCAATATACCCGGAGAATCGAATCTACCGGTTAGATCGGTTATTCATTCGTCCACAATCAAGAATCACAGATGCAGGTTGCGACCCGCAGCGCTTCGATCCATGGCTAGCAACGTGGCTTTGGAAAGGCGAATTTATGTTACCTCATAAGGACTCACATTTGAGGGGGTGTGTAGCCACTGTATGCAGTTCTAGCGCGGTTGGCTTGAGAGAACAAAGGGTTTGGCTGGGTTCTGCCTCTCACGTGTGAGAATCAGCCGCTGTGTTCAGCCTCGTGGGAGCGACGCATATCCCGGGTTGGGTTTAGGGGGTGGAATAGTGGCGGTGGGTCTATGTTGATTCAGTTAGGGGGACTGAATGGAAGGGGGATGGCTCGTATTTACTTAACTAGGTGGCACCACCGAGAAGACATGCACAATGGCGACCCCTGTCATTCGACATTCGACAGAGTACAGTTCATGCTATGGAGTACACAACAATGTGTATGCAGTGACCGAGGAAAGTCGAGCCAGTCAACATCTCATAATATCCGCTGTTGCTTCAAGGCTAGTGCAAGCTACCGTTATCAAAGCAGGTTCCTGTAAACACGTCCGAAGCTAGCAGCTGGGAGACATTCTCAGCCTGTCGATGAAAGTCAACGTTACCAACACCCTGGATGGTGGAAATGTGATTGAGGTGCTTTAGTGGGGGCTATTTGGTCTACAAATCCAATGTCTTGAAAATGTGCTGTGGCGTGCATAAGTGCGTTAGGGCAGCGATCAATGGAGGTCGTTTATTGGGTGGTGAACGCCGCAGCGGTTACAAGTATTTTTATATTTTTATCGCGCTGATCGGAGGATTGTGATTCGTGCAATTAAGGTGGAATTTACTATCATTAGAAATATGAAATAGTAGTTAATTTGACTGTTTTCCATGTTAAGACTTGAAGAGATGCGGGGGAATTGATGGTTGATTCTCCTGTCGTCCCCTATATCAGGGGTCTGGTGGCAGTCGAACATCTAGAATCATTCAACTTCCAACTCTTCAACCAAAAAAGGGGTTTCCCCTAATTTGTATATCTCAAATCAATTAACCATCATCATGGGTGTTATGCGTCTCCCCCGCCCAACGGGCATCTATGTCCCCAACTCACCAAGAACCCTCACCAACGAAATGATCTCTCCACCACTCTCTCCAGAATTCAGCTTCGATTCCGAGACCGTCACACCTTCTCTCCTCCCAGCTCTGGAATACATCTCTTCCAAACTCCAACAAAGAATGATGCACGTCACCCTCCTCATCGGCCGCGGAAAGCCCTACCCGACCGGCCAACCCTCCGACCTAATGATCATCCCCATCCACCCAATCGAGCCGCAAGCATGGCGAGTACTTGAACGGGCCATCTTCAAAGGCTCGAGGAAGTTCTCACTCGGCACCAGCTGGACCGACGCCATCAGCCGCAGCCAGTATGAGCGGCAGGCAAACGATCACCTCGTCAAGCAATCCATCCTCCAAAACGAAGTCATCTTCAGCCAGGAAGGCCTAACTCTCCTAAACATGGACCGTATCTATACCTTCAAGCGTCGCATGTGTATCCTCTCTACCCGCCCCTTCTCCCGCGACGACGAACAGTCAA
The DNA here is from genome assembly GCA_028974045.1 of Penicillium cf. viridicatum. Taxonomy (NCBI): domain Eukaryota; kingdom Fungi; phylum Ascomycota; class Eurotiomycetes; order Eurotiales; family Aspergillaceae; genus Penicillium; species Penicillium cf. viridicatum. The sequence continues at coordinate 667,888 of JAPQKQ010000007.1, read as the reverse complement.
TGTCATCCTGCGTCCGCCTACTCCACCGCATCGTGAAGGATTTTTCCGGTCGCCCCTTCAGCAAAGCTTTCTTCCACCGCGTCTATGAACAGCTCGATGTCCCCGATGAGCAGCTCACTGCCGTCGCAGTTGCGTACAAGAATGTCCACAACGAGGACGCTATCATTCTTCCCGTCCAGGCAAAAGCTCCAGCTCCAGTTCCAGCGCCAGCACCAGTTCCGGCCAAAGTCGAGCCCGTTGTTCCAGTCAAAGTTGCAGCAAAGGTCCAGACGAAAGTCCAGGCAAAGGTTCAAGCAAAGGCTCAAGCAAAAGTCCAACCGAAAGCTGCCGAGAGAGTCATTTTGAAGCCAAAGGCTGATCCCATCCCTATCCGGGTGAAGGCCGAACGCCCTCGTGAAGTGAAGAGATCGCCCATCCAGACTGTGCGCGGTCGGAGACAGCCTCCGCCGTCGAAGATGCGGGGCCACAATAAGCGTGGGCCCAAGACGCCTCTTTCGGCGTCGGATGTTACTCCAATCACGCGGAATGAGTGGAATATTCTTGTCAGCCAGGATATCCGTGTGCAGCCTAAGGTTACCAAGTGGGTTCCGTCACCGACTGTGTTGGCCGCGGCTTGAACTTGCTTTTTTGGGTCGGTTGATGTACAAAACAATTTACTGTTATATCTATAACAAACCACCAGACCTTGCCGGAAAGACTGGGTCTCGCTCACGGCTCACATTCCATCCCCAAGCTTGTTAGGTTTAATTGAGCTGGACCATGAAGACGCAGACGAGAACTACATCTAGCCCGTGTTGCTAGAGTATCTCCATGTCTTCCCCGTATCTGATTCCATCCATGTTGGGCCTTTATAGGCCATTTTGGTGAAGGACAGATTGACCTTGACATACCGGGTGCAAGAAAGAACCCGGTCCCTGGACTAGCGCCAAGGACTCCTTGGCATCTTGATGATGATATGATAATGATTTCAAAAACTTCTAATCATGGATGGATCTTGGCAGCAAATTTCAAATGCTGCGATATTCAATTCACCGTGTATATAGTTCACTTCATTGAAGATGTCCATACAAAATTTTAATGAACCAATTAGAAAACATTCAAATATCCAAGTATCCATGGATAATCACAACCAGCCAACCAACCCGAAAACAATCAAATTATCCACAGCCCTATATAAACCTTGGAATGCTGTTGAGATGAAGCGGCATCCTAGTTTGCCGAGCAGCCATATGGCCCCGCTTAAACTCGGCGACCGGCGAACTGACCTAGCTACGCACCCAATCACAGACACGGGAAATGATTTATAGTGGGTATCGAACATTTAAAAAAATTAAAGTATTGAAGCTATTAGCAAATGAGAATCCAAGCTGTGAATAATCTTTGGAGGTTTCCTATCAGCATCGGAACTCGCCGCTACTCTACATAGCACAACACCGTGGGATTTTGGATGGGATGTGGATATTCATGACATCTCGAACACTCCGGGATTCGGCTAAATCATGCAGAATCCTCCATGTGCACATACGGGAAGGGAAGGGTTGCCCGAAAGGACATCCCAGGCTTGAATATATCTGGATATATGTAGGCTTGGCAGAACCGGGGCTTGGCGGGGTTATCTAAAAGTTTAAGAGCTGCAAGCGTATAGGAACCCCTCTTCTGTGCTTTTTTTTTACAGTCTTTTAAAGATCATCTCTTTATATCTCCAAGAGAAATTTAGATATTGTTACAGAAATTATTTGGTCTGACGATATCCATTATGTCGGCATTCAATGAGCCCGCAGATATAGACTCGCGCAATCTAGACAGCGACCGCAAATGGAGTCTGCAGCCTCTTCTTCGCAGTGCTGAGCGCTCGCATAGCAAGATGCCCGGTATTAGGAAGATTCCTCTTCGCGCCATTGGAATTATTGCGTTTATTGCCTTGTTGAATATTATAGTTTGGGTGGCGGCGGCTATTGTGCTGGTATGTTTCGATATAGGTTGTGTGACATTGGATTGATTCGCTAATGCTTATATAGAGTTACCATCCGTGAGTTTTTATTGTTGGATATCTTACAGTTTGATTTTCATTCCATATACTAAATTCCATGAAATACAGTTCGCTGGTTTCTACAGCTGCCCTAGCCTATTCCCTTGGATTGAGACATGCATTCGATGCAGATCACATTTCTGTATGTCGAATCCAGACTGGAAATAGACCAAACTATTGACAATGCTGTCTGTAGGCTATCGATCTAATGACCAGAAGACTCCTGGCAACGGGACAAAAGCCCGTTACCGTAGGCACGTTCTTCTCGCTTGGTCACTCAACGTGAGCACAGTCACCTCATTCTATGTCAAATAAAATCTAACCGTGTCCAGAATCGTGATCATCACATCTATTGTCGTCGCAGCCACAGCAGCAGCAGTCTCTGATCGCTTCGATAGCTTCAGCACCGTCGGTGGAATCATTGGTACCTCCGTCAGCGCCGCCTTCCTGATCTTGCTTGGTCTTATGAATGCGTACATCTTGTATAAACTCGTCAAGCAGATGCAAAAGGTCTTCAGTCTGCCCGAGGGCCATGAAGATGAAGCGTGGAAGATCGAGGGCGGAGGAATCCTTTTCTCGGTCTTGAAGAAAATGTTCAAGCTGATTGACCGGTATGTTCTTTGGTCAAGCTATTGATGTTCTGCATGTCTGACGGTGTCTATTGTTTAGTCCATGGAAGATGTATCCCCTTGGAATTCTGTTCGGTCTTGGTTTCGATACCTCCTCCGAGATCGCTCTACTTGGAATCTCATCCATCGAAGCAGCAAAGGGAACATCCTTCTGGGTGATTCTCATTCTCCCGGCTCTATTCACAGGTGTGTATCCTATACAGGCCCATCAATACCCTCCGGCTCTGACTAACACCTCCCAGCCGGTATGTGTCTCCTCGACACAATCGACGGAGCCTTGATGTTCGCCCTCTACATCCAACCAGCGGCCAACTTCCTGCCGCAAAAGCCAACAAGTACCATCTCAGACACCTCATCAACAGCCACAGATCCAGACGAGCTCCCGCAATCGCACAACAACCACCGCGACCCAGTCGCATTCCTGTACTACTCAATCGTGCTGACCACGCTAACTGTCATCGTGGCTATTGTGATTGGTGTGATCCAGCTGCTCAGTCTCATCCTGAACGTCACAGACGCCAAAGGCAAGTTCTGGGACGGTGTCCAGGTTGCTGGGGACTACTACGATGCTATTGGCGGTGGTATTTGTGGTTGTTTTATTGTCTTCGGTCTGCTGAGCGTTGTAGTCTACAAGCCATGGCGCAGGTGGATGGATCAGCGACATGGAAAGAATGTCGTCAATGATGTGGAGAGGTATAGAGATGATGATGTTTCTCCTGGTGATGCTCCTGGTGCCGGTGTCATTGTGAGTGAGACGACCGGTCGTACTCAGCACGACGGTACAGCTACTGGAGTTGCTGGGAAGGGGGGCTCGTCTCGCGTTGCTATCAAGGAGACTGGCGAGCCGAGACTTGAAGACCACATCGTGTAGGTGTTGCTATATCCTAGCTAGTATAATCTAATGATATTCTTGAAATGCAAGTGTTCTTAATATCTATCTATCTCTCGTGGTGTAGACTCTACAGGTGTAGGCACCCAAGTAGGAACCTTCCAAGCAGGGAAATTAGCATGTACTACCTGAAGGTAAACCTTCCAAGGTAGGAAGGTGCGGCTCTGTGGGTTTACCCTAGCTCCTTCCCTTTGGGTCAAACCTGGTCACCCACCGCAGTTTCCCCAGATCCTTAAGCCATTGGGAAGGTATAAATACCCCCTCCCCCCCCCCCAATTTCTCCCTTCTTGTTTCTTCCTCCTTCACATCTCTTCTTTTCTCTGAGTCTCCACTTCCACTTTATAAGGTTTCACCTTGCACCTTCCACCATGGCCACCTTCCACCTTGGTCACCTTCCACTCTGGTCACCTTCCAACATGGTCACCTTCCACCTTGATCACCTTCCACCTTGACCCCCATCTACTATGGACCTTCCACCATGGTCACCTTCCATCATGACCCCCATCTACTATGGACCTTCCACCATGGTCACCTTCCACCATGGTCACCTTCCACCATGGTCACCTTCCACCATGACCACTTTAAACTACGGGCATTCCTTGTGACGTCCCGCTGTTCCTCCTAAAGGACGAACCTCGCTGACTAGTTTCTAGTAACTTTCATACCCTCCCCATTCACTGCAATCAACCATCCACTTCGATCAACCATCCACTTCAATCAACCATCAACTTCGATCAATAACTCATCCACTTCAATCAATCATCCACTACAATCAACCATCCACTTCGATCAACCATCCACTTCGATCAACCACCACTTCATTCATTCATCCATCCACTCAAATCAACCACATCACCAGTCTGACCGTGGCGGGCTTCGGCTTCAGGACAATCGGCAGACTAGTCAATCAACTATCCACTTCAATCAACTATCCACTTCAATCAACCATCCAATTCAACCATCCACTTCAATCAATCACCTATCCAATTCAATCACAACTAGTCTGACCGTGGCGGGCTTCGGCTTCAGGACAATCGGCAGACTGGTCAATCAACCATCTACTTCGATCAACCATCCACTTCAATCAATAACTCATCCACTTCAATCACAACCAGTTTGACCGTGGCGGGCTTCGGCTTCAGGACAATCGGCAGACTGGTCAATCACTCATCCACTTCGATCAACCATCCAATTCAATCACCACTTTGCTTCAACTGCCATGCTCTCCACCAGCCCTCACGTCAATCCTCGCGCTCAAACCTACAACAAAGCGGCTTCATCAATATTCTTGATTGAACTTCTTCCTACCGGTGTCTACCGCATATCCCATCCCAACAACTATCAATGCGTCGTCTCCTCCTTCCACTCTCAACGACAACGGCAATCAAGACATCGATAACAATATCGGTCCCAACATCACTTCAATAACAAGAAGCTCAAGCCAAAGCATCATTACTTGTTCCAAAGCCCAGTGATCGAGCTCATGCAGGCTCATTCTCGCCTGCCAAAATCCAAGGTCCAAATTCCAAATTCCAAATTCCAAACCATCAACTCAGGCTACCGCAGGATCAACCTCTACAGCCAGAACCCACAACACAAATATTCCACACATCTACTACAGGCTCAGCTGGTATTGTAGGATGCACACAAAATTGGCCTTTCCAGGGTTCATATCTCTGCGCAGCACAGTTCGACGTGAGGGCTGCTTCATTTCCTACATTTGGAGGATTCTTTTTGCATTGTTCCAAGGTCATGGAGGTGTGTTCACGCAAAAAAAAAGGGGGGGAGGGGGGGAGGGGGGGAAACAAATCATCCCATGTCTCATACCTCTATAGCATTTTGTTCTCACGGGACACTTCATAGAAAGCAAACCAACAAGGAAATTTCATGGTCATTGTCTAATTTCATCTTGATAACAAGTTAGTCTTCCAAGTAATTGATCAGTACCGACCGACTTTTCTTTAGGTCCAATCAACATTTATTTCCATATAGTAGGGTGATGTGTACTAGTATGTGGATAGCATAGCCTCCCGAGGTCATATTTTAACTTTGGACCTCCGCACTTTTGTATAGTTCATTGGTGCCTTAGGTGTCACACCTGTGACGTCAATCCCAAATGTCTCCCGAGATGTCACTCAACTTAACGTCCTAGCACAACTTCAGCCAAAGTCAAAATGAGATGAGATGAGCGGGCCTGTACAGGATTGAATATTCAAGGTGTCTGTCTCACTTGCTCGCCTTGAAACCAATGTCTTAAAGCATCAACGCCAGCAAAAGAATGAGCACGCTCCTTGTAACACCCTTCTCGCGTATATGATGGTTTCATATTATAGATCTATCAAAAACTCATTTTTCTGGATCTACCAACGACCATGATCGCAGACCCGACCTCCTCTTTAGGGGACAAGACAGAACATGTCTCCATCTTCTCATCCCAACCACCCATCTTCATTTTGCCAATGCATCTCTCCCTAGAGGAACTGGACGAGGTTGAAGGCCGACTGATAGATTATGGTGGGAGATTGACCTACGACATCGCCGAAGCTGGCCTCGTTCTGGGGAAAGTCGGGCGTGCGAAGCGTGCAGCACTGGAACTGCGCACCCGCGGTGTCTGGACAGAGGAGCTCATACCCAGCTCGGCTTCGAAATTGACCACTGGTAGCTCGGAGCCCCCTATCAAGCGCAGGCGCACAGATCAGTATGATTGGACCAAGGATGTACCCGTTGAGATTATCGATCTTAGTACTGAGTCTGAGGGCGAGGATGGAGCTACGAATCGACATGACACTTCAAAGCACCTGGTTCCAGAGAAAAAGGTAGAGCCAATTGAAGATTCGATCACTGTCCTGAAGCTCGAGTGGCTGGATACCTCCATCACATCCGGCAAATGTGTATCTCAAGACCCATTCATTGTCTACCATGGGCGAAAGATCCCCTCTCCTCCTCCCACAACAAAGGCAGAAAATAAGCAAGACTTCCTTCAACAAAATTCAAATCAAATCATCGAGCGTGCAAAACAAGATGCCGGTCTACCAACACCACGAACTCCCCCTGCAGACCACATCCACGCACGGGGCTCAAAAGAACCTCCTGACGGACCTTCCCAACGCCCGCGGCCAACCCTATATCGCCAAACAACCTCCGAACACGAAAAAGAGGAAACCAACCCACCCCCGCAACCAGGATGGGTCCGGGACCAAGTCGTTTTCGCATGCCTACGCTCAGCACCCTTACACCCCCCAAACGAAGACTTCATCTCGCAACTCGTGAAAATAAGAAAAATCCGCGAACTCACCCTCGACGAGATCGGCGTGCGTGCTTATAGCACCTCCATCGCAGCATTGGCAGCATACCCACATCCCATCCAGCGACCGAGCGAGATCCTCGCTTTACCAGGATGCAACGCTAAAATCGCAGACTTGTTCGCGCAGTTTCAGCAACACGGTGACTGCGACCACGCCGATGACGACGGTAACGTCGCCGCTGCCGATGCACTAGAGACGGATCCCATGCTCCGTGTTCTGAACTCGTTCTATCAGATCTGGGGCGTTGGAGCGAAGACCGCGCGCGAATTCTACCAGCGCGGCTGGCGCGATCTCGATGATATCGTCGAGCATGGGTGGAACACGCTATCACGCGTACAGCAGATTGGAGTGAAATTCTACGAGGAGCTCCAGGAAGGTGTCCCCCGTGCTGAGAGTGAGGGTATTGCTGCTGTAATCCGTGATCATGCTGGCCGTGTCCGGCCGGAAGATGGAGGTGGAGATGGTATTGAGTGTGTGATTGTTGGTGGATATCGTCGTGGGAAGGAACTCAGTGGCGATGTTGATATTGTGCTGTCTCATCGTGATGATTCCGTGACTCGGAATCTGGTTGTTGACGTTGTTGCGAGTCTTGAGGCGGAACGGTATATCACTCATACGCTGTCTTTGCATTTGACTTCATCGTTGCGTGGGCAGCAGGCTTTACCTTTTGATGGTGATGATACGAGGGAATTTGATACTTTGGATAAGGCGTTGGTTGTCTGGCAAAATCCACATTTTGATGCGACTACGGGGGATAATGGGCATAAGGGGAAGAATCCGAATATTCATCGTCGTGTTGATATTATCATATCGCCTTGGCGAACGGTTGGTTGTGCGGTACTTGGGTGGTCTGGTGACTTGACTTTTCAGAGAGATTTACGGCGGCATGCGAAGAAGGCACGCTCGTTGAAGTTTGATTCGAGTGGTGTACGAGATCGAAACACTGGAAGGCAGGTTGACCTGGAACACGATGGGCAGACCTGGGAGGAGAGGGAGAAACTTGTGATGGAGGGGTTGGGGGTAGGTTGGAGACCACCAGAGGAACGGTGCTCAAGATAAATACTGATCAGGGTCTTGGGAAGAAGAATATATATCCTTCAAAGCTGGATATATGGATTGCCACAAAGAGCATCGGATGTAAAAACATACATGTATTAGGGACATGTACTGATAAATTTATAACAAGCACCAGCTCAGATACTATTTCAAAAGGTTTCATAAAAAGGAAGTACGCTAGAGTGTTCAGAGATCTCCTAGAAGGATGTTCTCCAATCCAGCGAGTGACGCATGAAGCTTCAAGTCACCCAACCGGGTAGATATTGTATACAAAAGTAAATGTGATTTATGGTTACGAATAAGAAACGGAAGTCACTGAATCATGTCATGTTCAAGTTTCGCAAGACTCAGCTACAGCCACATCAGGCAAACAGGAAAAAAAAAAAGAGGTAATAAGTCACAGCCTCCACACCAATCGAGTGGCTATAAGGACGACCTGGAGAAAAGGAAAAGAGCATAAGGTACACAAAGATACAAATCTACCAACCTTTGGTATGGATCCATACGAAGAAAAAAAAAGAACACAACAAACCGCCACTTGCAAATGCACAATGCAGAATCAACCCACAGCGAATCAATCATCACGCTATGGGCCTAGAGCTAGCCATCTCACCATACCGTCCACGACTCCGGGTAGTATCATAAGCATTGAGAACACGCATCTGGCCGCCATCGTCGGCCTGGGAGAAGGCGTAGCCGCGCTGCTTGCGCATGCGCTGGACCTGGCGGACCTTCCGGATGGCTTTTTGGAACTGCTCCATGCGTGGACGGTAGTCCTGGACGTTGTATTTCTGGATTTCCTGGACGTGGTGGTATTGTTGTGGGTAGTACATACGCTTGGCGTACTTCCAGGCATAATCACGTAGAAGACATATACAGGGTAGGACGATGGCCATGAGGTAGAAGATGGGGGACTTGAAGAGCACGGGGATGGTGCCGTAGTATTCTCGCGAGAAGCCCAAAGCCGGGGCGGCGTAACCGTATGCCGGGAGGAAGATCAGCCACAGGGCCATTGAGCCTGGGATGGCAATGAAGGTGTATTTGGTCCAGATGTTGGTGATCAGAGCGGCTTTTCCGAGGACGGTACCCAACACGGCGGTGTACAGAGCTTCACCCCAGACCCAGTGGCCGGCGACATGGCCGTCTGACATGGGCAGGTCCCAGTAGTAAAGCAACTGGGAGACAATGTAGAGGATGAGGGAGTGGAAGAATCCATTCAGAATCCAGGCCCAGAAGCTGTGCTTCTTGAAGAAGACGCCTTTCTGGCCCAGCTGGTACATCTGTGGGTAGCGGTCCAGCAATCGGGCGGAGATGTACTGGTCAAAGATTCCCATTGCGAATGGAGGTAGGACAGTGAAGAGCACGTTGTAGAAGGAGAGCGTCCACGATTCGTAAATAACCTCTCCGGAGAATGCGTTTTGGAAAGAATACTGTAACAAGTCAGATACCACCCCAAATAATTCATCAAGGTCGAACTTACCCAGAATTGAGTCATATAGAGCGTAATATTCTTATAGTAGGAGTAAAGAATGACTCGACTGATACGAGAATAGCTCCACGCTCCGTGAACCAAAAGCAACTTCCGAAGGAACCGGAACTGGCCAATTGCGACATCAGCAGATCGTGCGGCTTGAAGACCTTCGACACCGCTGATGCCGACTCCGACATGAGCGGCTTGAATCATGGACACATCATTAGCACCGTCGCCAATAGCCAAGAGAAGAGCCTTCTTGTGGCGCTTGACAAGCTTGACGACCAAAGCTTTTTGAAGGGGAGAGACCCGACTAAAGAACATGTTAGAACGGAAATAAGAGCCTCCATAATTTAATGGCACTTACCAGCAAACAACGGCTTTGCAAATGACAGCCAGATCCAAGAAGAGCTTCTCCATATCTTTCTCCAAAGCAAAAGTCAATGATCGCCCGTCAATTACCAAAGCCAAAGGTTCAGTGTCCCCAGAGGCAATTTGGCTCTGCACGGCATCCATTTTCTTTTGCAGGCTATCACGAGTGGCTTCTGACGACTCCTCGTTGATGATGAGAAGCGTCATGTCCTCCGAGATGAGTTTACAGGACATGCCAATGTTGATTGCAGTCTCCTGCCGATCACCAGTCAAGACCCAAATCTTGATGCCTGCAGTCTGGAGAGTGTGGATAGTATCCGGAACACCATCCTGCAAGCGATCCTCAATAGCCGTGGCGCCAAGAAGATAGAAATCCTTTTCGATCAGCTCAGCCGCTTTGTCCAGTTCATCCGCACGATTGCCGTCAACAGTGGTAGCAGCCTTGTCATAGATCTGGTGCCATTGCTGGAACTCATTTTCTGGGACTTCCCGCATAGCCAGACACAATGTCCGTAGACCATCCGAGGCATACTCCTCTAGGTGCTGAAGAGTTGGTTCCACGGTAGGGTTATCGGGATGCAACCGCTCAATAATGACCGTGTCAGCACCCTTACAGTAGACGCGTACCTTCCCATCAGGACACCGGAAGATAGTGGACATTCTTTTCCTAGTAGAGTTGAACTCGCACACTGCTAGCAGTTCGTATTCAAGCTCCTGCCCTCCAGACTCAAAGATCACCGATCTCGGTTTTCGGTTGGTGAATCGGAAACCCAGCGAGGCGGCCCCATCCACCAAGGCTCCCTCGTCCGGCGATGCTGCTTGGTACTTGATCACATTTGGGTCATCGGCGTTTCGCTCAGGGATAACAGTGTGACAGGTGGCAAGGAGAGTGAGAAATTCGCGAATAGCGTTCTGGCTTGGGTGCGATTGAAGGTTCCCTCGGAGTGTTTTAAAGTCATGGATACCAACTTCAGCGCCATCCTCCACGGTGGCACGTCGATCTTCGGGAACGTCATCTCCATATTGGATACCCGCAATACTAACTTGTTTAAACTCCATCATGTTGCAGGTAAGGGTACCTGTTTTGTCGGAGAAGATGTACTCAATTTGACCAAGTTCCTCGACAAGAGAGGATGTGCGGCAGATGGCCGGGGTATCGGTTTTATCGTAGTAAATGTCGAGGTCGGAGTTGATGAGGAAGGCCTGGAAGTATTTGACGATTTCAATGGTGACGAAGAGGGAGATCGGAACCAAATTCGAATAGAGCACCCAGTACGTGAAAATGTCCATAAAGAACTGCTTTACCATTTTGACCGACCCATAGTCAAGGTACGCAAGTTGTGAAGATCTGGTTTTCCGAATAGCGAGATCACCGACAGAACTGATGACACTCAGAACGATGAGAATGCTGACAAGCATCAAAATCTGAATGTTGACTGTTCGTTCCACAGCTGTTCGCTTGATTGGGGTTGCTGTCGCATTTCGCATCAGTTTTGTCTCGTGGCCACTAAAAACCACAATGCCATGAATCCAGGGAGTGTTGCGCAGCGTTGCACCACGAAGTAGGAGTTGATCAGGAGCCAAGGGCAACTCTTTCTCGCCACCTCCAGCATTCATAGTCAAGGTGGCTTCGTAAGTATACAGACTGCTATTTGGCTGTTCTGATCGAACGCGTCCACTCAGACGACTCAAATCACTGGGGCTGACCAGATGTGCAGTCTCTGGAATGGCTTGCTTGATTTTGAGATTGGTCTCGCCGTCCAAGTTTGCCGTCTCAATGTAGCATAGACCTTCAGGCTCAGATGACGCCAGCAGTACCAAGTCGGCTGGAAAAGGCTGCTCGGACTCAACCCGAACTATATCCCCGACCACAACATCCACCCATTTTGCATCGTGGAACGAAGATCCCTTGAGAACTTGGGTTTTGGAGTAATTCAGGCCCCTATCCGACATTCTCCGTTTATAGTCCTCCACCAATTCTTTGATCGCCGACACAGCCAAGACGATAGCCAGCGGAACGATAGTTGTGAACTTATTCGTTGGTGACACATTTGGGATTTGTTGTAGGACAGCGGTAAACAAGAAGAACAGGTTGGCGTATTTAGAGAATTGCTCGAAGAGGAATTTGGGGATAAAGGTAAAGATGCTGTACTTGGCCGTCGATACGAAGTTGCTGACGAACCTGTGGGTGGCATTGGCGGGTGGGTTATTGAGCTGGATCATGCGCGGGCCCAGTGTCGCGGGATCAACCTTGCGTGCAAATATATTAAGGTCAGACGCGTGGAACTTCTTGCGTTGCTTCGATGGCGGCGCCGGAGAAGCATCGCTACCGACTGTCGCCCTTCTTGCGCCTGACTCCGTCAACGGGAGATCCATTTCCGAATATTGCGATGACCCCATGCCAAACATGTATTTCGCCTTGCCCATCAATCCACCCCCGAGTCCGAGAACGCTATTGCGCTCATTTGCCTTGCGGACGTGGTGTGAACTGGCAATTCGGTCTTCGTCCGCGTCGAGATCATAATAACCGGAATGCCCATCGTCGAAGTCATCTAAAGAGTACCGCCGATAATTGTCCAGTCCGGAAGTCTGGGAGTAGCTTCGATCTCGCGTGCCGCTGGAGTAGGGGTCATTTGAATGGAGACCGGGGTTGACAGGCGGATGCGCCGGTCCAGAAGCAGCATTATGCTGTGTTGCTCCTTGCTGTGCGCCAGATCCGACAAAGTTATCGTAGGAGACGGAAGGGCGCGGCTGTGTTTGGGCGAACGGTTGTTCGGAGTCGTCAATGTTGTAGCGTTCTAATAGGTGTTCGTCGTTCACGGGGGGTCCTTGGCCGGTGCTATACATAGGTCCGGAATCCAGCAGCAGGTCGTCATCGCGGCCAGCGGCTGGATGCGACCCAGGAGGCCTACCGCTGGCCATGATGCCGCGGGGAAGCTGACAGCCTCAGTGTTGTAGTACAGTAACAATGCCCCTGAGGCATTAATCGCAAGGCCACGTCGACAAAAAGGGCACTGCTATATCTGTCACAAGCAGAGACGATGGGAAACGGGGTATGGCGAACAAATGACAAATTTGAGGGGACTTGGACTGGAAAAATGTGGGAATAAAGTGAGAATGAAGTCCAAGGGTGGCTTAGCGGGCGAAGGCAGCAATTAAGCTATGTTGATTTGATGCGCGGGTAGGCGGTAAAGCGCTTCACAACAATCAAAGAGATCGAATCTTCGGAATTGATACTCTAATTATTATTTATAAAGTGATTGTATAGTTCTAAAACATCTTAATCTCTATACTATGGTCAAAATGCACTTCTAATTATTGGCCGCCTCTAGTCTACAACGAATTGAGCTAAGAATAGGGGGCTCTTGGCAGCCGGAAATATATTAACCGCTTTGTTTGGAGTATGGAGTACATATACAATGTCCTAACATTGGTTCCACTTTAAAGATAAAGATACGTTGTACGTTGATTGGAGAAGGTCAACAAAAAAAAAATTTAAGGATCTAGGCATTTGAATGATTTCCATGAAATCCTAGGCGCCGAGTTTACATTTACAATTTAGGAAGAGTGGTTCAGTTCATTCATCTACTAGTTCGCACTCATATGTCGCCCATCATGTGGCAGTCAAGTATCATTGATGTAAACGCCATGCGAAACTCCAGTCCCCCAATCATGAAAGTAATGGTAGTACATGCTGTTTATTCGATTTGAACAGGCCGGTCATTCTCTGCCCGAGACTCATCGGCCATGCCAATCTTCGCCCGCTTGGCCAGGTCGGCCTGGAGGACTTTCTCAACAGCAGCATTGATCTCCTTAACCTTTTCCCATGCCACATTTGTCTTGTTCACAATCGCCATGGCATCTGCGGGTGCACCTGCGTACTTCGAGAGGTAGCAGACATCGCCTGCGCTATTAATGCCAATGACAATATCTCCCTCAGCAGCTTGCTCCTCCTTGAGGGTGGCGTCAACAATGACATGTTTGCTTTCATTGAAGGTGTGGAATGTGACCGAGAGAGGCTTGTGTGTGATGTTGAGTGCGACAGGCACACGCTGCTCCACGCCATAGACTATGACACGTCCGTCTCTCACCACAGCATCCGGCCGGCGGAAGTGTTGCAGTCCAGCCATGATCGCAATGCAGGCCGCATCCGTGATGTTGCCATCGTAGTCGATAATGTGAACATCGGCTCGGATCGACCAGCAGCTCACGCCCTTCAGAATGCACAAAGATTCAGTGTCGAGGGCGTTGGAATGGCGGATGATGCGGTCAAGAGTGTTGGTGGCGTATGCCTCGATGTCGTTGGTTCTGTAGAGGTAATTGTCAGAACAAATTAGTGTATAATGAAATCGTTAGGTGGTATATACCGTCCGTTTTCCCAGGCCGGTGAGCCCATTGCACTCAGCTCCAGGTTGATGTTGAAAAGACCATCAAAGGGACGATCTTCACGCGGCTTGGTGACCTCAGCGGAGATGCGAACAATAATGCTAGAGAACCAGTCAGTCAGTGATTGTAATTTGTGGTAGACGAACAAAAGATCTGGAGCTCACTTCGTCTTCCCAAGCTGCAGCTTGACATGACCGTATTCTTCACCAAAGGAGATATTCAGAGGACGATAGTCGTCAGGCTGGCGACCATCGAGGCGCACATTCTCACGGAGCGCCTCGAGAATAAAGTCGCGCTCTGCGATTGAGAGTTGCGCTTCTTTCGACATCGTTGAGGGAGGTCTAACAGCCCCGGCGCGGGGATCAGAGATGCTTTCTTTTTTGGGCCATTTTGCCAGTGCAGGCCGCATCGTGACGGTTCGGATTATGGTTATTCCGTAGGTTGCGCCAATGGAAGTGGGATTTCTGTAGGGCGGTGAGGGGAAGGTGAGGAGAATGTTTGTGCCTGAGGCGACTACGTACATTGAAAGCTGGAAGCCATCAACGTCTCGGCACTTCCAACTTTAACTTAGCAACCACACCACAAAATGACTACAGGTATGCCACTAGCAACACAATTTGGGGATTTGAATGGTCATAGCTAACATTTTCCTAGCCCACAGACCTACTTTTGACCCGGTACGACAACTTTTCTCACCACAACTCTTCATGGACACTGACTGATTTCAACAGGCGCAAGGCAAAGAAGCCCTCCGTGGCCCGGCCTACCACCAGCGACTCCTCCCTGCGCATAAACACCTGAAAGTTCGGTATGCAGAACGATACTTGATCAGACCGCGCCGATCACTGACCTTATTATAGCCAACCCGGACAAGGCGGCGAAGCCGATGCCGACCCATCGCCCCGTGACCTTCGCGCAGAGCTTCTCCAGGCCGAAGCCGCACACTTTGCTAAGAAGAATGGCGTTCCAGTCGACCAGCAAGCTATTGCTGAATCCTCAGTCCCCAAGCGACAACTCGAAGCTGCGCCCCAAGATGAAGGCGATGGCGACATCCAGGAAGAAGACCCAGAGGCCAAACGCCGGCGCATATTGGAGGAGACGCGCGACATAGATGCCGACTCAGACGCGTCAGAAGAAGACAGCAGTGACGAGGATAGGTGGGTTGAACCCTGGATCCCGTGCCTAGGACGAATAAACTGACAAACCGCAGTGATGACGAAGATGAAGCAGCTGAGTTAATGCGGGAACTTGAGAAGATCAAAAAAGAGCGATTGGAGCAAAAGGAGAAAGAGGTATCTCGCTTTCTCGCACCCTAGACTCGATAATGGTGGCTAATTCATCACAGGAGCGTGAACGTGCAGCCGAGGAAGAAGAGCAGCGAGAGGTTGATATCGCGCGCGGTAATCCTCTGCTCAATTCCCAGGATTTCAACATGAAACGGCGCTGGGATGACGACGTTGTATTCAAGAACCAGGCTCGCGGAACAGAGAACAGAGACGGCAAGGAATTCGTCAACGTATGTTTACTTTCCATTAGCTGATTCTTAAGACGACAAACTAATTCGTTTTCAGGATCTTCTTCGTTCCGATTTCCACAAGCGTTTCATGGTATGTACCTGTGTTTGCTATTATTTTCATACATTCACTGACCAGGATTTCAGGGCAAATACGTGCGTTAGAGTTTCCTTGGAGACTTGAGTATCGGGATGTTAGTTCAAGAGGTATTTCAGCTTAGCGAATGGGTATTATCTTATGTTATTTTAACGTTGTATCAAAAAGAGCATTATAAACTGTCAAGGATTTTACCATAAAGCAATGCTCCCTATAAAAAAAATCCCCACAACAGTAGTTTCGACGTCGTATCTTCTACGATAACATTGGATAGATTTTCCCTGTGGGGTTGGATTGTATTGTAAAGCAGTATATACTCTGCCTAGGTGTACTCTTCGAAACAGTACTCCATGTACGGAGTAGGTAAGGGGGACCGTGGAATTTTCTAGAGTGATAATTTAGGTGTTTGAGATGACAAAATGTATATAAAAAAGCTCCCGGCCTCAACACAGTTGCATAGGCAGGTCGACGTCTATTTCTTAGTTCGCCAGAACCCTGGCTGGCTCTCCTTATCCCAATAAATGTCAAGCATCAGAGGCGGCCGAAGATAGAAGTCATTCCAGACACTTAGATGAGCCCACTCACACAGGTTATACGTCTCCGCATACTCAAACATAGACATATACATCCATCCTACATCTTCTTCTCCATCATCCGTCTCCCCATCATGCCATTCAGGATGAATGTCGTATTTCCTCTCTTCAGGAGTCAAGTTTCCCCATTGCTTGTACAAGATCTTAACAACCGGGCCATGCATATGATCCAACGACTCCAAGCAGATGTCATCCACGAAAAGGGCGAAGTTAAATCGTGCCCCGAAAGTGTGTTCTGGACCGGGAATGGGCTTATCCTCGCACTGCTTTACCAGGCTCTGCAGAGTTTCAGGCGTGTTAACCACCTGCGGCAACTGCTCCGCTACCCAGATATTGAAGTGATCACGCACCTCGTGCGAGGTCGCGCCATCGAACTTCTCCTGATCATCATGGATCACGAGCTGATGACTCTCTAGAAGGTCGGTTTCTTCACCTCGAAACTCCAATTCGATAGTTCGTTAGACATTTTTCTGAATCCGCTGGAGTATTTTATTCCACGCTTTGTCGTCCTTGTAGGTGCATCGGTAGATGGAGAACCCCCATGGGAGATCGGGCT
This sequence comes from Penicillium cf. viridicatum, assembly GCA_028974045.1. Taxonomy (NCBI): domain Eukaryota; kingdom Fungi; phylum Ascomycota; class Eurotiomycetes; order Eurotiales; family Aspergillaceae; genus Penicillium; species Penicillium cf. viridicatum. The sequence continues at coordinate 650,992 of JAPQKQ010000007.1, read as the reverse complement.
TCTTGAGATAGATGCCAGAGCGCGATATACGGACCCTTTCAAAGGGGTAATCTTGCGATGATGGGCCTGTAACTGACACCTTGCGCGTTATTTGATGGGCATGAAGGCGGATGGGCTTGTTGAGGATTCGTGGTAGAGAACGCATCGCTACCGGAAATGCCATGCTGAAATTCCCAATTGCATGGAGATAAATTGGGGGTCAACAACGCCAATTTTAAGTACTTTTTTATATCACATGACTACGACTCATCTGTCTCAAATGCCTAGCATGGATGCCCTTCTTAGGGAAATCGGCACTGTTAATGAGTTGGATAGCACTGGAGGATCAAACATCCTTTACCCGGGTGCTCTCTATGGAGACTCATCAGCTGATTTCCACCCGCAGGGAAAATTTGGTACGAATAGTTGCACATGTATGTTCCAGAATGCTTCATACAATTGCTAACTGTTATCCTATAAATAGAAAACCCAAGCCTAGTTTCTTCTTATACCGACCCAAGAACCCGATATGTGACCTAAGCAACTCATTTCGGTGCGTCACCCCATGAGGGGAACACCATTGGAAGAACCTCCGGGGTCTGATCCGGCCAATTGGCCTGGATTACCTTCATAAGTTCATCGTAGACGATGCGGTTACCGGCGGGAGTCAAATGCAGACCTGTATAACGAGTGAGTACAAGAAAAAAAGATGTGGAATATGAACATTTCCACGCACCATCAGTGAGAAAACTAGCCAGTGTGTCATTTCTCGGCACATCGCGAGCCCCAACCAGAGGTTCTCCCTCCTTCCAGCCAGTGGGCTTCATGAAGGCGGACCACAAATCCACTACCGGGATATTGAGCGATGCACCGACTTCGCATGCAGCCACTGCATAAGACTTGGTGAAACTGGCTGTTCTGCTTGGGAATGGGGTGTCCTTGGCAGCATCAAAGGCCTCCAGTTGATATTCATTTACGGGAGGTGGGCTGATCAGAATGAGTCGCGGGTTCTGTGCGCGTGTCGCTGGGTGCTGAATGATTGTCTTCAGGTTCTCTTTATATTGATCCAGGGGTACATGCTGGCTGTGGGTTGGAACGCATGCATCGTTGGCACCGAAGAAAATAGTCTATCGGATGTTAGTCAATTAGTCCTTTAAATATATCCGAGATTTCAAGTGGCCCTGCCATTAAGGTGGACTTACCATGAACCGCACATTAGCCGTCTGTGGCGAAGGGAAGAACTTGTCAAAGACCTTGACAGCATGGGAGGTTGAATATCCACTGTTGCTTATTAGCATATCTCAGTCTAGTATAGCCTTGGATGATCTTACGCCAGCCCGCGGTTGATGACATCCAATCTGCGACTGTAGGCTGATTGTTTTTCTCATTAGCTTTCTGACCATGCAAATATCCGGGGTTATCAGAAGAATGGCTCACATTCTTGGAGTGCAGCATGAAATGCGAAACCTAGCTCTTGGTTGCAGGCCATCTGTGTGATGGAGTCTCCGAAGAGAAGAAACTGGTCATAGGGCTTGAATGCATCCTCATTTCCCTGGGTCTCTATGGTGGCCATGGTGAGGCAAGAATATAATTATAAGATTAAATTACTTGGGGGTTTGAAATTGAAGTTATGGGGATCGGGGGGCTTATAACAGTAAACGTGGACAGAAAAGGAAGTGGAGTGGGGGGAAGTCACTCCGCGGACGAAAGGGAAATTGGTGGAGCTTCGCTTGTCAACCATCTAAGTATGGAATGAATATATTAAGGCTAGATCATGAGAATAACGGAGTATAATATTGCTTATCTAAATGTATAGAATCTCGAAGAAATTTATCCACTAATCATTTCATTGAATTGGGAGATTTGAACCCCGCATTATATACTACACAGGTCAGGAATAAACACCCTAGCACTAATATAACATAGACCTTTCCAGGTTTCAATTTTATCAAGGTACATAGTTACATGGCTATTACCAGATTTGTTACATGCAGCATCACTAGTTTGGAACCCTCGTGCACTTTAAGCAATCTCGCACCTAAGGTCAAGCGCGTGTAGGTATTCCGCGACATTCGCATTTGGATGAAAACTGGTCATTCTTTTGTTACATATACATATACATATGACTGAAAAAAAAACCTGGCGTAGAATTTCCCACATATCTAGCTCAATGTCTAGTTCGAGGTAAATAGTGTTTCGTGTCCCAATTTCTGATCTACTTCGCTCATTAAGCAAAGTTACTAGAGCCAGAAAATCAAGAGATATGGTAGACGGAGACATCGAAGTATGTAAATGCTTGGGTAGATGTAGAAGCCAAGAGCTGTAGGTTATAAAACAATCGAGATTATGCTAATGTGCAAGTATAGAAGCAATTTCCGTTCTAACATAGCATCGCTGTCTAGAAAAGCCTTTTGATGCTCAGCTTTGCTCCACTTTCCAGCATAGTTCCTCCGTATTGGGGAGGAGTAGCTGCGGGGCTACGAAGCTCTAGTTTTCTTCCGTGACTTTGAGCAGTACATGTGCATGTTATTGTACCTAAATATACACTTTGTGTATAGAGTTATATCGCGACCTCGACCCATAAAACAACCTTTGGGACTTCCTACTTATTTTATAGTAATTTTTACTCGAGAAGAATACGCTAAGAATATTTTAAGACACTTGAACCCCTAGCCACCCAAGTCCATCTAAAGGAAGTTCGCTACGAAACCCTACTTTGAATCAACCGGCTTGAATCAACAAAGCACCGAGACAAATAATAATTAAATACGCTGGCCTGACGTAGACTCACTCCATATCTATGAACCCCACAATTGTAAGACCGTCCTAGCCCGTGATTACAACTCCGCCGCGTAGAAACTTGACTGGGCCTTGATTAATCAGTAGTTACTACCTCGGACATTGTAGGTTCCAAAATTTATGATCACAATTGTATCATCATTGATTAGATTAGACTGGCCGTGGAACTTGCTCTTAAGTCTTCAAGCTTATACATGCCCCAAAGTAGACCTCGGGACTGGACCTCAAGTTAGCCCCGTGCTAGAGGGGATATTTATATATCAAGAATGTCAGACATCCGAAAGAGGTTAACGCTGTTTACCCTAACATGACAGCTTTGTTCGAGTCACACACCCGGCCCCTCACACGGTGGCGTAGGCATCATAAACCATGCCAAGAGATCAGCGTCGCATGGTGATCGGATTGGACAGCGTCTGGCACAAGGATCCCTTCAGCCGGGGCGATGCACGCCCAAAATGGAAATCTCAAGAATGTTAAATATTCTAACCTAGTTTGGTAACACAAGGAGATGATTCCAGAGCTATAACACAGACGCTCTTCGGTGCTCTCGGTGTCACGAGTACGGGGTACACAGGTATACTTATGTCCTGCCCTACAATATAGACAGAAGAGTATGCCCCTTATACTATCAAGGATGGAAATTTTGACCCAAGCGCAGGATGATCTGGATGAACAAAGTTTCTGCGATAAAGTGGCGGCATCATGTCGAATCGCGAATGTACATTCCACACATCGTTGAATAATTGCAGCGACGCTCCGGGACGCTTTGTTTCGGGGTGTTGATCGTCGGAAAAACGCGGGGATGATCAGAGGGGAATGCCACATTGGAGATAAACCATCAAATCACCAGCATAAAATGCTGGGCATTGAACATTCAAGTAAAATATATCAAAGATAGACAAAATGACTCCAGTGGCTGGTGGGTCAGCATTGGACTTGCACCTGACGCGTCCCCGCCGTTAAGTCGATCATCTGTGATGGTCACCTCATCTTAAGACTCGGACCCTCTTTTCTCACCGTCATCTCTGTTTCTTTGTGTTTTTGTTTTTGTTTTCATCTTTCCGCAGAATATAGCTCTGGGAAGAGAGATATGTTACCCAGTAAGTCAAGCTCCTTGATCTCTTTGCTTGTGTGAGCTTTGTTTCACCGTGTTTACGTCTGATGTGGATCATTTTGCATATCTCCAAATGCTGCCAAAACTCACACTTGCCAGCCCCACTGCATATAATTGAAGCATAAAGGCTTCTCGGCGACATGCCTCGGTCCCTTCCAAAGTCCACGCCTGCCTTGCGCGAGCAAGAAGACACCGAAAACACACGCAGTGCCCAAACTGCTCCCCCTTCACCGAGTGCCTATAGACGATCTCAAAGCTACCTCTCCGAAACGCATACCGAATACCAGTCCCTTGATGCGCCCTTAGAGATCACAGAAACAACCAGCCTCCTCGGACCCAGTCAAGACATCCGGCGACGAGCTCCGCGACGATCTTACACCAGCACCTCCGGAGTGTCGGGTACCGGTCCGGAATCATTGAGACACCTTCTGGCGGCCGGCAGCCTGCGCCGAACGCGAAATCATAGCCGTGCCAATTCTACGGGAAGGCGATTCAGTCGGCGGGGGAGTATAGACGGCAATAGCAGACCCGCTAGCCTTCCTCCGTCCACGAAAGACAATCTTACCGCTTCATCATTTTTGGATGAACGGACTTGGTATGATCAATTCACTTCTACCGATTGGGTGCATGACAGCATAGCCGATGGAGCACGACTTCGCTTACTCCGCCAGCGGAAGGATGTGCGAGGCCGATTGCTGGCGGCCTTCGACGGTGCACAAGGATGGATCTTGGTCGCGCTTATTGGGTGCATCACGGCCTCCATAGCTTACTTCGTCGATGTCACTGAGGGATCGGTCTTTGATCTGAAAGAAGGCTTTTGCGCGACTCGGGCTTTCCGCAATCGACGGACCTGCTGTGAAGGGGTGGCTGGTTGTGATGCATGGCGGCCCTGGTCCAGAATCTTCTCGCCATCGGATACAGAAAGCCAGTGGGTTGACTTCGTCATGTTTGTCTTTTGGGTTGTGACATTGGCCCTCATATCGTGTGCATTGACTCTGCTCACAAAAACTGTCGTTCCTTCGTCCATTTCTCTTGCCACGCTTGATGAAAACCTGGCCGCCGACTCCCGTGGTACAAAATCTGGAAATGGGCTCGGTGTCTCGGCTTCTCCTCTTTCGGAGACAGAGACGAGCCCAGTGCATGGAACTTTGCCTAATCTTCCGTCTCGTCCAGCTATGATCTACTACTCTGCTGCTGGCAGTGGGGTGGCAGAAGTCAAAGTCATTAATAGTGGTTTTGTTCTCCACGGATACATGGGACTGAAGACGCTGGTCATTAAGACTATTGGTTTGATCTTTAGTGTTTCATCTGGGTTGAGCCTGGGCAAAGAAGGCCCCTACGTTCATATCGCCACCTGCGTAGGCAATATCTGCTGTCGTCTGTTCGCCAAGTATAACCAAAATGACGGAAAACGACGAGAGGTTTTGAGTGCTAGTGCGGCTAGTGGTGTTGCTGTTGCCTTTGGTGCTCCGATTGGCGGTGTCCTCTTCAGCTTGGAAGAAGTCAGCTATTATTTCCCACCCAAGACCCTTTTCCGGACGTTCTTTTGTTGCATTGCAGCCACATTATCCCTCAAGTTCCTAAACCCCTATGGAACAGGTAAGATCGTCCTATTTGAAGTCCGGTACCTTTCCGACTGGCAAATCTTCGAGATTTTCATTTTCATCCTTCTCGGTATTATGGGAGGTGCCGCTGGTGCGCTCTTCATTAAGGCCTCGAGCCTGTGGGCACGATCATTCCGTCGCATTCCAGCCATCAAGCGTTGGCCAATGCTTGAAGTTTTCCTTGTTGCGCTGGTCACGGGCATTATCAGCTTCTGGAATCGGTACACGAAACTTCCTGTAACCGAACTTCTATTTGAGCTAGCTTCTCCTTGTGAATCAGATGTGGAAAGTACGGGGCTGTGTCCTCACACAGACGGTATTCTTGAAATCGTCCAGTACCTTCTGGTGGCATTTGTGATCAAGAGTTTCCTGACCATTATTACGTTCGGTATCAAAGTGCCTGCGGGCATCTATGTGCCGTCCATGGTTGTTGGCGGCTTGATGGGGCGGATTGTTGGACATTTGATCCAGTACTGGGCTCTCAGACATCCCACCTTTTTCTTATTCGACTCTTGCCCTGCCGCTGCTGGGATTGAGTCGTGCGTGACTCCAGGAGTCTACGCATTGATTGCCGCTGGAGCGACCATGTGTGGCGTGACACGACTGTCAGTCACTTTGCCTGTGATCTTGTTCGAATTGACAGGAAGTCTCAACCACGTGCTTCCGTTTTCCCTGTCGGTGCTCTGCGCCAAGTGGACTGCGGATGCCATTGAACCTCGCAGTATTTATGTAAGTCTTGCCCTCCGCTTGGCAATCCAGCATGACGTTATACTAATTGAAATCAGGACCTCTTGACCGACATGAACTCCTACCCCTTCCTTGATAGCAAACTCCAACCTACCACTGATGCCGAGCTGGGAGACATAGTTCGACCAGTGCGGAAGAATCGCATCATCGATATCTCTGCGTCGCCACTCGTACCAGCCACGGACCTCCGCTTGAAACTGGAACACCTGCTCATGGCAGGCGAGCTGGACAGCGGACTTCCCATTCTACGGAACGGTGTTTTAGCCGGCCTGATCCCAGCACCAGATCTCGAGTACGCACTGGATACTCTGGGCGACGAGGAAGAGAATACGGTATGTCTGATGGCTATGGATACTTCCAGAGCCGTCTATGACAGCGATAACGAGGATGAGGATGCGATCCAGGTGGATTTCAATCGATTTATTGACCCTGTAAGCTTGGTTAACCTCAATATCTTGGCCCATACTAATGTGTTTATTCATAGGCTCCGATTGCTCTTGATATCCATTCCCCTATCGATTTGGTCTACCAATGCTTCGCCAAGCTCGGTCTTCGTTACCTCTGCGTTACCCAAGACGGGAAATATGCCGGCCTGGTACACAAGAAAGCCTTCGTGAAATTTATGAAGGAGAATAGCGACTAGGCCGTAAACATTGGTCGACCATTTCACTCTTTTCCATTTGCATTTTTTCCGGCGTTGCCGAGGCATTCCGATTCAATTGTTTGCATAGCCTTGCATATCCTCTCATTTCATGTCTATTTATTCTGTCGGCTCACTCAACCAACATTGGCACTGTGTATAGTTTTATTGTGCATATTCTTTTGCTATGTTTTGGTTTGATCTAGGCAGACACGCGCGAACTACGAATCTTTGAACATATTTGACTAGTCAATTATCCATAGAGAGGACCATATCCTACTCATGTCTAAGTCGATTTTTCAAATCCAACCATCTGAACCTCAACATCCCCGTCCCCCTTCCACTCCCCATCAACCTCCTCCCCAACCCACTCAGAAACCTCCCCAGGGCTAACAGCCCGCCACCCATTCTTCTCATGAAGCCCATCCAACGGGAAGAACGTATCACACTCAAACGAAGCAGGTGCATCCACAGCCCCCTTCCGCACAACATTCGTCATAACAACCCTAACACGCCGACCGCCCAACTCCTCAGCACCCATATTCAACGTAGCATTATAAATCTCCGCGCCACCAATAACAAAAATCTTGCCAAGCGTCCCCTGCGCCCCATACACAGAGTCCAACTGCTCCAACGCCGCACCCAGGCTCGGCGTAACAATCGCATCCGTTGTCGGGTCGACCGGCGGAGCAGGAACAGCTTCCTTGGGCGGGTTCAAAGCCTCCTTTTCCGCACTTGTAGCCTGTGTCTGAGCAGCCTTCGCCGCAATCTTTCTTTTCATATTCCCCAATTCCGTAGCTACACTCTTGCGAACAGACCCGGACGTGTCACGCGTGATCACAACGTTAATTCGCTTTGCGAGCGGGCGCAGCGAGGCGGGCACGGAGTCGTACGTCTTGCGACCCATGATGATTGCGTTTGTCGTGCCTGGGCTCGGTGGGCGGGATGTCACGCGAGCGAAGAATGACATGTCTGTCTTTATGCGGGGCCATGGGAGTGTGCCGTTTAGGCCGATGCCTAGGCGCGTGATTTCGTCTTTTGTGGTTGTCGACGCGGTGCGGATTGGGGTCGTTGCCACGATTAGGGTGAGGGAAGGGAGGGGGTGCGGGTTGTGAGGTGGCATTTTGGTTTGCGAAGTGACTGCGGTTTGCAATTCGAGGTTATTCAGATACAGGGGGGTGATGCTTGGGTTGTGAGGGAGGATGTTGAATGGTGGAGTTGAGGTTCGCGTCGCGGGCACAATTCCGATAACGATTTCTGCTTATCGCCCCGCACTATAACACAGCTACAGGTGGGCTTGACATGTGTCAATTTCTTTTTAGCAGGGTATTCATGTCATTCATGGTCGACCCAATGTCAATGGGGAGAATGTTACGTTATCGCTCTAGTCTAACTCAGTGAGCGAAGCAGCAAAGTAATCGTAAACAATGGGGTTGAATTCAATATCACAGGTAAACTGAATGCGCCGTAACACCGGTCGAACGCCAGACTTAAGGAAACAAGTGGGTATCACACGCGAAACAGCTTCAATGACCAACGAACAAGATGCCTCAGCGGAGATACTTGGGAAATCACCGTTACTTCTCGGACTGCTCAGTGTCCTTCGACTTCTGAGTGTCCTCTGACTTCTCAGAGTTCCCGGGCTCATTCAACGATGGTATCAGTAATCCTCCGTCGAGTGCCTTCTGGATGGCCTCCACATCCCCCTCGAGCTTCTCACGACGCTTGACATCACGTTCGTCTTCGCCGAGGGTATCGAGCTTGCCGAAGAGCCAAAGCTCTTTCATAAGGCGGTGCAGGGCGAGCAGGTCCTCTGCAGCACGAATCTAAGGTAGCGGAATGTTAGTCTCGCGCTTTGGTGTGAATTTGGAAGCTCAATTGCATCCTTCTTGGGAAGGGTAGAGGTAGCCAGGTGAGACTGGAGCGGCAGATATCAACATACCAAGGCAGTGGATTCGACATCAATTTGGAAAGCTTCCACAGCAGCATCAACGTGACTGGTGCCGTCAAACTTGTTGGCAGCAATGGCGACGATGTTCTCGAACCGCTGCAGCAGCTGCGAGATATCATAGTCGACGCGATCTACCGTAATACATCGTTAGTCAAACGGAATGGAGGAAATGTGAAGCTGAAGTGGCTCAAATTTAGCACGTACCAAACAACTCCTTGGCAGTTGGACGCGAATCCATGGTTTGAGCGTTCTTTTTATTGTCTTCAGACGATGATGAGGATAAATCGGGAGGATAATCCGAATCAGGATCCATGTTGATAAGAATAATTGTGGGGCAGGGGAATGCGGGTAGATGCGGAGAGAAGCCGACATAACCCGAAGTGAACATCATATAGCTCCCACATGGCGACTGGTTCTTCCCTAACCCGCTAGGCAAGTCCCAACAAGCCAGCCGTCATCTTTCCATATTTTGCTCTTCTATGTCTCCCATTCCTCGTCTTCCAAGTTGAAGACCTGCTGGAGCCATGTGAATAGTAGATGTGGAAGTGTCTGCATATCTAAAAAAGAGCTTTCAGGCCCAAAAGCGAAGAAAGTCTTTGAAACTTTCTACCCTCGACGATATAGATGGCAAGATCTCCACGGCCCTTCTTACGAAAGATAGTTAGCCGCAATTCATCCGCAGCTAGCTTATTGAGTTGTGATGGAACTCGGCCACCGGCCACATTACACACGGGGAACAAAATAACCTGTAAGCCCTCGAGCGAGGAAGAGCATGGACCGAATAGCCCCTTTCCTACCCAGAATGCTAATTGATCAGCGAGACCTTGAACGTTCATAACATCCCCGTAGAGAAAGTGATCCTATTACTCAGATACTTCTCAATCTCGACGAATATGTCAACTAACTGCTATATGACCTTCTCCTTCTGCTAGGCAGTGGCTACCTGCTGAACTAGAGACTTTCCACCTAGCTTTTCCACAAGAATATAGTCAATTTCAAGTAGACTTTCTTAATCAGATTCACGTACCCAATCAAAGATGTTAGGCGTGGGAATGCAAGTGTGTCGCTAGAGGTAAGTCATAGTGCTTCGCTTCGAAGTATTCAAGATAAGTCAACGGTACACGGGATGCATTTTCTAAGCGTTGATACAGGGGAACATAGCCTAGAACGATCTAATCGAATGTATAGCTCGTCTATACGCCGAGCATCTATAGCCTATACCAAGGCCTACTAATCCATCAGATCCTTATATATGTAACCGGCAATACTGAATATGGTTGCCAAATGGATATGATATTATTGAGTATTGACTCATAGATGAGCCTAAGGCTCTGCAGGCTACGTCACACAGAAAAAGGGTGACATTCAGTCAGGAAATGGGAGATAGCAGGGTATGAATCTTACTCGATGTAACGGTACGAATCTTTGCGTTGGTATCCTTATATATTCAAATCGGATGAAGGCCGTACACTCTGTAGATCACTCTATTCAGCAATACAGGAGGGTACCGGCGTAATATAAACTGAGACAGCATGGCATTAACCGCGGAGTGCTTATTATAGATACGATTTTAAATCTAGTAGTAAATCACTAAGCTTTTAAAAAAGTCTCATCTTCAATCAACCATGCACTTCCGACTTCTTTCACACAGTAGACTTCTAACATAAACATTAGCGTCATTTTCTTTGCCAAATCGTGTCATGGCAGTGTGTGAATGGTAACAGAGGTGAAAGTCAGATGACATCGGCGCAGCCAGCCACATACATACTAGTAACTAGTGTATAGAGGTAGGAAATACAGATATAGACTGTTTGGAGTAGTGGAGTCAGTGGAAGCAAGGTCTAGCCCTACGTCAGTAGGGCCTATGATCGTCCTTTTGACCTCCACCATTCTCTCCGCCTTTGTACTCTCCGCCTTTTACTCTCCGCCCTATCCTACCGTGCGTCACCGCCTAGCACAGTGACAATGGCTTCGGTCCAAACTACGCGGCTCAATCACAATAATAACAATCCTTTCATCTCGGAGCTACGTTTGCTACCTAAAGGCCTTTTCCTTCGTGTATTTACCATCCTTCCAAGGCCTCCATAACGGTAATATTGGTGTTACTCTGCTCTCGATTTTGCTTGACTTCGCTTGCACTTCGACGGCCAAATCATCCGTAACGCAACTTGTGCGTGGCGCATCACATACTCTACGTGACTGAAAACTTCGTCGCGTCTTTCTGTGAACTTGGAGTTATCTGAAAATCACCTAAAATCCAAAAAGAAGCCCTCATTACAATACCGACCAGATTGAAACGCCCGGGCATTTCCTTCATCTGTGCCAATATCACTGTCTATTTTCCCTAAACTCACTGCTGGATGTTCAGATAAGGTCTCCGGATACTTGACCTTCGAAGACAGGGTGGACGGCCGGTGGGCCGTCTCAAAGATCGAAGGCGGAAGGGGATATTGGAGAAAAGGTGTCGAATTCAAGTGCCACCTTTCGCGCCCCTAAGAGCAGGGCGGACTATTCCAACTACCCCGCGTCAATTTCTTTACTTTCTTTTTTCCCCCCTTGAATTCAAAACACTAGACTGGCAATGGATGCGCAGTATCCCTTTGCTTCCCGTGACGATATTTGGCGTGTCTTTGACGAGTTGAAGGAGCTCCACATTGCCCAGTACGAGCAAGGAGAACGGCTCGCGCAACTGGAGCGTCGCCGGGACGACGATGCGCGGCTGAGAAGTCCTTGGTGTCCTGTCTCGCCATTTCCGCATTCAGTTGGGGCAATCGCTCCAGGTAGTCCACCTCTGCCGTCCAGCATCAGTTCGCCACTTACCAAGACATCCCTTCCAGACCCAACTTTCCACTCCCCCCGGATGCTTTCAAAGGATTCGATCAAGGCCACCATTCCGCAATGACTAGTTCTGCGGTGGGGTTTGACGGCGAGGACGAGCCTAGACGGGGTGCGTCGCGCGCCAACAGCGTCCGTTTCGATGAAAGTGCTATCCACGGAAACGCCCAGGCTAGCCGTTCCAGCAACGACCTTCCTCTGCGGACCGGCAGCGGTTTGAGTACCCACCCGCTTCTTGAGCGCACCTTTTCTCACCAATCCGATGGACGATTGAGCTCATCTGGTCACTCACTCCATTCCGCTCGGACTAATAGCCTGCGCCTGAACACCACTCGGCTGCTTGGTACTACACCTATCGAGTCCCCTTTGATTCCCCCTCCTGGACTCTTCTTGCTGGGACCGGTCCCGTCCATCATTCGGTGCTGGTTGGCTGATGATTTCACTAATGACTCTCTCCTCTACGCAGCCGTTTGCTCCGGCTCTTACATCTCAACTCTGGGTCTCTCGATGATCCGCAATCTTGGGATGGAGAATATGATCGTTCGCGATTGTGATGTACGGTACATCAAGCTCCCGCTCTATCTCCCTGAAGCACTGATTCATCCATCTTCGTCGCGCCCCGGAACCCCTACTCACCAAGTTCCTGCCGTGACCATCCGCTTCGTGGTTCGCGAGACAGAAGTCAGCGATAATTCGATTCAAATCATCATCGGAAGTGATGTGATGCGTGCACACAATGCTGATATTTTGTTCTCACAAGATAAACTGATCATGGTGGATGACGACCACAACCGTGTATCTGTCCCCCTTGTGCGTCCCGAGAAGGACTCCATCTTTAAATCTCTTTGCACTTCTCCTGGTACTCCCAATTCTGGAGACATGCTAGGACCTCCTACTCACGGAAATCCATCCGTTGGTATCATTGGACGGCCTGCCAATGTTCAGCAAAAGCCGGCCTCTGCGCCCCCATCAACTGGTCTGCCTGGCAGCGAGAACAGCGATCATCACAAGTCCAATCTACAGAACCTCCAGGCTCATGCTCACATTTCAGCTGAAACCCGTCCATCCGCTGCCAACCCAGCGACTTCTGAGCCTACTAAAACTGAGGATATGCCTTCTTGGGGCGGCCCATGGCGCCGCGATGCTAAGAAATCCACCAGCACTACCAACAAACCGGCCGATAAACGAGAGATGAAAGTCTTCCGCACCGGAAAATCTGCGAGTCATGCGAACCCCACAACTTCGGCCTCGGCTCCTGGCAGTGCTACCACTGAACAGGCCGACAAGTCGTCTCTGCCGCTTACTTCTGCCCAGCATGGTACGCTGAATCCCGTGGGTGGTGCATCGGCGTTTGGATGGCTTAACCCTCCCCACCACAACACCTCGTCCTAGATGAAACAAACTAGGGCCTGGCTTTTATGTTTGATTACATCCGGATCTGAAATGATCTCGGTTTTTACGGCATGATACGGAAGGTTTGTGATTCCTTAGGAATCGGGAAAAAGTGAGCATGGGATGAGGCGCTGGGTTCCAAGGCTGCCGACAGAGAAGGCCACTTGTTCTTTTTTAGCTTGTAGTATTGTCGGAATTTATGGCAACGGACAGGACCTACTAAGTAAAAAAAACAAAAAAAAAAAAAAAACAATGTTATGATTACCACTAAATTTCCATGGCCAACGCCAATATCAACCATCCGGGACCATATTAGTAATCATCGAGCGAGCCCCGGAGCCCTGGAGCCTCCCTCGAGGGCTGGAGCCTGGAGTGCAAAATTTATTATAAAAAAGAGGATATGTTTACGTCTCTCTGGCAAGATTACCGTCACTGTCTTCTTCCTCGGCCTTCATTTCAATTTCACTATCAAATTTGCTGGAATTGATCCAGATCCAGAAAGAGCAAAGAATCATGGCACGTCTGTTGGATCTTCCAGCCGAAGTGATTCTCGCCATCGTTGACTACCTACAAACGGGAACGAAGCAGGTACCACTGCTATTCCATGAACTTGGGGATGTCTACCGCTACGCGATCGAGCAGGATCCTTCACCAATCGTCAAAGACCTTCATTCTTTCCTGCTTGCCACCTATCGCTTGAATGGTCTTCTTCTACAGCCACTGTTCTATCGTAATATATTTGTCCGCAGATATGTTCGTCGCGGTGAGCCGGTTCCTCTGCAACAGCTAAACAGTAGTCTTGAGAAAGACCCAAGTCTCAAGGAACATATCATCTCGGCGACCCTTCCATGTGATGACTCGATTTCTGATCTCCAACAATTCTTTTGGTTCTCCAACATACGATCCCTTACTATTCACAAGTTCAACGATTGGGAGCCATTGGAATTTGAAAACAACTCACATATTGGCACTTCACCCGTCGAATCTCTAAAGCTGATTGATTGCGGGGCGCACGAAGAGGCTCTAGCCGCTATATTAAGCTGGCCGGCAGCTTTGAAGACGCTTCACTACGACGCCGAACAAGGCGAGTGGGAGGGCCATTACGGGGACGAGCTAGCTAAAAGTTGGACATGTGCTGCTTTTGTGCGCGCACTGCAATCGCAAAAGACAACTCTGACAGACCTGACAATGACACGGCCACCCCTTGTGCATGAAGGGCTGGGGAATGGACCTCGCATTGATCTGAGCGAGTTCACGTCCCTTAAAACTCTGCGCATTTACCATGTCTTCCTCTGCGGATGGGACGGTCCGCATGGGGTCTGGAAAGGCTTACCTCGCAGTCTGGAGGTGTTGGAGATCTTCTACGACGATACAGACCTCACTATATTCTTATGGGAGATTGATGATTCGCCGTACGATATTTCTATTCTTGATTTGATCCAGCACAAGAGGGTGCATCTTCCATATCTGCACACGGTGAACATCCACTCATATGAAGCAATTTTCGATTCCGAAAGAGACGAGTTTTTCCCAGTACAACTCTGGACCCTGCCATCTTCGCTCGCGCGTGAAGCTGAATCCGCTGGTGTAAAGCTGAATGTGTGGCTGGGATGCCGGGATCCTCCGGATTTTAAGAAAACTGATGTTTTCGAGTTACTGAAAATCAGTTAGACCTAACAGTCTAGTCATATATGTATTAAACAAAGTGGTAGATATATGTAGCCATGTATCACAATGTATTCTCTGCTAGGACCTCTAGTATAGAAAATAAAGTACCAAGTCCCATCAAATCAAATCTTTGAAAAAACCCCCAAAGCCCCCTTCGTACTCTCCTTCGTCTCCTTAACAAGCCCACTGACAGCCCGGAACGCCTCATGCGAAGCATCACCAAGAATCTCAAAAAGCACACTCTCACTACTCGTAACAACAGCTCCAGCATCCCTCAATCTAGCAAGCGCAATCCCCCTCTCCTCGGGGTTGATACTGCTAACGCCATCAACGAGGATGTAAACGCGGTGACCGCGCTCGAGGAGATCGAGCGTGGTCTGTGTTACGCAGATGTGCGTCTCGAGTCCGACGATTATCACGTCGAGGGGCGTCGAGCCTGATGCTGGGAGTAGCTTCTCAATCTCTGGGGTTATCATTGAGAAGAGGGTTTTATCTACGTCGGCTCGGATGTGTGCGCCGTTGAGGTGTTGTTGGAGTTCTGGTACGGTGTTGCCGAGTTTGGCGCGGTTTTGGGTTGTTACGAACACGGGGATTTGGAGGCTTGAGGCTGCGCGGAGCATTTTTTCTGTTGTTGAGACGCTGGTTGGTTGGTTGGCTTTTTGGTTTCTATTGATTTGGGGATATGGGATTCGTACAGTTTGGGGAACTCGTAGATTCCAGTGCGGAATTTGTCTTGGATGTCACAGATGCTGTCGTAGGGATGGGTTGTTAGTTCTGGTTTTGAGGGTATCTGTGCTCTTTCGATACTGAGTGTTCTGCATACAAGAGTGCGGGACTGCCTGGTTTGATGTTAGTGGCTTGCATTGTGAGATTCGGGGTGTTCTTACGGATTCGAGATGCGCGCGTGGGAGTAGCCATGATTGCGACAGTTACGTGGTCTGTATGTGAGGATTCAAGGATTCCGGTAGGATGTTATAGATATAGAAGAAGTTGAAGAAAAGAAGAATTGGCGGGAGAACGCGGGGAATCGGAGAAGTCGGGGATGCGGGGAAGCAGCCGAGGAAAAATGGTCTGGTATACTTCATCTGCTTATGTCTTTAATATTTTATTATAGCCTTCTGAATTTTAGTCAAATTTTTGCATTGGTATATACACATCGCTCGTCTACTAATCTAGGTATCTATAGCTTCACCTCATGCACCTTGGCCCGGCCGGCAAACCAGCTGTCATCACCGTTTGCCGCCGCTGTGCGGATGGCGTAAAGCTCGTCGACAAACGCTGGGACGAAGCTGCCTGGGCCGCGAACATATTCTTTGGCCGCTGCATTCTCCGCTGCGATCTCGTACATGAGAATTCCAGATAGAACCGCGAGGAGTCTGTCGGAGCGGTGGGCAGCCAAGAAACAGCCTGAGATTGTGCCGATGGCACAGCCGGTCTGTAAATTTATGTTAGCTATATACTATTATAAGTCGGGGTTTGGAGAGGTTGCATACTCCAGTCACTTGGCCTAGGTATGGGTGGCCGTTCTCGACGGCAATGACCCGCTCACCATCGCTGAGGTAGTCTGTTGCTCCAGTCAATAGCACAACGTTTCCTATATGGAATTAGAACACGGGAACCACGGCTAGAGACTCTCGGGTTACTTACGCTCCCTACGAGCTAGGTCCCGAGCCAAGGTAGCCTTTTGATTGCCGTCAAGGGTACTCGGTCCACTGTCGACACCGCGCTGCTGCACAGCACTGCTACCCCAAGCTTGACGAATCTCGCCCTCGTTACCCTTAATCAGATCAAAGTAACCCCCGGCCATGAGCTGAGTCACTGCGTTGCGGCGAATGTGTGTCGCAGCCGCACCGACTGGGTCGTAGACCACTGGGTTGCCCCGCTCATTGTATGCCTTGATAGCTTTTAGGTAGTTTGGGACACTCTCGCTAGTCAATGTACCCATGTTGATCAGAAGGGCGCCATCAAACTTGCACAAGTCCGTGGCTTCATCGCCGTACGGAGACATGATGGGAGATGCGCCACTATAGAATGGTTAGCATGGGAAATGGCTCGGCTAGATACAATAAATATACTGACATAGAAAGGGCAACGTTGGCCACAAAGTTCGACACAACGAAATTGATCATGTTGTGTACGAGGGGGTGCACCTCTACCATCTTACGGATAATTTGGGGCACCTCATTCATCAAGACCTCGGCCTCGTTAGCACGAGGAGGACTGGAAGCCTGCGCAAATCGGGGAGGGTTTCGGATGAGCTCGACGAATTGCTCGGCAGATGCTTTGGGGTCATCGGCTGCCACGATGGCGCTGACAATGGCCACTCCATCCAGTGCTTTCTTTGGTGACTGAGACTGATAGAGCACTCGTTGCACGTTGGAGTGGTTGATGCCGCCGATGGAAACAGTGCCGATGGCGGAATCCCTGATGGCATCTAGGATGACTTGAGTACCTGCCGTTCCGATGACTGACTTGGTATTGGTTTTTCTATGAATCGTTAGCACTAGTTGTTGGATGGTGGGATACTAGACATGCGGGCTTACGTGGGGGTGGCAAACATGGTACCAATTCCGATATAGTCGGCGCCATCTGCGGCAGCCTTTTTAGCCTCCTCGACCGAGGATGTACTGATACCAATAATGGCATTCTCGGGAAGAAGCTTCTTTGCTTCCGTGAAGTCTATATCCGACATTAGTACATATATATATATATATATTCGTAGAATCGTAGCAACGAACTCATATCATCTTGACCTAGATGCACGCCCTCGGCACCAATGGCAAGAGCCACATCTACCCGGTCATTGATCAGAAGAGGCACATTGTATTTCTTGGTTACCTGGTGTAGTTTCCGGGCAGTTTCCACCAGGAGACCAGTGTCGTTGGTTTTGTCCCGGTATTGCACCACCGTCACGCCTGCAGTGGGGGTTAGTTGGATAATTGATAGGAAGCTGGAGTACCACCCACCTCCTTGCAAAGCACTTTCTACCACTGTACATAGATCTCGCCCCTTGAGAATGGCCGGGGTCGAATCCGTGACCAGATAGAGCGACAGATCTACGGGCATGGTGTCTGGGCACTGGGCCGGATAAATGTGGGGAGTTTCGGAGTATTAGATCCGGGGTCGTTTTGAGAAAGAGAAAGAGATCGAAATGAATAGCGTATCGGGTCAGCAGGCTATACTCGTACAACACAAAACACCGGACTTAAGTGACTGAAGGAGATTGCCGTTTACGGTTGTGTGGCCGTGGTGGGGTTCCTGGAAGGTTCGGCCTGTACTCGTCCGGATGTATAAAAAATCCTGGAAAATCCTGGAAAATCTACTTATATCACTTATATATGCTTCAATATTGTCAAGGGTTTATTTTGTAACACAATTAGACTTAAACTTTAGAAAGGCCTCTCCAAAAAATAACCCTGGAATATCTAGGATCTTCCATGATGTTATATCAGCCTGTCGATGGTCTTTTTATACTCCGAGTTAACTCCGGCACGTGCGGGCTGACATAACCGTGATTTGTCAAATTCTGCTTTCCATTTTCTTCTTCTTCCTTTCCCCCAACAACACACAAACACTTACAGGCATCGGTTATTTTCGAAGCCTTTATCTACCTACCGCGTGGAATTTCAGTTCTACGCTATTCAATTTTCATCACTGGTTAGTTAGGCTTCGCCACCATCAATCTTCACCGTCCACCAAAAGGTCCCCGACCTCTGACTCGGATTCCCCAAAGAACTTCGATCGTTCCCAGAAAGCAACACGTTGAGAAGTTTCCCGCGAACTTGTCTATGTATTCGTCCTCCGTCCAAAATTTCGAACATCACCTGCCGCTCAAGCTGCAAACGTTTCGCGCGCCGAAACCTTGCAGCATACACCTTCGATCCTGTGGCTGAATAACCCGGATCTTTCCTCGATTTCTCGTGACTTTTTCCTAAGAAATCACTTCCTATACTCTAAAAAAAGAAACTTGACACGCATGTCTTGTCTCGTCCACAAAATCTTCATTCAGAATCCTTCCAGCTTTCCCTTAAGCAAGCCCACTGTTCCATTTTAGTGAACCAATCGCTCAATTCAACCGTCATCATGGCCACCGTCAACATTCGCCGGGATATCACCGATCCCTTCTATCGCTACAAGATGGAGAAGCTCCAGGCTAAGGTCGAGGGCAAGGGCAACGGTATTAAGACCGTTGTCGTCAACCTGAACTCAGTTGCCCAGTCCCTCAGTCGGCCTCCTGCCTATCTCATCAAGTACTTCGGATTTGAACTTGGTGCCCAGGCCAACGCTAAGCCCTCTGACGAGCGTTGGATCATCAATGGCTCTCACGACGCCCCTAAGCTCCAGGATTACCTCGATGGCTTCATCTCCAAGTTTGTGCTGTGCAAGAAGTGCAAGAACCCTGAGACCGATGTCTTTATCAAGGACGAGAAGATCACCCTGGACTGCAAAGCCTGTGGTCAGCGCTCCGATGTCGACCCTCGCCTCAAGCTGAGCACCTTCATTGTTCGCAACAACCCCAAGGGTGGCAAGAAGGAGAAAAAGAAGTCCCGCCGCGAGCGAGAGAAGGAGAAGGCCGCCAATGGCGAGGATGCCAGCCCCGGCGACAGCAACAACTCCGAGAATGGCGAGGATGGAGATTATGCTCTCGAGGCTAACAGCGATGATGAAGTGACCCGTCAGGCCCAGGCCATTGAGGCCGAGGCCGAGATCAAGGATGATGAGTGGGCTGTTGACGTTTCCGAGGAGGCCGTGAAGGCTCGTGCCAAGGATCTCCCCTCGGACCTCAAACGTGCCCTTGTCATTGAGGATGGTGACGATGAGGGAGCCGATGGACCCTCGTCCTACGAGCAGCTGGGAAGCTGGATCGTTGACACCGCTGCTGAGAAGGGCGGTGTCACCAAGGTCACTGATGTTGAGATCTACATGAAGGCCAAGGAGTTCGGCATTGAGACCAAGCACAAGACTTGCGCCGTTCTGGCACAGAGCATCTTCGACGAGAAGATTGCCAAGCAGATCGAAGGCCGCGCTGGTTTGCTCAAGAAGCTGATCACCTCCGATCGTCATGAGAAGGCTTTCCTCGGTGGTACCGAGCGCTTCGTTGGCCAGGATCACCCGGAACTGGTCGCCCAGATCCCTGCCATCCTGTTGGGCTACTACCAGAACGACCTTGTGTCTGAGGAAACCCTCAAGGCGTGGGGTGCCAAGACCAGCAAGAAGTACGTCGACATTTCGACCAGCAAGAAGATCCACAAGGCTGCCAAGCCCTTCATCGAGTGGCTCGAGAATGCCGAGAGCGATGAGGAGAGTGAAGAAGAAAGCGAGTAGACGGTAAATGTCACCTACGCTATTATGTATCCTTCGTTATTGCTATCTGCGTTCATTGTTAGATTGAACACAGGCATTTTTGGACCTTTGTCTGACCTGCCCATCTCACTTGGACTGATCACTTCGGTTGTCATTTGAGTTTAGCTCACCAATCGCCACTCCTTTACAATGAATATCAATATGGTATCAATCATTCAACTTTCATCCGCATTAGTAGCATTTAAGTACACGTATAAATGAAGTAGAGCAAATACAATATAGTCATATCTCATGCTATGCAATGCTATCAGCAATGAAATGCAAGAACTACTAGAACGCCAACTCAGCAAGTCTAACCTGCTCCCCTTCGCCACCGAAAGGGATGCTAGTAGCGCCACCACAGTTCCTAGCATTGCCAGTAGTAACCACATCTGCTCTCAAGCGATGTCGCATAAAGACAAACCACGTCAAATCCACATTCCAAGCCTCCATCGCCCGAATCGCATCCTGAACAGAAGCCATGCCTTCACCAAACGCAGCATCATTCACAGACGTAGAAGACCTCGAAGAAATGAAATAATACTCATGCCCGACAAACAGCGCAACCCAGTCACCAAGAATCTCGCAAATCCTATCTCCCACTTCCAACGGTAACCGGACATGCGAGAGAACCGTGATAAAGAGGGAGACCAACGCACGCCACAGACGGTGGTGCGACGTGAAGAATCTCGATCCTGGCGTTGACGGCGAGAGCGAAAGGGACGAAGAGAGGGCTAAGTGTAGAGTAGACGCTAGATCTCCAGATTCCGCGGAAGTCACAGTCACAGTCGTAGCCTGGGACCTGGCACGGCGCTCATTCGCGGCCTCGGCATCAGCGCGCACTTTCTCCCAAACGCGACGGTACAGCCGGTCCCAGCGGGAGAATTCTGTTTCGACGCGCGTGGCCATGAAATCGCCTGCGCCTTTGCACATTGCTTCCATGGCCTCGCAGGCGGTTACAGTGACAAAGGTTTCTTCTTGGTGGTCTGGGGTTTCGGGGTTGCGGGTTGGTTCTGTGGATGGGGTTGAAATGAGGGATTTGGATTTTTCGTTTGCTTGTGATGAAGGGAAGATTATCCGGCTTGCTACTGTGGGCCAGAGCTCGTTGATTAGAGGGAGGAAGCTCGTTTCGTTTTGGGATAGGGCGGGTAGGACATCGATGAGGATTGAGAGGAGGGAGCGTCGGAGGTAGGGAGATGGTGAGGTTAGGTGGGATGGGATAGATTTGACGATGTGGAGGAGGAGAGTATGGGTTTTGCTCAGCGGCTTCTCGGCGTCTTCTGGTTCTTTTGGGGGTGGAAGTGGCTGCTCGTCCGATTCGGCTTGGTTCAGAAGCTCTTCGATGGACGGCTCTGGAGGAGGTTTATCATATGTTTCTGACCATGGCTTTTTGGGATGGGGGATTTTGCCATCAGCATCTGCTAGTTCATCCTCAGCATGCCGTTTGGCTTTGCGGTTGGCAATGTTCGCGGCGATGCTTGAGATTGAGATATTTTGGTATTGGGACTTGCGAGTATCACGGGAGCCATTCTCTTTGCCCTCGTCGATTGTGAGCAAAGACGGTTTCTTCGCCCCTTCCTCGACGACCGCAGCTAGGGTCTTGAACATCATCTCAACGAGTTTAGGATAGCCGTGGTATAGATCCAGGATACCAAATATAGAATCAACCAAATCATCCAGATAAGGAATCAACCGGGAACCGCAAAGCTTGACCATCATAAACATGACCTGTGGCGGATAGGGTGATACGTCGAAGGTATTAAGTTTCAACGCGACCGAGTTCACCAAATAGTCCACGTTTTCAATGATCATAGCACTCGTGTCTGGGTAGTTGCAGGCATTGGTCAAGATATTCAGACATGTCATGGCGTGGCGTTGAAGGTTAGGGTTCTGTGATGCCAACAGCTGTAAAGTTGGGTAGAGCGCGTCCATAAGTTCAGGTCGGAAGGCCTCGCCGAGTTGTTGAGCTTGGAGGGCCACAGATTCCAGAGCGAGGGCTGATGTACGCCAGTCACCTGTTCCATCAACTGACAGTTCGTTAAGTATATTTAATGAGATATAATACAACTCTTCAATCATTCCGCCACGGCCAGTTGACGAGACAGACCCGTCAACATGATCAAGAGAGATGAAATCGTCAAAGTCGGCTGTTGCCGTAGTGCTGTCCCGCAAGAAAGTCATGGCCAACCAGAAAGGTGCAATGGCGGAATCACTTGATGTCGTGTGCATACGGTTGACAATCGATCGAGTGATATCATTTCCAGACTCAGACAAGTTCAATCTAGTAACCATTGACCGTAGATCTTTGAGAGTTTGTTGCTGACTTTGGTGTTCCAAAATAATGGGTGTAAACACCTTAGATCTAGCATCGGTGCTGAGCACCTCCCAGTTGAATCTGGCATCCATTGAGGCTAACGGCTGGAGAGCATTGGTGTTTTGTTTGACAACGGCACCGACGCTATCACATAGGCCAGATGCTAAACCGCTGGTAAGCAAATCTGACCCAGATTGAACTTGGGACAGGACCTGGAAGACGGTAGAGATCTGACGAAGCCCCCATTGCTTAGCAGTTTCATCGTTTCCTTGCATGATTCGAGGGAAAGAGGTGAGCCAGGTATGCAGCGATTCTTTCAAAGAATCCAACACTGTGGGGTATGTTGTGGCAAGATGAGTTACATTCCGGTAAGCTTCATTCACTCCCTCGTCCTCTTTATCTGCCAGAACAACAACTGTTTCAACCATCATAGGGAGAGACTCTGTAAGTGTGGTCTGGCACTCTTCGATTACCATTAGGGAGAGCTCTAGGACGGCAGACTGTACCTCTGGTCGTTGATGACGGCGAACCTGGATAACATTGGCCAGCGCAAGCTTGATCTGCGTTGTGGTGGCCTTCAACCAGGCTTCATCCAGAGCTATCTTATCGCTTCCCAGCTCGGGCGGGGAGACTTCCGAGGCTACACGGTCATTGAGAACAGCTCTTAGAAGCTGCGTGAGAATCTGCAAGGAAGTCTGGAGGAGCTTGTAGGACCTGCGAGTCTGTGTTGACGGCCTTAGAACCTTAGCCAGTGCCGACACAGTTCGCGGCATGATGCTGGCAAGCACCACGCGGTCTGTGACTCGAGCATAAAGTGCTTGCAAAGCCTTGGCGGCTGCCAGGCAGAGCTCATCTGATCTATCATCGACAATTCCCTCTAGCAGGATATATACTGTTTGATCGACAACCGTCGCGGTGCCGATCTCGTGGTAGATTGTTTGTTCTGGAACAGCTCCTTTCAAGACCGTGAATATAGCACTGAGGCAGTCAAACCCAGCAATGCACAGTTCTTCCGAAACCTTAGGCTTCGGTAGTTGCTTATCTTCCGCCTTGTTTGGAGAACCCCCACGATCAATGTCAACAAGATTATGAGTTGCTTGCCCATTGCAGGAGATAGTCGTTGCCGCCATCCATCAGCAACCAGTATCCGCAAACAGTAGACGGCGGATTCCAAACATCGGGCGGGTAGTCTTTGCGTTTCATTGAAGATATGCGACAGTGGAAAGAATGCATATTCAGCTAGCTTCTCGTCGAGCGTATTGTTCCCTGCAAGTTCCTTCAAACAGTTGTGCACCGGCTCGAGGACTCGGGATACATCGGCAGCGGACGCTTGATTTCCTCGGAAACGGAGGCCCACAGCGCTCAGTTCGACGCACGGCGCTCGGAGCTATTCAGAGATCAGCACTGTTCGTCCTAAAAGTTGAATGAAGCATATCATACCTGCTTGAAAGATTCCTGCCGGAGGTTGTCCATTGCAGCCGAACAACACCGGGCAGTGTTAGGGTCAAAAGATAGTAAGCTGGGTATCGAGTAGTATAAATCAGTCAAACATCAAGAGCCCCATTGTAGACACCATCTAGCGGACCCATCGCGATCGAATACAGCGGGACTGCATCCCAAAACTGTACCGCTCTGTCATCATCTGCCGGCATAACTAAGCGGTGAACCTAATCTATCCCAAACGGGCAAGATAACAATGCACGTGATACATTAGCGCGTCTCAACGCGTGGGAAACCCGACAGCTGCCTGCGACACAGTAACAACCAGTGTTGCCTTGACTATTTCAATTGCGGCTCTGGACTGCTCGGAATATATATTGGGCCATATTCCGCGTCCATTTGACTCCGGTAGAAACATCTATGCGGGTTTTGCGACTTCCAGAGCTTGCGTTTTTATCGCTCTCGCGCTCGAGACCTAGCTTCTGCATACGACCTGCAAGACAGCACAACTTTTTCACCACACCAATCTCGAAGCTATCTACGGGCTTGTTATCTGCCAGTGTTGCAGCCCAGCAAAATTATAATTTGAAAACATTCTCACCATCGCGAATCATGGCCGATGACAAGAGCAGGAAACAGGCTACCCTGGGGTATGTACGGGATGGACAGCAGACGATTGGGTGCGTCGACAGTATTCGATGGCGCATGCGCCCTTTCATGCTGACACCTCTCGGCTCTTGTTTTGGTTCACTCCGCTAATTCATTCTATTCATTTTGTAGGAGGTTTTTCGGCTCCGGTGCCAACCAACCGCCGAAGAAGCAAACCACATTAGCTTTTGGTGGAACGAGACAAGCGGCAAGCAGTGATGCCGCCGATGCAGATACCAAAGATAACACCAACGGAGTTAAAGTGGAAGACGCTACCGACCCAACACCAAGTGCTGCCCTCAATGAAACAGAGCCAACGAAGGGTGTGAAGCGGGAAAAGAGCGCCGAGGCGGAAGAAAGCGATGGTTCCGATATCCAACCTGTTTCTAAGAGGCGACGAAAGGTCTCGGCAAAGACCTCTCCATCTGCCAAGAAGCAATCCGCGTCCCCGAAGAAGCCCGAGCCCCCAAAGCCAAAGATCGAATCGCCATCACCAAAACCAGCCATTAAAAAGCCCTCCGATGTTACTCCCGAAGAGAAGTCACCATCGGTAGAAGAGGAAGAGGACCCGTTGGAAAGCGAAGATGAAGATGACCTCAAACCGGAGCTCACGAAGAAATCAATCGAGAAATTCCAAGCCAAATTGAAAGGCAGTGGTAAAGATCCATACCCAGACTGGAAAGCAGGCGCTCCTGTCCCTTATGCTGCGTTATGTACCACCTTTTCTCTGGTAGAGATGACCAGAAAGCGCTTGGAAATCACGGACCACTGTTCTCTCTTCCTTCGCCAGGTTCTTCGCCTGACCCCTGCCGATTTCCTGCCCACTGTCCAGCTGATGATCAATAAACTGGCTGCTGATTATGCCGGAATTGAACTGGGTATCGGCGAGTCACTGATTATGAAAGCTATTGGCGAATGTACCGGCCGCAGCCTTGCCATCATCAAAGCTGATCAACGAGAGATCGGAGACCTGGGATTGGTCGCTGCCAAAAGTCGGTCAAACCAGCCTACCATGTTCAAGCCCAAGCCTTTGACTGTTCGAGGTGTGCATGAAGGCCTTCTTGGAATCGCGAAGGTCCAAGGTCATGGATCTCAGGACAAAAAAATTTCAGGCATCAAGAAATTGTTGGCTGCAGCCGATGCCGACACTGCTGGCAAGGCAGGTAAAGGGGTAGATATCACCGAAAACAAAGGCGGCCCCAGCGAAGCCAAATTCATCGTTCGCTTTTTGGAAGGTAAGCTGAGACTGGGACTCGCAGAGAAGACAGTTCTTGTGGCTGTTTCTCGAGCTGTCCAGACCCATGAGGCTGAATCAGCCGGCAATAAGATCCCGTCCGCAGAGCAAATGGTCGAAGGTGAAAACATCTTCAAGACTGTTTATAGTGAGCTTCCTGCCTACGAAGTAATTATTCCTGCCGTTCTTGAGCATGGTCTCTTAAAGCTGCCTGAAGTGTGCAAACTTTCTCCCGGAATTCCTATCAAGCCTATGCTTGCCAAACCGACCAAGTCAATCACCGAAGTCCTTGACCGGTTCGAAGGGAAGGAATTCACTTGCGAATATAAGTACGATGGAGAAAGAGCCCAGATCCATTTTGTGTCTCCGGATTCTATCCACCAATATCCCGGTGCCTTGGACACATTACAAAAGGACAGCAAGGGACTCTCCTCAATCTTCTCCCGCAACTCGGAAGATCTTTCAAAGAAGTATCCCGATGTTCTAGGCAAGCTCGACACGTGGGTCAAACCTGACGTTAAGAGCTTTGTTCTTGATTGCGAGACTGTCGCATGGGATATGGAGGCCAAAAAGGTTCTTCCATTCCAGCAACTGATGACTCGCAAGCGCAAGGACGTCAAAGCGGAAGATGTCAAGGTCAAGGTCTGCGTGTATGCCTTTGATCTTCTTTTCTTCAATGGAGAGGTAAGATCATTTGTTTAATGTCTATGGTGAAGGGGTTCGCTGGATCTCTTTTCTCCTCTCTTTCCTCGCGATTCGGTGTTCTTTGCCACTTACGGCGGGGATGGCGAGAGAAGAAAGAGGCACACCGAGTCGCTTTGAACTATACCTAGTTGTTCTCGCTAACCTTTAAACAGCCCTGTGTGAAGAAGTCTCTACGGGAAAGGCGAGAGCTTATGCATGAATGCTTCCAACCGGTTGAGGGGGAGTTCCAGTTTGCCCAATATGGCAATTCTAATGTCCTCGACGAGATCCAAGAATTGCTCGAGGCCAGTGTTAAAGCTTCTTGTGAGGGTCTTATGGTGAAGATGCTGGACACAGCAGAGAGTGGCTACGAGCCAAGCAAGCGGAGTCGCAACTGGCTGAAGGTATGGTGCCTCTGTTGTTGGTTACTTGAACCGTTGCTAACTTTTATAAAGGTCAAAAAAGATTACCTCGCCGGTGTTGGAGACTCTCTCGATCTTGTCGTACTCGGGGCCTATTATGGTCGAGGAAAACGTACTTCGGTTTACGGTGCCTTCCTTCTCGCTGCCTACAACCCCAGCAGCGACACATATGAGACCATATGTAACATCGGCACTGGCTTCTCTGAAGTGCTACTTGAAGAGCTACACCAGACGCTAGTTCCCCTGGTAATTGACCGCCCAAAGCCATTTTACACCCACTCGGCCGTCCCCAAGGACCAACCGGATGTTTGGTTTGAGCCAAGACTGGTGTGGGAAGTGAAAACAGCCGATTTGACCCTCAGTCCCCGCTACCAAGCCGCTGCCGATGAGTTCCAAGGAACAACCGACGGTGGAAAGGGTGTGTCTCTTCGTTTCCCGCGGTATATTAAATCTCGCGACGATAAAAAGCCAGACGAGGCTACTACCACTCGTGCTGTGGCAGAGATGTATCGGAAGCAAGAAGCAGTCACCAAGGAGACTACGAGCAAGGGAGGTGTGGATGATGACTTCGAGTATTGAAGTGATTTTGTTAGGCGCATTATAGCGAGTGTAATTGAATTCATTGGATACTGGTGTCACGGGCTCTCCCGATCGTATGCATTTTCTAGAATGGCACCATTGCTCAGTTGGGGTCATTAGGGTTTACCATGGTGCCACTTCTAGCCTCCCTGTGCTTCTTTATGATCACGGGACAATAACAACCCGTGGGCACCAATCCATTCATTTACTTTTAATCTAACAGCCCTTTTCTAAAACAAAGCCCCTGTTGATCGGCATCCAATATCATGACTAAGGTTATTCTATAATTCCGGCTATCAGCGGCGGACTCCGCGGTGCTTGGCGCTGCAAGCCAAGCAGCTAAATCTTGCTCGGGCCCTATATCGGCCCTGCATCCGCCTTTCTTTGTTCATAGCACGTCTTCCTAAAGCCTTGGAAGCGGACGATAGCACAAAATAACATGATGCATATCTGTCTTGGCACCGAGGAATGTAACATGCCCCCCCCTTCGACGGCACAGTACCCTCTCCGCCATGGCTGCTAGCCCACTGCGCGTGTGGAGTCCAGACACTTATATTTCAGTGCCGGTCCGAAATGCAGCCCGTCTGGTTCTCTGCACCTTTCTCTTGAGCTGTGTGGGTGTGTACTTGATTGTCGATATGCGTGTGTTCCAATTAACGACGGCCCTCGGGTCGATCATTGTTTCTGCGGCAGCCCTTACTCCTGAGTCAGTGCTGATCTTCCCACCAGATTGACTAATTGTGCTTCTTGGCTGTTTGCTTATCTTCTTTGTAGAGAGCTTATTACGGCTCCGAGACGGGGTGAGGCTATTCCCAATCCATCGGGGGTGAGTTGCACTATTTTATGTAGATATCGACAATGTTATTGACCTGACATAGGAAGTCGCGCTTTTTTCCACCTCTGAGTACTCCTTCGAGACCCATGTTACATCGTCATGGTGGAGTCTGCTGGATCTGGAGACTGGAAAAGTGACTCAACTTACCAACGACAGCAATGTGTCCGAATTGACCTGGCTAGGGTCTACTGACTCGGGTCTGCTGTATATCAACGGCACTAATGCCGAGATTCCTGGAGGTACCGAGATTTGGGTGTCAGATACCTCTAATTTTGTCACCTCGTAAGTTCACATGCGTATTTATTTGGATAAAACGTTCCTAACTTCTGCGCAGTGCCTACAAGGCAGCTTCACTGCCGGCGCCGCTTTCTGGCCTCAAGACAGCCATCACCAAATCTGGAGATATTAACTTTTTGGTGTACGGAGAGTGCTGGCCTAATGGAACGGCGTACAATGAAGAGCTCACTGCTAAGCCACTAAGCTCGGCACGTATCTACGACAGTATTTACGTCCGCCACTGGGATACCTGGCTTACGACGAGATTCAATGCTATCTTTTCGGGGACTCTGAAGAAGAAGAGAGCTGGGCATGGAGCGACATCCAGCTACACCTCTAGCGGATCTCTCAAGAACCTCGTCGCAGGAGTCAAGAACCTCGAGTCACCTTACCCGCCGTTCGGCGATTCGTCTGACTATGCCATCTCCCCGGACGGAAAGTTGGTTGCATTTAAGAGCAAGGCGCCTGAGTTGCCACGTGCGAACAACACTGCTTCATATATTTATCTTGTGCCCCATGATGGATCAAAGAAGGCTGTGGCCATCAATGGCCCAGACAGTCCTGGCACACCGAAAGACATCAAGGGTGATTCGAGCAGTCCTGTCTTTTCCCCAGATGGCCGTCACCTTGCATATCTCCAAATGGAAGATATCTCTTACGAGTCGGACCGTCGCACGGTTTACGTTTACACCGTTAACTCCAAGGATACTATCCGCACATTGGCCAAGAACTGGGACCGGTCACCTGAGGCAATCAAGTGGACTGCTGACGGGAAAAATCTGGTTCTGAACACCGAGGATTCTGCACGCTCTCGACTTTTCCTGTTGCCCGCCGATGCTGGCAATGATTTCAAGCCTAAAAACTTCACCGACGGTGGTGCGGTGGCTGCGTACTACGGCCTACCAAACGGAGACTACTTGGTTTCTGGTTCCGCTATCTATACTAGCCGCATAGTTTACACCGCAAAGCCTGGCCAGGGTGTCACAGGTGTTATCTTCTCTGCCAACGAAATTGACTCCGCCCTGAAGAGTCTTGGTCCATCAGACATTGACGAGTTCTACTACAAGGGCAATTGGACAGATGTAAGTCTACCGTTTTCTCCTGGAGCTGAAAAGAGATTAACGTTATAGATTCATTCCTGGATCATCTACCCCTCCGACTTTGACAAGTCAAAGTCATACCCGCTCCTGTTCTATATTCACGGTGGTCCCCAAGGCTCCTGGGCAGATTCCTGGAGCACTCGGTGGAACTACAAGGTCTTCGCCGACCAAGGATATGTCGTTGTCGCACCCAACCCAACTGGTAGCACTGGGTTTGGTGATAAACTCACCGATGAGATCGCAAACAATTGGGGTATGTGATCCCCATCACTCATTCTCATTATTACCTTCTAATGATCAATAGGAAGCTACCCTTATGACGACTTGGTCAAATGTTGGGAGTATGTCCGAGATAACTTCGACTTTATTGATACCGATCGCGGCGTGGCAGCTGGCGCCAGCTACGGTGGCTTCATGATCAACTGGATCCAGGGTAATCCTCTAGGCCGCAAGTTCAAGGCGCTGGCCAGCCACGATGGCACATTTGTGGCTGACGCAAAGGTCTCGACGGAGGAACTGTGGTTCATGGAGCACGAGGTACGTATCTTATTCATGGTATTTGCTCTAGTTCTATATTAACTCTTCCAAAGTTCAACGGCACGTTCTGGGACAACCGAGACAACTATCGTCGGTGGGATCCATCGGCCCCAGAGCACATTAAACAGTTCTCCACCCCACAGCTCATTATCCATAGTGATCTGGACTATCGGCTTCCCATCTCTGAGGGTTTGGCGCTTTTCAATGTCTTGCAAGAGCGAGGCGTACCAAGCAGGCTGCTCAGCTTCCCCGATGAAAACCATTGGTAAGCAAAATGGATGCCTCTGAATGGGGACGCATCATCAGAGAGTCCTAGAGCTAACTCAATGGCATTGAATAGGGTCGTCAACAAGGAAAACAGCCTTGTCTGGCATCAACAGGTCCTGGGATGGCTCAACCAGTACGCTGGCATTGACACCCTGGGCTCTGTCAGTTTAGATGACACTGCAATTCCTGTTGTAGATTACAATCCTCAGTTTTAGGTCGCGTTTGCTGCAAGTGAGGGTCTTCTGCGTGTCATGTCTCAGATGGTTTGTTTTCGAGATATTTGTGTCTCATAAATATTTCTTTCTTCACAATTTCTGTGCTGTGTTCAACTTCTATACATGAATAATGGAATCATCACAATTTAAAGACCTTTTTTTGATATTCTTTGTGTAGTATGGCCGGTGTCTCATGGAATCTGGCGGGTTACCAACAGCGAAGATATAAATTTCCCAGTGGCCTACAAATGTTTTCCAGCAAACGCATTAACCATCAAACGCATTGCCACTCTTCCAACTCCTCCTTCTCCCCAGATTTTGTCTTCTCTGCCATCTCTCTGCCATCTCTCTTCATGAATCTTCTTTCCCAGTCATCAACAACCATCATGCCTCCCAAACCTTTCTCCCGTAAGGGCGTCAAGAAGGGTATGTCCCATACTTTGTCCCCTCATCCATCATCATCGCCCATCAGAAAGAAGCAGAAAGGTACAAAATCAGTCATCTTAGAGAGAGCTAACAGCAGCCCCCCGCCAGGAGCCCCCAAGACGGAGTCCTCTGCCGGAACTCAACCCCCAAGTGAGTACTGGAATCAGCTTACAGACATTCAACGGGCTCCCCTTGATGGCGCTACACAACAGACAGGTTCTAACCCCTATGCCTTTGGTGCAGAGATCAAAACTGAGATGCCATCCCCCACTCCCGCTTCTGTCGCCAATGATGCGAATGAGAGTGAGTACAGTTTTGACTTGAGTCCTCCAATCTCAAGCCCATTCCCATCTACCGAGGATGATCTTACCCTATGTCACGCTCCCACTGCCGACCCCACCGACGACCCTATCTTTTTTTCCCGAAATGGACGCCGGGACTGGTATTATCTTGCCTCTAACAACAACATA
The DNA here is from genome assembly GCA_028974045.1 of Penicillium cf. viridicatum. Lineage (NCBI taxonomy): Eukaryota > Fungi > Ascomycota > Eurotiomycetes > Eurotiales > Aspergillaceae > Penicillium > Penicillium cf. viridicatum. The sequence goes on along the minus strand of JAPQKQ010000007.1, from coordinate 619,473 downwards.
GAGTCTTCCGCTACCCCTGCCAATGAGACGACCAACGGAAATGGCAGGAACATAAAGAGTAAGTTTGCCAATGGTTTCAGTCTTTCCCCGAACCAATTTCCCTGCACTGCGGACGACATCACCTTGTTTCCTTGTCCCAACCGTGGTCTCAATCCCGCCAACAGTCCCACCTTCTCTTCTCAAAACGGACGTTGGGAATGGATCTTTCTCCCCTCTAACACTGATACAGAGTCTTCCCCTCCCCAGGTCAAGATGGAGGACATCCCCGAGGCCAATCCAAGGGTTCAGCGACCGAGCAACTCCGTCTCGACCACATCCTCCGCCGCCGATCTGGACCGCTTCGTCTTCCCATACGGTGCTCCCGACAGCGACGATGATATCTCCTCTGTGCCCTCGCTGGTCGAAAACATAGCCGAGCAAGCAAGGACCGTGAAGCATGTGAGGCTCTTCATGAACACTACCCACGACAAGCACTTCGTCCCCATCGAAGTGCCCCCTCTCACTGGAAACGACAACTGGGAACCCTGGTTGACCGCCATGCGTCTGCTCTTCCGCCAGCACTCGGTGTGGCCTATTGTGACCGCGGAGCTTCAGCCACTGTCTCCTGGTCACAACTTGTATCTGTGGTACCAGCGGATGTGCGATTGTGCAATCGCCCTTATCTACGCCAACGTCTCTGAGGCGGTCCGCAGGACCCATTGTTTCATGAGCACTACGCGCGAAGATGATGCCGATGTTCTGATGTCTCACCTGTACGCTCACTACTCCGAGCCTGCTTCCACTCACCCTCATGAGGAGTCTGAGCTTGATTAGGTGGGTTGTGCTTGGGGTTTGACAAGGATTTGCGTGTTATGCGGAGTGCACATTACAATATGTACATTGTCCCAGGGTTTCACTGATCTCTATGATCTTTCGCCCGTCCTCACCCAGATCTTTCGATATCTGATTTTTGATGCTCTTTCATTTGCATGTAATGTGCAGGCACAAGCTTTTTTCCCCCTTGAATCTTAACAGGTTGTTGCCTAATGGTTTTCTTATGTATTCTTACTTTGGTAGTTTGATGTTCTTCTCCTACACGCATAAGTCGGGAATTGAATGAGTTTTGAAACAAATCCACACATTCTCTTAGTGATGTTAAGAATAGACAATTATGTAAGCATTATCCTTCAATTAGTAGGGTCCTGATGGTAAGTTGGCAAGAAAACCCCTAATAAGGCTTGCTGGCGCTGCCTTTTACTTCCATCCATACTTCTTCGAAGGAGTTTCTATGTATTAACGTACCAATGTTCTCTTCCCAACAATACAACTTATCTCCGTTCGTATGTCCAGCGCTAACAACGGCCCGTAGCCCGTACCGAGTACCAGTGCTAATGACGACAACCTTCGGATTTAACGCCAAAGTACCTATCCGTAAGGCCGAAACAATGTCGATTCAGTGATTTTCGGCCTGACTCGAGCTATCTCAATAGCACCACAGTAATTAAATATCGCTCAGCAGGAAAAGACGTAGAAACCGGTTGCTTGGGGTATCGGAGTTAAGGTAAAGTCCGGATATCCACGTATGTGACAAGCAACTACATGCTTAAATATAAACCCTAGAATTTGTAGACCTTCCAATTACAACACACTCCATACTCCGGCTACAAGTTGACCCACCTCCTCAAAAAAAGAACATCCACAGAGAACTGCCAGATATCCACCATGACTGGAACTCATCACGCCGCCATCCTCCCACAGAAGGGCGGTCCCTTGTCCGTTGAGGAGCGCGCCACACCCGAGCCGGGTCCAAATGAGGTTCTTATCGAAGTCAAGGCTGTCGCCTTGAACCCTGTCGACTATTACCAGCGTGACTTCGGCATGCCTCCTGTGCCTATCTATCCGGCTGTGATCGGGTCCGATACTTCAGGTCTCGTCGTAAAGGTGGGCTCGAATGTCACCACGGTTCCCGCACCAGGAAGCCGAGTTATTGCATTTGCCTCATCATTCTATCAGGATGGCTCGCCCGACCACGGCGCCTTCCAAAAATATGCCTTGGCACAGTCAGAAGGCGTCATCACGCTTCCAGACGACCTCTCGTTTGAGGAGGGTGCTGTACTCCCCTTGGCTGTCTTGACCGGCTTGACTGCCTGGACCACAATCGGCATTTCACTCGACACCAAGTACACCCCGCAGGATAAGCAGGCGGTGCTGATTTGGGGTGGAGCTAGTAGCGTGGGCACTTTGTCCATTCAATCGGCTAAGTCACTCGGCTTCACTGTCTATGCTACCGCTAGTCCTAAACACCATGATTATCTTAAGAAGCTAGGAGCGCATGCGGTTTTCGACTATAAAGCGAGTGATGTTGTCTCACAGATCGTTGAAGGTGTGAAGAAGGATGGTGTCAATATGCATACTGCACACTGCGTCGTTGATGGAGGTCTGCAACCAACGCTGGACGTTCTTAAAGAAACAAAGGGTGATGCAGCCGCTAAAGTTGCCCATTCGCCTATGCTACCCCCGGACCATCCGACACTTGAGAACACGCAGATTACGTTCAATTTCCCATCGATGGACCCGGTTGAGAGAAGTAAGCACATGTACCAGTGCTTCCATGGATGGCTGAAAGACGGTCTGAAGTCCGGTTCAGTCGTTCCCAGCCCGGCTCTCCAGGTTGAGGGTGGCGGTCTAGACGGTGTCAATGCAGCACTGGATAAGTTGAGGGCCGGCGTCAGTGGAACTAAGATTGTTTTGGCAATCTGATATATTTTCAGATGTTGTCAGCGGGATTAAACTAATGAACCGCTCTCCACTAGTACTTCATAATATCAAGCTCACATAATAAGAACAGTATAATTGGCCCGGTGCCTACTCACATATGTGTATAGTCGGTGTGATATCCCCCTAGATCTGACGTTTTTGATTTTCATGTTTCTTTCATCAAAAGAAATGGTTCTTGTTATTCATCATATTCACTATCAATTATTTAGTCCCCTGGTAGAATTTACACGAATATCGCCCGAAAGCACATAGTCTCGGATGATCTTCGGCTTAATTTCGTGTCACAACTGGGCTCCGATGCTAAGACCAAATATTCTTGGCAGACCAAACAGGCAACTACACCATCTTTACATTCATAACAAGCATCTATATATTCTGCACTTCACTTGACCGATAAAGCTACCGAAGCCCCTCTGTGATAACGCATCTCGATCACGCACACCTCTCAGAGCCAATGTCTCCCATTCTTACAAACGGCCAAAATACGGTCAGCGAGACCAGACCGAACGAAGTCTTAGTAAATAAAACTGAGGAAATTTCGAGTACTGCTCAAGTCACCCATTCGGATCAAGTTAGGGATCATGTTATCGATACAGAATTTCTTATCGTCGGTGCAGGGCCTGCGGGTGCATCTTTAGCTTGCTTTCTTGGCTCTCATGGTAAGTATCTAGGTCGAAGCGATTTGAATTGAGTGACTAAAAGGTCAAGGCCTCAAGGGAATCATGATTAGCAGTGCGCCAGGGACAGCAAATACCCCTCGCGCACATATTACCAATATGGCAGCACTTGGTCAGTCACGAGTGTATCTTCAGTTGCGACTAGAATACTAATAGACCTATCTAGAATGTCTCCGAGACATTGGTCTGTATCACGAGCTTCAAAGATTGGGATCCATGGGCGAAGATCATATGCAACACACTAGATGGTGTCACAGTATGGCTGGTGAAGAGTACGCAAGGATTCATTCGTGGGGTAATGATCCAAGACGAAAGGTAGGATTCAATTGCTCTTCCCAGTTGTTGCTCTAGTTCATCAGGAGCTGGGCCTGAGTAGTTCGTGGGATAAATCAACTAACGGAGTCTAAAGGGTGACTATGAACTGGCTAGTCCATGTGAGCCATTTGACCTCCCGCAGACAGTTATGGAACCGGTTCTAGTTCGACATGCGGCTTTGAAAGGGTTCAAGTGCCGCTTTCATACGACACTTGCTTCGTTTGTCAATGAAGAGAAGACTGGGTTGATCATAGCAACCATTCGTGATGAAATTTCCAACCACGAATACCGTATCCGCACTAAGTATCTGTTGGGCGCCGATGGTGCCCGCAGCCAAGTGGTGAAGCAACTGAATCTGCCTCTCGCAGTTCTGCCAGGGCAAGGTATCGCAATCAATGTGCTTGTCAAGGCTGATCTTTCCCATCTCGTCAAGAATCGAACAGGCAATCTCCATTGGGTGATGCAGCCAGATCGCGAGCACCCTAGCTTTGGTTGGACGGGGATTGTTCGCATGGTAAAGCCTTGGAACGAATGGATGTTCATCTTGTTTCCAGATCGCAGCTACGACCGTTCTGAGGGAAAGCCATCTATGGAGTAGTACCAAAAGCGGGTGCAAGAGTTTATTGGCGATGACACACCCGCCGAAATTCTTGATGTATCATCTTGGTATGTCAATGAAATTGTCGCGGAGAAGTATTCGGAAGGTAACATGTGAGTTGTCTACCTAGTTAATTTGATGAGTGAATCCCCTCTGACGATATACCTCGCTTATAGCTTCTGTCTTGGTGACGCCGTGCACCGCCACCCTCCATTGAACGGCCTGGGCTCAAACACATGCATCCAAGACGCCTTCAACTTGGCCTGGAAGCTTGCGTATGTCAGCAAGGGCCTCGCGTCCCCGTCTCTTCTATCCACTTATTCCAGCGAGAGACAGCCTGTTGGTCATTCGGTCATCACCCGAGCAAACCAGGCATTCCGCGACCACTTGCATGTATGGGATGCACTTGGCATGCTGCCGACAGATGTTTCTGAACGGAAGCAGATATTGGAGGAGTTGAAGAGTGCAACTCCACAAGGATCGAATCGTCGCCGTGCCTTGCGCAAGACAATTAAACATACCTCTCATGAATTCCACGGGCTAGGAGTGGAAATGAATCAACATTATGAGGGTCAGGGGGTCTATACGGCCGATGAAGCAGATCCCTATAGGCAATCCGGACAGGCGGCCGAGGATAAGGTACTGTATCATGAACCAAGTACGTATCCTGGCTCTCGTTTGCCGCATGTTTGGCTCAATAAAGCAACCCCGGAGAAGCCTATGTCGACAATCGATCTTGCGGGCCATGGCTCATTTACACTTTTGACTGGAATTGGAGGTGGAGTGTGGAAGGAAGCGGCTAGAACTGTTGCCAAGAAGCTCAAGATTCCAATTCAAGCGTGTTCGATTGGATTTAGGCAAGACTGGGAGGATGTGTACTTTGAGTGGGAAAGTGTCCGAGGTGTGGAAGAATCGGGAGTAGTGTTGGTGCGACCGGATCGAGTCGTTGTATGGAGAGCATCGGAAGCTTTGGAGAATCGTGAGGCCTGTGAAGAGAAGCTTCTCTCGGTTATGAGATCCATTCTGGGATTTGAAGGTCTATAGAGATATTCAATATATATATTTTACTGTAGTTTATCGTTGGATTTGTTTTCTGTCTTTCTATCTTTGACTGTTGTTCTAGTCTCTTTTCACCGACTTCCTCAAGGCGAGCTCTTTGAATCTGCGGTGTGGCCCCGGGGGCTCCCCATTCAGTTCCCCGTAAAGTGTGGGGTTCAGCCCATCTTCGGTGTGTTTTCACTTAGCATCGTCAAGGGGTGACCTGTTCAGCACTTATCTCAAACTTCGAAATACTCGTGGTCTTTTTCTATCTTGACTCGATGATCTAGGCCAATACAAACAGAGCCTACAAACACTCATTCAAGAATGCCGAGATCCGACTTGGCTTGTCACTCATGTCGCAAGCAAGTATCGCTCGTTCCTCGAAACAAGCAAAAAGGATAAACCCATACTGACTAGACGGATTGACTGCTAGACGCAAGGTCAAATGGTATGTGAAGAGTTGGATTAATAAATCCTTACCTACTTCCGAGGTTGTGAAGTAACGTCTGGTTAGTGACCGGGCAGTACCCCATTGTGTGGTCTGCGTACAAACAGGTCAAACATGCAATTATCCGCTTCAGCCGATGAAGCCAGGGCCTAAAATTGGTAAGGAGTGATCGTGTCTGATTACAAGCAAAAGAAAAGCAGAACTATGTTGACTAGTTTCAGGGTCTGTTCAAAAGCGGAGAGAATGTCGTCGTTCGGACCACACAGCCCAAGACCGGCACGCTAGCTTTCAGTTGAGCCCACTAAGTAATCTTAACTTGCGTTCGGACTATGGTGACCTTGACGTTCTCGACTATAAGTCTAAGATAGAAGGGCTGGTCCCCGCTGATTATGTGGAGCCAATGCATAGAACAACACATGGAGGCGATCAACCGCAAACTTTACACCTGAATATGCACGATCTTTCTTACATACTGCACCCATCTCATGAATCTACAACTCCTGACAACGATCAAAATCAGAGCTCGAGATTTGATGATGGGGGACAGGGTGAGCTTTGCCGCCAAGCTTGCACAGAACTAGGCGTGTCACAAACTACGATGAATGAAATGTAAGGACCCCGGCAACCCTGAAAATCCAAGCAAAGCAGAATCTAAAACAAGCTGGTTATACCGACAGGTTCGAGCTTTTTTGGATAACATGGTCGCTATAAACATTTTTCATGAACCTTCATTTTCAGAAAAGCTTTCAAAGATTTCTTCTCTGTGTCATTTGAGTGCCCTTCTTGCTGCCATAGCTGGGTATGCCTCACGCTTTCTTGCCCCAACAATGGATATATCACCTCTTGACGAGCTAAGGACCACGGGAAAAGGTCATCAACAACCTGAATATTTCGTTGGCCTTTCCTTCGATTACGCGAACAAGGCTCTTGTGGCGTGTGACGATGAGATACCACCTCTTTGCGTTCTCCAATCTCTCATTATTGCAACGCATTGTCAACTGACTCGAGGGGTTCGCGGCAAGGCATGGAGGTCTCTGGGTCTGTGTGTCCGTTTGGCATACGAAATGAACTTGCATCATCTTGATGCTGTAATGGTTGCGAGACCTAGGATACCTATCAGTGGCAAGTGGATGAAGAAAAGCGCCGTGCCTTTTGGGCAGTCTGGGAAATAGATGTTTTTGCCAGTACCATCCGTCAGACACCAACTGCCATTGATTGGAGACACATGGAGAACCTACTGCCCGTCGATAACGCCAACTGGTTCCAGGGCCGTCCCACTGCAAGCTGCTTCTTGGACCCTGACCCAAACCAGCGTTGGAAGACGCTCCAGGATAGTGGTAATCAATCTCACAAAGCATGGTTTTTGGTGGTCAACTCTATCATGAAAGCAGCCCAAAGCATTTCTGATCCCCAACGGCTATCCACTATGGGCAATCCGAGCAACTGCCAGCCCAGTCACTGCACCCTAGGATCAGTTGAGGAGCGTTGTCAGAAACTGGAGAAACTGGGAAATGCAGTACATTGCTTTAGTCTGGCTTTACCAAACCATTTGCGGTATCAGGATCAGTATTTGGCCTTTGGTGCACCGGTACAAGGGAAATTAGAATCTCAACGACAGCAACATTGCTCTATATACAATATCTTCATCATGACACAGCTTGTTTGGTTGATGATCCACAGATATGATGCATTTAGACCCCAAACCCGTTAATTGGAACCCAACCATTATCACCGCTCCGGGGATGTATTCAGCCCACATGATACCGAATGTATTGCACAAAGACAATATCATGACGCAGCCGATCGCATCTTAAGGATAGTCAGTCAAAGCTGCGAGGAGCATATTCAATACATCAATCCGTTCCTTTCCAGCACCTTGTGGCTTGCCTCGGCAGTGCAGCTGGTTCGCAAACACTTTGCCCAAGCACCTGTCAATAGGAGCTTGATCAAATCGCGGTTCGACGTTCTATACCTGACTTACAGGCGGTGCGTTGACTTTTGGGGCACCCAAACTGCTATGCAGCGGAACCTAGAGTCACTCGAGGGGCAATTAGAAGCCAGGAAAAGAAAGATAGATTCTCGTGACAGCCAATCTTCGTCAGACCAACAGACTAGTCACATTCAGTGCCACACGAAAAGGAGACAACCAACCCACACGGAGCCACATACGATGAAGCAAGACAACGTCCCCAAATTTCCAACCACAAGAAATCCCAAAAACAAGCCCCAATATATACCGGAAACACCCACCATCCCTGTCCAAAACTCAGAATTCTTCGATGGCGGACTAGACATTACAGCCCAGAGCTATGCGAGACAGCCGGCTGAAGTAGATAGTATGGTGATGGGCATGCTACCCCCACAACCTGATAGGGGTCAAACTAGTGGGACCTGTGTGATGCCTACTAAACCTAATCTTTTTGATCCAACAAACCTGGGTGACGTTCACAATGATCAGATTCTTGAATGGCGAAAGTTCGATTTTTCCGGCGGCATACAGGATTTGCTCGCTGAGTGGACCACATACTAATCACATTGTCTTGCGGTTCGAATTATTTTGTCCTTGATGGTATTTCCATTGAAAGGAATAGAGTTGTAAAACACAAAGTGTGGTGTAGATCTACATGTATCTCATGGCTTGTTTTGTTGGGAAGACAGCGTCAACTGGTCTATACATAGCTTTGACAGCACATTTGATGACATATGGAATATTGTACTAGCTGCAATTTTAATCGAGACTGCTATGGCAGTATTCTCGTTGAAATACACTCTTTTCCTTAAAGAACTAGTTAGTTAAATAGCTATTATAATAGGTAAATATGTTTAAATAGAGAAGACTAGCTTTTATTTTATATAAAAATTTGATACTTTAAAGTAGAAATTAATATATTTTAATTTATATTTTCTCTTATTTAAAAATACTACTAACTACTTAGTCTACTTCTATATAAGTTAAATGTATATTTCTCTATATTCCTATTAACCTTTTCCTATTTTAAGTAAATAGTACTATAAGATATAAGATATAAAATCTATAATTGTATTAAGTAAATAATTTAAAACTAGGCATTCTTACTTCTATTTTTATAAAGATAACTTAAAATTTCCTACTATAGTTAGTAGGCGAGGTAATTTAGAATATAGAGTTACGTGCCAGGTCGATCAATGAAGAAACAGTGCATTCCAACTAAAAAAGCAAAGATGGGGAAGAGAGAGAGAGAGAGAGAGAGAGAGAGAGAGACCCTAGGGGTTCTTATGGTAGAGGGTCTCTGTAAGCGAACAACCTCTCCTTCCCGATTAGGCTTAATTTGGAGAACAAAGACATAAAGCAAACAAACTATCAAACGATCTAGTAACTATGGCATGTGATTAACATGCAGATCGTGACATATAGTAGGGAAACTATAACAAGTATAAAAATCAGTATTTTAATTCGATGACTTCGTAGGGTTATAAACGCCAAGACCTACATTTTATACAAAATTGGGTTTTGCTAGGGCCCTAATAGGTACCTAGTATTAGGTCTTAGGTTGGGTTGGGTTATAGAAGTCGGACCTAAATTGAGGTTTGGAGAAGCCTACTACCCGCCCGGGATTTCTATCTAGGTATATACTTCTAGAAGAAAGATAGAGCAAAGTCTTGTCTATATTTTGATACAAGATTTTACATACTGGGCGAAGTCACCTAATATTTAGAGTAGACATAGCCAACATATACTGCATTGTGTTTGATTTAAGGCAACTATATTACTATACTGGGCCGCGGCCCAAACAGAACAGACTGACAAAAGCAAATCCCAGATCAACAGCGTTTTCACTTCCCCAGAAATTCAACCCCTTACACAACCCTTCAAATTTCACCGCACAGCTACAAGAAAACCCACAGATCAGTACCATATACCACCAAATATACGCGGACGACTTGGCAGATAAATATCGGACTTAAACTCACCAGTCTAGATGTCGTTGTTGCCACCAGAAATACAACCGCTGAATGACAGCCCTGTTCCGCAGTAGGCATTTTTGTTGAAACCACTGGCAGGACCAAACTTCAACCATCCATTCCAGGTACCACCATGGTCCAGACGTAAACATTGAGTACCGCACACCTTGTAGTGTTCGGACTTGTCAAGGTACTTTTTGATAGCACCGGCAATAGTATCAAGCTGCGCGGTGGTATCGCAATGCGCACCCGTAGAGTGGTAAGACCAACTAATTCCATCGATAGAGCCGCTCATCACTCTGCAGTCATGCTGGTTGGAGAGTTCCTTGATGCCGCCAGCAATACTTTTGACAACAGGAAGCACAATGTTGGCAATAACAAGGCAGTTGGTGGTCACTTGAAGGGCTCCGCATGCCGTAATAGGGGTCCGCTTCTCAAGATCAGAGCCAGTCTCACTCACGTTAAGACTGGTGTTTGCAACGGGCTCATCAAGAATCATGTGGAACCATCTGTCCGGTACGGGCTAACCCTCGATTGATAAAGGCGAGATAGATGCCCCCAACGAAATTGGTAAGGAGTAGATGATCGAGATGATGGCAGCCTTCGTGAGCAACATAGTAATGGTAACCGTTGAGGACAATGATACCAAACAAGACAATTGTAGGTGTGATTTTGTTTAATCTGTCAATAGAGCCAGGCATAATTGTGAGAAAGGAGAATCGTTTCAAATTCTACCCTTTTATCTTTATAACTGACCTTGTTAGGAGCAGCTAAGATTATAATAGACCCTACGAATAAGTATACAATATCTCGGAAAATTCTCGGCGGCTTCTTATGTAAGAAGGCGTAGCTCTATATTAATTAGAGGGGCCATATAGACGTTGGCACCATTGGGGTTACCTTAATGTTTACTAGTGGACCCCTTTAGCTTAACTTTCGTTTTCCAATGACCCTAGCTATTGTACTCCGTATAGAGTGTTAGGATATACGGAGTATACCATTCGTAGATCCATTTTTCTATTCAATCGAGGCTCTCCTAGGCAGCCACCCGGTGCGATAAACTAGAGCCCACGGTAGTCGCTTATGTATCATTGCTGGCATAAATCACTTTGATAGTGTAGACCAACTACATAGTCTAGCGGTTTTCCATAGGTAATATTCATTTACAATCCTGAGACATGCATCAAGCTAGCAGGGAAGGTTACTTCAACTGAAAAGTCCGAAGCACGGATGTCACTAGACAAAGAGGGTGATTCAGGATACTAGTCCATGCCTTGCTATGCAGCCTCCTAGGCTGCATTGGAGCGTTCACGGGTACGAGGCCTATACATCTAAGCAAATTAAATGCTCATTTTGTAGTAAAACCATGGTTTGCGCTGTGACTAGGCACCACACTCGTATCTAAAGTGGCGTATCTAAAATTATTTCGGATTTCGGATGTGGCACTTCCCGCCGAGGATCATCGGCGGAAGGGGATTCCCGGTTTCACTCCATGCGGCTAACTTTGAGTAACCAATTGCGACTAGTTGATATACCTAGGCACTAGTAGAGATTTGAGAAAGTCTTCCTGATTGACGATAGCAAGTCTAAATGTCTCGGATATCGCGGCAGTATATCACCAGACAGGGAGCTACAGAGGGAATTCGTGACCAAAGTTATATTATCATGGGATTTCATTCTGATCATATGGCGTGCTTGTTCTACAATTATAGAAGCTAAGATATTAAAACTAGACACCTAACATTGAGATAAATGTTATTCTTTGCCAAAAATGTCCTACTAAATTGTAGACACCATATTTTCGTTAGTAAAAGAGGTTGATATAATATATTGCCATTCTACTCGTACCACCCCGTATGTTGTAAGAAGTCTGTCAATGTAGATCCTGCCGATCTTTTTGAACTAGTAATTTTGACGTTTCATTTCATCTGAGTACTGTACTTTCCCTACTAAATAACTTACAAATTGGTGTAGATGGTATATGCAATACACTGCGCTAGCAAAATTTAGCCTGTTCTTGGCGGAGCCACATTGACAGACTTCTTACGGGGGGTACATAGTTCGTACAAAATATACGATATTGGTCACTTATTTTTGTGGTTCTGTGATTGGACCTAGGATCGATACCATGACCCACCATGTTGATGGGACCTACTACGAAGACTTATACTAGGACCCAGGGTTCAAAACCCCTTATGTAGATGCGGGTGGGTGCCTGAATGCCTGAATTAGCACCGCTCTCTACACCGTTCTATACAGTGTATTGTATGTAAATTAGTACTGCAGAAAAATGAACTTGGGAACGCCAGGAGAATAAGGGTAGACCTAACTTTTGATACGATGGAACAGGTCTTGATAGATCCTGCCCAGTAGGCCCAGTTCTTGCGTCTCCCTCCGCTATCGGGAACCCGCATAGTCTTCAAATCAAAGCAATTCACAATGGCAATGTGGTGCAAGATTCAAACACCAGGTGAGTTTTCTTCAAACGGGCGACTAGTTCGAGGTAACTGACATATTGGCTTACAGGGAAATGATTTTCAATATTGCAAGGACAATCGCATTCCTTTCCCAAGGCACCACTCTGGAAAAAGGCACCATTATCATGACTGGAACGGGTCCTGGTATTGGTGCTATGCGCAACCCTAAGGTTGTTTTGAATGATGGGGATGATATCAGAGTGGAAATTGACAAGATTGGAACTTTGATCAACAAGATTCACTATGAGTAAGAGGTTCTTGTCACAGGAAGGAACTGGCATCAGTTATGTGACAATCATTGCCCTCCAACTCAGGACGGAAGAATATTTGCGGATTCCTGTCTATCGACGTGTGCCCGTGGTCATTTTCTCTAGTTATGGTTATGTTATGGCCTTGAACCTTGGAGCTTGAATTGCCCTTTAAAGAACATTCTGTTTCTGTTATAGCATACAATATACCTCACGGTTGATGTGAGAATTGAGTGTATGAGATATACGCCACGGGTAGTTGCATTGCACACTAAAGGAGAAGAGAAAATGCCTCAAGTTACAGAAATTGTCCACTATATATGTATGTTTATGGCCTATAGCACGACATAACTCCAAATCCCGATCTAGAACCCATTCAGATTCTTCTGCGCTGTAATAACATCCCCCTTATCCACAAAGTCTGCCAGCACCACATTCGGCGCACGCCCATACACCCCAGCGCATAGCGCCGCCTGGGCACCAATACTACCCTGCCCCGTCGCAGCATTAGTAGTACCTGCCCTCTGGCGAGCTGGAATCTTTACGCCGAAAATATCTACATCAAGGAAGTGGTTGACAATGCCCATACGGCCTGTAGCGGCGGCGCCAGAGGGCCGGTCGATGCTGCAGTTTGAGAAAGAGGGGTCTGTAACGTCGTAGGCTGTCTCAAAGTAGTAGGCGAACTCGTCTTGGATGTAGTTCACTTTTGTAGTGTCGGCACCGTAGTCTGGAGATTGTCAGTTTCACTTGTACTATGTACAGGTCTTTGTGGTTGCTGCTTTTTACCCAGGAATACGACCAATCTCTTTCCGCTGGATATCATATCACCCAGTGTGGGCCAGTCCGTGATTGCTAGCGGATTTGCGGAGGGAACATAGACATAGTTGGTAATTCCGCTGCTGGAGAAAGTGTCTCCAAACTCGGTGATGGCTACCGAGTCGCCGTTTGTCAAGAGGAGACTGACGACTTCGTTCGGGTTTGCATCCAACCAGCTCTTGATAGTCTCCAAGTAAGATTTGAGCGGCCCTGCATCTTCGAGCAAGCATGATGTATGGCACAGTTCTAACACATTCCTATCAAGGACGGAATGGTGTGTTTGTACTTGCAGGTACCGGATTCCCATATCGAGTTGGGCTTTTATATCGATGTTTTGGTTTTGCTGAGGCAAAGGCCCGACAAATGCGGAGTCGTGAGAACCCACAAATGTAACATTTGAATAAGACCGGGTGCAGTACTCTGAGCGACCGTTGCAGGTTGACGGGGCTAGGGTTGACATCGACGGGGTGGTCGAGGATATATGCACTGAGGACTGAGATTCTCGCGGTGCTAGTGTTCCTGTCCCTGGCACTGCGATTACAGGCTGAAGAAGTAGGAGAGCACTCAACATTGCACGTGTCAGTCCCTGGTAGATTTGGGCCATAGTTTTCGGGGCCGATTTAGATTATACTTGGTTCTGAGCGGGAGGCGCAAAGGGGCGTTGTTTCCCCTTTTATGCTCGATTTCATTCTTGTCCTTGCGGATATCGTGATAAATATCTGCTGTCCCCGGTCACGCAGGAGCGACAGCTGCCCACACAAGAGTGATATCAGCTGCTCCCGCGAGGGGTGATATGCTCATGCTGATTCCCACGTACATTCCACATGTCGATCGATGACCAAACGAGAACCCCAAAACAAAGGGGGAAAAAAGAAAACTAAAACTGACCATAATAACATCGACTGTGAGAAATACCCCCAGTGATAGGACATGATCATGAATATCCTAGTCTCCTCGTGACCACAGCCATGCACCAATAGCAGTCCTCATCCATGGTCACCCCCGGACCCCGGTTATTCTTGGTTGGCCCCAAATAGTCTGACTTTCGAGAGACATCTCTTTAAATGCAAGTGATTTGAGATAGGGAAGCTTCGATGTTGTATTAGATTTCGCTAGTACGGGCCTCCTGTATGGGTAAGGGGCGGGTTCAGTCGGTTCGGCAGAGCAAGAAAAGCTTTTGCCAAAAGTAAACATGGATGATCTGTTATTTTCTAGTGCGATAGGCTTTATTCTGCCACTGGGCATCATGGAAAGGTTCATCCTGTTCAGTTCCAAACCATTCAGGTTTCGATGGACTACACACAGATCGATGGTTTATTTAGTTGGGATGAGCGAATATCCTACATTATTATATCTAGTACACCTGCCCCGTCACATACAAAATTGCTTTTCATTCATGGACCCGTTAACCTCGGTATAGCTTTTATGTTATTAAATTTCTCCCTTTTCTCGACTTTATATTTACTACGCCTCTTGCTTTTTCTGCAGAGGCGTACATTAGTTGCCTCCCGAGATCGGATTTAAGACTATCGGGGTATGACAGGCGCCACATCGCTTTCGAAGCTTTAAATTTTTCATTGGCAGGCCAAATCAAGTCCTCTCATTTGTAACATATATATATTTTTTAAGTATTGTCGTCCGCATAGTTGTGAAAGCGTGAAAGTGTACCTGGCAGCCACTTGTGGCTGGTGTTCGGCCCCTAAAACGGCCCCGACCCAGGCAACGGAGCTCTCTCTCATTCTCCACTGTGTTCATGCCCCTCAAGTTCGACACTCCACGCCTCCGTTCTATATTGCACTACCTCCTAATTCCCTTCCTGTTCTCCGAAAGAACCTCCTGCTCAATTCCACAATCGTCCTCTCCCAGCACGCCATCGCAGATTCGGCCTCGTGTCCAAACTACATCACGGGGAGCAATGGTCACTCGGAGATCTCGCTCATGAGCTCGATGGCTGAGGGCAGTGAGGGTTGGTCGCGCGAAGACGAGCTTGACCTAGGCCAGGAAGATGATCCCCAACAACCCGACCATGGCGCCCTCGATCAAACATTACCTTCCCCGCAGGAACCAGCGGAAGAGCAATTGGACACGATAGACGATGCGGAGGACCACGATTCCGAGAAGACAGCGGAACAGAAGGACTTCAACTTGCCAGAAACCCCCCCGCCGCGACACGCGGACTGGAACGTGACAGAGAGCGTGGATGGAACGGGGTCAAACCCCGACGATTCCCCATCGCTACATGTTAGTGGTACAATTGGCGCATAACTCGGATAGCTAGCTGATTGATGACAGGGCTCTATTCCGTCTTCCCTGAGTAGCAGTGCTCTTGCGCTCCGCGGATCTCCGCGAGTCAGCCCGAGCCCAGCCCGTCGCCCCTTTGACCTTCGCTTCCAATCCCGGTTATCTTCATCGCCGCAAAGTGTGTCTAGAGCCGGCTCGCCATTCCTAGCGCATCTTCACTCCCGGCAATCTTCAATAACCAGCCAGGTTTCTCCGAATCCAGAAACAGAACCCGAACCGCTCCAGGGACCTTGGGATGTGGTGCGATGGACAAAGCTGCGGAAGATCACTGGGCAGGCATTTTCGGAAATCGGGAAGCGCAATTTCGGACGGCCAACTTGCCTCGCAGTCTCCACGTCTATTGTGATAGGTACATCCAAGGGTATAATTCTCGTCTTCGACTATCAGCAGAGCCTGAAGACTATTATTGGAACCGGCACACCAGGTTTGTCAAAACAAGTCCACACCCTTTGGCCCATTGTACTGATGATCACCTAGCTGTTGAATGCGGTGCTGTTACATCTCTTGCTCTTTCCGCGGACCATACTACCGTTGCAGGGGGCCATGACTCGGGTGATATCTTTACCTGGGAAATTTCACGCTCAGCAAAACCTTTCCTTCATATCCCGCCAATTCCGGCCAATCAAGTCGAGACTCGAATATCTGATGGCCATCTTTCGGGATCCGCGGTCATTCATATCGGTTTCCTTGGCACTAGACGAACTGCGCTGGTCTCGGCTGACACACGGGGCATGTCTTTCTCCCACCTGGCAACAAGAGGAATGGGTGCAGTGGGGCGAACAGTCAAGACGACTCGAATCCTGGGTCGATATCCTCAGGCAACGGCAGAGATCAAACAGCGGAAGCCTAGCTCTGTCCTTGCTTTCTCTCCTCTGCCACTCGGCAATGTAGAGCAATCCACTGATTCTTTGGGCCTCGTTGCCATGCTGACGCCCTATCTTCTTGTCATTGTGTCTACCACACCAGTGGCACAAACCCAACACAAAGCACCGAGACCCAAAGAAGTGCCTGCTCACAGTGCCATGACCGGTGCCTTAGCATGGTTTCCAGCCATTCGACTGAAGGGCAAAGACG
This sequence comes from Penicillium cf. viridicatum, assembly GCA_028974045.1. NCBI lineage: Eukaryota > Fungi > Ascomycota > Eurotiomycetes > Eurotiales > Aspergillaceae > Penicillium > Penicillium cf. viridicatum. The sequence continues at coordinate 602,779 of JAPQKQ010000007.1, read as the reverse complement.
CCCAAACTTCAAACACGAAGCTTGTCTACTGCTGGTCAAATGTTTTAACCGTGCTCGAAGTCTCAGAGGCTGAGTCTGAGGAACATACAGACAAAGACAAGCCTCCTAGCCTTGTCTTCAGAGCGCGCAGCAGATGGAGAGCAGATGAGGCCATTGTGGCTGTTCAGTGGCTCAGTCGTTCGGTGCTCGCGGTGTTCACAATAACGCAGCGGCTGTTGATAATCGAGGATTATTCCATGCATGTGACCGACTCGGTCGATCTCGCCAACAGGCACATATATCACACTGATCTGTTCTCCTCGCAGCTTCATTCGCTGGTTGAACAGCTTGACGAAGAGGATGAGTCGATGCACGGAGTAGTAGCAGATGCATTCCATATGAGTTTTCGTTCTTATAAAGGGCGCTTGTTCTTGCTTGGTTATAACGAAGCCTTGGTAGGCAATCTCTCAAATTGGGCAGATCGCTTGCTGGCGCTTATGGAGGCGGGTGACTTCATTGGGGCCATTCGACTAGCAACCTCTTACTATACAGGAGAGTCGGAAAAGCTGACGGTTGGGCTTCCGGAAGAGGATGCTTTGAGACAGCCCATTGTGCAAGAAAAGCTTTTGGAAATGATCTCCGCATCCCTCAAGTATGCCTTTGGTCGAAATTCCGAAGCAAGCAACGACCGACTTGAGAACCAGCAGCTGGAGGAGCTAGCAGAAGTTTCTATCGCGGCTTGTATCTACATGGCCGATGAAGAGTTCCTTTGGGAGGAAGTCTTCAGCTGGTATGAGGAGCAAGGTTCGGCGGGGATTTTCCTGGATGCCCTCGAACCACGCATCGTTGATGGAACTTTGCGATCACTACCCCCGACCGCGGTCAAGGCCTTGATTAACCATTTCATTGGAACTCACTCCGCCGGCCGGTTGGAGGAGATCATCTGTCTTCTTGATACTACCACAATGGACATCGATCAAGTCACAACGCTGTGTAAGCAGCATAATCTTTACGACGCCTTTATATATGTATGGAACCGCTGTTTGATGGATTATGTGGGACCACTGGAAGAGCTACTAGGTCTCATTCCCTCCCAAATCGAGCCCTTGGTCAACGGTGACTACGTGATTGAAATGAGAAAGCAGAACAACGCAATGAAAATGTTCACATATTTGTCATTTATCTTGACGGGTCGCATCTATCCCACCGGAGACGACATGGATGAGGCTGAAGCCACGCGGGCCAAGACAGACTTGTACCAATTCCTCTTCTCAGGCCGTGGGTCCAGTACGGGACCTGGAGATACCAATGGGGCAGACTCCTTCTCTCACCTTCGAGCCATGCTCAAGTTCGATGCTTCCAGCTTCATGAGCATGCTGAATGAGGCATTTGAGGACAGCTTCCTAAATGAGCCCGAGAGTGAGGATGTCTCCGTGTCGGGCATGTCGATTAATCGTCAGTACCTTGTCAGTATTTTGCTGCAAGTCATGACCGGCGATTTCTTCACGCCTTTTGATACCATCTACCTGGATATGTTTGTTGCTCGCAATCTCCCCAAATATCCTCAGTATATTCTCCTTTCTGGCACAACCCTCCATCAGGTTTTGGTCCGTGTATGCCAATATCCCGAGCAGGAAATGGCAGACGATTGCGAATTGAGTGCAGAGTATCTGCTGTCCTTCTACCACCCACCGGACATCCAGAGCATGATTCCTCTATTCAAAGAGGCACGCTTTTTCCGGATCCTCAAGTCGACCTACCGTTTAGAGAAGCAATATCCCCTGTTGGTGATGACTTACCTAGAGGATCCGAATGACCGCGAAGCTATCTTCACCTGCCTGCATGACTGCCTCCGTCCAGGCTCTGGGCTTGGCAAGAAACAAAGACGCGATATAGTGGATGTAATCAAGGAGCATGCGCGGGAGATAGCTGCAATTGACGAGACGCACGCTGCACAGACTATGCAAGACCTGGCCCCTGAAACACACTCTACGTTTTTGCGGGTTCTGGAAGATGATCCCCAGAAACAGTACCAGTACTTGCTGGTGTTGGTCGAGCCGCAGGCTCAAACTGCGGACACCCAATCTTCGCCTAGTATTGAGAATTGGATGGTCGAGCGTTATGTGCAGCTCTTGTGCAAATACAACCCCACTCATGTCGCGGACTTCGTCGACGGATTGCGAGTCGGTGACATCCACCTGGACGAACTGCTCCCGTTCATTGAGGAAAGCGGAGCCATCGATGCTGCCGTCATCCTCCTCGCCCGGCAGGGCCAAGTCCGCCAGGCCCTAGACCGTCTTGTCGCACACCTGAGCACCCTCGAATCCGGTCTGGTAGGCATTCTCCAGAGTGTGCGCGAGAGCCCCGACTCAGCGACTACCGCCGAGGCAATTGACGACCTGATCGAGTCTCTGAACAAGTATGCCGGTGTCGGAACGTGGCTCTGCCAGGGCCAAAGTAAGACAGTCAAGCAGTCGCGCATAGGCAGCTCCAACGGCAAGCGCAACGCACCAACCCTCGACCAGCCTTTAGCCTTCGATGAACTCCTCTGGCTCGACCACATTGAAGCTGTGGTCCGCATCGCAAGCAACGTCTTCGCCTTCATACAAGGAAACAACGCCCAAATAACCCTCCCTACTCAACCAACAGCATCCCTCGCCGGCGAAAGCGGCCGCCTCACAACCTCCTTCCGCACCCTTGTCCAGCAAGTCTTCACAGCTCTCCTAGCAAGCACAGTAAAAAGCAGCCCCGCCACAACCGAAAGAACAGACATGTCCTTCCTACGCATCCTGCGAGCATTCCTCACCCGCGCCGCAACCTGGTCCCCTTCCCTCCTCGAGCTGCGCGCCGTGCTAGCCTCCATCTTCTCCGCCTACTCCTACGAGAAATCCCTGCTGACCCTCGCAAACGGCATGCTGGACCGTGACCTCTTCGTCCACGTCGACGAAGTCTCCCGTCTACGCCAGCACGGCTGGCGGCCCCGCGGCCACGTGTGCGAGATCTGCCGCCACCGTATCTGGGGCCCCAGCGTTGGTGACGCGCATTGGTCCGCATGGGAAGCGCGACGCGCCGATGCCTATGCCCGCCGCATCGCGAGACGCAATGAGGATAGCTATAACCCGTCCGAGCGCGGGAAGGGCAAGGCTGCTGATTTCGGAGTCGGTCATCTGTCTCGTCTGGATGCGGGCGGTGCGCACGCGCATGCCCACGTTTACCGCGAGCATGGCGCCCATGGTGGTATGTCCAATGCGCATGCTGACCCTGATCATGACCATGACGACGACCACGCTGAGGCTGGAGCTGGGCCTAGCACTCCAAATCCAGTCGCAGAGAGTGCCCCAGAACCCGTTGTCATTTTCGCCTGTCGACACCTCTACCACCGACACTGCGTGCTGAATGCCGTCAGCGCGGGGGCCCGACCCGCTCAAACCGCCTTTCGGCGCGACCATTTGGCCGACTGGTCAGGGGCCGAGCTGTTCTGTCCGGTCTGTACATAGTTTTTAGTTGACAGCGGCGATGGTTATTTCCTTTGTGTCTAGGGATATTCTTTTGTTACCTTTTTTTTTTTTTTTTTTCTATCTCTTTTCTTTTTCCTACTGTAGGTGCTGTTCGGGGGATATCCCAGATAAGACACACAATCGTCTTGCATATAGCCATTCTCTTTTTTTTTCCCCCTTCTTCCCTTTTTTTTTAACTCTCAACTACTGTAATGTAATGTGATATTAAGGCCAGGTCTATCCCTGTTATAGTACATCTTTATTGGTCTTTTCTGTCTCCCAAGGTTCTGTGGGAACAGGTGATGTGAATCGTGAGGTTCTCCGCTTCAGCTGCTCAGCTCATTCTCCAAGACGCACGCTTGGCAAGACTTGTACTCCCAAGGTGGTCGCATGGGGATTCCAACTCCGGATTATCATTCGGTCTCGTTCCAAGGTTCGGGATATAGCACGGCATTTTCTTTTTCTTCTGTGACTATGTCCAGGTGGGTTCTGGACTGTGTGATCATGTTATTTCGATCAAGAGGGTCTGGTGTTCTTTGGTTTACGTACTGATCTACAATAGCTGTGGTGTGGGGTTGGAGTAACTCTTGAGATGACACTGTCATTTCAGTGACTTCGATGTCAGTTTTAGGTAGGATCTCCGTAAGAACTGATCATGTACAGAGGTACATAGGATTAAGTACCGTCACGGGTATATCTGTAGGGTGGGTACTTCTGTCTAAGTACCTTAAGCGAAGGGTAGAGAGACCTGCTGATCGGAAGCCGCTTCCACTAAAATACGCCACTTCATATTTCTACTTCACCTCAGATTCTCAATCTGGACTGTCGAGTTGGTGAAGAATCGCCTGATAACCCCTACCAGGAACAAAAAAGGGGGAAAGTACCAAACGGAAATGAAAAAGCCCAAAAAAGCTTGATGGCCGAAAGTGTTCAAACGGCCGTTGACCTATCATCTTCGTTCTTTCCCCTTGACTATTATACAAAACCTTAGATATTGGCGGTAAGCACTCTGATTGGTCATGAATATTAACTGATCCCTTTTTTGTTTCTTGTTTTTCTTTAAATCCGAAACATTTTAAGGTTAGTGTGGGCGCTTGAGATAATCCATGGATTTGATATGGTTTAAAATGTGATTAAACTACTATGTTGATATGATACACGTTTGGATACATAACAAGTCATATTGCTGTTTATTCTACTCTAAATACCAATATGAATACATTCCAGACTAGACTGGTTCAATCGAAATCTAAATGATTCACTGGCATTGATTTAGGGCTCGGAGATGTCAGACTTTGATATTCCGTGATGTTTCAACATGCCCCCCCCTCTTTTACCGCATATATTCAATTGGATCGGTGTCTGGTGGATGTATCACGCTATTCCGTTCTTTTTCTTTTTTTTAATTCTATTATTTTTCCGTTTGTGCTTTTTGTCTTAGGGAGTGGAGACATCTCAAGTATAAGATTCCGCTTCCCCCGTTTGTGAGGAATTGGTTTAGTTTGTCTATTGTGTTTATTGCCTATTACCTATTGTCCCTCCCTATTCATATATATTCATTCCTTACCTATTGTCTTTTACCATTTCGGTCAGTATCTGGTATACTAGATCTTTTCCAGTCTTTGACAGACTCCCTCCAATCCCTCTTCTTGCAACTATCCTGCAAAGATCCAAGCGTTTAAGCACAATGCACGTTCTCTCGACCATCCTGCCCGCACTGGGCTTGTTAGCCCATGTATCTTCCGCCGCATACACCCTGTGCGATGACTACGGCGCCTCCGACTCGTTTTTTGACAGGTTCAACTTCTACACGGTATGTCCCTCAGTATTGGTCCCATCTTTTTGTCCCATCTTCAATACTCATCCGACATATAGGACACCGATCCCACCAATGGCTTCGTGAGCTACGTCGACCGTAACACCGCCTCACGCAACGGTCTCATCAACACGGGCGACGGCGTCTACATCGGCGTCGACCACGCCAACACCGCTACCACGCCTGGTCGCCAGAGCATCCGCCTGGAGAGTACCACCACCTACAAGCATGGACTTGTTATTCTCGATCTGGCCCACATGCCCAGCAGTACTTGCGGCAGCTGGCCCGCCTTGTAAGAGCCCCAAGCCCCCAATTCCTCTTTCTCGTTCACGAAAAAAGTGAAGAAAAGAAAGAAAAAAGACTAACACCTACAGCTGGATGCTCGGCTCCAACTGGCCCAACAACGGCGAGATCGACATAATCGAAGGCGTAAACGAGCAAACCCAAAACCAAATGGCCCTCCACACCAGCAACGGCTGCACAATCAAGAACACCGGCTTCACAGGAACCCTCGACACAGCAAACTGCTACGTGCAAGCCCCCGGCCAATCCGCGAACAGCGGCTGCTCAATCCGAAGCAACAGCACCCAGTCCTACGGCACAGGCTTCAACAACGTCGGCGGCGGCGTCTACGCCACACAATGGACCGGCTCCGCCATCTCAATCTGGTTCTTCCCCTCCTACGCCGTGCCGGGCGATATCTCATCTGGAAACCCCAACCCGGCAGGCTGGGGTGCGCCCACGGCACGCTTTGCCGGTGGCTGCGATATCAACTCGCATTTCAATGATCTGCAGATCGTGTTCGATATCACCTTCTGTGGCGACTGGGCGGGCTCGGTTTGGGATTCGTCGAGTTGTGCTAGTCGTGCTGGATCGTGTGTCGACTACGTGCAGAATAACCCGACGGCTTTCCAGGAGACTTATTGGCGTGTGCGCTCGCTGAAGGTTTATCAGGATTCGACTAGTTCTGTTACTGGTACTGGGGATGTGGAGGTGGAGGTGGGTGCTGAGGGTGTGGAAGTGGAGGCGGGTGTTGCTTGGAATCCTACGGGGTTGTTTGAGCGCCCTCCGCAGAAGACTTCTATGAAGAATCGTCGGCAGCATTATCGTCATGGACATGGGCGTGGTCATGGTCATGCTTAGATGGTGATCGTGAAGGATGGATTGTTTTCTGTGTTGAAAGCGATATAGGTTCAATCTGTCTTGCATTTCGATTGTGATTTACGCTTTCTTTTCCGACTGCTTCTTGATTCCCGTCTGTTTTACGGTCTCTTTGCTCGTCTGGACTCCGCTAGCCTGTGCTAGTCCACGGCTGTGGAGGGGCGACTGCGTTTGATACGCTCTTTATGCTTTATGATGACTTGAATACCCCTTCCATTTCGATGGTGAAATGAAATATGAGCAATGAAAACCAACAACAACTATGAGCATGGATATTGTGCTGTAGTGGTTCGTAGAGTTCAGCCTTGTATATACAGTGATACATATCTTCAATGCTTCATCTTATATCAAAAATGTCGCAAGGGATATCAATTCGTCTAGCCCATCTGGCTGCTGTCTGACACTGTCGAACCACCTGTACCCCCATTCTCACAACTCTCTAGGTCTTCCTATGCGGTGGTAAGACTGAGTGGTCACAGTGTGGCCCAGATGACTTACTCGGGATAGTGGCGCTGGCATATCAATTACCCCATTGTCTGCGCGTAACTAAACCACAATCAGTCAATCATGGTCTGCTGAAGCGATTTGAACAGATCGATGTGCACAAACCTCTATTATTGACCAGTGGCCTGGGAAACATTGAGCAAATTGGCCAAGCGGCGTCTGACGATATATCTGCCGCTTACTGCTTGACGAATTCCGTATTCTGACGTCGGATGTTGGTTGATTTCCCGCTTATTATTATTAGGGTGTTGGTTAGTCTTCCGCACGACCTATTTTGGGTCGAAGGCCTTAGGGCCGGGTGGAGGGTCCAAGGTCATGGACCATCCGGAGGGTCACTGCCAGGTCTACTCCGTAAAGAAATGTTCTATATGGGTGGCGGACCCTCACTTGCGAGGGTCTGTAATAAATGTAATTTATGAAAGGGCCAGTTACTAGTTAAACAAGGATCTGCTCTTCGACCCGCTAAGCTACATTTGTGTTGCATTTTATTGAAGTGCCTTGACCAGAAGATCTGGAGCTGGAACTGGATCATTGATGTAGAAGGTATATGATATATCCTGTCCATGTACTCCGTAGGTCCGGTGGATTGGTGAAATCATAACAAGTTTGGTTATAAAACGCCCTGGATGTGGATGAGTCTGTGATGAGCGGTTAGGGTCTGGTGCGGGCCGTCGAAGCGCCGTGGTCAATATTTGAGGACCAGGGACTGGGCACATATTTGGTCAACTGCGTCTTTGCGAGATGGTACCTTTGCGCTCGAATATAGCAATTCAGGTTTGTGCATAACCACGGGCCCCTCTTTTGGCGCCCCCAATCCCTCCCACCTACAATATAGTCATGCCTTTCAACCCCAGTTTACTCCCTGCCCTGTCAATATCACAGGTACACGAAAACATGACAGGTATCGTGCTATATAAAATCTTCTTCTTATTATTTCTACTCAATTATGTATACTGCCTCGAGGTAGCCCCGGACTCTGGCTGTTCCGATCTATGCGTCGACAAAATTGGCGCTGCGACAAACATTTCCGATCCGTTCGCTTCCGGCACATTTCCAACAGACCTAGTATGCGAGGATTCTCAGATCAATGGTACAGACGTTGCGACAGTGGGGTGCAAATGGCAGCAATGCGTGTCATGTGAGGCGAGCAGCGATGCCTCCTCACTTGGAATAAGCAGCGACAACGAGACGGATGTCTTCTGGTTTATCTGTGAGGAATACTGATACTGAATAAACAGGCAAATTGCTAATTGCAAAGATGCGTAGTTAATGTTCGCTATATAATAGGTATCTGTTCTGCAGTATTAAAGTAATTTATACATCAAGTTGATTATTATTTTCGTAGACACGGGATTAATTCTGATATCTGCACCAGCCAGGTTTCAACAGGACCAACTCAAAAAGAAAACGATGTGATAGACCGAGAATCGAAGCAAAGGCGTCTGTCAGATCCGAACTCGCGAACAAAACCAATAGGCATTCATGTTCTAGGCCAAAAAGGATTTTTAGCCTAGTCACATTGTTGAGCAAACTGATATAGTTCTACATGAAACTTTGTTAGACAGGTTCAACGTATATACAAGATACTCAAGCTGCATACAGGGGTAGGTTGCTCTGGATAAGGCACTACAGCAATCTTATGCTTTATTTCCTGTAAATGGATTGGCGTTCTTCTGAAAGCGAGATCATACAAATCAAACGACGTCCGAAACAGTCATATTCATATTATACTATCTTCATCCCCCGGGAGATCTATATTGGCTCGATATACGGGATTTCCTTATGTCAACTCATTGAGACTCATATTCAACCATTCTTTGGCAGAAATAAGTTCACGTTATTCGTTCTAATTCAAACGTTGCTTTTTGCTCGTCCTTGTTTCCTACCAGGGAAAATCCGGTACACATGTAAACGTATGTGCGCTTAGGGCGCTTAGGATGCAGTATAGTTCCATCTGTACTATTTTTAAGATGCTCCATGGAATGAATAAGACAAGACTAGAATATATACCTGAATCTATGTACCAATTGACTTTCGTATTAACATTAACATTAACTTCAACCCCCAAACCCAAGAACATCGCGCTGATCATCCGTAAGCCGGCCCCATTCCAAAAGCAACCGAAAGAAGTAAATCTCCATATCTTCCTTCCTCAACGCCGTGTTCGCCCACTTCCTCCCTTCCTCCGCAATCCACTTCCCCTGCTGATCATGCGCCTTCATGCGCATCCGCGGGGCATCAGGACCACTCTCCTCGGATGCGGCAGCAGGTACGCCCGCAAAGTACGCGAGCGTACTCCACAGCCCATGGAGACGGATATCAACAGGGACAAAATGCAGCCACGAGGTAACTCGGGAGTCGAACCACTGGCGGAACAGACCTGTTTTGAGGGGCATGCTGCGGCTGTGTAGGAAGGGGAGGAATCGGCCGCTGAAGCCTGCGCCGTCGAGGTCAAAGAGGAAGCGGTGCGACCAGTGCGCTTGGAAGTCTGCCCAGCCCGCGGTGCCAAATTCTGAGGCTTGTTCGCCGCAGTCGCCGCAGCGGACGATTGGGTCCGCGAGGTGAACGGCGGTTTGGAGATGGAGGTCCGAGGTCGGGGCGTTGCCATCCATTATCTCGTAGCGGAAGGAGTTTTCGTTAGAGTCTGTCGGGAGGAGGACGGAGACTTGGTTGTTGGTGTTGTTGTTTATTAGGTGGGCGAAGCGCTGCCGTGGCATGCCTTTCCATTCACCGAAGCGGCTGACGCCTTCTGAGGTACTGCCGAGCCAGTAGAGGGAGTTCTCTTTGTGGCTGTATTCTGGATCTGGGTGCTCATCTGTGGGTTGGTATTTTACCTTGTCGATGTAGTTCCATGGGCTTGGGAAGAGGATGTCGTTGAATCCAGTGAGAGCGCTCTGGCTGAATACCGGGATGAGTTCCTGTGACACCTTGAATGAGGCCGGGGAGATTAGGAGACCGTGGAGGAAGGCAAGATCGGGCTGGTGGCAGATTTCAGAGGCGATGTTGAAATTTAGAGGGAATTGGCCCATGGAATGAGGAGCTACGCATGAGAGACAGGTCTCACGACGATTCCAGATTCGCTGAGAGCGCGCCTTCGATGAAGGTGGGCAGACAGCGCTCACATAAGGGTCGAAAACACCTCTCCACGCTCCGTCAGTGAACACGGTAATGTTGGTTTGATCGGCGGGTTCAATCGGGCCCCATCCCTCTTCTCGGTCGGTCGTCCAAGTCTGCACCATGCGCGCTTTAGGAATAATTTCTTGCATCTCAGTCTGCCGGTTCAACATTGATATTTTCTCCCAGGGAACTGCAACACGCGGTTCATCATTCAGATTGAACACCAAGTCCATATCCGGGAGATATTGGGTGAAATTTTTCATCATGTCCGCGACACCCGCCACCATCCACGCATGGGTTGGTTTGATGCCTTCTTGCACCATGGCCGTGCCGTTGCGAATTCTGATCCCACCGAGATCGTTGAAAGGGTTTGTGGCTAGTTCATGAGTCATTGCGCGGATGTGCTCCGGAGCCAGGGCTCGGAATGGAAGTAGATCATGGTATATCTGATCAAAATCATCGATGACAGCCGACGATCGGCTAGTGGCATATCGATACCATTCGTCGAAACCCCTAGACGAATATTAGTTGAGTTATGCGACAAACATAGACATTCAAAACATACGGTGGTGGATGCTGGTTATATCGCATCCGGTATTCGGTAACAGCGTCCCCAAGAGTCTTGCTCCTAGACGCCTGAGCGAGATAGTTGTCATGTTGAAATTTGCCGTCGTTGATGAGGAACTCAATCGGGTGTATATCAGCAAGACGATGCTTGCTCACTGCAAAAGCGAGACTAATCCCACACATCACGGCGAACAATATTTGTATGGCAACGTTAGTGCGGTATAATTTCGGCTCTTCGTCATGAATCACCCGCGCAAGAAGAAATAGGATAGCACCTGTCAAAGATGCAGCCAACGGAAGAACAGCATGAGTTAGAGAGATAAATGGGAAGGGTGATTGTTCGGTAATGGCCGATAAAGAGGAGAAGTAGACGATCATGAAACCGCCTATAATTGACAATCCAAGGATGTCGAAATGCGGTAACTAGGAGAATTAGTACTGATAGAGAATAAATTTTGAGAACTGGCAAGGCTCACCATATGCCAGGCCGACAAGACCAGTATTAGAACCAACACAGACTGGCTGAAAGCGCCGCGTGAGTACTCTAGATCCAACATGGGTTGACCGGCAAGTTCAGGAGAGCTATCTGGTACCCAGTAGGATATAATACTCCAGACCAACGAAAGACCCTAAAAAGACCATCAGAACAGACATTCCCAGCACGATCGTAGTTGTCCGCTTACCAAGAGACCAGCTCCAAGGAACGTCAAAGTTCGTTTTCTGCGCACATCATCAAATTGAGTGCCAATCCGACATAGCTCGGTAATACCGATAAGTATACCAGAATCTGCAAACAGGTTGAACAGCCTGTATGATCGTAGGCGCGATGCGCCATGTAACACAATAGGACAAATATAGGTTGACCGGGTTCCAGCCGAGAAAGATGAAGCCAAGAGTCCACCAACCGACAAAAATGCGGCTGCAATTAACCCTCTGAAGCGACTTTGCGTAAGATAATAGAAGCTCCGGCGGGAAACAGAGTAGACCACCTGTAGCGGCAGCTTTTCGAATCGTTGGGTAGGGACATATCTGTCCACTTGTCGTGATTGCTGGTTGCGCCAGTAGTCATAGATCGAAATAACGAAAGGAATAGCGTACTGTCCATGACACTGTGTTAGTCACATGAAAGATTAAACGATAACGGAGACATTCAGCCACTTACAGCGTATCCAGCGGGCGTGCATTCAGTATTCCGAGTTACTTGGCGAAACGACTCAATCCGTAAGCCACACAACCCCAATAAGAGACCGAGCTTTATCCACCATGATTTAAATCGTAGCCGAGGGCGAGTCTCGACATCGCCCAGTGAGAAAGATGACGTCGATGCGCGGGAAGGAAGCTCAAATTGCTCCGCGAGAGGAATAACTGGCCGTTTACTGGTCGGCGATGACGGTGTCGATCCCAACGAAACGAACCGACTCGATACCAAGAGAGTCAACCCCGTAAGGAAGCATACTAGGACAGATGTACTGATGGGGCGATCTGTATCGGCGCAACAGTCAGATCAAGTTGCAGAACAATCTTGATATCCACGGCGACGACTCACCAAAAGCGAATGTGGTATTGTAGGAGGTAGTAAGGAATAGTGAGCTTAAAAGAAATATCCTGCTCATAGAATGCGATCGTGAGTTTAAGTTTTCAATAATGTGAGATAGCCTAGGTACTCACCCCACACAGAGCTTCAGCCCAAGGTCAGAAGATAATTGGATCATATTGTACCAATCGTTTTATGATCGCTCTATAGCGTCCCAAGCCATCGCTGTAATTTCAACAATGAATAGAATTGTTGAAAGAGTAATAAGACAGAAGACAAAAGATTAACCTCCTGTAAATCTTCAGGAGATTGACAGTGTTCGAAACATGGAAGAAAGCAGGGCAGGGAGGGCCAAGAGGGCCCTTTGATCCACTGGCGGCTAATCAGAGGCAATCCGGAGTGCTGATCCATTAGGGTTGCGTCAACAGGCGGGATATGATGATTTCATGGGCTTTTTGCTGCGCACATAACCACGGGCCTTGGTTTGCGTAGCTTGTATTTCTGGTATCCATCTTGCCAATGAGAATGGTGGGAAATCTCCAGCCACCACGCCCAAATCTGTTAGCTCCTGCTAGTAAGCAGATTTTACCCTGGAGATTTTATATTGCAAAAGCTCATCAGCCAGAAATGCCGAGCCGATCAATGGCCAGAATCAAGCCTTGGTCAATTTCACGACCCACTTGAGTCCTGAGCGTCATGTCGCTAGTGGGCCCTTCCAATGCATACATATATGTTGTACTTCATACATAATATCCAGCCTTGTAAGCAGACCCTGTAAACGACATGTAGATAAAGAAGGTTCACATGCAGCCAAGACCCAGTACACGCGTCATATAGCTACGACCCTGTTGTATCCTGTCGGCTCCATGCGGCTGCATGTCGTGAAATAAAGATGGCCCGAGCGACCCACGGTTAGCGCCAAAAGGATACACTCAATTAAATTAGGCTAAACTCAAAGAGGCTCGTTGATTTCCTAATTTGGTCAGTCCACGTCACCCACAGTCATGTGATTTGATAAGGGTCCAGGCGGTGTCGACTATCTACTAATAAAATGCAACCGTGGTTAGTCCATTTTGAGCATAGAGTGTCCCACGTGACTTTCCAACGATGTAAGACCAATCAGATATAGTAAATAGACCCACATGCACATACCCTCAATAAAAGACGTTGGAAAAGGAAAAATAAGGGTTCTCTTTGATTAAGCTTGTCATCCTCAGCTCAAAGATCATACTGACCTGCGTTACGTATATTTCTAGTTGGTCATATGACTCAAAGGACAAAGGGCTAATCTGTAGAGCTCATTATAACGCCGTTTTGGCCCAGAGATATACCGCCTACTTATTTAGGGTGACCTGGCAGTTCGCAGCCACGTGATAAAATACTTATGTAATTTGGATAAAAGGCACCGGGCGGTGTATTGCCTTGGGCGGTGTCAGACAGCAGTATCATTTTTTTCTAACCGCTGGGAAGTTTTTTGGTCGCAAGACGAAGCTAAGTGTTTTTTCCAATCAACACTACTCCGGAATCGCCATGCCTCGCAAGGCGATTGACTCGCGGATTCCCGCTCTTATTCGAAATGGTGTGCAGGAGAAGAAGCGCAGCTTCTTCGTGGTTGTTGGCGACCATGCCAAGGATGTGATCGTGCACCTTCACTATATTATGTCCAGCGTGGACGTGAAGCAGAACAAGTCGGTACTATGGGCTTATAAGAAGGACCTTCTCGGCTTTACCAGTCACCGGAAGAAGCGCGAAATGAAGATCAAGAAGGAGGTCAAGCGTGGCATTCGCGAACCGAACCAGGAAGACCCATTCGAACTTTTCATCACCCTCAACCAGATCCGCTATGTCTACTACAAGGAAACCGAGAAGATTTTGGGTAACACCTACGGAATGTGTGTGTTGCAGGACTTCGAGGCCATGACTCCCAATTTGCTTGCACGAACTGTCGAGACCGTCGAGGGTGGAGGTTTAGTAATCCTGCTTTTGAAGAGCATGACCAGTCTGAAGCAGCTTTACACCATGTCCATGGATATTCACTCGCGATACCGAACAGAGGCCCACGATGATGTTGTAGCTCGTTTCAACGAGCGATTCATCCTGTCCCTCGGAAGCTGCGATTCGTGTCTGGTGGTCGACGACGAGCTGAACGTGTTGCCCATCTCCGGCGGCAAGACCGTGAAGCCCCTTCCCGCTCCCGAAACAACCGACGAGTCAGCTTTCGGCACAAAGAAGGAATTGAAGGAAATCAAGGAGAGTTTGGCCGACTCAAAGCCCGTGGGCCCTCTGCTCAGCTTGGCTCGCACCGTGGATCAAGCGAAGGCGCTCCTGACCTTTGTTGATGCTATCGCTGAAAAGACGCTGAAGAGCACTGTTACACTGACTGCTGGTCGTGGACGAGGAAAGTCCGCCGCTCTCGGTGTCGCCATTGCCGCGGCTGTCGCTCACGGCTACAGCAACATCTTCATCACTTCTCCCAGCCCGGAGAACTTGAAGACACTCTTCGAGTTCATTTTCAAGGGCTTCGATGCACTTGGATATCTCGATCACGTTGACTACACCATCCTACAGTCGACCAACCCCGACTTCAATAAGGCCGTTGTGCGTGTGAACATTCACCGCAACCACCGCCAAACCATCCAGTACATCCAGCCCCAGGATGCGCAAGTCTTGGGACAGGCAGAGCTTCTCGTTATTGATGAGGCTGCGGCTATCCCTCTACCATTGGTGCGCAAGCTGATGGGACCTTACCTGGTGTTCATGTCCTCCACTATTAATGGATACGAAGGCACGGGCCGGTCCCTGTCTCTGAAGTTGATTCAGCAGCTGCGGGAACAATCCCGAAGCGGAGTCAAGACAGACGATACCGATGTCGCCGACCGCAGCACAGGCAAGTCGGCCAAGGGTGCTGACAAGAACCTCACCGGTCGAACCTTGAGAGAGATCACTCTCGCAGAGCCCATTCGATATGCCCCGGGTGATTCTGTTGAGAAGTGGCTGAACAAGGTCCTTTGCCTCGACGCAACTCTTCCCAAGTCGCACATGAACACACAAGGCTGCCCTCACCCCTCGCAGTGCCAGCTTCTTCAGGTCAACCGTGATACCCTGTTCTCCTTCCACCCTGTTTCCGAGAAGTTCTTGCAGCAGATGATGGCGCTCTACGTTGCCAGTCACTACAAGAACACACCCAACGACCTTCAGCTTATGAGTGATGCTCCCGCTCACCAACTCTATGTCCTTGTCCCGCCTATTGATGAGGGGGCCACCAAGCTGCCCGAGCCACTTTGCGTCATTCAGGTCGCTCTTGAAGGTCGCATCAGTCGCCAAAGTGTGCTCAACAGTTTGAGCCGTGGTCAGCGCGCAGGAGGTGATCTCATCCCCTGGTTGGTCAGCCAGCAGTTCCAGGATGAGAACTTCGCCAGTCTCTCCGGTGCTCGTGTTGTCCGTATCGCAACCAACCCCGAATATGTGGGTATGGGATACGGTTCCCGGGCTATGGAGCTCCTGGTCGACTTCTTCGAGGGCAAGTTCACCAACTTGGAGGAGGAGAACACTGCCGCCGAAGAGCAAATGGTCCGTGTTACAGACGAAGAGCTCGCCGGTTCTAGCCTATTGGATGACAACGTCCACGTCCGAGACATTCGCTCTATGCCCCCGCTGTTCGGCAAGCTGACTGAACGTCGCCCTGATGTCCTCGACTACATCGGTGTCAGCTACGGTCTTACCCCATCCCTCCACAAGTTCTGGAAGCGCGGTTCTTTCGTTCCCGTGTATCTGCGTCAGACCCCCAACGAACTCACCGGAGAGCACTCTTGCGTGATGGTCCGCACCCTCTCCACCGGCGAGACTGACGACGCCTGGCTAAGCGCCTACGCGCGCGATTTCCACAAGCGATTCCTCGCGCTGATGTCCTACCAATTCGGACAGTTCCCGTCTGTCCTCTCTCTCAGCATCTGCGAGTCTGCCAACTCCGGTGCCAAGAAGGACCCCAAGTTCAAGTCGCGCATGCTGCAGAAATCCGACCTCGATGCCGCTTTCTCGCCCTTCGATCTCAAGCGTCTGGACAGCTACGCCAACAACCTTTTGGACTACCACGTCATCTTGGATCTGGTCCCCGCTCTCTCCGACTACTACTTTGCCAACCGTCTCGATGGCAAGGTCAGCCTCTCCGGTGTACAGCAATCCATCCTCCTGGCTATCGGCCTGCAGCACAAGAACCTCGACGACCTCGAGAAGGAGCTGAACCTCCCCTCCTCCCAGCTCCTCGCCATGTTCCTCAAGATTGTCCGCAAGATCTCAACCCACTTCCGCAATCTCATCGAGAGCGACATCGAGCAATCTCTGCCCGCACAGAAGGTCCGTATCGAGACCTCTGCCGCTCACGACGACGAGCCCGAAGTCAACCTCCAGCCCCTGCCCATCAGTCTCGAGGATGAGCTCCGTGAAGGAGGAAAGCAGATCGATGAGGAGATGCTCGCCAAGCAGCGTGCTCTGGCCGCATCTAACCCGTAAGTTTTTCAATCACGTTTCCTGTCTATCGAAACAACAATAACTGATTTCCAGCCCACAGTGATGGACCTGACAACTCCAAGTCTTCCAAGCGCAAGAAGGTCGAGACTGCGCGCGACATCTACGACAAGGAGATTGACTCGAAGAGACAAAAGATGATCAAGAAGGGCACCGAGGGCCGCAAAAAGCGCTGAATGATTTAGGGTCTGGACAGTTTTCTTTCTGCATTAATGTACGGTGTTCGGTTTCTTGGGTCTAAAAAGACTTGCTTGTGTCTAGTGTCTGTCTGTATTCTTCAAGGTTCATGTTTCCACAGGATATCCGTCTCTTGTACATAGATATGAATCATGTGTTTATTATGCCTACAACAGATCGATCTGTAGAGATAGATGGGATATAGGATATTCCCTAACGGCTTGATGCATTGGGTACATAAGCTTATGCGATTCGCTCTCAAAACTAGAAGGAAAAAAAATGAAGACTAGATAGTTAGAGGTCACCAAAACTAGCATCAACTAGCGTCAATCTCATTACAGGGACCTGAAATGGATCACAATTCATCATGCTCCACGGCCTGTTCCTCAGCCTCGACTTCAACCTCAGCTTCAACCTCGGCCTCGGGTTCAGCTTCAGGTTCAGCCTCGGCCTCAACACCGGCAACAATCCCCTCGGGCAACTTCTGCTTAACACCCTCACCCAACCGAATCCCATCAACCCAAGACTCAACAGCAACAGCCCCAAAGTCCGCGTCAGCACTGCTGAAGCGACGCCACCAACCGCGACGCGCATTCAACGCGATAATCTCGACGGTCTGGCCATCACCCAATTCCAATGCCTCACGTAGAGTCTTGGACCCGGTGTTGATAGCAGGGACAGCATACAGCGGGAAGAGATGCGTTCCACGCTGGGCGTGCTTGTGACCGATCTCAGCGACATTTGCGAGTGCCTCGGTAGCAGACGCTGGAAGCGCGGTGTCGGGCTCGCTCGCCTCGGGGAGGATGACTAGCACACAGGTGCCGGACTTCGGTGCGAGACAGGCTGACTCGAGGGATTCGGGGGTGGAGAGGGTCGGGATTGGTGGAGCGGGGATAGGGACCTGAACGGGCTTAGCGGAGGGGTCTGTTTCGTCCTGGTCCTGGGAGGCGGTGGGTTTGAGGTCTTCGGCGTCGTCGACAACGGTAGGCTTAGAAGCGGGCTTGGACTTTGGTTTCGGCTTGGGCTTGGAGTTGGAGGCGGAACGAGGTGACGCGTCTGGGTTTGGTGTCGCCGCTTGGCTCAGGAACTCGGTGATGGGCTTCTTCT
Organism: Penicillium cf. viridicatum; assembly: GCA_028974045.1. NCBI lineage: Eukaryota > Fungi > Ascomycota > Eurotiomycetes > Eurotiales > Aspergillaceae > Penicillium > Penicillium cf. viridicatum. The sequence goes on along the minus strand of JAPQKQ010000007.1, from coordinate 584,796 downwards.
TCAGCTCGCCGTCGTAGATTTTCGGCTCGGCGTCGGTGCCGGGGATGAGGACAAGGGCCGGCAACTCGGTCACGCCGTACTTCTTCACAGAGACGGTTTCTTTGTTCCGTACTTGGGCAATGTCAATTGCGCCGAGGAAGTCAATTGCCAGGGCGCGGATCAGCGCGCCGGTTGTGCCCTTCTCCGTGAAGAGGATGGCCTTGGGCCGGTCCTCGTTTTGTCCAAGCCATTTGTCCAGGTCCTTGTCTGTTGCGCGCTTCACGTGGTTGGGGATGTGGTCGACGACTGCGTCGACAATGCCTTTGGCGCTGCGCGCGCCTTGGTAGTCCTCGACGCGGGGCTTTCCGGGCTTTTTAGAAGGTGTCACGATTTTCAGGGTCGGGAAGCCCTGCACACCCATCTGTCCGCAGAAGGGTTTGTTTTCGTCATCGTCGCAGTTGATCGCGGCGACTTTCGCGAGTCCGTCGAGGTTCTTTGCGGCTTTTTCGAAGGCGGGTTTGAGGTTCTTGCAATGGCCGCACCAGGGCGCGTAGAATCTAAGTGACAAGTGTGAGTGAAGGTCGGAGGGGAGAGGCAGAGAGCTCGATAGCTAGATAGCTAGATGGCTATAGTGCGGGACAGCTTACTCGACGATCTATTAGAGTAGCCAACCATTAGTCGATTTTGCGCATCTAAGAAGATGATGGATACTCACCGAGGTATGATTCGAATTCGCAATGAGCGAGTTGTAGGTTTTGGGATTCAACTGGATCACCGGCGAATTCTTGGTGTATAGTCCATCGGCATTAACAGGCAGTGCCGCAAGGAGCGACACAAGCAAAAGACTGGCGCTGTGCAGCATGGCTGGCAATTTCAAGGCAGAGATGAGATTCAGCAAAGAAGCCAAAGCGGAATAAAGAAAAGACAGATGGTCCGAAACATTACGCAAGGTGTCCTGAAGCTCTTGGCGTGCGGATGGTATTGGCTACGACTATACTGTTTTGAGGTATTATGTAGTGAATATATTAGAGCATCAAATATCTCAATATATATATTATATGTCTTGGATTAGTATGATAATTGTTAGTATATCAAAAGATCTAGTTCTTGAACACTTATCCAAATAATTCCTTCTATCAACATCCTATGAACTTGTCCGTCTCCAAAGATTCCGACCCTTTTCTTTTTGATACACACAACCTAGCAATGGCCAGATCAAAAGAGAGCCATGATGTGGTCCTTCTACCTGGCGAACTCTTCTGGATGATCCTAGCCTACTTAGAACCAACCGAATTAGTCCGATGTCGCCGTGTCTCGCGTGCCTGGAACGAAGCCTTTAGCAACCCGGCCATCCTACTCCCACTCCTGAAGAAACATTTCCCGTGGACAGAAGAAGTCAAAAGTTTAAGCTTAGAGACGTCATCTGAAGACCAAGACCAGGGCTGTCGTCTTTTCGACCAGGTTGCTTCACGATACGATCACCTAAAACGAGGCAAACCCCGCTCTATCCAGAAGTACCGCCTCTGCGATGACTTTGGCAGCGCTGGAGACCGGGAATGGTATCAGGTACAGCCATGGGAGTCACATGCCAGCCATATGAGGCGCTTTATTGACCGACAGTTCTCTGAGGCTTTATGGACTTTCGAGGATGGTTTGCTGGTCTACCCCAGCGCCGATCATCAGTTTCTCGTGCTCATGGATTTGGAAACGGACCGACAGTTCATGGTGCCATTTATTATCCGTGGCAAGGTCGTTCGTCGAGTCCGTCTACAGAAAAGCTTGCTCGTCATTGAGTGGGCTGAACCGAAGGCCTTTCACTGGTTGAATGATAGCGATGGTGTGCATCGTCACTTTGCATCTTCGTTTGATGTGACGAGGAGTGAGGATCAGGGCTGGAACGTTGTCCCGCGCAATGAATGGAAGATTATGTTTTTAGGACATCCGCTGAGCGAGCGAGATCGATTCTTCTCCTCTCATAGCAACACTCACTATGTGATTTATATATGGCAGCCAAATCGCAGCTTGTACACCGCCGACGAAGATGCACCCATTGAGTCTTTGTTTGTCTGGGACATATCGAAACCATCATCATATCGACCTTCATTGGATCCCACAGGACGACTGAGAGATGACTTCCCTGATAACTCTCCATCAATCGTGGCACGATTCGGATTCCGGGACCTAGAGTTCTTTGACATCCGACAACGAGGCTGTCCCAGCATTCAACGATTGGAAATTACGGATGATGCCCAAGCAGTCGAAATTACAGAAAACGTTTGCATCCTGCCGGAAGACCAACCACCCGAGCCATTCGGATTTCCTCGACCTATTACTACGAGCATTCCTCTTGTCGGAAATGGGCCTCATTGGCGCCGGGAGTTCGAGGGGATTCTACCACCTTACCGTGGGAACTGCAGCATGCAGACAGAGAGTATGAGGTCCGATGGGCTCATCATGACAGACCCTTGGTTTGGTGTCATTTCTCAAGTGACTGTACTCGAGCCTGATCTTGGCTTTTGTCTTCACTTCGATCCTTGGACGTGGATCCAGGATCAGATTGTCTATTTGACCATCCAAACACCTCGCTCGAGCATCACGTGTGATAATTGGGATTTTGTCGGCAGGGGGAAACTCGCTGGTTGTGAGAGATATCTGGTGGGCGAGAATTGCAACCGAGAGCTAGTGATTTACCGGTTTGATAGATGAATTGAACATGAATAAGCCTCTATCCTTAACAACGTAGACTCTACAAATCCGATACATTTGGCCAAAGATGATATATAAGGGACGCTATATATAAGGACATGATAAAAGTCTGCCTGTACGACAAGGTATAGTATGTATGAAATATATGTAACTATGACTCTGACTAACTAAAAATGACAAAATCCGCTCTTTTTCCAATCTACGCGGACAAGCCAACTAAATATAATATGCACTATTGTATAGAGCACACTATTACAGCGGTCCGTAGATTTTCGGGATTTTAATCCCCTACTCCGTATATTTCCACTATATAGTCCGCTTCATAGGGGCCTAGTAAGTCGCTCATTGATGGGCCATGTGTGACATTATAGGTTAAGTCAAAGGTAGTCAAAAGTTATCAAAGGTTATATATAAGAACACTTTAATATTATTTTAGGTATTATTTTTTAGATCTTCTCTTTAGACGATACGATCATCTAGAACGAGGCGAGGCCCAGTCCGGGTTGGGACCACAAAAAGGGAATCGGACTAGTATAGGAGGTATAGATAAACCTGGAAACCTTAGAAAGCTGGAAGCTTCTTTCTAATTCATACGTCTACACATCCAACGTCCTGGTCTCTTTACTCCGTACACTTTCTTTTATTGGTCCTATCGTTTGACTTAAAACACCACCTGCCGACTTTGACTATGAACTCTCTAACAGTTCGGATCAAATCTTACCTTAAGACGCCCCAAGGTGATCAGTCCTTGTTCTGAGATCCCATGCATGACTACACTCGCCGGACTCCCCCCGGAGCTATTATTGTCAATATCCGACTTTCTTCCACTTGTTAATCTGATTTGCTTTTCCCTTTGCAATCATCGACTCCTTAAACTGTCTCAGGGACAAATAAACCGACTGCCTCCTCGCACAAAAGACGATAAGCTCGAGATCTTAAACCGATTGGAACGAGATCTTCCAGAATACTTCGCTTGCGATGTTTGCAACCGTCTTCATCGGTATGATGGATCTGAAAGTTTTGGGCTCAGTGGATTAGCTCATGAAAGAAATTTCCGACTTCCATGTGTCCGGACGGGGAGTTGGTTTGACCCGCACTGGTTTAACTGGCCCTTAATTCTGAGAACCCATGTTGACCTGGATCATTCACTAAACTATCTTTTTTTCCTCCAGCTTAAGCTTGCTATGAGGAGGTATTACTATGGTCCAAGGTCGGGGATCAGTATTGATTCTCTATCCTATACACAAGTCCGCCAGTACCCTACACAGTCAGTCCGCCCAGACATAATCTCACTATTCTCAATGGAAGCACAAATATGTTCTAAGCATCTCGGTCTTTGTATCAGGATGCAGGACATAGTTCTCGTCAGAACACGACTTCCTCTTATCACCCCAGTTATGGAATCCTTACACGATGGAGAAAAGGCCTCTTTCACTCATACCTGTTACATGTGCAATACGGATTCCCAAATTGAAATTGGTGAATTCGACTTCAATATTGCTCTTGAGATCCTGCAGCCACTGCTCTGACATTAACCCATTAGACCAAAAGGTCATAACAAAGTCAGTTCATGGGAACTGACTTTGCTGCAGTGGTATATATATGTAGGTGTCCCACACATGTTGTGGGATCACACTCTCATCATGACAAGATGGGTCAATCTGGGCCCTTGCCTTACTAAAGAGGACCTATTGTGGAAGACTCATGTCTGGTTCCCCAGTTCTCCCCGTGCACGACTTGACGAAAATGACACAGAACACTTGCTTACAACGATACCCCGCTTGTGTTTTGAAGACAAGGCACCTCAACCATTCGAGGACTTGCAGTCTCGCAACCTCTCCTATCTCAAAGACCAACAATACAAAAATGTCATGCCTTTCATTGCAGCAGGGCTAAATGTTTGGTATATGTCATACAAAGAGCCTTCAAAGAAGAGGGGAAGGGGAATTGAATTCCTACGATCTTTACTACACCGTTCGGCCATATCTCGAGAAAATAGGACTATCGCGAAAAGAACTAAACAAAACCCGTCATTTTGTTACTCGCCCCCGATCTGGGAAGTCTTCGAGAAGATAGAACCCATGGACTTATATTTGTGAATATGTCCTGGGCTAGGGTGAAGTCTGCAGCGAGATTCCTGTATCCAGCCCTGAACTTGTTTTATATATGTATCCTGCGTTGATCACCAGGAAAGGGGTACAGTAACAGTACACTATGGCTGGTCGTTCTATCAAATCAACCTTTCGGACTAGATCAAAGATAGTACCTTGTATCTGATCAGATGTCTTTGGCAACCCTCTAGTAATTCCAAGGTGCCACGCTGGGAAGTTGATTCTCGCTACGCTTGAACAGAAGATAAGAAACTACATTCCGTATTCTTTCTGTCATTTGATAGTGCTTCCGCTTCATTGACCAGAATCTCCAGGCGCCCCCTGGTAGATCACTCATTCATGGTCCATGTGTGGCGTTATTGTCAATTCCTTAGTCTCGTAATTAGTTTTCTATAACTACTTGTCGGATTTCTTAGCCTCTGTAGCTTAACTTCTTTAACAATCTATCAATATCACATTCCACCATGCACTTTGACGTGCACTTTGACGTGCACTTTGACGTGCACCACGTAGTCCTTCCTCCTAACACTACTCAATCAATAACTCACATTCACCATGCACCTCAACGTAGACCTCTCTTGGCAATTACATACGATTCAGAAGTGACGATTCAATTGACTGTCATCTATCAGATAGCATTCACTTTGGAGTTAAAGGGCGCTCGATATTAAGAGACACAGTAGAGGACATCAAAAGCATTTTATAAAGGATAAGCATCATATAACCTCATAGCCAGGTAATGAGATGAGGCTATTGAATCCTTCTGTCAAAAATTGAATTGTCACCTACATGTAGGTAGGAGCCACAATCACTACTACTGCCATAAACCCATACCTTCCCTCAGAACACACAAAACCGACTCATCACCCCGTCTTTCTTCCTTTGAATTCTCTTCCTCTCATCACAAAACTCCATCTCACCTCGCCACATCCAGTGGCTCCCCGCCATTTTCTTCCTTTTTCTGGTAAGCAAAATGTGAATCATGAGTTTGAATGGACACACATGTACGCGGGGTTGAGATTGAACATGGCACCCACCTAGGCACCTACCTGGACAAGCTTGAGGTCGTCCAAAAGCGGACCCATGAGACTCAACTAGGCCACAGTCACGACCATCTCAGACTGCATCTGCCTCTTCGAGTTCTTGGAGCGCTTCGACTAGTCCAACGAGCATATCGGGGCAATTGCCTTGGAACATGACGTATATATACGATCCCCTTCGATTCCCTTCAACTGAAGGAAGCTTTACGGTGTCTCAAAGGAGACCGAGCCATTCACCTCAGTGGTGGAAAACTCCTCAACAGGGATTCTCCACTCCAACTCCCTCGATACAAACACGAACACGCTTACTCCAACTCTTTGACAGAGGCGTGATACAATTTTACCAGCTAAATGGAGGTGGGATACAACAAAGGAAGACTTCGACCCTCCTGTGGAGGCTGCATTTGACTTTATCACATTCCTTGTCCACGGCTCTCCGCACCTACGCCTAATTTTCCAACAACTTATCGACAGAAGTTGATGTGCCCGTTGGGAAAACAGACCCATGGGCATCACGAAAGGGTCTTGATCGTGGACTCGGTCTCATACAGGCGCTGGTATACGTCAGTGAGTGACGACGGCCAGTGCAGGTCGCTCTCCGGCATCCATCTGCTTCAAACCCAAGCCACAGTGTCGCCAGCGAGATACACGACTTCACGGGAGATCCTTCGCGCATCCGCCATATTCGTGGTGGTCAAAGTGCCGTCGGACAAGGCATACGACTAGTGGCAGAAGCGCAAGGCCAAGGACCAGGCCAGTAAACATGGAGGACAACACTCCACGCAAAACCAGCTAGAGAGCCTTCGTCGTGAGCTCACCGCGCTCACAGTTAAGCTGGGGAAGATGGAGGCCCAGGAAGGGCGGGGGAGGCAACAGGCCCGCACAGGGTCAGTACGTATGGGGGTTCAATCTCCCCGGGGTCCGTCATCTTCCGGTCCGAGGCACCGTGGGGGGTTCCAGCAAAGCCCTTCTCGTGGGCGAGGAGTGCATCTCCATGATAGTTAGTTAGCAGTAGCAGATGTGTCTGTCTCGGTTTTTTGATGCTCGCAACAAATTGTATAAACTAGCCACAGCGGCACCCGGGAGACAATAAAACCATCAACTTTATTCGAGGACTATGAAGTGGCTGAGAAGTAATTTCTATTGTTTGTTTCGGTCGAATCAAACACAAAGAGGAAAACTTGTCTCGTAGAAGGAGAACGTAGGGTAGAATTAGAAGTCGAGATGATATCGAAGTGAATGTACTGGTGAATCAGATATATATCCAGCAAAGGATAGTATCTGTGCATGAGAAGGAAGCGGTATCCTGACCAAGATTCATTAAGTTCAATAGAATGATTGGTGTGGTTGGAAGTAATGTTTTTTCTTCGGAAGTTCAACAAAAAAGATTAAGATCGAAAAGCCCCCCGAGATGTCCTTCGCCATTTTCCCGACCACATCGGAGAATCCAGACCGAAGAGAAAACCAGACCGATCAAACAAAAGAAAAAAGAAACAAAAGCAGAACAGAAAGCACATGTGATCCAACATGGGATCAGTCATTGCTCCTGCATAGCAGACGCCGAGAGAGAGTCACAACCGTCATCGAACTTACATCTGACACAGGCTTTCATACCACAGCCAGGACAGGTGAGGGTGAAGGTGGGCATCCACAAGTTACAAACATTGCACACGGGACGGCAGAAATCCTTGTACCATAGCCCAAGGTGGGAGCAAACCTTAGGATCATTTCGAACTGTAATTGGCGAGGCATTCGGGACTGAAACACGAACTTCTTCCAACCAGCCACAATAGGTCTCCAGCATAAGGCCGTTGAGCTCACCGCCGAGGTCATTGAGGGTGTAGCGTCCATTGGGATCGGCGAGCTTTTGCTTGAGGAATGAGACTAGAGGGAGCAATGAATCATGACCCACCATGTAGGAGTTGATGAGTTTGTCAGCATCAGATTTGGAATCGTCACTGGTAGATTCGTCATCCTCAACGGTGGCGGACTTGAAATTCGAGTGATTGTTGGCTGAATGGGTGTAGTCGGTGGAGTTGCTACTTGCTGAGAAGTCAAAGGACGAACCGTCGCTAGCAGTAGACTGAGTTGAAGCGCAATCGGAGTGAACTGGGCCCTCGGAATCGGAACGGAACTTTTTGGCGTATTCATAGGAAAATTCGTCAAATGTGTCAGCTGGGTTGCAGGTCTTGATATCCTCTTCAGGCAGGACATGCACGAAATCATTCAACTTATGACCACGAGCGAAGTCGAGTTCATCCAAAACTTCTTCGACAACCTCGTCAACGACATCGGCATATTTGATATCTTCGTCTTGGTCATTCGCCAAATCTTCTAGGTCACGCTTCATTCGAGCTCGCATGTTTTCCTTGCGGAGCTCTGCTCGTGCCTTCTGCATTTCTGGATCAATACCAGCCCACTCATTCTCCCACTGGATATTTTCTGCTTGGAATTGCGCTCGTTTGGCCCTGGATTCGGCGGACTCCGGGTCCATGTGCACACTTGTTCCATAACTGTAGTAGTAGCTAAAGGAGTGCTGGCGTTGATGTCTCGGGCTGTGTCTAGATGCTGATTCTGTAAATAGGCCTGGCCAGTGGAAGAAATCATATCCAGGGCGTTCTCGCTTTGAGGGACGAGTGTGGTTGCGCTTGTAGGCCCAAGCTGATGTGTCATCCTCGGGATCTAGATGTCTCTTGGCCTTCTTTTTTAGGGCCTCGTCAAGCAAGCGCCGACGGTCTTGGTCACGGAGAACCTCAACAGCATCTTGAATCTGTTTTAAATGGCTTGTCAGTGATTTTCAGCAACTCCATATTCCTGGTATCGTAGACGTACTTTTCTGAATCGGTCGATGGTCGCGGGGGAATCTCCAGCCTTGTCTGGATGGAGCTTCAAGGCAAGGCGTTTGTAGGCAATGTTGATGTCAGGGAGTTTGGCATCTCGCTCAACGCCTAGGATGGCGTAGGCATCAATCGTCACATTGGCGGTCGACATGTTTGCCGTCACACAAGTCTTGAAAATGGATGTCAGTGTTCTGTTATATGTGGGTGTTGGCTTGGAGATAATTATTTGTTGCTGGTCTTTGGATAGGCAGATGGAACGAGAGAGACAGAGAGAGTAATGTGAGATCAATATGAAGGCATGTGGGTAATCAGAACATATCTGCCGGTGAGGAAGGTGTGGGAAACAGCCCCGAAGAAACCGTTGGGATGGCGACGATATCAAAACTTACCGCACAAACGTAGAGAATTAAGTTGGAAAGGCCAGCAATTGTAGAGGCCCGATAAAAGAGGACAGGACTGGAGTATGAGATTGGAGAGGAGAATGAGAATAGAAAGAAAAAAACAAGAGTATGAGCACCAGAGGAAGATGAACAAGAGTGAAATAAAGAACAAAGACGTAGAAAGAAGCTTCAGCATGAGATTCAAGAACAGCAGGAGCAAGAAAGAGATTATGGAGAAGGAAAGGAGGAAGAGAGAGAGAGAGGAAGAGAAGAACTGGGTATAAGTATGAGGGCGATGAGGAAATCCTATTGTAGATAATGCTATTGTAAACCGAATCCCATTGATCAAAGAATCAGATCCCATTGACGAAAGAAAATAAGCTATAAAAGGCATAGTCCAATGATCACATGGGATGGCAGAAGTCAAACAAAGAAGATGACCGTTTAGGTACTAGTAGTCTCCAGGGTTAGGGTTATACACACAGGTGATCCCATTTTAAGTAGACTATAAATCAGATAGTCTCAGGATCCCATTGAATAGTAGAACTCATCCAACTTGTTTGTCGAATGACCTAGATTGGAGATATACTCAAGGGGGAAGTCTGTACATATGAAATGGAAATGGATTGACTCTGATTTTACACAAGCTGAAGGTCGATCTAAATATGAACAAGTCTACACTAAAGCCGACTTGGTCCTGTAGAAGAAAGCTTCTACATATCCGCACTGGCGGTGGCACCGGTGATAATCTCGACCAGCTCGCCGGTAATTGTGGCCTGGCGCTGACGGTTGTACAAGATCTGGAACCTAGAGGGCTGTTAGAGACGAATCTTGAAAACATTGGAGGTAAAACATACTTGTTGATCATCTCACCAGCGTTCTTGGAGGCGTTCTCCATGGCGTTGCGACGAGCGGAGATCTCGCAGGCGTGACCCTCAGCCATGGCCCAGAAGAGGTTGTTGGCAAGAGCGTACTCGCGGAGGCTGGTCAAGACCTCATCGTCGACCTCGTAAGAGGAGATGTTGGCTACATTGTATGTTAGTTGAAACTCAATGAACTGCTTGGGCATAACAAAATCTCACCGGACTGGGTGATAGCCTCCTCGGAGTAGGCCTCAATGGTGACGGGCTCGTAGCTCTGAGCGTTGACGAAAGAGTTGTAGATGATGCGAACGCTGGCGTAATCCTCGGGCAGGAGAGCGATCTGGTCGGCAATGGCCTGGGCATCGGCGAAGGTGGGGATGTCCTTGCAGACGTTGGCGAAGCTCAGGACGATGTTCTCGGGGGCGGCACGGGAGAGCGAAGCCTTGGCCTTCTCACCGAGAATAGCAATGTCGGCGTTGGGGTTCTCGGCCAAAATACGGCGGGTGGCCTTGCTCAGACCGGAGTGGATACCACCGCAAAGACCCTTGTCGGAGCTGGCAACAACCAGAAGAACCTTCTTGTCCTCCAGAGGCTTGGTCTCGGCCTGCTCGAAAACGGTGTTGGAGGTCTTACCATAGACGCGGGATTCGTCCATGGCCTTCTGGGCACGGGTAAGACGAGTGGACGCAACAATCTTCATGGTGTTGGTGATCTTCTCAATGTTCTTGATGGACTTGAGACGACCCTCGATCTCACGCAGAGTCGCGAAGGTGGCGGCATTGGCGGGGGCAGGGCTTGATTTCGCAGTCAGCAATTGTCGTTCTCGCCTCCTCTAACATCCAGCATATTTTCCAGTTTCAATGGTTTCGAGGTGGTTGCGTCGGAGTACGTCGGGTGGAAGGACTTTGGCACGAGGTATCGGATGAAGACTTACCGAGCGACGGCGGCACCACCAACCCGCAGGGCCGGGCGGACGGCACGGGAGAACATTATGCGAGAGATTTAAAGAAGAAATTGAACGAGCAGATAGTGACTGCGGAGAGGAGGGGAGTGACGAAGGTTAGACGGGGATGCCTCGCTGGTCGGGAAGGAAGTTGAGAACCAGGGAGGTTCTGTCTCCGTGCTGCCGCTAAACCAAAAGGGGCAAGCATCTACGGTGCGCCATTCCGACTTCCACCGCAGTGATACCTCAGGCATCCAAGTATTTACATAACATCACTTGACGCCTCAGGCATACCTTGTAGTCCCTCAGGGCCTCTTTTCCTATTACATTCCTCCATTCCAAGTCTCCCCCAACCTTTTTCTCTCTTTCCTCACGTCTTTTCTCTCCTCTCGTCTCTGTTCCTCCGGATTTACCCGCAACATCCCCTCTATGCATGTATCATTGATGCAGCATATCTTATAACCATATTCTTACTCTTCATTGGTCAGAATTTCTTTGCTTTCCTCCTTCTACCAGGCGGCTCAATTTGCCCGACTCGGCGCACGAGGACGCCTCCCCTTACCAAAACAACGATTTCTCTCATTTTACCCTCGTCTCCCTTTTGCTAGTCTAAGGACTACCACCATGAGCTCCTCGGAGGATGACGCACCCCTCATGCGCGCCAATGGACGCGGTAAAGGTGCGTTCCTCGGGTGATTCGGCTGTCATTTACACACCTCTACAATTTGTCGCGAACCTTCACTTTCCTTGCACTTGGTCTCTTATTTCTATGTCTCCTATAATATCTACACAATTGTACTTTTCCTATCAGTGCTCGACCTTACATCTCGCACTTTGACGTCACTTCCCTCACACTTCCAACATTAACTCGAACGACAATCTAACATAGCGCTTCTACACTTCTAGTTTCCACAAGGTCTCCCGACGTCGTCAAAATGGCGGATTCTAGCCCCGCCACGAACGGCCATGTTGATCCTGGAATATCCATTCGATTCGGTCCTGTGGAAGACAAGGATGTGAAGATGGAAGATGGAGAAGACGCGCTGGGTGCCGCTAAGCGCAAATCTCGGACCAGTGTGGGCGAAAAGAAGTCCTACGCAGAAGCAGAAAGCAGCGAAGAAGATGAGCCTTTGGTACGCCTACCCCCATCGCGGGATGACCCTTGTTATTCCCAGTGCGACCATACTGTCGCTTTCGGTTGAAGCGTCTGACCATTCGACAGAGCAAACGCCGGCGTACATCTGTGAAACATGAAGATCCCGAGACCGATGACGATGTGCCCTTGGCACGCAACGGACGCAAACTTCCCAAGGCCGCCGAAACATCCATCGGGGATGAGTCTGATTCCGACGTTCCTATTGAACGGAAGCTTGCCGCACAAAAGAAGAAGATTGAACAAACGGCGGAGAAGGAGGCTAAACCTGCGCGCAAAACTCCTGCGCCAAAGAAAGAGGCTAAGCCTGCAGCGGCCAAGAAACAGGCAAACGGCGTCAAGAAAGAGCCGGCCACCAGCAAAGCTGCTCCCAAGAAGGTGAAGGCTGAACCTGCCTCGGCCAAAAAGGGCAAAGCCAAGGTGAAGGCAGAAAGCCAGGACGCCGAAGAAAAGGAAGAGGAGGATGAGGATGAGTACCGCTGGTGGGAAGACCATAGCAAGGGCGATGGAACCATCAAATGGACCACTCTCGAACATAATGGCGTGGTCTTCCCTCCCGAATACGAACTGCTGCCTAAGAATGTCAAGATGAAATATGACGGTGTTCCGGTCTCTCTTGAACCCGAAGCCGAAGAGGTTGCTAGCTTCTTCGGTACCATGCTCAACTCGACGCACAACGTCGAAAATCCTGTGTTCCAAAAGAACTTCTTCGGCGACTTCAAGGAGGTCATCAAGAAGAGCGGCGGAGCGAAGGACTCCAAGGGCAATAAGGTAGACATCAAGGAGTTCGCAAAATGCGACTTCAAGCCTATCTTTGATTTCTACGATGCTCAGCGCGAAGAAAAGAGACACCTGCCACCAGCAGAGAAGAAGGCTGCTAAGGCCTTGAAGGATGAACAAGAAGCTCCCTACCAGTTCTGTGTGTGGGATGGTCGCAAGCAGAAGGTGGGCAACTTCCGTGTGGAACCGCCTTCTCTGTTCCGTGGCCGCGGTGAGCACCCAAAGACCGGGCGTGTCAAAACCCGTGTGCAACCTGAGCAAATCACGGTTAACATCGGAAAAGATGCGAAGGTCCCACCGCCACCTCCCGGCCACAAGTGGAAGGAGGTGAAGCACGATCAGGAAGGCACCTGGCTTGCCATGTGGCAGGAAAATATCAATGGCAACTACAAGTACGTCATGTTAGCCGCCAACTCTGATGTCAAGGGACAAAGCGATTTCAAGAAATTCGAGAAAGCCCGTGAACTCAAGAAGCACATTGAGAAAATCCGCAAGGATTATCAGAAGAACCTCAAACATGACATGATGGTGGAACGGCAGAAGGCCACGGCAGTCTATCTCATTGATCAGTTTGCCCTGCGTGCCGGAAATGAGAAAGGTGAAGACGAGGCTGAAACCGTCGGTTGCTGTTCTCTGAAGTATGAGAATGTTACACTGAAGCCCCCCAACACTGTCGTCTTCGATTTCTTGGGTAAGGATAGTATTCGGTTCTACGATGAAGTGCAGGTCGATCTGCAAGTCTTCAAGAATCTGAAGATCTTCAAAAAGGCACCCAAGAAGAACGGTGATGAAATTTTCGACCGCCTTACGGTATGTGCTCCTTTTCCCTTGCAATATTGATTCTCACTGACAAATAAAAGACTTCTGCCCTCAATAAGCATCTTGCCAACTACATGCAAGGTCTAACCGCCAAGGTTTTCCGTACCTACAACGCGTCTTATACCATGGGTTGCGTTCTCAACGAGATGAATGCCACCGGCGGTACCATCGCCGAAAAGGTGAAAGCATACAACGATGCCAACCGTAAGGTTGCCATCTTGTGTAACCACAAGCGTACTGTCACTGCTGGCCATGCTAATGCAATGGAAAAGATGGGTGAACGGGTGAGTTTTCTCTATTCCGCCCTCATGGTGAGAGGCACCGTGCTAATGTATGTTTGACTATACAGATCAAGGGCCTCCGATACCAGAAGTGGCGGTTGAAGCAGCAAATGCTTGACTTGGACCCAACTCTGAAGAAGAAGAAGGGTGCGGCATTCTTCGAAATCGATGAGGATCTTGACAAAGAATGGATCGAAGAACACCAAGCCTTTTTGATCGAGGAGCAAAGAACCAAAATCTCCAAGAAGTTTGAGAAGGACAACGAGAAGCGCGTTGCTGACGGCGAGAAGGAAATGAAGGCTTCCGAGCTCGAGGAGCGTCTGCAGGCCGTGAAGGAGATGGAGAAGAAGTTCAAGAAGGAGAACAAAACCGGAAAGGTCGAGGTCGAGGCCAGAGGCGCAACGGTTGAAAAACTCGAGGGTTCCATCACCAAGATCGATCAGCGAGTCGAAACGATGTCCGTCCAGGCTCAGGACAAGGAAGACAACAAGGAGGTTGCCCTAGGTACCTCAAAGATTGTGGGTTTTTTTTTCCCCGTCTCATTCCTACAATGTCACCAGCTAATTATTTTCATTAGAACTACATTGATCCAAGACTCACTGTTGTCTTCAGCAAGAAGTACGATGTCCCCATTGAAAAGTTCTTCTCTAAGGCGCTGCGTGAGAAGTTCGAGTGGGCCATCAAGTCTGTTGAGGAGGACTGGGAATTTTAATTTACCACCCATCCCCTTGATTACTCGCTTGCCTTCCTTGTCTTTTGCGCACATTACTTTCTTCGTCTATATTTTCGGTTTCGCTCAGTCTTCCTTGGCAAGACGAGGTGGCTTTCTTTTGTTTGTCAAATGATTCTTTCCAATCTACCCATTGATCTATTCGGATCCCTGGTTGCATTCGCATGCTTGAGAAAGAATTGACGCTGCCAATGGCATTTTTCATGATTTTCGTTATGGTGGCTTGGCTCAGAGTGCGAGCCTGCATTAGTGGCGGCCGTTGGTACGATATGATCGGTATACGCAAGTATACACAAGGGAAAAAAAAGAAAAACAAAAAAAAATCACATCACAAAAGACCCATCGATTCGATTGGCTGGGTGGCTCGTTCAATGCACACGCGCTCATGCATAGCAGTCGGACATCTTGCACAGTTTCTGTTCCGCTGCTCTTCGTCATTTCGGTCATAGGGTTAGAAGTTTCGAATTAATTCATTCAATTGTTTATGTTTAAATTTGTCATAGGTCATTCTCTCCCACTCGCAGTCCAACCTAGTACTTATTGCGCGGTGACATGCCGGCCTATATATATACCTAGGTAGTTCTTTGGCCTGGGTTGTGGATATATCCTCTGTGGAACCTGCACAACATATCTGCAGGGTCTATGCATGATGCACAAGAATAGGCCTAGCGCTGTATTTCTAGTCCAAAGGTACGTAAGAAAACATTGATTTGAGATGGAAATAGTATATCAAAACGAGAGAAGGGCTCAATATGCTGCCAATGCAGGGCCATGCAAAAAGTAAGAAGAGAAGAAACCGGAATAGAAACATATGTGCAGGAAGCAATAAGAGAAAACCCCCATATAACAGCGATTATCAATTACAGTACAAGGTCAATTCACATCTAGCGATGCTAGACAGGTCTGTCTGGATAAATAGCTTCAAGAGGTCGGAGAGAGGGGAGGAGATGTGGACAGGAGAGTGTATGGAGATGCAGATCATGAGATGGTCGTGTCGTAGGGGGATTCAATGCATCATTTTTCAGACACAATGCGATGAGGTGACCGATTTTCCTCATCAGGTAGGGAAGAACCGTTAATGAATCATGGGGGGGGAAAAGACAAAGATAGAAAGATAGAAAAGAGTAAAATAACCGACGGACGGGATATCTTCAAAAGAAAAAAAAGAAAAAAAAAAGAACAAGAAAAAGAAAAAAGAGGAAAGACGAAAGATCCGAAACCCAATAGAATCCTCTCTCATGGCCACCAGCCCATGCGCTTGTAGCTGTCCACGATTTCACGGATGCTGTCAGCCCCGAAGGTCGGATACAATGGCTTCCAGCCAACCTCATTCTCGAACTTCGACCCGTCAATGGACATATCCTCACCCCTGATAATATCACGTTCCAAGAATGGACTGATCGGTCCAGGCCGCGTGATATTTGCCCTCTCGATGAGCTCAGCCCAAGTCTGCAAACCGACCTCATTCATATCATCGAGGAGATCGTCGAGGTTCAGCTTAGCGAGGTGCGATGCAAGCGACCCGACAAACCCAACCTTGAGACCGAACACCTCCGTCAAGGCATTACCAAAATGTTCCTGTTTCGTGTCATTGTGATCGACAACGTTGAAAGTAACAACCCCATCCTTGGGATCGATGAAGCCCTTCGCGGCGCGCCACTTAGCAGCCTCGAACAGCGCGCTCGCAGCATCCTTAACATGCAGGGTATTAACTTTCAAGTTCTTAGTGTGCGGTAATTGCAATTCCTGCTTGAGATCTACGTGGACGGCAGACAGACAAATACCCGTGGCGAAGTAGCCCGGGTCATAAGCGCCGTAGACGTGGGGCAGACGTAAGGTGCAGTACTGCAAGTTCGGGATTTTAAGCAGTTCCTCCGCGGCCTTGAGTTTCCACGCGGCCAGCTTGTGCCACGGGGCGAGCTTGTCTGTCTCCTTTCGTGGTGTGGAGCCGCCCTTGTAGACGTGCGCGGTGGAGGTCTCGATGAAGGCGGGGATACCGCGTCGGGCGATTTCCTTTCCGAGCGCGACGGAGAGGGCGTAGCTGCGCACTTCGTAGACATCGTCTGGTTGGGAGTGACGTGTTTCGCCGCCGCAGTTAATCACATAGTCGAATTGTTCGCCATTGGCTCGGTCGAAGATGCGCGGGAAATGTTCTGTGGGGATCGGGGTTTAGGTAAGAATTTGGTTTTTGGATTGTGGGGGGGGAGGGGGGAGGGTCACTCACGTTCACGGCTGGCATCTGCCTGGACGAACTTGTCCTTTGAACATGCTTCTTCGAATTCTGGGGCTAACCAGGCCAATTGCGGCAGGACTTTGTCTACCAGACGGACTTCCGAGGCTAGGTTGTTCTCGTGGATGTATAGCGCGAGGTGTCGACCGATGAAGCCTGAAGACGGGGAATGTCAGTTCGGAAGGGAATAGTACTGAGACAAAGAAAGACATACCGAGACCTCCGACAATCAGAACGGCGGGTTTTTTGGCGTCAGCCATCTTAAATGTGAAAGAGAAAAGGTCTCCCCGCAGGTTCAGGAGAATGAAAGGGGGGAAAGGCGAAGGACGGGAGAAAGGAGGGGGCGGACTAAACGGGCAAAGGGGACTAAAAGGAAGCAGAAACTCAGAAAAAGAATCCAAATAATATTATTAGATGGAATAAAAAGAAAAAAGAAGAAAAAAACGTAAAAAAAACAAAAAAAAAAAACAAAAAATATTATTATTCGCATCTCCCCTGCCAAGCCGGTTAATCCACGTTGATAGGGAGTGGGTTACAGTGGAAACACCAGCATATACCTGTGACGTCGGAGGGGAGATAGTGGGTGTTAGTGAGATTAGTGCAAGGTTAGGATTCCACTCATTTTACTTGAAGGTCCATTTTACACATGTTGTATGTTGTACTATGTGATACCAAATCAATGTCTTCTTTGTGTGTACTTTTTATAGTCCCAAATACCTAGGTACATCTGCGTCTGTTGGTCCCATGGTACTGGGTTTCCGATCACCCGAACCATAGATGCGATGATAAGCCTTGTCTATGCTTAATTAGACCCGATATCCATCTAAATTAATTTGTTTCTGTTATTGCAAGTAATTTTCCATAGAATAACTGCTAGGCATGATCTTGGGCTTAAATGAATAACTAGAATGTTGCGAGTTGAGCCATTCAATGTGCGTACACATTAACATGGAGTCATCAAGAGCAATTTCGGGATATTACCCCCATTTAAAATTGCAGTCGTACATACTGCTCTTTAAGACGAACTATTCTAATAGTTGGGGTTGAAACTCCAAGAGCAGGGGTCTTCGGGAACTGCATAGAATCGGGAAGGGAGGGGACAAAGGGACTAGGGCGGGGCACCTTGTTGATGGGGCGATCTTACGAACACGGCACACAATCGAACAGCGAGGAAACTAAGCGAAGAGGGTGAGCGGCTCTTGCTTGCCCATGTCCAACTCTATGGAATCTTCTCTCGAAGGCCGCCAAATGAACGTATGGAACAAAAGGTAGTTTAAGATTAGAGGAATGTCGCAATTTCAGGTAGATGTTAGCAAATGTTCTTTTAAAAACAGATTTTGGAGCGCTGTAGCACAGTCTCTGCCTTTCCTAGTCATACCACACACTGGGGGTCCTTATACAAGGTACTAATGGGCAGATCTCGTGGTCTGTAGAACGAGTTCAAGTAGTTAGTGAGATAATAATTTTGGAATAAACATTTGGTTGTTTAGAGACTCTAAACTTCAATACAAAACTCAATTCCATGACCAAGCTGGTATGGACCGAAACCAAAGGTGTAAAAAGCGAGGGTGTACGATTGCGTATGTATGTTGACAGGTATAAGAGATCTCTGGTGGTATTCAATCTGATTGTGTAGCTGAAAGTCGCACACTATTCTTCCATATTCCATCTTTTGCTCGCGGGCTCTAGAAAAGCTGCCGCTGGTGGAGCATAGGTTGTAAAACGAGTCAATTGTCGTTACAGAAATGCAGGCTCGATGTATCGTAGGTTAAAGGTGTAGGCAAAGGGTGAATATTAGAGCATCTAAATGGTTTGGGCCGCTATCTAACACTGGTTCGTTGGTAAATAAGGTTATCTCTCCTGCAATCAAGTCGTGATTAAGGTATACGGTGAGACACTTTTCCCAAGAAATGCACAAAGCACAGACCATATCCACAACTTAGACCAGACTAAGCGAGTGCAGAGCAATTTCTATAAGACCTTTCGACCTTTATAAGTACATCCATACAACTCGTGTATCAATTCAAGAGACAATACGGAGTATCCAGATCCCACCTACACTTTAAGGTTATATTTCGGACTTTTCTTGGTAATCGAAGTACGGAGCTAATCCACATTCAGACCTCTCCTTAAATCTTGGAACGGTGGAGTCGGATAGTGGACCCGATCTTGCGTACCGTACCCCTTTCAACCACGTGATAGAATTAATTTTCTAATGGAAGCGGGTTCTCTGAACGGATTCGGCGAAACCACCGGTCAACCCACCTAGGTACACCTCCTAGCGGAACCCCAGATGGAAACTCGAGATAAGCAAACATGAGACAGATCAAATTGAACACGAAAGAGTTACACTGGTCAATCCGATACATTTCATAATAGCCAAAGCAAGGTATATTCATAGTGCTCTAACAACCGCAAGAGTAAGCAAAGGTGAAAATCATACAAGCCCATAGAATCATGATGCGCCTAGACACTTCAGCGAGCTCCTGAGCTCCCTAATAGCGGTATCAACATCGTCAAAATTCAAGGCAGAGACCGCCCAGCGAGCATGCTTCTGCGCCAACTGCACAGTGTCATCATCTAGACAATGTGATGGTTGCGACGGGACATAGGGAGCCGGTGCAACCGGGATGTTGGCAGCTGGGGACGGAACAAATGCTGGAGCAACCGGGGGCGGGATAGGGACACTAGGACCTGGGGTATCGTAGAACGAAGCTGGATCTGGCGTGGAGACGGATGGTTCCTCGGACGGCGGAGGGAAAGACTGGAATGCAGTCGGGGTATCTGGAAGCCTAGGTACCGAGGACGAACCGCCAATGGTTGCTGGAGTTGACGGGAGCTCTAAGCCGCCTGTATTGGTACCATCAATATCCATCGGTTGCAGAGGAGAACCAGGTGCGTTGCGAGGGACAGAAGGGATCTCGGGCGGACCACGAGGCGTTGACGATGTGCGTGATGGATGAAGGGATTCATCAAGAGTCGATTTCCGAGCTAGCTCTCGTCCAAGTCGGTCGGACTCGTCTGGGATCTCTTCGATAGAGGCTTGTCTTGGCCTAGAAGCCTCCTCCGCTACCGACTCATCAAATGCCTGGACGTCGGGGTCGTCGACGAGTCCTTCTTCCTGCTTTGGCGCGGGATTTGTCGCGTTGGGATCTTCGCCGGCTTTGAGAGCTTTAACAATCCGGACCGCGTGGAATTTGGCGAATTTGATCCGCCCAGCAAGTTCTGGGTCAAGGGGCCCCCAGATCGAACAAAGTTCAAGGAACGTGGCCGCTGCTAGGAAAGTATCTCCCGTTTGCCTTTTCAGATAATTAGCCATTGTAGCTTAAAGAACCACTTGGAGAGCTCACTTTGTGACTTTGTTGGCGTTCATAGCGGCCTCGGCGCGACCGAAGACCTCCAATCCGAATTGTTCGACATAGGCGCTCGCCGCAATAGTGTCCGTCACTGTATCATTCTCTGGGTTTTCTACTTTGAACTATTTCAAACCAATATCATCAGCTGCTAGACCTCAAACGCGCAGTGCGGAATATAGACTAGTAAGAAGGGAGGGAGGGTAGGGAGCCTGACTCACCTGCTCCAGCTTATCCACGAGGTCTGTCGTGTAGAGTTTGATCTCGTCATCGGCATTGTGTAGACCCCTCTCAATAATCTGGTTCACAATATGGAAATTGCCTATGAAATTAGGGTTCAATCAGCTCAATTGTTCAGTTGCGCTCTGCGCGGGGTCTTGCGACTCACACCAGTAGGCAACCACAGGTTTGGCCTTCTCGATCTGAGCCGCCCTGATTGCAAATCGACCGATGTCTGCCGATCGAAGTCCAGCTGGTATGTTACTCGTCATTGTTCAGGATGTTTGTTGTGTTAAGGAGAAGATGCATGTGGTGAACAAATGACGTTTGGAGCTCGCGGAGTTCCCACCGCCCGTGTGCGGGGGCCGAGTTATCGGCTCTTATCTGCCGGACCGGTCTTGAACGAGTTGGAGATCTATGAAACTAGAAACTATTTCATGATTTGTACTATGTAGGTATTTCTGACTGTACCGGGTATCATTCATCTTCAATTACCCACTTTCCAATTTCCACTCTCTCCTCCGCCAATGCTTCCACTTCAAAGTGATCTTCCACCTGCCCTCCCGGACCCCCAATGCGCTCAATAACAATCCATACATAGCGTGATTCAGCACTGGGTAGCAAATCGAAATCTTCAACTCGTACCCCAGACGCAGTGTCACTATGGGTTCCATCCTCTGACGTGGCCAATATCTCCTTGTATGGCCCCTGTCCCAGCTCCACGGTCATCAGCACGGGAGACGGAGCAACAGCACGAGCGCCGATTGTGGACCGCTTATTTCGCGCAATAAGTCGGATCCGTGTCAAACGAGAGACCCGCAGCGAGGCTATCATCCGGTCCTTACCTGGAGACAAAACACCCACTTCGGATAGGACGGCGCGCCGCCCAGCAGACTCGGAAACCAAGGGCTGGACTACACACGGGATCGTGGATGAAATCCATAACATGAAGCGGCCAAGCTGGTCAGGTGCAAAGGTGGAGCAGACTATGGTGTAGTTGCCTCTGTCCAGGGATCTGGTCTCGGCCAGCGCGCATCCGCGACGGTAATCGCCACTATCTGCAATGATGTCTCGGCTTCGCACGCGCGATACGCGCTGCCCGTTTGACCAGAAGATTTTCACGTGGGTCGCTAGCTCCGCCTCAGTGGTCTCGAGCAAGATCGAGACATCTGTCGGTTCGGAAATTCGTATACTGAATTGTGGGTTGGAGTGGTACCGAGGCGATTCGGCATTCCCGCCCGCTGTCATTGCTGTCCAGGAACCACTTGCCTTAGTCAAGCATAGATATTTATCTAGCGACGGTGCCACGGCCACAGGTGCGGTTGAAAATGCAGAGAGGGTGAAATTCTGGGTGGATGATGGGAGTGATTGCTCCGAGACCACTGCGGTGTAGGTCGACTTGGGAGGCATTTCCAGCCTCATAAGCGTGTTGGGAGAGTCCACGTACGGTCCGCGATGTAGCGCACCGTCACTGAGAGACACTCTTCGGCCATTTGCTTGAAAGATGTAGATGCTGATAAAGCCTATTTCATTTTCCGATTCCCCGGAACTGAATTCTTGATGGTCTGTCTTAAAATGCTTTCCAAGCAGCAGCCAGACCGTTCCTCCCAGATCACTGGAGATAGAGAATTGGGGATTCTTCACGAAGCAGCCCGCGATAACTCGGCCATGCGACAAATCCCAAGTGAAATGGATGTCCTCGCGGTATTTGAACAAACCGGGATTCCAGTTAAGGTAAAGATTCTCGAAATTTAGGAGAACTTGTTCACAATCCATCCAAAACGTCCCTGGGGAAAGGGGGGGTTTATCATTCACGCCGAGTGAGCCGAGATCAGCCGTAAGACTGCTTTGTATGTTGGGTTCCGCACCAGCCCACGGGTTCTTCAAAAGAAACTGGCGACGACCCTGAACTTCCTTCAAGTCCAGAATAGCATAATCATGCTCTCCCACTAGCCCCAGACCTTGTTGTTCCCGTTCAGTCAATTTCCCAGTGCCGATAGTCAAAACCACGTCGCCATGCCAGAAGGCACTGTATAAACGACCCCAGATCTCATCGGAGGTCGAATCGTCGTGATGTAAAAAGACTTGCTCCGGAATCCAACCAGTAAGCACCCAAAGGTCGGTCCCCGAGTTACTTCCTGGGAAATCATAACCTCCGCGGACCTTCAAGTAGGCCTTCTCCACAAGAGCAGGCCACAAAAAGTTCGAGTTATTGCGATCGATCACATGGAGTGAGCGTGTAGTCTTCGACGAGGGCAATCGATCATCTATCACTACCTTTCGGAAAGATCCGTTAAAGTAAAAGCGAAATATGTACTTCCCAGAATGTGAAAGTATAGTGTTTTCATCCTCACTACATGGGTACAGTGTCGGCGATGCATGCTGTTCGAATTAGCTTTGAGGACTCCTCGATGTAGAATAAAATTAGTCCATACCTGTCCTAGACCTCGTTCCGATCGGGATGTTATGGCGCAGAGGCTTGCGACCACTGAACAGTCTGTCAAGACATCCTGCACGAGATCTGTTTGCTTTGAAGTCGACATAGCTGGATCAATTGCATCATGTGTCTGATTGGCGGCATTCTTTGTCTGTAACAAATCATGTGGCCGTTTCCAACCTGCAAAAATTTCTCTCTGGCATTCAGAGAGGTGTAAATCAGGCGCATCCCTACACGCGGTTAGAGATCAAGAATCAGCATTGGGCGGTATTTTCCACATACGTAAAGGGTTGCCCTTTATACTCAAATTCATCCTGAGACGGTGCGCGACTCCATGGTGGAAAGATATAGCCGTTAAGTTTGGCGCCCTCGAGGATGATGATTTCTTCACGGGTAGTGAGCTTCCGCGTCGATGCGGGCGGCCGTAAGCTAGGGAAGGCTTTCTGGGGCCCCGCACGAGCAGCCGACTTCCAGTCAGCTGCGGCCTTGATCTTCTCGGCTTTGGACAGCAATTGTTTGCATTTTGTGTCGAGGTGTTTTTTATCGTCGGTGGGCGCCAGGCGCAGCGCTTTCATGTAATGCTCCGCGGCATTGATAGCTGCCTCCAATGCCGCTTTCTGGGAGGTGGCTGTGGCTACCGCCTCTTCAGCGCTCTATCGAGTCATCAGCTTTGTTCCTTCAGCAGTAGATGAAAAATAAAAAAATACCAATGCTTGAGATATATAGGATTGTGTGGGTGCAGGTCTAGACATCTCGTTGACCGGTAGTCGTGGAGTCGGGTGTAATCAGATCGAACAGCAAGTAAATTACCGGATTCGGCTGAGCCGAGAGAGGACCACCTACATTATTAATTCCGGTCAAGATTCCGGGACTTGCATTTGAAGAGATTGATATCTTTGATAATAATCATTATATTGAAAATATTGTACACAATATCATAATAAAATATACAAAGTAACTACAGAATTAGAAAATAAGTGAAAATAAACACATGATGTAATGTAACTCATGACATAAGCCTCAACAGCGCCGAAGTGGACCTCGGCTCGATTTAAGGTGATAACGCCGAGGTGCATTTGTGAATTCCGGCTCATGGGCTCGGTCTTTTTTTTTTTTTTTTGGTTGTTCGGGTGACTTCGGTATGGTCATCATCTCTATACATTTCCCCATTGTGCTCTCTATTTCATTCCACTCTCTCCGTTGTTCGGAGCCAAGCAGTGTAGAGCCCCGCTCAATATTTCTCCTGTCGCCCGGCCGCTAAGAGTAGCGAGCCCTCTTCCTAGATCATATCCTTACTTATTGCGTTCCCTTGATTTCGAATACCCTTAACCGATATCATGGCCGGTCAATCCAAACCTGTTCTGTCGCCATGGGGCAGCGCCGTGGCAGGCGCGACAGGAGCCGTCCTTGCGAACGCGATGGTGTACCCACTTGACTTGTGAGGTCCCGCAGTCCTCGAATTATCAGATCAAATCCCGCTGACCGTATCTCTCCCAATCTGTAGAGTCAAGACAAAACTACAAGTACAAGTCAAGGAGAAGAATGGACCCGTGAAAACCGACGATCTCGAACATTATGAATCGACTATGGATGCTATTACCAAAATCGCAGAGAAGGAGGGCTATAGCGGTCTGTACTCCGGAATGGCTGGAGCCCTTCTAGGTGTCGCCTCAACAAACTTCGCATACTTCTATTGGTACAGCGTCGTAAGAACGCTCTACATGGCTTCGGCCAAGTCGACACAGGCCCCCGGCACAGCCATTGAGCTCTCCCTGGGCGCCGTCTCCGGTGCCGTGGCTCAGATCTTCACCATCCCAGTGGCCGTTATCACAACCCGGCAGCAGACACAGCCAAAGGGCGATAAGAAGGGGTTGATCGAGACGGGTCGAGAGGTGGTTGAGAGCGAGGACGGCTGGACCGGCCTGTGGCGCGGCCTGAAGGCCAGCTTGATCCTGGTCGTTAACCCGGCCATCACCTATGGTGCATACCAGCGCCTGAAGGAGGTTCTCTTCCCGGGGAAGAACAACCTCAAGCCCTGGGAGGCATTCTGTGAGTAGCGGCAATTCTCGGGGTTAACAATTTCTTGCTAATTATTATTTTAGTGCTTGGTGCCATGTCCAAGGCTTTGGCCACGATCGCAACCCAGCCTCTGATTGTTGCAAAAGTTGGACTGCAGTCTCGCCCACCACCTAGCCGGAATGGCAAGCCCTTCAAGACCTTTGGTGAGGTCATGAAGCACATTGTTGATAATGAGGGTCTCTTTTCCCTCTTCAAGGGTATTGGACCTCAGATCCTGAAGGGTCTTTTGGTCCAGGGTCTGCTGATGATGACCAAGGAGAGGTATGTTTTCTGTTTCCAAATTAACATCTGCTTGTACTAACTTTTGCAAAGGATGGAGCTTCTTTTCATCGTTCTGTTCGCCTACCTCAAGAACATCAAGAAGGATAAATTGCGCAAGGCAGTGGATTTGGCAGCGGAAAAGGCCAAGACCAGCATGCCTGCTACCCTGAAATAGTTGTGTTATAGTTAGACGGAGGGACTTTTGGTTTTCCCTTCGATTCCAAATTGTGTTTACCTAACTGGCGCATTGGTGTGCTGTTGGCAATTCTGGTGTATTTTGAACAGTCTAGACATTTACTAGCATTTTCTTGCTGGAGACACTGGATATGATATAACCCTGTGTTTCTAGCTTTTCAATACCATTATAGATCTGTACATGGTCATGTCATGCTTGCTTGTTTTAGCACCAATGCAGTACTCCCAAGGTTGTCTATTGATATATTATGTAGCTAACTATACCATAAACACTCGGAGGTGTGGGAAATAGGGCACAGAACGCTCCTTAATAGTGCAACCTCTCGGTGGAAATTCCAATACATAACACAATTAGTAACCTTACTAGTAATGCTTGAACCAATTTTCACTTTGCCCAACTAAATCCTGAATGTGGGACGAAATCCAGGTAGGACAGAGCCAACCGTGAGCTTGAGTACCGGCTTTCCTCCGCAACGCTACATATCAGTCGAACAACAGAAAAGGAAAAGATATGCTCACTCATGATCTTGATATCTCCGTACTCGGGGGCATTGAAACCCTGCAGAAACTGGTCCTGGCAAGTTTCCTGTTGATTAGTCTATTTTTTTAGTCAATGGGCTGGTTTGCTATAACCAGCAAATTCCAGGGCTTGCGATTCCATCGGTATTTCTTCTTGTTGGCAACCTCCACCAGCTTCGAACAAATGCAGTCCAGAAAATAACGTTTTTGTTTCCCCAAATAGTCGTCCCAGAGAAATACAATAGACATATTCAGCGTAGGAAGCGCGCCTTAGCGCCTACATAAACACTAATTATGGCCAAACTGGTGACGCAAGGCCGTTAGCTCTGCGAGGTATGTTGTATAACGTCCCAGGTTGGTGTATAGATACAGTACTGCACTTGCACATCGGAAGACATGGGTCCATAGATCTATACAGGGTAGTGGTATTACTCTTAAAGACGTACTCTTGAAGACACCAAGTTTCTTCGAATCTACTTTCAAAAGAAGCTTTACAATATAACCAGCCACAAATCTGGCCTTTCTAGAAGATTGTAGAAACTGTATAAATAACCTAATATAAAGGCTTTGGCTATATACAAATATTGGCCTCTTCTATGTCTCGCGTACCACTACTCAGGAAGAATCTTCTGATATTTGCTCATATTTATACAGGGACCAATAGCAAAGTGGATTTACTTTGGGATTGGATCTAATTAAGCAAGGTTTCAATGAAAAGGTGAAGTCACCAACCTTTCAGGTGTCGGAGGTATAAGCTAACATCATATGGGTAAATTTTATTAGACCAAGCACAAACCCGCGAGAAGCATTCCTCATCCTCAAATTCGGTCAACACGTTCCAACATCCGAGATGCCGTTTTCTTTCCGTCGTAAAAAAAAGCCGAGCCGTGATCGGGCACATACCAAGCCGCTCTAGACCATGATCGGTGACAAAGACCATTGGGAAGCCGACCTTGAACAATCTAGGGATATAAATGGTCTCCAAAGATATCGCTTGTATCAATACTGGAACAAAGTTAGAGACAACACTAGGCCTCTTTTTGACTCGCATAAGCTTTTCTTTGTGGAGGAAGACCTCCGAGAAGTTGTTCAAGAAGAGATGTCTATAAAAGAGGAACATAAGATCTTGAACAAAGATGCTGAAGAGAGACTCCATGCTTTGAATATCAAATACTGGCTCTTGATGCAAACGTGTGTGGATTATTGTTCCTGTTTAGAAGATGGGTCTCTACGAAGAGCGTTTGAGCTATGGCGGTCCCATCCTAAATGGTATATGCACCGCATGCTTGTTGAAGATTGTGCTAACCGACAAGGATGCTGTGCTCGTGGATGTGGATGTTGTCTTAACCGTAAGATTGATCCCACGCATACGTAAAACCCTAAACCCTAAGCACAACGTCGTGAGGAAATGAGCCATTTTCCCAAGCACCGAATCACGCGAGTCGCAATATGGGGACTTGTCGGTGATAGCTTGACAGTCCGTTTGACATGATTGATGCGCCACCAACCTATGGACAGATTGCAAAAGACAAGACTTCCGCAAAGAAGAGGGATAAGACTCGCTGATTGGCTTCGATCTAAACGTAACAGATCATGGACTAGAAGGATCTAAAATTTGTCTGAAGCGTATCAGGGTGGGATCTTGAATGAAGCGAATCTTGCACATCTTGGACCTTCTCAATATTCCTGTCATGGTAGAAAACCCCCATAGTATTTTAGGTAACAATGTCTGCCGAGCACCTACGTAGACCGAAAAAATCGAAGAAACCAGGAGTGTGTTATTTGACAACGAATCCTAAATGCATTCTAAAGTTATAGGTAAAGGACACAGGGCAGTGTGTTGATTGTTTACGAGGAATTGGTGTGGTTGTAGCTTTACCCGTGCAGATGATCTTCGCTTGACCGATCATCTTTTACCCCAACAATCACCCTCACCAACCACTCGTTTTCACACCACATAAACTTGTCACATAAGTGGCATGGGTCGTGATGCGATGGCCGCCATGGAGCTCCGAGTCGACCAATGACGAACAAAAACAAACACCCAGCTCCTGGCTCTCCTCCGCGGCGAACAACCCGAGCTCCATCCTCGACTGGACGGCGTTCACAGAAGCCAGAACCATTCTCCCAACTCTCGTCCTAACAAGTGGTATTCTCATCGCAGTGCGCTTCCACCGCCGCTATCTACGTCGTATCCCCGACGCGCCCAGCATCTCGGCCTCGTATCTTCGACGGCGGAGCATCTTCGGCCAAGTCACCAGCGTCGGCGATGGAGACAATTTCAGGATTTTCCATACACCGGGTGGCCGCATGGCTGGATGGGGCTGGCTACCATGGAAGAAGGTTCCTACTCTGAAGAAAGATCTGAAGGATAAGACTGTTCGTTACTTACCACCTACCTATTCTCCCACCCAGCACAAGCATAATTATGCCTCGGCATACCATATACCACACAGCTCTATTCTTTATATCCACATATAGCTTACATATCTACTCAAACCCAGATCCACATCCGTCTCGCTGGCATCGACGCCCCAGAACTAGCCCACTTCGGCCGCCCCGAACAACCATTCGCGCGCGACGCTCACACCTGGCTAACATCATACCTGACCAGCCGGCGAATCCGAGCCCTCGTTCACCGGCAGGACCAATACTCGCGCGTGGTAGCGAGTGTCTTCGTCCGACGCGCATTTGACTTCCCGCCATTCCGTCGACGGGATATTTCCTACGAAATGCTAAAGCGTGGCTTGGCAACTGTCTACGAAGCGAAGGTTGGGTCGGAATTCGGCGGTGATAAGATGGAAAAGAAATACCGCAAGGCCGAGTGGTGGGCTAAGAAGCGAGCCAGGGGGCTTTGGAAGGATTATGGTCGTGTCGGGTCTGATTGGGAGAGTCCGAGGGAATACAAGAATCGGATGGGCATGGGAGATCCTGCTCCGATCGAGAAGGGAAATGGGAAAGGGAAGACTGGGAAAAAATAAATGAATGAGTCGTAGTAAGCTGGGCTTGCGATCATGGCTATGAGCGTTTATGTGTTGTTTTTTCTTATATTCTGGCATTTACATTTGCATGCGACGAGACGGCACGACTACAATTTCACTATACAGCGTTGTACATGTGTGGCTGGTATGCGATGATCATGAATCGATCCCACTTTGAATGTTGAATATGATACACCAAGTTGTGTTAAGCTATACATGCACGGGGGCCGGTGTTGCCCCCAAATCAGGCCCCAAATTGCTAAATGGGCATTAAGAGTCGAGTAATCACCCAGGGGTTGGAAGAACACAAAAGAAGTCAGTATACAGGCTGTTATTTGCTTAGCAGAACCGCCGCTCAATCTCGGCAAACAGCTTTGGGCTAATTTCGTCGGAGGAATTACCCTCCGCACGGAATAGACACCGTTGACGGTCGTAGTGCTCCAAAAGGGACTTGCTCGTCTCCTCGAACTTCCGTAGACGCTGCTTCCATGTATCGAGAGAATCATCTTCTCGCTGCGTCAGCGGCTCGCCCGTGACATCGTCTTTGCCTGCCACCTTTGGCGGGTGGAAGTCTGTGTTATACACGCGCCCTGAGGGCTCATGGACCCAGCGTGATGCGATGCGGGCGAGGATCACTGATGGCGGAGTGATAAGGTGCACGACGAAGTTGACCGGTACTAGGCTGTCCAATGTTGTTGCCTGGATTGCTGTACGGGGAAACCCGTCGAGGATGAAAGAAGCAGAGGAATCGATTGAATGAGCCGAGGAGGAAGTATCGGCTGGAGAAGAAGATGACGAGGATGTTGCGGATTGTTCTGAGGATGCGGATGGTGGGAGTAGCCAGCCCTTGGATTTCATATCATCGGAGATCAGGTTCAGGATCATTGAGTCGGGAACAAGGTTGCCGGACTGCATTGCGGCTTCGGCTTCCAGGCCTGTTGCTAGGATTAGAAATACTGACTTCTTGCGCAATTAATCATTGCACCGATACTGGCTCTACTCACCGAGGGGTGTGCGTCGGCGCACATTCTCTCTCAACAGATCACCGGAGCTGATGGAAGCCAGCTGGGGGAATCGGGCTAGCAGTCGCTCGGACTGTGTCCCTTTTCCTACTCCCGGTGCGCCAATCAAGATGATCCGCGCAGCCTTACGGAGCTGCTTTGTCACATGCGACATTATGTGCGATAGCTGTGTTGAGAGCCCGTAGAGGATTTAAGGTTGCTGGTCCTGATGAACTCAACGGTCCAGATATTGGGGATGTGGGAGGTACCACGGGAAAGAATTGTGAACAAGATCACGACAGCATAATGGATTGAAGGAAAGAGTTGAAGCTCGGGGTTAGAGGATAAGCAGTCGCGTATCTCCAGGGCTAGGACTGTTGAGAATGTTGATTCTGTGGGGGAGGTTGATCCTTTCGGTTGTCGGTGAAGACTCCGAGGGAAACTATATGGCAGCACTCAAGTCTAAGTAATTATGAAAAGATTATACATTTTCATAATATTATTACCTTGAGAGAACATCAAGTACTTATATATCTACTTATATTGACTCGGTATAAGTGCTTTCACATGTCTCAGCACATGGTCTTCGAAAACGCTTCGGGGAAAAGCATCACCCGTGCTCAAGCACCCACTCCAGGGGTGGTCCTGGGGCCCGGGGTACAGTGTTACGTAAGTCACGCCAAATGATTTTATTTCACGTGATTCTGCGCGTGGGACGCGTTCGCGTTGACCAATTTAGGGCGGAGATCTCATACATTCGTTTCTTGACAACTGAACACAATAATCTACACCATGATTCGACAAGACGCTCATCGCATTGATCCTAAACGACGGGCTGTTATTGACCCCAAAAAAAGACAATTCGCCACTCCAACATACAAGCAGCAGGACTATGCGCACCGTCTGAACATTTATGAAATACCTCCTACTGCGGAAATCACCCTCGAACAATTCGAGCAATGGGCCATTGATAGACTGAAGAGTATGTATACTTACACATTCATATTGTCTTCCTACCTACTAATACCAAAACAGTCTTGGCCGAGATCGAAGCATGCTCTTATCGAAACAAATCCCCCGCCGAGACGGCGACCTACATTACACCTCTTCTACAGAAGTTCCTCCCTCTTTCCTCTAATACCTCCTCTCCCTCCGGTGCTGCAGACCCACGCTTGAAAAATGAGCGTCAAAAGGACCACTACTCCCATTTCATCCTCCGGTTGGCTTTCTCGGCCACAGAGGACCTCCGTCGACGATTCGCCCGCGCCGAGACCATGCTGTTCAGATTTCGTTTCCAGCAGGACGACTCGAGGGAGAAGCGCGCATTCATTGATAGCTTGAATCTCGATTGGGAACCTGTAGGTGACTTTGAGAAGACGGAGATTGCAGAGAATCTCCTCAGCTCCACACCTGGGCTGCGTCGGCTTGATGATGAGACCTGGTATAAAGTCGACTGGGAGAAGGTCCCCGAGTTGATCGAACGGCGCTCGGTTTTCCTGAAGAAAGGAAAGGCTTATGTTCCTGGTCGAGAGCAGCTGAGCATGATCATGGCTGAGTTTACTGCTCGCTTGGAGCGCGCACTCGAGGTATGTCTACAGTGGTGGCTTGGTGGTTGAAATGTCGTGGCTGATTAGATTCTAGCTCACGAGTCGTGCCCTCCCCCGGCTGGACGAGGATGATCGTCTAACACCTATTCTGAATCATCTTTCAAAGAACTTTGGCAGCGCCGAGTCGGTGTACTCGGAAGGCGAAGGACATGTGGACGGATCTCCGATTACGGCCAGCTCCATCGACCAATTAGCCCAACAGCATTTCCCGTTGTGCATGAAGAGCTTGCACGTGAACTTGCGCAAGAACAACCACCTGAAGCACTTCGGCCGACTACAGTATACGCTCTTCCTGAAGGGCATTGGCCTGTCCTTGGAGGAATGTATTTTGTTCTGGCGTCAGGGATTCAAGGGCAAGACTGATGATGAGTTCAACTCTCAATACAAGTACAATATTCGTCACGCTTATGGCGAGGTCGGTGGAGATGTGAACCGTCGCGGAAAGGGCTATACTCCCTACTCATGCCAGAAGATCCTCGGCGACTCAAATCCCGGCATTGGCCAAACTCATGGCTGTCCCTATCGCCATTACTCTGTTGATAACCTGGTGGGCTTCCTCCAGGCCACTGGCGTCAGTGACAAGGAGGTTCTGCGGGGTGTGCGTGAGGATGTTGGCAAGATGCGGTACCATATCGCTTGCAACAGAGTGTTCGAGGCGACGCACAAGAATGAGATCAAGAAGGTCAAGGAGGATGGATCGTGGAGTCAGACTGACCTTGACACGATTGTTCACCCGAACACTTACTTCAAGCGCAGCTTCCTGTTGAAGCAGATGGCAAAGGCCCCGAAGGACGCTTAGGGCGTCTTTTCACATGTCAAATTTTCATGATGTAATGTCGGGCAGTTTTTTTTTTTTAGTTTTCACGTGCTCTTTCATAGTCGGCGTTAAGAGGGAGCATAGGCTTGTACGAGCATATCTGAAGCAGGTTCAATTGAAACATAATATTTATTCTAACAATTATGGTATATACAATGGGAGTGTGACCACAGCTGATTCCCAGAGAATCGGAAAGGATCAGAATGACCTCTCAAATCCAGGTGCCCAGCAACGGGTCAAGTCATTCTCCGCTCAACGAGTGGACAACTTTGCCATGGAATGACGAAAGTTGTCGATAATAACATGTTTATACACATTGTAGGCTGGCGTGAAATTGAAGAAGAAAAAGAAAAGAGCAGAAGAAACTGCGGACGAGCCGAGTTTTAATGATGTTTTGGTCCGGGATGCGGGAGTGACCAACTGTGCTGCAACCTGGCCTTACTCACGGACCGGACCTCCACACAACATACTCCTCCATCTCGTTCATTCAATCCCTAGCTATTAACAGGGACTCTGATTTCTTTTGAGACTGGATTATGCTCCGGGTGGCTCACTTGCTTTAATTTCTTGGAGTAGACCCTAAAATCCGAGGTTCTCTTTCCTCGCGACTTCTCGATATCCGCATATACCCCCTCCCTTTGTCAACACAGGACCGAGTCCCGGAACATCTACCGACAAGATGGATTACGAAGCGCTGAAGGATCAATGGAGTGATGTGGAGGACCGCGATGGCATCAGACTCAGTTGGAACACTTTCCCGAGCACTCGCATGGTTCGTGACAGTGATCCTCTCTGACCTTCACCGCATCATCCGCTGATACTCGATATAGGAAGCGTCCCGCTTGGTCGTTCCCATCGCCGCTGTCTACACCCCATTGAAGGAAAAGCCAGAGGCCCCTTTGCTACAATATGAGCCCGTTACTTGCAAGCAGCCCTGCCGCGCTGTTCTCAACCCATATGCGTACGTGACGGGTTAGTCTGATATACTTCAATGAGTAGATAAACTGACGTTCGGACAGCACTGTTGATGTCCGCGCACGATGCTGGATCTGCCCCTTCTGTCTGTCGCGCAACCCCCTCCCTCCGCATTACAAGGATATCACGGAGAACACGATACCCCCAGAGCTCCACCCCCAGAGCACGACGATCGAGTACCAATTGGCACGACCCGCCCCCGCTCCCCCGATCTTTGTCTTTGTCGTCGATACTTGCCAGGAGGATGATAGTCTGCAGGCTGTCAAGGATTCCCTCATTATGAGCTTGTCTCTTCTGCCGCCCAATGCGCTGGTTGGTCTGATTACCTTCGGTACAATGGTAAGGGACGATGATCTTCGCAAGGCAGGTGACATGTTATTGACCTTGATATCTATAGGCCCAAGTTCACGAGCTCGGCTACACCGAATGCGCGAAGTCATATGTGTTCAGAGGCAACAAGGAATACAACGCCAAGCAGGTTCAAGAGATGCTGGGCCTGGCCGGCGGTGTTCGCCCCGGTGTTCCTCAGCAACAGCCTGCCCGTCCTCCCCTTGGCCCGGCTGCACGCTTCCTCATGCCCGTTCAGCAGGCTGAGTTCCAGATCACCAATGTCCTCGAACAACTGCAGCGCGATCCCTGGCCGGTGGCCAATGACAAGCGTCCCCTGCGCTGCACCGGTGTTGCCCTGAGCGTTGCGGTTGGTCTGCTTGAGACTTCCTTCCAGAACGCCGGAGGCCGCATTATGGCCTTCACCAGTGGTGCAGCCACTGAGGGCCCTGGTCACGTTGTTTCCCCCGAACTGAAGGAGCCTATTCGTTCGCACCACGATATCGACCGGGACAACATCAAGTACTACAAGAAGGCTGTCAAGGTCGGTTCTCAGCGCGTGGGTGTATTCGAATTTTGCTAATTTAATCCTAGTTCTATGATGCCCTCGCTAAGCGCGCTGCCAACAATGGTCATATTGTCGATATTTTCGCTGGCTGTCTTGATCAAGTCGGTTTGCTGGAAATGAAGAACCTCTCCAATTTCACTGGAGGTCACATGCTTCTCACAGATAGCTTCACATCCTCACAGTTCAAGCAATCGTTCGTGCGCGTGTTCGACAAGGACGGCAACGACAACCTCTTGATGGGCTTCAATGCATCCCTTGAGGTGCTTACAACCAAGGAGCTCAAGGTTACTGGTCTGATTGGTCACGCTATCTCGCTGAACAAGAAGTCAAGCTCTGTTGGCGAGACAGAATGCGGTATCGGTAACACCTGTGCATGGAAGATGTGTGGAATGGACCCATCCTCCAGCTACGGTATTTACTTTGAGATTGCCAACCAGGGCGGCCCAGCTGCTGTTCAGCCTGGTCCTCAACGGGGTGTGATCCAGTTTTTGACATACTACCAGCATTCCTCTGGGCATTACCACCTGCGGGTAACCACCACTGCCCGCCCCCTGAGCGGACCTGCGGGTGACCCAACCCTGGCACAGTCCTTCGACCAAGAGGCTGCCGCCGTCCTCATGGCCCGTATTGCCGTGTTCAAGGCGGAGGTTGATGACGGTCCAGACGTCCTGCGCTGGGTTGATCGCATGCTGATCAGACTCTGCTCCCGATTCGCTGACTACCGGAAGGATGACCCGACATCATTCCGGTTGGAAAAGAACTTCACTTTGTACCCTCAGTTCATGTTCCATCTTCGCCGAAGTCAGTTCCTGCAGGTTTTCAACAACTCACCCGATGAGACTGCTTTCTACCGCCACGTCTTGAACCACGAGGATACTGGTGACTCTCTTGTGATGATCCAGCCCACTCTTGATTCGTACTCTCTGGAGCAAGAGGGTGCTCAACCAGTCCTGCTGGACTCCGCTTCTATCCAGCCCGCCCACATTCTCCTCCTCGATACCTTCTTCCACATCCTCATCTTCAATGGTGAGACTATTGCCGAGTGGAGGAAAGCCGGGTACCATGAACAAGAGGGCTACGAGAACCTCAAGTTGCTCCTTGAGCAGCCTAAGGAGGATGCTAGGGTTCGTTTTCCCCTTCCTTGTCATATGTTTACCGTATTAACTAACTCGTGTCATATAGGACCTTATTTCCGACCGTTTCCCTCTGCCCCGTTTCATCGTCTGTGATGCCGGTGGTTCTCAGGCCCGTTTCTTGCTGTCCAAGCTGAACCCGTCGACCACCCACACCACAGGTGGCTACGGTGGCGGTACCTCATCACAGACCATCTTCACTGACGACGTGTCGCTCCAGACATTCATGGACCACCTGATGAAGTGAGTTTTCCCCCAGTTTGACCCAGAGGCTTTCATACTAACTGTATTCTAGACTTGCTGTATCTGGAACCAGCTAGGTGTTATGAGACAATGGCCATGAGAGCAAGGGCGGTCTGTCGTCGACCCTCGGGTCTTGTGTATCTTTAGCGGTGAATTTATCTCCTTTGACGCGATATAGTAGTAGATTGAATGGATTGATACCATTACAGGAGGATTTCTTCTAAGAGTTCTGCCAATATTTATTACTAAAGTAGCCCTGAAGCGCCCTAAGGTGTTGAGCACAAAACAAAATACCCAAAGAGGCAAGCAGCTCGATAAGGGTTTTCTTATCTCACGTGATTTGATGTGCGTGCCCTAAATCCCAATTCGGTCATTCGCTTAGATGAGCAAGTGTGGGCCGCGCTAGCAGCGAGTCTCCTTCAAGTTTGATTTTTTTACTCCTTTCCTTCTTCTCTTCTGTAACCACCCTCTTCGACAACCAAGGACGATTGACAACCTTTCGCACTAGCCATGCGTAAGTATCATCTACTTGGCATATGGCAATATGGCTCCTAACTAACATGCCCTTGTGATCAGCTCCCAAGTTCGATCCCAATGAGGTTAAGATCATGTAAGTGAATTTTTCCCACAGCTCCTCTGGCTCGATCCTGCTTTTCCTAGCCAACAAGAAACTAATCATTCTTGTCTTTAGCCACCTCCGTGTGACTGGTGGTGAGGTCGGCGCTCAGTCCGCTCTGGCCCCCAAGATCGGTCCCCTCGGTCTGTCTCCCAAGAAGATTGGTGAAGATATCGCCAAGAACACTGGCGACTGGAAGGGTCTCCGCGTTACCGTCCGTCTGACCATCCAGAACCGTCAGGCCGCCGTCTCCGTTGTTCCCTCCGCCTCTTCCCTTGTCATCAAGGCCCTCAAGGAGCCTCCCCGTGACCGCAAGAAGGAGAAGAACATCAAGCACTCCAAGTCCATCCCCATGGATGAGATCATCGAGATTGCCCGCATCATGCGCACTCGCTCGATGGCTAAGGAGCTCCGCGGTGGTGTCCTTGAGATTCTCGGTACTGCTTTCTCCGTCGGCTGCCAGGTCGATGGCCGCAGCCCCAAGGATGTCTCCGATGACGTTAAGTCTGGCGAGATTGACAGTGAGTTTTACCGATTCATTGGTGGTTGAATCAATTACTAACAGTCTCTTCAGTTCCCGAGGAATAAATTATTCTCTCTTGAATGATCAAAAAAAGAGGAGGCCTATCTGATTTCTAAGGCGTGCTTCTCTTAATGATGAGATGGCTAGTTGCAGAATACGAATGGTTTCTCAAACCTACAAAATATTCATGAGTCATGACCTGTGATACCTTTTCCTAATTTGCGAGTGTCCAGTCGGAACAAATTAACCAGCTCGCTGCTTGTTCGTTTTCCCGTTCCTTTCCGGTTGTATTCCTTTCTCCTTTCTCTCCCAAACCCTCTCCTGATCCTCCCGTCTTCTCTTATGGCGGAGAGAATAATGGAAAGCTATGCCCGGCGCAGCCGACAGTCCGTCCTTTGGATGGAACCCCCACAACACTCTGGCCCTTACTGTTCTTTCCCTACGGGGTTTGATCATATCAAAACGTGGTATAGGCTTATTTTAAGTGGGGAAGAGAAAATCAGTCCCATTACTCATCGCGGTATCCTTGGAGACTTGTCTTCGTGGGTGCAGTGATCCATATTTCGGGTCTACATCTCTTACAGATGAGAATTATTTTGTTCTGCTGTCGTAGGCTGTAGTCTAGCTACCAATCAATCATGAAATTTCCTGATTATCACATTTTTTTTTCCATATCTCGTACAAAATAATCAATTATCGCACACTCGGACCCTTCGGTGGCGGTGTACCAAAGTACCCTAGCCTCCACGTATAACACAGGACCAGGCTCCCCTGCATGCGGGCTGCCACCATGCATGTACATATACGACGCAATGGTATTGACACTCAAGTACTCCATTCTTGTGATATTGATATAATATACTCTATTTGAGGCTGTACTGGTTTCTAAAAACGACAGGCCGAGAAGTTAAATTGCGTTGCTTCAGAAATGTGTGATATATATATCCCGAATGAAACGACCCCACCCCACGACAACGTTGTCTGCGCCGTATAAATGTACAATGTACAATCTGTATGAATACCTCGTTGTACATATATGCATGTAGTATGGGTACATGTACAGAAAGTAGACGTCACACCAACACTGTAAATCGCCAGCCCTGTCCGGCATCATTTAAATTCTATTCTGAGTCTGAAACACCGCAACGGCCGCTACGGAGTACACCAAACGGAGCTGGGTCTCGAGCCAACAAGTATCCGAGCGCGACGCACCAATGAAAATTAATATAAAATTTAGTCAGTACATCGTATTTAAATGTTATAGGCCGTGGACGAAACAGTATGTCCTGGATTTAAGAATAGTACAGTGTAAAATGGTTATAATGGCTCACCGATCCTAAGATTAATATAAATAAAATGAGGAATGTTAAGCAAATTAATGTCCTGTTAGCGCGCACTCCACCGAGGACCCTCATCAGCCCTGATAAGGCGATGTGCGTGCTCATCCACGGGGCTGATCCATTTTGATGTGTGTTTGGGTTGAAAAGATGATATATTTGGGTCGAATGGAGTCGGGGAATATCAAGTGGATCTATCCCTTAGATTCTTTCTTGTTTTATTATTATTATTATTATTATATTATTATTTATTTTTCTTAAAAAGTAGGAATAGTATCTTTGCCTTTTTCTTTTCCTTTCCAAAATATAAATATTGAACCAGTCAGTGCCTGTATCACCCGACCCGCATGCCGCTGTACAGGAACGTTGCGCAGGCCAAGGAAGGATGCGACGCACAGTGGGGGCATTTTGTCGATCTCTACCTGTGACACGTTAACTTTATGGGCAACTGGATGAGGAAGGTTTCGAATATTCTCCAGTGCGACTGTAGCCATTTATAGAGGTTTGTCGAGCCTCCAGGTATAGGATATACGTGTCCCTGTGTACGAATCAGCGGGCTTAAAGTAAAAATCCAAAATAGTTCAAGCTAAGAGGCTAAGTAAGAAATGACCGCAGGGATCATAGTGGAAATGCTTACGAGCAACCCCAGAATAATCCCAGATAGGAAAGGATCGGAGGGCAAGCCAACAAACAGGGGGCTGCGCCTGTCAAGAAAAGGATGGGAAAGGGGAAAAGAAGAGACAAAAAGGAAAGAAAAATTGAAATAAGATAAAGACAGATACGAGCGGCTATCCGGGTATTCAGTCCAGCTCAAGAGAGAAGATTTTAAGACAGAATCAAGCGTTCAAGAGAAGTCAATTTCGGTAAGTTCAGCCAAGTCTCATAGCCCACAGAAACCGAGAACGGGCTCGACTCGATCACCGGCGGGGGCGTCACCGATCCATCACTAGTCGCCGTGATGGAACCAATGATCCACTAGAATTGGATTTATGGAGAGCCGTTGGATCAAGTGGATATTGGGTGTTTTTTGATATACATGTATATTTGAGAGAGGGTAGAGAGGAACAGTAGATAGCATAAGATATATACCTAAGATATATATGTACGGAATAGAATATATAGGATACATATAACATATAATACTTATAACTACTAGGTGTAGATGTATTTAATATGTGTTTTCTATTCCCCCACCTGAATCCACCGTGTCCACACTCCCTTTCTCTTCAACCTTGTTCTTTTTGGACTTGTGGACTTGTGGACTTTGACTTTCTCGACTTCTTTCTCTTCTTTACTCTCTCAACCTCTTTACCTCTTTACCTCTTTACCTCTTTACATCTTTTTACCTCTTCACTCTCCTTTGACCCTGTTTCCTCCCTCTCCAGGGCTTATATCTGATATCTCCAATACCATTAGTGATCTACCCCTCGCACCTGCCAAGATTACCTTTTATTGGCCGTCTCGGACACCAGCATCGTGAGCTGGACATTCTCTCTCCCTTGCGTCTCTGATCCTCTTTAATTTTTTTTTAAAATTATTTTCCCTTCCCTCATCTTATCACACATACTTCTCTATCCACACTTTTACACTTTTTCTGTCGATGACGATA
Organism: Penicillium cf. viridicatum; assembly: GCA_028974045.1. Lineage (NCBI taxonomy): Eukaryota > Fungi > Ascomycota > Eurotiomycetes > Eurotiales > Aspergillaceae > Penicillium > Penicillium cf. viridicatum. The sequence goes on along the minus strand of JAPQKQ010000007.1, from coordinate 545,141 downwards.
TTCTGAAATCCTTCGCGCAAACCAAAAAGCCGCAACCGGCTGAACTGCTTCAAACTGGCTGGACTGATTTCACATAATGAGGTGTCGGAAAAGGTACAAGGATGATTGTTGAATGTTGACTCCATTGACGTGTTGAGTCTTTGGTGATACCCTTGTCGCTGGTCGGCCTCAAGGTATTCCGATCCCCTTGGATCAAGGAAAGAAAGAAAGCAAAGATGTATCCGACCGTCGCACCGTTTCCCCCGGTTCAACCGCACCACCGAATACACTACCATACCGACACCCTCAACCAGCATATGTACGATGCGAACGATTCAATCCCCGTCCGCAACGACCCCTCCAACCCTTCCTTTAATACAATACCACGATCGCACATCCAACTCCCCCATCCCGTTCAACGTCTCGATTCCCGCGATGGCTCCGGCTATAGATCCAGCACAAATGTGGCCGAACACACCCTGAGGAGGAAAACTCCCAACGGAACTCTAGCTGCGGGGTATGACGGGACCCTTGGCGATACTGTTCAGCCACCAGCACCCAAGCATATCTTGGTTTCGCCGATGGAACCGGGCCAGTTCATTTCCCCTCAAGGGATGCAGTCCGAAAATTGGCAGCTCATGTTGGACCAGTCAGCCACAAAACAAATGAATTTCCCGCCCGTCTTCAAAAATGACCAAGGAAATACGATTCAAGAAGTCGTTCAAGATGTGAATGGGACGAGCTGGGTTCGTCCCGTCAACTATCCTCCGGGCGTTGACTCTATGTTGAACCAAACTTTGCCCCTGCAGCCATCTCATCGATATCTCTTACAAAATGGGCAATATGTGCCCACAGTCCTACCAGCAACCTTGCAATCGTGTCTCGGACCAACTGCTTCAGCAGGTACTGGGCCATTCGGCCCATATTGGCCTGATGGTGTATACATCCCATATCGTCCCGCAGCATTTCGCGATGCGCGTTTTGAATCCCCGACGCCCTTTACAAAGCAGATGAGCCAGTCTTTTTACGACCTCAATCAGCCACCTTTTAACCAAGCTCAGGTTCCGCTGGACAGCCACGCAGATTCGGGGCTCGCATGGGGGCATTCCGTGCCTGGTTTGCCAACTCAGGACTCTTTGATGAAACCTCTTTTCCCACCACGTCACTCTGAGCAATTACCTTTCCACGCCCGAGCCAACCGTCCTCTGTCTGGCCTTCCACAGCCGCAGCCACAGCCACTGAACAATGAGCCCACAAATTGGTCGAGTCGCCCACTACATGGATTCCAACCCCCAGGTCCTGCAGTAGTAGTGAACACGGATTTCAAAGAGAAGGTCTTGTCTGAGGCTCATGGTGTCTATGTCGACCTCCTCGCAACCATCCACCAGGCCCGCCGCAACAGCATTAGCAACGCTGCCGTGGACGGTTACCCCCGATTCTTGAAGCCAAGTATCTACCCTAAACCCCCACGGCAACCAGGTCTCGACTTTTCACAAGCCCCTCCGCCCGACCTCACACGTCATAACAGTTACCCAGCTAGTCAATATGACTTGCAACGCCAGAAATTTAACGCCGGCAGCCATAGGTCGAACGATCCTACATCTGTTCCTCGCGTGCAGACTCGCCGCCCGTCCTTAAATCAGTTCGTGCATAGCAGAGGGTCAGATACCCATATGCTCGGACTACGCGACACGGGCTGTCCTCCGGGAGTGTCGAATTTCACCAGGCCTCGTGGTTCTCTTTTCAATGAGGGCTCGCCTATGTCCAATGCTGCATCTGCTTTGTCAATGCTGTCTGACTTGTGTGCGGAAAGCCGTTGGGAATGGATCGACGGGATGCTTCTCGGGGGTTGTTTAGCCTATGGCTTGGGTGATTATCACAAAGCCGTGCGATGGTACTCCAGGATCATAGCTCGTGACTCGACGTAAGTGAATTCTTCTTGCTGTCTAATAGTTGATTTTAACAAGTACCAGGCACGTGGAAGCTATCTCTAACCTTGCTGCTACCATGTTAGCACTCGATCGCCGAGAGGAGGCTTCGCAGAATTGGCTGCGCGCCGTGCAACTACGGCCGAGCTTCTTTGAAGCTGTTGAACATCTGATTGGTTTACTATGCAATAGCCACAGAGGTAGGGAAGCCGTCAACATCATTGATTTTGTCCAGAATTCCCTCCGTCATCCCAAAGACGGCGATTGTTTCAAGACAGATGAACACGCTAGCGAACCCGAAAGTGACGCCGAGAGCAACGTGTCTGATGTGTGCATGTACGACAAAGCGTCTTTCGAGTATGATGACGACATGGGACGAACACAGGGAATGGAACCTGGCTCACCGGATGCTAAACCCCTTGGGTTTGCGAGTAGCGGATATGCAATTTCAGGTGCGGAGAACGGGAGAATGCTAGCTTTGGTTCATGCCAAAGGTAATATGCTCTATGCTCTTGGTGATAATGCGGGTGCTGCAGCTGCATTCGAGGATGCCGTTCTCATCGCTGCTGGCCGAAGGCGACATGGTATCCGAAGCATCATCAAACAGATTTTTGCTGCCTTTTCTGGAAGTTCGAGTAATGGGTACCCTAAATCCGAGCATGAGTCCCAGGAGAGCATTCTGCTCTATCCCGATACAGCACTGAAAACCGCCAAACTTGTTTTCCCTGCAGGTGGAATGCCGCCGGGCCTCCAATACGTTGCTGAAGGTATTGCTCGCAATGCAGCCACTTCCACCACCAGCAATTCTCTCCTTTCATTGGCGAAAATTTACCAGGATGGCATGTCCAGCGTGGGTTCCCCGGACACCAGGTCTTCCCCTGGTGTCCGGGATATTTTGGCTCTCTATTATCTTTCTCTCTCCCTGCAACCTAGCCCATCCACTGCAAATAATGTTGGCATCTTGCTGGCTGGCATTCAAAACAATCCGCCAGCGAGAAGTTTGGCGCGTTCTAATGGTGAGACTCAGCATCACCTCGAGATACCTGGTGTCGTCCCTGGAAGTGGAATATCCCTAGCCTTGGCATACTACAACTATGGCTTGCATCTCGACTCGCGACATGCCCATCTATATACCAACCTTGGCAGCTTGCTCAAGGACATCGGGCAGCTTCACGCCGCCATCAAGATGTACGAGCAAGCAGTTCAGTGCGATGGCAACTTTGATATCGCCTTGGCAAACCTGGCCAATGCTGTCAAGGATAGTGGTAAGGTCAACGATGCCATTGTATACTATAAGCGCGCCGTCAAGGTGAACCCCGAGTTTGCCGAGGCGGTTTGCGGACTAGCAAATGCCTTGAATTCTGTCTGCAACTGGGTAGGTCGTGGTGGCGTCGTTAACGCCCGTGGCTTCCGAGATCGATGGCATGTTGATGAGAAAGGGATGCTTCGGGATTCACTCAACACCGACACGGGTGGCTCTGGCTGGATCAAGCGGGTAGTGGACATTGTCGACCGACAACTCAAAGAAGGCGAATATTGGGGCCGTGGGATGTTGACTGCGAGCACGGCAGAGCAATTGTGCCTGCAACTGGCTCCCGCTTTGGAGTCTACTCGCTTTGCTTCCAGTCATCGCATGTCTCTGACAAAGCTTTTCCAGTCCTGGGCTGGACAGAAATGGGAAGGGTCTCGACTTGTACGACTCGTCGAGCGAGCTATCCGGTCTCTCACCTGGCAGTGGTATCAAGATCGCTATGTCTTCGGCAAAGATTATCCTCTTTCCAAGTACCGTCGACCTCAACTCCCTGGAGGTCTTTCTGCCCCGAATGCACCTACCGTTCTGCCTTTCCATACCTTCACATGTCCCCTGTCGGCGAAGCAAATCCGTCAGATCTCCCAGCGTAATGGACTGCGGATTTCAACGTCGACCCTGAGACTTCCGTGGCTGCCACCTACCGTCTTCCCTCCACCGTCTCCGCCTAGTCCTTACCTTCGAGTTGGTTACGTGTCATCAGACTTCAACAACCACCCTCTCGCACATCTGATGCAGTCTGTGTTTGGGTTGCATGATCCCTCCCGCGTCAAGTCATACTGCTACGCTACGACCCCCAGTGACAAATCGGTGCATCGCCAGCAGATTGAGAAAGAGGCTCCTGTTTTTTACGATGCGAGTGGATGGCCGGTCGATCGACTAGTCCAGCAGATTGTTGCAGATGGAATTCACATCCTGGTCAACCTGAACGGCTACACGCGAGGAGCTCGGAACGAAGTCTTTGCTGCACGCCCAGCGCCTATCCACATGTCATTCATGGGCTTCGCTGGCACCCTCGGTGCTGAATGGTGCGACTACATCCTTGCTGATCAGCTTTCCATTCCACCGGAGACATTGAGTCCCGGACGGCGCAAAACACGGATCGAAGATCGTCTCCTGGAAGACGACAATGGCGAGGAACTCGAGGACTGGGTTTACGGAGAGAAGATTGTTTTCACCCGTGATACCTTTTTCTGCTGTGATCACCGACAGAGTGCCCCAGATGCTGGCGAAAAGCACATATCATGGGAAGAAGAACAAGCCCGGCGCTGGAGAATGCGCAAAGAATTATTCCCCAAGTTGAGTGACGATACTATCATCTTGGGTAATTTCAACCAGTTGTACAAGGTCAGTCTATTTGCCACGCTCGCTGATCCCAAACCACATGACTAACCCCTCTTCCAGGTTGAACCCACGACGTTCCGAACATGGCTGCGCATACTAGCGCGAATCCCCAACGCTGTTCTCTGGCTCCTCCGCTTCCCAGACACAGGCGAACAAAATCTGCGAGACATCGCTAAAGCCTGGGCCGGCGAAGAGACAGCATCGCGGATCATCTTCACGGACGTAGCCCCAAAGAACACACATATCGCGCGAGCGAAGATCTTAGACTTGTTTCTTGACACGCCAGAATGCAACGCCCACACTACAGCTACAGACGTCCTCTGGAGCGGCACCCCGCTACTTACTCTCCCGCGCTACAAGTACAAAATGTGCTCTCGCATGGCGAGCAGTATTCTCAGTAGCGCACTCCCCAACTCCGAGGTTGGCCAGCGCGCCCGTGAGGATCTCATCGCGTCGTCGGATGAAGACTACGAGAATAAGGCTATCCGCCTATGTCTCGATCTACAGTACTCTGGTCACGAGGGCTACGCCCGCGGCCGGCTGGCGGATATACGACAGATGCTGTTCCGGGACCGCTACAAAAATAAACTCTTCGATACGGCGCGCTGGGTGCGCGATCTGGAGAATGCTTATGAGGCCGTCTGGGCGCAGTGGGTTAACGGCGAAGAAGGTGATATCTGGTTATGATGTGCACTGCGAATATACCCCTTGAGCGATTTTTCTTTTTTCTTTCTACCTTTTTTCGTCTTCGTTTCATTCTCATTATACTCTTTTGCATCTGGGTCTCATCTACCTTTTTACTACATCCTGACCTGGGTTTTGGGCTGGATCATTTATTAATGAATTTGCTTTTTGCATGTGGCTTTTTGTGATGTATACGTATGCTGGGAATGTTCACGAAAGATGAGGGCCTGTCGGATTGTTTTTGGGCGGGCGTTTATGTCCACATTTATATTCTTGGTTTTGGATATGCATGAGTAGTCTTTGTGATCTCGGTCTTTTGGATAAACTGAACAGCAGAATAGGTCTACCACAACCTTTGTCCAGTGCAACCGGTCTACCGTTTCCTCCGCTAATGATTTACAAACGCATTTCAACACTGAATGACATCGTACGGGACACATTACTATGGTACGCTCTACCCTTATATCTGTATGTCTAGAAGCAGTATGATCACATCCACTCATCTAGGACATAATTTGAACGGAATACCCGCTACCCGTCGGGATACTTAGGCCCTTAATTGCGGTATGCAGAAACGAAGCCACATGCAAGCCCTCAGTCTTCAGCCCTGAATATCCCTGTTTACTATTAGTACCTTGCCCCCAAGCAGCCAATAGAGTCAACGCCCGTTCCAGCCCTCAGTCGCAATCCAAGACATTCATTCATGCACTGAGACAGCCAAGACCAATCAGTACCTTGATGTTGGCATTGGCTTTGACGGTCTGAGCACAAGACCTAGTGTTTTTCTTATTCTCCCCGGATGAGCCCATCACAGTATCAAACCATCAAAAATCCTTATCTCGCCTCTATGGAGCATAATCTAAAGTCGATTTCTTGAGCACACACTCCTTCAATCCCTCTCACGTCTCGCGTAGAGGGGATAACATATCAAATACCCTCGGATCCCAGAATCCCAGAATCCCATTGAACCCTTGTCTAGGTCTAGATCCAGCCTCTAAACCAAACCCAAAACCCAATCCACCAGCGCGTGACGGGGGCTGAACCAGGATATCTGCATCTGCATATAAGCAAAAGCACACGCCACGCCTTCGGCTCTGTTGTACATTACATTACGCATTGCACAATACATGCATACACATCCCTGATCGAACTAGTACGGAGTGCTTACTCCGTAGAAGGGTCGGCGTTAAGCCCATGGCCCATATTGATATCCCACCCATCCCTACTCCATATTTGTCATGTACATACCCCGGTAGATGCGGCATGGCATTCTGGCATTTCTATCACATGTTCGCGGATTCCTCGGGCTGGGGTTAAAGTAAGACATGCACTTATCCGGCTTTTGGATGCAGGTTGCCAGGTAAGATTCCCACATGGTTGTGTTCATGCGTGTCGAGGATTGTGTATTTGAGATTGTAGGGTGGGGGTTTTTCTTGATTTCCATGGTTGTATATGTAGTAATGAATGAGTGTGTTTGTATATCCAGAGAGTTATTCAGGGATATAGGAATAACACTTGATAGGTCGTGTAGAATAGCCGAAGATGAAAATGTACGGAGGTACTGAAGATCAACGATGAACCTAAATCCGCCCGTTTGATACATACAACCATAAAATAAGGAAATAACCAGATGGAATTCTTTTTTGAAAAAGTTGAATATTGTTGGCACAGCGGTCTAACCCATTTTCCTGCCTCAACTGCTCTATTCCCGATGACGATACCGGTAGCCAATGTATTTCATCATTCTGAATCGATAGTGATGCAAGCACGTGGTACAACCCAGGTCAACTTCCGTCAGGATTTCCTGGAACGGCGCCTCTCTCAGACACCACCGATGCGGGAAGTCTCACATTTTCGTTCTTTCCAGCTTACTCCTCCGTCATTACCCTGGCTCCATATAACGCGAAGGCTGTCACTACAGCAAACACGGGAACTGCAGTCCAAACTGGTACAGCGACCGGTACAGAATCCATTGCTACAGGGACAGACTACGCGAGCTCGTCTATAACCAGTAAAGGTGCTGCGAAAAATCTCGTTTCCCCTATTAGCTCTGAGCTTGGTGTTTGGGGTATTGCTATATACACCATAGCCATTGTTATTCGTCTGGTGTAGCGTTAGGCGCATAGAGAATGACCCATTCACATTATATGACCGAAGTCCCGTTCGACTCACATGTCCTTAAAAGCTTAACCGTCATGTTTATTCAAACATCTATAGCTTTGTATCCGTCACGTTCTCTAGCTGAAAAAAAAAGACAGACGAGATGATGGTATAGTAGCTAGATCAAAATATATAATTTTCACCCCACATACTACAATAACGGCTACTCCGACCAGAATCAGTCACCATGAGCCTGGAGTTTACTCAAACTGGGAGGACCTACAGTTTTCAATGCTCAAGATTCTATATAAAAGGACTTTACATCAAATTTCGTGAGGATCGTTGCGTCCTTGCAAGTCCTGTATTGCCCAAATTAGTAGAGTTAAGGTGAGTCATCAATTTATCCATCCGAAAAAGGAAAACCTTGGCAAAATTATGCATATAGGGCCGATTATAGAGCAGATCATGGAAGTACTATGTGGCTAGGGTGATTTGAAGGTTGTTGTTTTTACTATGGTGATACCACGATAAATGACACTTAGGTAGAAAAACAGGTGCCAAGGAGGTTTAAACCACTGTGGCAACAGTATTATTCTGCCTAACTCTCCAAGGATCCCCTCACCTTCACATCCCTACATCAAAATCCAAACAACAACCCCTACCCCTAAGAATCCCTTACATCGCCACGCCTTCGTTGTCAAATATCCATAGTCAATTCCCGTCCCAGCCAAGTAAGCCCGTTCGCTTCAGAACTCCCACGAGAGCGATAAACCATGCAAGCCGAAGCCGGGAATCTAGAATCTACCTGCCCCATGTGCGGTATCATATCTCCCAGCCCTAGCTGAATTACCCCGTTCGGTCTCTGGCGGGTACAGAAATGGCTGTCGGTTAGGTGCGTTATGAGTGGTGTGGCGCGGGTGGGGATTAAGCCACGGCGATTTGGGGCGTTGGACCGGTCGATTAGCCGCAAAATCGGGGACTTAAGAATTATTGAACATGGATGGTGGCTTATTTTTGGTTATTGGTTTTAGGGTGGGTTTGGGGGTTTGGATATTAGATTGTAAGATATTAATTGCTGCTATGTATATGGTACGGGGAGATATATTGAGGATGTAGTATGTATAAAGTACGGAGTTATAGTACTCCGGGACTTTTGGACTAATTGGGTATGGGTTTCGCGGGTAAGTCTTGCTTGAATTGGAATTATGTTGGTTTTTGTTCGATTAGACGAGAACAAATGCTATATGGATTTACGGTTGCTGGAATGTTGAGCATTTAATGTTTATATCTTGTAGTTTGCTGGTTATACCAGCACTATGGATGTACACGTAACTCAACTACGCCGATGACATGGCTAAGAAATCCCATCCAATTTGTGTCCCTCCGTAGAAAAGATTGCATCATTGATAATGACGATCAGCAAGACCGAGACTGAGACCCGAGATCTCTTAATCGAGACTAAACCATAACAGTAAGCCCAGGTCAAGCCCCAAACAACGGGGTTGCCGTTGCGTCACGCGCCCCCTACCCTTCACAGCCCTCCGGCCCTCCCTGCAAGCCCACAAGCCCACAATCCCTAGTCTCACCTTTCCCCTGAAACGAGGCTCAAAGCGGAAAAAGGGGGAGACCAGAACCATTGGCTCAGGACACTATATAGATTGCGCCCCATTTCGTTTGCCTCGATACGCTCCGGAAAATGTTCGGGTACGGTAGAGAGATGTAATTTTTTGCTATGGTATTTGCCGTGGGCGGGCAGGAACTGCTCCCTGCTCCGTTCGGGTTCCACTCTAACACTCACGGCCCCTCTTCGTCTTCTGGGCAAAAAAACTGCTATGAGCAGGAGGACGGTTTGGCCCCCAAAGTTTTAAAATAACGATGGTAGGATTCTAAGGGTTTCTTGGGGGTTTATTCATTTCCCCAAGATATGAACAATCATATCCAAGCCCGAATGACTGGGTTCTTTGTCTTTATACCTTTGTACCTTTCGCGGGAACGATTGAGTTTGGACCGGATAGATAGGGTTGTTCGGATTTTGCAGTAGTCGGACTTTGTATATTGTACCCCGTAGGCTATAATATTATCATGCTTTGCTTGGATACATTCTACATAATATTTGTTCTCTTTAATGTGGAATATTTGCGCATGTTAGGGAGCTTTAAACTTAGGAACAGGATCAGGATCAGGATCAGGATCAGGATCAGGAATAGGAACAGGAACTGGATCTCCCAAACTGGTTCGCATCAGGATCTTTACAGTTCGTGCGGGGCCTTCATCTGGTCCGTGTCCGACGTAATCGTAAACTTTTCCAAGGTTGTCAACTTCAGACTATTTGTGATTTGTACTTGTTTCGTATATCGTTTTACAACGTATGTAGGTTCAACAGTATACAAAGAGAGACTCGTATTAGTATATGTTGCACAAGGTAGATAATATATTCAAATTCATCCGTGTTACTATAGTATACAAGCGGTAGTGGGATCTGCCGGTTTCAAAACTTACTAAGCAAAAGGATTATCCATTACAATAGTTATAAGAGTACGAGGTGGAGTATGACAGCGTAGGCCCAAACGGTTTCCCACAGATCGGGAACCATACGAGTGGTCCCCGATATCTAAAGCCCGAGAAGGTGGGCCACCAATCACAGACCAGGCCGCGGTGTCATGGCCTTGGAGCAAATTCAAATTCAAATTATTTTAATTCAGATTCAAATTCAAATTTAACTCAGAAGTCAAAATCAAATCCAATTTTAATTTCACAACCTAAATTCAAATCCATATACTTTGTACATATTTCCCGTTGTCTATGCAAGTTGCATCACTTGCCGATTACAGAGTACTACATAATACTTGCCTGTATTGTACTCCGTAACTCCGGAGACCACGGGTTGGTTCAATGTTCCCTACACCTCCATTTTCCATAACGTGTGGATTGTACCTGTATAGTACTCTGATGATCCACCTCGTGTCGTGTTGATGAATATATCACAAAAGTACAACCCATCACCTAAAAGGGAATGAAAACGACTAGTCTTAATCCCTGAATACTGCCAATAGCTACAATAATAGATGAGAATCTAGAACGATGAATGATGTATGCACTTGGTACTCCGTGCTCCGTGCTCCGTATAGTTATAGTTTCCCCATAATTTTTAACGTCATAAACAAATGCGAAACAAAACTCGCTAAATGAGACCCGATTTGGGTTACAATATATTGTCTCCACGTGACCCAAACGGCGAAAAGGGGGGCCACAGGAACGCCGTGCTTGGACCCTCTCTGGGCTGCAAAGCCATGCGGAAGGCCCGACAGTCAGGAAGCAGCTGCGAGACCGTTCGCTCCACATTTAGACTTCTTAGTGACGGGTACCCCGTTGAGCTTCTATGTCAGACTTCAAGATCTTTTTACTATATTGATATGGAGATATTCTAATATTTTATGGTTCTTGCGATATCAGGTATACTTACTATCTTCTTTTACGCTTGATACACTACTTCTCCCCCTCAATACCAGCGCTCAAACACCCGATCTAAGCTCGAGTGCACGGGGCTACGTGATCAGCGGTGATCCCTGCACGCTGACAAGGGATTTATCTCAAATACTTGCCGTGTCTCTGATTGGCGAACAGACAGGGGGGGGGGGAACAATAGTCTACCTTGAGTAAACGGTAAAACAAATCTAAAAATAAAATAAAAATAAAAAACTGACAGGTCCAATCTCGGGTACACCCTAGTCGATGTTGCATTCCAGGACGACGGGTTCATCCTTTCAGAAACGGTTTTTCCCAGGAGTACGGAAATCCGATCTGGCTTTCCACACGAGGACTTGTCCACATGGCTACACAAGAAGGTCATCCATGGATGTTTCCTTTTTCACTTTCTAGAACCATGTTTCACACCCCAGCATACAACCTTGGAAGTAGAACCCAAAAAAAGGGGACGGGGATCAATTAATATCTTTTTCTCCACACTTTTTTTTCTATTTTTGAATCTATAGATAGCCTTGTTGGAATGCTCCAAGCATTAATTAATGGTTAATCTATATAGACACGATGTATAAATCATCCATTTTTTTTTCTTTCCAATCTGGTGTGTGGAATAGATTAAATGATCAAATAAATTAAAGGTTTAGGAGGAGACGCCCATATCCGCCTATCCTTAACCGAGTTGGCAGTCCCACCAACAATGACAAATACCTGGGGGACCAATCAACATCCTAGTGCACCCATATGGATGCATGTAAGGTCTACCCCTGGAGGATTTAAATTACAATATATACACCAATTTGGTACATATTGTATGGTATGTATGTATTTTATCTATTCTCACAGCGGCTGTTCTCACCCAGCGTTCGAAGTATACCATCTGGTAAGAAAAAAGCAAAAAAAAGGTGTGGCTTGCGTTTCAACGGTTTCCACCGGTGGAGATCTCAGCTGCGACATGCCCAACCAGGTAGTCTGGAAACTTCGCACTCGTCGATCTTTCTTTTCGATCCTCGATCTCGCCTTCTGATGCATCCATCCTTTCTTTCTGGTACACCAGTGCTTAGACTGGAAATAGTCTGTGGACTGTGGAAAAGGACGGGAGAAAAAAAAAATAGATTGACCTATGTGCCGTTACGGTCTAGCGGGAATGATCAAAGATATCCAGAGTATCCAGATTGGAATGGATAACACCACATCCCGTGTCTTTGCAGTTGTATAGTACCTTTTCTCTCCCTTGGCATCGGGGTTAACGAAACCCATTTCGGTTTGATTTCACTTCTCCCTAGGCGTCATGGAGAGGATCCACGGTCAACTGTCAGTGACAGGTGGCAGGTGGCCCATGCGCTTTTATTTCTTTTTCAATTATGTATCGTTCTTTTCCTCGAAATGGATTTTATAATATAAATTAGTGACCATTTTAAACCGGATTAAGTGAACTTCGATCTTGATCTCGAAAACCAGGAAAGCAAGTCCGTCACGTTTGTGATGGGGGGTTTAAACCATATGGAAGACAGGCTGCAAGGCATATCAAATATACAAATTCCCAAGCCAATAGTATCAACACCAAAATACGGAATATAATAATCCATGTAAAATATATAAAAAATATATATTTATATAAACAAAAATGAACTTCGATCTGGGTCTTCAGCGATATCTCGGTGTTGTTCGGGGAGGCTGAAGCTTTTCCTGTCATCGCACGGAGGCACCGATTTCCCCATACTATTGAATCCAAAAAAGGGATAAAATAAAAATTCCAAGGTTGTATCTTCACGGACAGCGCCCGAATGAGAGGCATTTGTCAATCCAAACTCGGTCCACCGCTCCACCGCTCCACTCATGGATCCTCGCGAGGTCGAGAAGGAACTCTGGTCGAACCAATAAAATGTCGGACTTGACCGATTGAACATGGATCTTGTATAAATTGAGGAAAAAGTGTTGTGCATGGCTGGCTGAGTGGAATCTGGGACGTCTAACCGCTTGTCACTCGGAAGCTAGATCTGCCCCTGGTTGTTTTTGGTTTGACCCCTTTCTGGTAGTTGTTTTACTTATATTATTATTTTTTACATTCATATTGTTATTGTATATGAATGTACCTATAATTAATATTTAGGTTATAGAATGAAGGTCTTTGAAACTACGGAATACACTTACTATATCTAGAACTGAAGGAAAGTTGATTTTTTTTTGTTTTTTCTATGTTACCATGGCCATGGGAATCAAACAAAGATCATATATATAAAATAAATAGAAATAGAAATAAAAAATAAAAAAGAAATCCCAAAAAAGAAAACAGTTAGCGCCATGGGTGATTTGGAATTCCAGCAACGGGGCTCAGGGTCGATCACTCCGATCTTTCTCTGTTTTACGCGTCTTTCCTCAGCCCGAATTCCCGGGTGGTACTGAAGATCCCAACGGAGCATTTTCCCACTCCCCACGATCTATAGATTACAATAGTCTGTATTAATTATTTTATTTTATTTTAATTTTATTATTATTTAATTTTATTACCCTTTAACCTGTATTATTCCGAACTGTCAGCTCCGAGATCTTGGATCGTGATCTTCCATAGCGGGACCTGTGTTTTTTTTCTTTTGGACCCGTCCCCCTGGTACTTAAGACTTGACACTGTCCGGGTATACTATAATAACCTCTTCCTCTACTTCATACTTTTTTGATACTTTCTCTAACTATCAACATCCTCTCTCTCTCTCCATCCATCCTCTCTATCCTCTACTATCTACTCTACTCTCTACTCTCATAATGCCTGCTTCACACCGTCGTGGTCCTTGGGTCCCAGAGGAAGACCAACTCCTCACCCAACTCGTCCGCGAACAAGGCCCAAACAACTGGGTTCGCATCTCTCAGCACATGCACTACCGCTCACCCAAGCAATGTCGCGAGCGTTTCCACCAAAATCTCAAGCCCTCGCTAAACAGAGAGCCCATCTCCGCCGACGAAGGCCTGATGATCGAGCGCATGGTCAACGAAATGGGAAAGCGCTGGGCTGAGATTGCCCGCCGTCTCGGAAATCGCAGCGACAACGCAGTCAAGAACTGGTGGAATGGAAGCATGAACCGCAAGAAGCGCGGCCTGTCCGCCCCCACCACCTCCCGCACTTATACGGGCCGCATCGAGGCTCCTTACACCCGCGCCTCAGCAATGAGCCCAACTCGCTCCCGCTTCTCTAGCTCTTCTGCTTCTTCTCGCCCCTCATGGACAGAGTCCATCGAGACCGCCATTTCTGAACAATACTCCCACTCCCGCAGAGAATCACTGGCTTCTTCCGCCCGCCAGCTCTCCCCCATCTACACCCTCCCCTCCATCAACCGACCAATCGAAAATCCCCTCACCTCGCCCGCTTTCTCAGAGGCTTCACACGCTACCTCCTGCGAGCCGCCTTCTATGGTCTCAGATCACAATTCCGTCTGCTCTTCTTCACCCCGCACTTTCCCCTCCCCGCAACTCCTGCCTTTGCCTGTCGACCTGCGCTCGCAGTACGAGATCCGGAGGTCCAGTGTACATGTTCTCGAGGACTCGCCCAGTTATCCGGCTCGCTCTCTGGAGTCTTTGTCGGAGATCGCCTCTACGCAACGCTGGATGGGCCACCAGCCTACTCTGGCTTCATGGCACCAGCCTACGGATTTGCCCAAGTCTTGGATCTCCAGACCCGAGCCTGCTCGTGACACTCGCATGGGAGTGAATAACTTGCTCAACTGAAAAAAAAAAAACGAAAAAAAAAAAAAAAAACATATGCATCCATCATGATTTTTACGAGTCTCATTTCTCAACTTTGTTTTTTCCCTTGTTCTATACTCCTGATTCCCCTTCGCGCTCGGGTCCACCAATGGAACCCTTCTTGTACATTTCAAAAGCTCGATTTTCTTTGTGTCTATGTTCTCTAATAGGGAGTTATTACGATTTTCTTTTGTACACTCTTAATGTGTATTACCATGGTTCGGATCTTGAAACTCTGTTCTTTTGGCCCTTTTGAGGCTCGGTTCTACGTTGAATGATTATTTTTTTTTCTTTTTATATTATTTTTTTACTCTTGTGTCTGATCAGGCACGCAATTTGGAGAGATTGGGCTCTCCATTCTTGCTTGGATAGCATAATACCCTGTTTATAGTACTGATCTAATTTGAATAATAATAATATTTAACAATTCTACTACATTACATACAACCATTTTATTTCTTACCCAAACACTCATTGCTACGTTATATACAGATAACGCAAGTCGTACATATACCAATGCAAGAGCCAAAAAGACTTTTGTACTCCCACACGTCCCCCGTTCCAGCCAGCCTCTCATCTAATATTGCAGGCATCGACAGGGAATGCAGATTCGCAGCCTCCAACCGTTTCGCTATCCCCTTTGCACGGGTCCCCATGAGGAATGCGCCACCGGGCACACGCTGTGCTCACGAGGACGGACGCAAGGGATGCGAGAGCATGAGATTTGGTTCTGGTCAGGGCCTAAGCACGGAAGTAAGGACCCACCCGTTTGTCTGACAATGCAAGGTTGGGAGATTCGGAGAACACAATGGAACATGTGTGGTGATAGTATGTAGATTGGAACAGATGTAAGTGGGACTGTTGCAGATGATTACATAGTGACATGGTTTATGCACATGTACACGATGTAGGTAGTTACTATTTAGTCCAAAGGAAAACTGGTGTGCTGGTGCTAGTTATGCCTGCATCCAGACCCAGGAACACGACCAGAAGACGTAATGTAATGCATACATGTACATAACTAATGTATAACCCATGCACTCACCCTGCACGGTGACAGACAAGAACCAGAACCAGACCTAGACCCTGAACCCAGACATCAGAGACATGATACACACCTCTCACAGGAAGTTAAAAAACAAAAAAATGATAAAAAAGAAACGAGAAGTCTATTCGAGAGGTTCGTCCGCGTCTGCAGGAGAAAATGGAAAATCAAACGGTCTGGCACCGCACAACCCCTCCCGTCCCGATCTAGAATATGATTGTCATAGAAATCTCACGTCCATTCACAGCCAAGGAATAATGGAAGATATGGTGTGGACAAGTCCAAAGACAGTCTAATACAACACACTAAGTACAGTATACAATACCTAAATCTTCCCTAAAGAAGAGCGAGAGAGAGAGAGGGAAGGATAAGCGGGAAGAACCATATCCAGTAGTTAGTATAGAGAGCTAGGATTGTGTACGCCACACCACGGTAGACATTATTACCTAGAGTCTACTTTTCACAGAGTGCAGGTCCTTGATTTTCCCGCCTATCCGCCCCATTTGGGCTCTGGATGAAAACTGCTATGCTACTGGCTACTGTCGTAGCCAGTCAATGCGAGTTGGTTTTCGCTCGGATCGCCTAGGACGGGATGAGCGTTGGGATGAGTCGGTGGCCAATCAGTGGAGGGGTCGCAATGCATAAGGACGGATTGGTCACCTTCTGACGGGATGAACGGCGGGGCTCTCAGGTGGGGATTTGGTTGGTCTTGCATGGATCGTGTAGTTTGTGCATGTATGCAAGTCGTTCTTTTTTCTCTCTCTTTTGTCGGGTTGGGCTTTCCGCTTCCCCCGTGAGGCGGCTTTTTGGTGCAGGTTGGGCTTTGACCGTTGAGATTTGGGGGTTTTTTTATTTTCTCTTGTTTGGGGGGTTATGGTACATGTAATAACCGAGTTTGTGCTGTTTCAGGGTGGTTTTATCATTTATCATTTATCATTTTATTTTATTTTTGGTTATTCTGGTTTTCCTCTCGGGTTTTGTACTGTTTCGAGACTGTTTCCCTTTTTGGCTTTTTGGCTGTCCTCCCACTATAGAATGATTATGATCGTCTATTATATCGAATTATCTCAAAACAACATTGAAGACTGGCACACCTAGAAGTGTCATTTCCAGCTCCACATTATTATGGTGAAAATGATACCAGCCAGCCAGCTATCACTTCCACACACCATGCGCTCTGTTCAGCTCGAGACTATCGAAGTGATTGGGTATTGTGTATCATTCGCCAACTGAGATCTATCGAATCAGATGGGGTAAATTGCCTTTCAGTGTGATAGGGCAACAGTAGTTCGGTAAATCAGGATATAATTACATGTGATATTATTTTGTAGGTACAAGGGAACCCTGGTACGTCCACATTGACATTCTCAAGGATCTGCAGGTTCCCAGTATGTTGTATGTTGTATGTTGTATGTTGTATGTATTTTGAATCTTTTAGCCTAATTCCCGGTCTGATTGCATACCGTACCGACATCCATACATCCATACCTAGGTACTTGTGTTTACCTGCTTTCTGTCTGTGGATCCAAACGGGATGCGGACCGTGGAACTCACACGGGAGAAAACTTTGCTGTCATGGTTACGATTTACCATTTTCATCTTGTCTTGATATTCTTCTGCCTGGTAGGGATACGGATGGTAGTGTTTTATCTTACTCTTACACACAAAGAAACCCGAATCCCAGTAAACCCCCCCCCCCCATGAAACTCTAATTCCTTTCAAGGCGTAGGGCAAAGAAAGTTCAATGACTGCCGCTAACACTGCCCTGACCACCACTCGGCACCTGCACACAATGACAAAAATGGAAAACGGCGCCAAGGCTAGATCGGATCCGTTTTCTTAGCTGAAACGAGCCGTTGGAGTGTCGCTCCGCTAGTTGTGGATATCAAACACAGCACCTACCATGGGAGGAGAAGGGAAGGATCAGGGGTATATCGCCATATGTATACGGAGTACCAAATACACACTTATAATTTTGACTGTTCCTTCCATGGTTTGACATGCGCACGTTGGGACTCGATCCATGGATTCATTCTCCTGCCGTTGAGTTCCAAGCTGCTGGTTCTTGGTGATCGACAGCCCATATCGCCCTATAGAGCAGTTTTGCCGGGCTCAATTTTGAGATCCATTCGTGTGCGCAAGAGCAATCGAAATCTAGATTTGGATGTTACTTGGTATTGCGTCTGTACAATCTCCTCTTTCTACTATCATTCACCTGGACATGGATATTAATTAATTACATATTATATTACATTCTAAAATTAAACAACTATCAATCTCTCTAGTTATATATATTGCACGTCTATCAATGCTGATGGCATCTCCGTATACAATATAGTTTTGATCTACTCCTCACACAAAAGCCAGCAATAACCGCCTTATATAATACCGTCCCCTGATTGGCCCACGGAGAATCTCGGTGCAATCTAACACCAATCCTAAGACAGCTCTAGCGCCAAAAGGTACCCGCCTGTCGGTACGCACGGTAGCTTCCCAGCCGCGTGAGCCCTTTTTTTTTTTTTTTGCGCTTCCCGTCCCCTGACCATACCCGCGGCCAAGATGAGAGATTTGCAAATCCCCGTTCTTCGGGACTTTTCCGAAACCAAAGCCTCAATTTCCAGCGCTACTAAACCCCCCTAACCACGGATTGAGCTCTTCATTTTCCTTTCTGGGTAACTCGGCTCCGGTGGTGGCGGTGTTGCTGATTAGGGGCTGTGGCGTCTGGTTTGGCAGGGTTTCAAATTACAGGCTTGTTTTTTGAAGTCTCTTGTTCGGGATACTCTTTCTTTCTTGGGTGTTTCTTTATTTCTTGGTATTGTAGAAGGTTTCTAACGGTTGTGTGATTGTTTCCAATCGGATTTTGAGTTTCGATGGGCTTCTATGCATAAGTGGAGTTTTTGTTTTATGACCGATTGCTGCCTTGGGCATCGATCGTTGCGCGTATATGCATGCAACTTTAGGGGGTGTTTTGTCGCGATAAATTGGTATAATTGACGTACGGAGTATGTTGTAGTCCTTCCTAATATGGATCAGGAGTTTGATTTGTCTTATTTATCTTAACTGGATAGTTACTCCGTAGATAGTCTGCTAAGCTAAACTCTTGGCAACGACGGCTTGACTGGAAGGAATATAGAATGTTTGATATCTAGTACTCTGTACTCCGTACGCGCTTGTATTCGGACAACTTGCAAGCTCAGGGGCTTTATGCTGCGGCAAATCGGTATAATTGACGTGGTCCTTCCTAATGTAGTTGGGGGATTCAATATCCAAGGTTGCCTTGATTGGGTATATAGTCTGCTGGGATAACACTTGGCAACGGCGGCCCGGCTTGAAGGAATGTCAGATGTTTGATATCTAGTACAAACTTGGAAGGAGACATTGTACTTTGGCCACTGTGTGTGGAGCATTGCTGCTACCATAGCTAAATAGGAGAGAAAATAGAAAAGGAGGGGGCTAGATCACCATGGCCCAGTACTTTTCGGAGGCAACGAAGCAGGGGGAGCAGAATTGTATGACCGAAGAACGCGATACGGCTTGCTAAGTCTTCCATCCCAAGTCTACCATCTACTGGCGAACAAAGATAGGCATACTCTCAATCGGACATTCGATCTCAACATCGCGACCGCCCTCAAACACCGTATCTTTCTCATCCCAGAGCTTCCACGATGCCCCACCCGGCAGATAGGCCTTGATCTTGCGCTGACCTGGCTCCAACACAGGCACAACCAAGTACTTCGATCCAAACATATACTGAGTCTCAACCTCCCAAGCCCGCTCATCCGACGGGAATTCATAGAACAAAGTCCTCATCACAGGAGTCCCCTTTTCATGAGCCTCTCGCATCAACCCCCGCGTGTACTCACGAAGCTGCTCACGAATCCCAATATACCGTTTACAGATTTCATAGACCTCATCTCCATATGACCAGATCTCATTATCCGCCCCAGTAGCTGTCGGCTGTCCCTCCGGCTTCGGCTCACGGTCACCATGCAGCCGCATAACCGGGCAGAACGCCCCCCACTGGAACCATCTCGTGAACAGCTCGCGGAACACAGGGTCGTCCGGGTTACCGCCATGGAAGCCACCGATATCTGTCGTCCACCATGGGATCCCAGCTAGTCCCATGTTCAGGCCTGCTGCGAGTTGGTTGCGGAATGAGCTCCACGACGACGCGATATCGCCGCTCCACACGAGCGCTCCGTACTTCTGGCTGCCTGCCCATGCGCACCGCAGGAGGTTGACTATGTTCGTTTGACCCTCTGCAGTCATGCCTTCGTAGAACCCCCGGGCGTACTCTTTCGGGTAGGTGTTTCCGATCTGCAGGTTGCTGCCAGCGTGGTAGCGGTAGATGTCGAAGTCGTAGATTGAATACTCGGGCTCGGCTTCGTCCAGCCAGAATGTTTTGATTCCTATGTCGTAATAGTTTTGCTTAGCTTTGCTCCAGATGTATTTTCGGGCTGCTGGGTTCGTTGCATCGAAGTGTGTGATGTCGCCGTCGCATTGCATCGCTACGCGCATGCCGCGGTCGTGGCGGATGAGAAGTCCTTGTTCGAGCATCTCTGGGAAGTTCTCGGATGCGTTTTCAACGGTAGGCCAGATGGAAACCATGAGCTCGACTTTGAGCTCTTTAAGCTCCTTGACCATGGCCTCTGGAATCAGACATTGTTTGTTAGTGGATATTGCTATCGAAGGGATATGTAAAATAAAATAAAAGAGAATGATAACTTACCTGGATCTGGCCAGAACTCCGGATCAAAGCTCCATTCTCCCTGGTGCTTCCAATGGAAGAAGTCAATGACAATCAAATCTAGAGGAACCTCGCGACGCCGGTGCTCGCGCGCAATATTGAGCAACTGCTCCTGGTTGGTGTAGCGGAGTTTGCACTGCCAGAACCCAAGACCATATTCTGGCATCATAGGAACATAACCTGTCGTTTTGGCATATGCTTCTTCAATTTCCGCCGGGGTGTCACCCGCCACAACCCAATAGTCCAATGCCTTGGTCGAGTACGCTTCGAAGCTCATGACATTTGTTCCCAGAACCGCCCGTCCGATGCCGGGGTTATTCCAGAGGAAGCCGTAGCCGAGCGACGAAATTGCAAAAGGAACACTGGCCTGGGAGTTGCGGTGTGCCAGCTCAAGGTCTGTACCTTTCAGGTTCAGGTAGGGCTGCTGATACTGCCCCATACCGAAGATCTTCTCTTTATGATCGAGAGACTCGAATCGCATAGTGAGGTGATAGTCGCCGCCCAGGATTGGACGCAGCTCGCGAGCTTCGACGGTCAACGCGCTGCACTTGGGGTCCATTGGATCCTGGCGGTGTCGGGCATACTCCTCAAGGAGTTTGTTTCCCTTTGAATCATAGATTATGATCTTTCCCCTGCGTGACACGGTTGCTTTGATGTTGCCATTGGTGATAGTCGCTTCTTGGTCAGCGGATATCTCGATGCTTGGGTCTGGGCTGGATGGCTTGGAGGAGAGGGCCCAGTCCTCAGTTGGAATTGACGCCTGTCTCGTTGCACGCACACGGAAGGCATTCTCCCCCATGGCTGCACCCAGAGGATGTGGTCGTCGAAACGGAAGACGAGCTTGTCGTCTTCGGCGTAGAGCATTTTGGTACACAAGATTGTTAGTGGTGGTTAATCTGCTGTTTTCTAATGGAAACAAGACGCGATTTGTGCTGAACAGATGAGCAGTCTAGTTCAAAACAACCGGATATTAAGTATTGAGGGAATCACATGGTACCCCTCACCATGCAATCCTGATGCTGTGTCATGGCTATTTCCAATGAGAATTACCGCAGATCCACTGCATGAAGTACCAGTAACAACACTCATTTGTCCCAGAGAACTTCTGAGAGGTCTCAGAGGTGGTGAGGTGGAGATGCGTATCTTTAAACGCCTTGAAATCATAGGTAGCATCCATCACGAGTTTAGCCTGAAGTCGACCTTCCGGATAGAGCAAGGACACAACCCCGCGTCTTCCAGAAGAGGAAATTCAATTCACTTAAACAAACATCATATTGGTTCGTACAATAGTATTATATAGAAAAGCACAAAACGTTCTATCGTGTTGAATCAACTACCTATGCGAAGTACAGAAGCTTGGATCAGCATAAATAGATTCCGGGATACACTAGTTATGGCATAGACACTTAACTGTTGTTAGTATAAAACCTTCTTGCAGAATTAATTTGCATAGACTCTAGTTATCTATTTCAGAAATAGAAACTATGGAGATACCTAGCTTATATTTTATATTACACTCAAGTTTACCCATATCCATACATTTCTAGATTCAACACTGCACCTTTTTATCCCCGAACTAGCTCCAGACTGGAGGAGTGGGAATTGCCCTATATATTAATATGTAGTAAGTCTCAAATTTATGATCATTTAGTGAATCCATATTAACTCTTTGTTAACAGAGGATGCTCAACAAAGTTCTGGCGCCGCTGTTGTTCCGTTGAATACAACCGGCCCAGATACTACATTTTGTTGTAATTTCTTGTTCACCAATACAACATCCGGAGACCTGATATGTGGTTACGCGGCAAGTTAGGACCATTCTTTTCCAAGAGTTTCAATTCTAGAAATCCGCTGCCATACTCTAACTAGATCTCGATCCATGGAATCATTCCAACAATGACTCTAACCACAGTTGCCACATAAAAACCAACAGCAAGGATCTAGGCGAAGATCGTGTCATCCACTGGGAGATGATGGCCATGATGCGGATCATGGATAGTTTATCAGCTTCGTTGGAAGATGATCCCCACCTTCTTGCACCATAAATTTGTTTAATGTATTGCTATAGTCAAAACTCGACTCCTATTTATTCCTCAATTGGGCTTTTCTAGTCCCTGTTATAAGTCCACACAGCACTTCCGTGCCTATGAAACATGTCCGAGACCATATTATCATTCGTGTCCTTTCAATCTTTCTTCTTTGTTTAAATATCCGTCAAATATCAAAGCAAACAACCGTTAGTTTCTTCGTAATTTATCCTCCAAGCTCAGCGTTCTACAATAAGCCGTTTAGACGTCCACGGGACCAAGTTGATATTGCCACTGATGTTCCCCGGAAAAAGGACGCTATTCCTTATCAGGACAGACTGTCAAGCTACCAGCGGGCACGGTTTTCACCTTGCATTGCTCAGTCCTATCCCCTCAATTGTCAATCCCATTCGAACTGTTAGCTGAGTTCTGATTTGAACTTCCGATTACCTTCGATTTATCCAGCGAAGCCGAAATCATGGCATTCAGCGGGGCCGCCTCGGCTCCTACCGCGGACATCGACATCGACATGGACCTTGACCTAGGTCCAGAGCCCGAGCTAGAGCCCGAGCCAATTCAGGTGGTGAGTGTGTTCTTTTCTATTAGAGTCGTAATCGATTGTCGACTAACATATGTCGAGTGCTAGGAAACAACCTCGAACTTAGAAACCACCGTCGACCCCCTCACCGATGAAGCGGTCTACGAAAAAGTGCATGTTCGCGGCGTCGATGATTTGACCACAGAAAATATCAAACAATTTGCTCGCGATTGCTCTGGACAGGAACCAGTTCGCGTTGAATGGATCGACGACACATCCGCCAACATCATCTTCTCCTCCGCCGAAATTGGCCTCCAAGCTCTCACAGCTCTCACCCAAGTCGCCGAGGAAGAAGACGCGTCTACCTTGCCACCTCTGCGTCTCCGATCGGCGAAACTCCTCTCCTCCCACCCTGATTCCGTCCTCCAAGTGCGATCGGCTGTCAAGTCGGACCGCAAGCAAGCACGCGCTCATGAGAAGAGTCGCTTCTACCTCATGCACCCCGAGCACGATCCCCGAGAACGCTTGCGACAAGAGTTTGCGGACAGGAGACGTAGCGACGATGCAGGCGAAGGAGATTACAGGCGGCGCAGATTCGACGATCGGGAGCACCGACGCCGTCGAGACCGCGACGAGGACGACCACTTCAATGCTGACATGTATGATGATAATGTTGGCTCTGAACCCGAGCGTGCTCGGGCAAAGCCCAGAGGTCGTGGCCAGAGGGACCTGTTCCCAGAGGACGAGGGCCGGTCAAGTGGACGCCTCCGGAACCGCAGTGCGTCTCCGGGACGAGACACGCTAGAGGAAGAACTTCGGGTCGAGCGAGGTGGTCGTGATAATAGCAGGCGGTTCCGTGAAAGGTCGCCCATACACGTTCGTAAGAACAAGGATAGAGAGCTTTTCCCAAGCGCGGGCGAGAGCGAGTCAGGAAACCGCGAGCTTTTCCCAAACAAGCCCACATCCAGCTACATCAAGAAGGAGTTGCTGCCTAGCAAGGCTAGTCACCATCGCCGGTCAGATGCATTCGACGCTTCTTCTACCCCAGGCACCTCTGAACAAAGACGTCACAGCAATATTGAGCTCTTCCCTGATTCCACCAACAATGGCGCCCGCATTCGTGGAGCAGCCTCAAAAACCGAGGATCAAGGATTTGCCATCCGGGGCGGCGCATCTGGCGGCATGTCGATTAAGGGCAGGGGTGCGTCGGTGCGTGAGCTGTTCCCTTCCAAGTTCGACAATGACACCAACAACAACACCAATGTTGGTGCCAACGCTGGCAAGGAATTGTTTTCCGACACACTAGAGGGGCGCGGCGGTCGTCGGCGTCGGGCTGAGGATATGTTCAGCTAAATAAACTAAGCGACATGTCAAAAACTGTGCATTTGCTTGATTGTTAGTGGGCTTCACGGGAGCATGATGGATATCCGGCGTTTCGCGAATAAGATGGGGAAATCGATTGTCTGATAAAATTTTCGATATATACTCTGCTCTGCTGGAAGAATACCTATGTTCTTCTATAATCTCCGAGTGATAATAAATATAAAATGTAAACCAAACTACATTCGTCTAGGAGTCGTGGTTGCGAGATATATACAAGCAATGTCATGCGCCACGAGTAACCTCTCCCCAACCAAAATCTCCCCGAGAGACCAAATACAAGCATGGCTCCCTCCAAAACAGTAGATGCATTATCAAATGCGATAGTTGCTCGGTTCCTGCGCAGCCATGACTATTCCGAGACACTGAAGGCTTTTCTCCGCGAGGCTGACCTTGCTCCCGACGTGGGGCAGAGCTCGGGAGACGACACCAACAACTGGTCCATCCAAAGCTTGCTCGAAGAGAAAAACATTTATGACCAAACGGTGAATTTTGAAAGATATGGCAAGGGTCATCAGCAGTCAATTTTATGGAGCGAGCCAGGTGAGTTTTATTCTGGCATGGCAGTAAAAATTCACTGGAACTCGGCTTTACATGTCTAGCTTTATTTGCGATTGCCTTTGTTCTTTTATCTGACAGACCCCTAGCACCATCAAGACCTGCTGTCATCCAGACACCGACATCATCAAATATCCTTGCTGCATCGGTAGAGCAATGGCAGGACCCCCGCGGCGATGCCGATGAAGCCGCCGCAGACGCTGCATCAGCGCAGTCTTATATCGTCTCCACGGGTGCAGACAAACAAGTCCATTTACTCGATACAGCAGAAGGCAACACGGCTATCAGATCATTCTCGAGCCTCTCTAATTCACCCGTTCTATCATTTACCTCAATCCTCCAGGGCCGGTACATCCTCATGACCAACATGTCCGGACAGCTGCTCCTCCAACATGGATCTCAAACGCTGGACAGCAGAAATGATCATGCAAAGTACGCGGTGAATGTGGTAGCCTACGAAGACAAGGCTGATCCTTCCAAGTGGTGGGTTGCCACCGCCGGGTGGGACGAGTGTGTTTTCTTATATTGCCTCAATATCCCCGACGAAGCAAATGCACCAGCTCTCAAGATCGGTGAGCCCGTTACACGCATTAAACTCGTTTCAAACCCGCAATCCCTACTGTTTGTCCCACATGTGGACACCAACGAGCTGCTCCTCCTCGTCTCGCGCAGAGACTCGACTTATATCTACTACTACCAGGTAGAAGCAGCATTGGAAGAAGCCGATACTCCTCGTCAAAACGACGGAGCCGATGCTGAGAAGTCCTCGCGAGAAGCTCGCCTCCTTGGACAGCAGAACCTGGCTCCCCATTCCAATGCCTGGGTTGCGTTCTCACCGGCCCATATGGTGCTCAGTCCACACGACCCGGGTCTTCTGGCCGTAGCGACGTCGACATTGCCCAATATGAAAGTGATCATCGTGCGTCTTCTATTCCCTGCAGTGAAGACTGCGTCTGCTTTAGAGGACCCGGTGACACAAGCGTCTCAGGCACTGGCAACACTGGAACTGCAGAACCGCGAGGATGCTGCTATCCTCGTGCAGGCGAACACTTTCGCCCCGCAAACTGATTACTCCACACCGCAGGTGGCGTGGCGGCCTAATGGGTCTGGAGTCTGGGTCAATGGAGATGATGGTGTTGTTCGTGGCATCGAGACGAAGACGGGGAAGGTCATTGCTACGTTGAAAGGTGGACATGAACCGGGCTTTAAGGTGAGAAGTGTTTGGTCGGGGTATGTTGCTGTACCCCAGACAGAGGGTGACCCGGTCTGGGAGGAATGGGTTATCAGTGGTGGGTTTGATAAAAAGTTGGTTGTTTGGAAGATATGACGTTTCTTAACTATACTCGATATCTCTGGTGTGCCTAGAGATGATACGACAATTTGAATATTATGGACGTGAAAGCGAAGATAGGGAGATGTAAATGAATTGATTGAACATGGCTAAGGATTAAAAAAACTGTTACTGTTTTACGGGATGTAGTCCCCCTGACCATGAACCCTGTCACGATCGAGAAGAATCAAGACAGGATATATAGCAATCGGGGACTTGGGGGTTATTCTTGGCACGTTAAGAAAAAATCCTTCAGCAATCGCGCATGAGAAAAGCACGCAGCTGTACACACATATGCCGGACGGGGGGTTTGGGGGAAAAATGGGGGAAGAGACTAAGCTCAAGGGCCGCAACACAGACGAAGTCGAGCCCTCGAGTTTGGAAGGAAAAAGAAAAGGATATAGCAGAAGAGATTCCGCTCGGGAAAATGGCACCGCTGTGCACATCGAATTAAGCCTGTTGATTTCTCGATATCAAACAACTCGAGGTTCGTCGCACAAGGAATAAGCAAAAACCAGGCCTATTCGACACAGCGGACCGTCCTTGATCATCGCACACGTTATGTTCTCTGGACCTCTTGCACGCTCGAGTTGCATTTCATGTTTCCCATTTTTTTAAGACTGAGTTCATAATCTATGCGATCTCACGCTTGCCCTCCTTGCGCTCCTTCTGTTCAATGGGTCAGTATTCCGTATCATAGGTGGTGGGCATTGGATGTTGGCTTCGGGTTGTGTCAACGTACAAGGGCCTTCATGGTGCCGTGGAGAGCGTGACGGTGGTTGCGACGGAACTTGGGGTCGACACCGTTGAGGGAAGGGTAACGGTTGGTCTTGGGCTTCTTGATACTATTCGAGGAGATATATATCAGTGATTTGGTTCTGGTTGAAATGGTGTGATGGATGGTGGTCGAATGTAGTAGTTCGAAAAGATTGCCCGAGCGAATATTCAAGTCGAGATCTCGAAATTATCACACCGGATAAAATCATTCGCACACTAGCACTTCTTCCACCATGTCCATTGAATCGATTTGAAAAATGTCGGGCAAGTGTAAGAGTAGGGTGATCGAGGAATTTCAAGGGTAGACGTACCCGTTACGGTGAGCCTTCTGGCTGCGGTGGTGCTGGGACGCGTTCTTGGACTCTGTGGGTGAAAATCATGTCAGCGCCATCGCCCTTTTTTTCTCTCTCTTTCGGCAGCGTGTAGTTGAGCGAAGGTCATGGGATCGTGGTGAAAACGTACTGGCCATCTTGTCGGATGTTGTCTCTGATTGACGGTGTGATGGATGGAGAGGAGTGGGAATAGGGACGTCAGGCCTTAGAGGCTCGGCTAGGGCTCGTTCCGTTTGTGGGATCTCGCTTATCGGGCGGTGTACATAATAGAGCGTCACTAGATGGCTTGTTACGTGCAAGATTGTCCTGGAAAATGTCATAATATTTTGATATGGTACTGTATCCTATGTTATTCTATTAAGTTGATCTAGATAATTCAAAATTGGGTCTTTTTAGTCTGCTTTTTGCGGATTTCCAGTCTGCGATTTTTCCTCACTTGGTTCTGCCATTAACCTACACGTGACCTGTATCCATACACATCACGTGATTGGTATACTTCCCCATCGGCAAGTAACCTTGGAAAGTACTGCTGTCTACATGGATGAAGAACACTTGATTCCGGAGGCAACATAAAAGTAGCAAGTCTAATACATGGTTACGATGCATTGTGTCCGATTACTAGTCAGACTTTCCCGACTAAGTTGTTCTCGACGTCAAAATGTCACCTTTGGAATCGGACTTCTGGCAAGAATATAGATTCCAAAGATTCCAAAGCAGACAAATACTGAAATAGATAGAGCACTTAATGAAACAATATATTTTCACCTTGTGTTCTCATAAAAACATGCGTAGAATAACCGTAGTCAACACAGCTCATACTGGCCATAGTCCGGCCGTTGAATTCCCGTGACACGTGACCAGCCGCTAGGGAACAACCGGCATTCCGACTTCGACCTTTGCAACGCAACTTCAAGAGGGATAATCCAGCCTTTGCACGTCATCCACCACTGCAAAATGAGCTCCTTCCGCTTCGCTCGCTCCGCCCTCCGGGCTCGCCCTTCTTTCCTCGGTGCTCCCGTCCAGCGCCGTGGTTACGCTGAGGCCGTCGCCGACAAGATCAAGCTGTCCCTGACTCTGCCTCACCAGGTGCGTGAACGAACTCCGACCGGCATCCCAACATCATAGCCTAAGTACTGACTTTATAATTGCTTGACAGACCATCTACCGCTCGACTGGCGTGTATGTTATGCTTCCAATTGCGCCCGCGTCGACGGTGCCTGCGCCCTTTTCCTAAATACTGACCAACCTCCGCGATTACAGTACCCAGGTCAACATTCCCGCCGCCTCCGGTGACATGGGTGTCCTCGCCAATCACGTTCCCTCCATCGAGCAGCTCAAGCCCGGTCTCGTCGAGATCCTTGAGGAGAGCGGTGCCACCAAGCAGTACTTCCGTATGTCCGATCCTCGCGCCCTGAGACATCCCGCAAATCTGGTCTCTTGTCAATTGGAATCGATCAACTAACAATGGTGTTACTGTATAGTGTCCGGCGGTTTCGCCGTTGTCCAGCCCGACTCCCAGCTCAGCATCAACGCTGTCGAGGGTTTCGCCCTTGAGGACTTCAGCGCCGATGTAGGTTATTTTTCTTCGCAACATCGCGACTCAAGCTAACCGGAACTTCCTTGCTAGTCCATCCGTGCCCAGATCGCCGAGGCCCAGAAGATTGCCAGCGGTAGCGGCAGCGAGCAGGATATCGCTGAGGCCAAGATTGAGCTTGAGGTATGAACCCGCCGGGACTATTGGTCTGATTAATTACTGACTTTTTTTTCCTTGAATAGGTTCTCGAGACCCTCCAGGCTCACGTCAAATAGACTTGATGTACATAACCATTATCGCCCCAACCATGAACCTGTAGAATTATAGCAATTCTCCCTTTCCTTCTAATTATACTTGTTTATTATATCGTTTTCTGTCTTCATTTTATGCGGTAGAGGTGGGAGCGCACCTTCCTCGCTTGGAATTTGAGCACCTGACTTCCCCGTCTCACTCCAACGACCATCAACTTTTACCTTCAGCTGACCGTGCAGATATGGCATTCGCCAAATCACTTAAGTTAGACCCTCTCGGCATCGTGGATACTCGGCTGACGATGACGGACTCACCTACGGATCGCTTCTTTTCACCTCTGGTTGCACCATTCACCGGGTTTGGTGGTACTGACGAAAGACAGCCAGGAAACCAGACAGAAGCAGAAGCAAGCCCAAAACAAGGTCACCGAATCCTCGAACTTCGCGAGTCATTCCGTGGGTTCGGTTCCAGCCGAAAGTGTCCTCGACTTGAGTTGGATGTCGCTGTGGATAAGTACCACACTCTTGATGGTCTCGCTGAGCCATTGAATCCCCAAAACACACCCGCATCAAATAGCGAACGAGACAGCGCCGAGGAATCTACTGAATCCCTTCGTTGCTATAAAATGGAGAACCTACGGACGAGTCCTGCCCCTCAGACGGAGGAACTCAATTTCGATTGCTTCCAAGATTCGCCAGAGGCAAGCTTTGTTCATCAAGACGATGGAAGCGAATCCCCCAAACCCTCAAAGTTGCGACGCCTTTCCGTTGGCCGCCGACAGTGGATCAAACCTCCTGTTGCGGCCCTGTCGAATCATCAACCAGGCGTAAATGCCGGTACCTTCAACAAACCTGGCGATCCAGATTCACTGCTGCGATGCGTTCGGTTTTCTCCCCCGGCCTCTCTGTCTCCGCCTTCTCGTGCGATACGCCGTCCCCAACCTTCGATTGAAAGAAGGCAGGATTATGTTGCTTTGCATCGACAGAAGAAACAATACCAGAAATGGAAGGTCACTGGTCGCGCGAACTCTCGAAAAAGCTCACCAAGCAAAATGCCTACAAAAAGAACGCAGTTTTTGGCAACTCGAATCCCAAAGAACCATGATTTGCGTGGCTCGTCCCTTTCCAGCTTGCCATATCGTGAAACACGCCAAACATCGTTCCTCGCTCGTGTTGGCTTGAGTAGTGGTGCTCGAGAAGTGAGAGCCGGTAATGTGGGCGACACTCCTGTTGCGGATAACTCGAACATTGCGAGTAACACCGAGCAGAACCTCCCTGCATTTCTTGCTGTTTCATTTTCGCTCTACAGAACACGACCTGCGCCTAGTTCATCCACTGAGAAAGCACCAAAGTACGCTTTCAGATTTCGAATGACTCGAACTGACCTCCCTCAACAACCTTCTCCGCATTTCCCTCTCGAATTCGAAAAAATCACTTGTCACCCGACCATTGATGGCTTGCTATTCCACATCTGCTTCATCATTCCTGCGATAGTTGTACTGCTACCTCTCAGTGTGATCTTCGCTGCAACGCACCCATTTGCCAACACCCGGTTTGGCGCGGTAATGCTCTACCTTGCTAGAGCTTTATTGTATCTACTGATGAACATCATCGCTCTTGTGTTGTCCAAATGTGGAGTGTCTTGCGGCTGCCAGTGGAATCCGGACACAGGCCATTCGGAGTAGCTACATGCACCCTTAGGGTGGTGAGCAATTGAGGTTGGACAAGATCGACACAACATACGGACCAGCAAATTCCGCTCTACTTTTTCCGAAGACAGTTTGTATGCAGCATATTCTACGCGTATCTTCTTGTGTTGCGCGGATGAGTTTAGTCTTGCTTTCCTTCATACATTTTTGTGGCTGAAAGCCGAGTCATGAGTATCAATTAAACAAATTTTAGTAATGGAACCGTTTACACACTGCTCCATCCCCTTTTAAGACATAAATTCCTACAGAAACGAAGTGAATGAACTGTACGGTGTCTACATAGGCATAGCATCCACCTATCCAGAGACATACTACTTTCCCTGAGCTGCTTTCTCGTATCTCCCTAAATAAAATTACACGAATTACACGCGCATTGAACCATATTCTTTTTGCTCTCGCTAATCTGCATCTACCCATGAAAAACGGGTAAGCCGACCACCCATTCATTACGCACCAACGTTTATATCAAGTTTCAATATTCATTTCGTCATATCTCTATCAAAAAGGGGATATATGCCGACCAAAACAGCAAAAGCAACCCCTTTATGATTGAATGCGTCCACGAATTGACTTGGTTTCGAGCCAAGCGCGTTAGATCACTCCGCTAAACCAGTTTTATACCACCATGAGTAGAAATCCCGACAGAGAGTAGAGTAAAGGTTCTGGGAAAATGGGACAGCTTCAAAATCCAACCCTAATTTATGGCTTCAACACGATGACTTGGCAATAAGCCGAAGTATCTGAAATCGAAAATCTGCTTAATCGAAGCATGCAGCCATCGTTTTATTTTTTATTTTTGCTGTTTTGGTTGGCAGATTTTGAATCTAAGAGCCTGTGTTGACGCCGAAAATTTAGTCATCTGAAGTATCACTAACACTAATTAACAGACCTTCGCTTTTCTTCGTGTGGAAAGCTCCTTCACTCCTTAGACGCCTCATTCACAGATGGTGACGACTACTCAGAGTGTCATTTGTGTCTGTCTACGTATTCGATTGCACCGGGCCATGGAATCTCAAAAATTGAAGAAAACCCGACACCAAAGCCCGAGCTCACATATAGATTTGGGGAACGAATTGAGAGCCTCCCGCCCCATTTGCCGATCCTCGTCCACTGGAGCGACAATGAGGTCGTTGTTACTTTTCCACCTCTAACATGCGAGCCGAAACTAGTCAGGTTCGACTTGCACGCGCCGAAACAGCAAGTAGTGAGAACTCTACAAGATCCAATCTATTTCCCCTCAACGTTATCTTCAAATCCGACTCTGTGGTACCGACACAGAGCTTCAAAAGAGCATGAAATATTCCTCTCGTTGGAACGAAAGCCACCATGTTGGTCGAAACCAAAGCTGTCAGAGGAACAAGCTACTACGCCTGATACACCTCCTGCTCTGCCTGTAGTGATGCGTTGGAAAATCGCGAATGAGAATGGATGGAGAGTCTGGGACCCCGAACGCGATGAGAAGTCCACGCATCTAAAGCTAGGGGTTGACTATGGTCGAATGCTGCGTGGTGGATTTGTAGACGGTGAGAGGAGATTTGATGTCCCGATAAGGAGTGGACTCGATTGGACGCGAAAGGCATTCCTATCTTGCGCTTAGCGGTTGCTTTCGATGGGCTTAGACCATCTATCAATACCTCCATATCTATTGTCAGGACTATGTTATTAATTCATCAAAACTAGTTGAGTGGATCGTTAAGACTCAAGACCCTCTCATAGTAGATAGCATTCAAGCGGTCCGCCCTAGTCCGAGCTCTTCTAGGGCAAGCCACCACCTTTGCATGCATGCGCATGCGCATGCTTAAGAATTGCTCTGGCGGCTGATAGAATAGGCCTTATGATTCTAGTAGCCATAAGATCAATCACTTTGATGCTCGATAACCAATCTTTAGATCGAATCTCCAGGGCTATTTTCGATAACGACTCCCACTGTGTATAAGTCCCGTTTTCTTACTATCAGACATAGCTTCTAGGGAAATACTTCTTAATATAGTTGAGTGGGCTTTTGTGAGCGGAGAAGCTTGCCCCAACTTGACATGTAGGAGCTCCACGAAGATTGTCTAAGCTCATTACCATCTATACTTAAGGTTCAGTGTAAGGAGGTTTACTGGCACAGAAGATTGTTCAAGATTAATCGACTTTCAGTGTATTTTAAGTTTATTTCTGCAAAAATTCCAAGCGACAGCCTCCGGATAACCCCCAAAGGAATAGGGCAGATAATCAATACCACACAAAGGTGAAGAAGACAAGACTAGCAAAAAAGCCAACCAAAAACCCAATAAAAGATCAGTTAAATCGCTGGCATCACAAAGAGACGAGAAAGGAAAAGCTAGCTAAAATAATCATTTCGTCGCCTCGAAAAGCACATTCAAGAAAAGAAAACATATCAAAAGGAAGACATAGCACCGTGACAGGGGGGATCATTTATATCAACACGGCTCTGAAGCACATAAAATCGTTTTGTACATGTCGTAAGCTGGGTCTGTAGTAGACATAAGAGAAAGGGAAAAAACGGAGGATGCCAGACGGTACCAAGAAAGCGATCAAGTGAATTCCACGCCGTGCTGCTGCTGCCTCTCTTGTCGGGTCCGGGCTCGTTCAGCACGTCTGCGGCGACGATTGTTCGCGTACGAGCCACTCATCTCAGTACCGGTATATGTAGGCGAAGTGACACTGTTTGCTCCATACGGGATGGTGGAAGGCGCAGGAATGGGGGGTGGGGGCGGCATTTGGCTGACTTGGGAGGGCGGCGCGGCCCATGAGGATGCAGGCATGCTCCCTGAAGGGGCCATAGATGCCTGTGGAGGGGCAAGCTGAGCAGCAGAAGCAGCAGCCTGTTCACGTCGCATTTGTTCGTCTTGTCGACGTTCGAGTTCTTCGACGCGACGCCAGCGGTCGTAGCCAGCGTCTTCGTTGCCGGACAAGGAGCCCGCACTGCTGTTGCGACGTCGAGAGTTTCTTCGCTCTCTGCGACGGGCCTCGCGACTCGCGGCTGCTTCCTCTTCAGTCAGCCGACGGAGTGTCACATGTCGTCCGTCATTGTGCATTTTCACTTTCACAGATACCGGCGGGGAAGCAACGTCATCCCCTCGGCGCCGGCTGCTGCTCCGATTACGACGGGAGGCTGCATCTAGTGCTGCGCCAGCGGCTGCACCGGATGCAAGTTCTGCTCCATCATGGGCGAGTGAGTGACGTGAGGGAGGAGCTTCAGGCCTCAAGTCACCAGAGAACTGCTGGTGACTCGGGGGCATAGGTGGCATGTCTGATACAGCGCTATGAATAGCACCGGAGGCGAGGGGCTCTGCAGTAAGAAGAGATTCTCCATGTGATGTGTGTCGAGGTGGAGGACGGGATAGATCGGTTTCAGTGAGATCAGTTTCACTGTATGAACTGGCCCTTCTTCGTGGGTAGAAACTTTCTCCCGCTTGTGGTCGTCGCCTGCTGTTTGCTCTCTGCAACGCCTCGTCTTCATCTTCTCGGCGCTTGATATCCTCCAGCCGCCGTTTCTCTTCATCGTCCTTTTTACCGCGGCTGAACAGTCGCTTCACGGCAGCAAAAGCACCGGCACCCAGAACAGCGTCTCTAACCCCATGAGAAGCGTTTCGCTTAGGCGGCTCGGTGAAATATGTGCTGTTGTAGTAGTAGGAAGAGCCTGGGCTTTGGGACCTACTTGGTGCACGACTTGGTGGTCGATTAAGGGGCGTGTGATGCGTCGGCTCCGGTCGACCATCTTCCATCCTGCTGAGAGATTCATCTGTGTGGCTAGTACTGCGCGAATGGGCAGGTCTATACCGACCTGATTCGGCATCGTCTTCTCGCTTCTTTCGACGGTCCCAGAACTTCTTGGCCATGAGGGCAGCCCCGGCCAGTGCGCCAATCTCGAGGAGTTTCTTGCCGAAACCACCACCACCACCACCATGATGGCGGGAAGATTTATCGGAAGATTTTTCATCAGAAATAGATGTGCGAGAGTCTTCATAAGCATGGCTTGGGTGGCGACTGCTTGTACGTCGTCGAAACATTGAAGCTAAGCCAGCACCTGCAGCGCCGGCGGCGAGAGCTGCTCCCGTGTGATTGCCATGGTGCTCTGAAACTTCCGAAGGTCCTGTGTAATGACTGTGGCCACCACCATGCTCACTCCCCATGTGATATCCTTCGACATCATATCGGTAGGAAAGTATAAAGTAAAGAACTAAGTAACCGAAGGCTGTTATTGCGAATAGGATAAACAGGACCTTTGGCGAACCGTAGAGCGTGAGTCCTAGTGGAATTTGTGCAATGCCGAGAAGTAAAAGAGCACGACCCAGCCATCGGTGTAACTAGAATATGTTAAGGAAAGCCCATATACCCCTTCTTGGGGCGTCACTTACCACCAGTTTCAAAGGAACGTGGACTCGTTGTCTCTTACTTTCCTTCTTGTGCAGGAACCAGCCCCATAGCACCTGGAAAATGACTAGAACATAGATTGCCAGACCAATTCTATGATGGGGGTTGGTTAGGCTTCTTTTCGGCCCAACGGCGAACCACCCAAGCACAAACACGACCGTGGTCAGGAGCAAGGTGAGTACCTGACACCAAGCATGCAATTTAAATGCCCAGTAAGGATTCCATCGGGAGTAGTATCGGATTAGGAAAATTGATGTTGGGACAATGCCCAAGAAAACGATTGTTGCAATGACGCCGTGCGCGATGATTATGGAATGGTACCCTGCCATATCCTTGAAACGGTTCCCCATGCCTGTAATATGTCAGTCATAACCATCAAGCGTAAATTGTTGATGCTCAGACTAACCATTGTATCGCATCGTCTCAAAGTTAACACCCATCAAATTGGGCAGCAGGAAGGTATCCCGCCCAGAGTCCCAGGTGCCATCCCCAACATGAAGGGTATTGGATGAATATGTGCTGCTCCCCGCCGCGGCGAGATCTGAGTTTGACATTTTGCGGATAATTCTCGAACGACCACGCGATCTTCAGTCTGGAATGTCGGATTTACCGAAGGAGATCTTTCGAGATCTCCCGATCCGGGGAATGCACCATGCGATAACGGGATCGGAATTTCAACTGGAATGCCCAATGACAGGTGGCCCAATTGACTGTATATTGATCAGTTTATGGCGCGAAATGGATCGTGTCACGAGATCTAAGTATGGTTCGAGAGGGTAGAAATCGATGCGGAGCGCAAGAAGAGGAAGGAAATAAAGTCGTACAAATTCGGAATGTGAGGTTAGAATACGATTGGAAAAGCGTCCGACAACGCAATCAAGATAAAATAGAAAAATGCACGTCGTACAGGAACCTCGGGCAGAGAGGAATCACAACAAGAGGCTGGGCAATTCCCCCAGTCATCTGTTTTCCTACAACACATTACCGGGCCAACCAGCCGCTGACTCAGGATCTACATTGTGACCGCCTTCCCAAATCAGCTAGGTTGTTGACTCTATCTTATCCGTCTTATCCTCAGCTGATCTTATCACAAGATTGCGTGCTGTGCTGAACGGAGCTCGAATCGTTACATCCACACCTTCTCTTCTTTCCCCGCTTGACCATTTGTAATGAGTGTTCTCAATCCAACATGACTCCTCAACTAGAGATATTTATTAACGCTTTATCCCGGTTTGTGAACTCCTATTTGCACCCCGGGCATTATGAACATGACTGACCAATTTACTCTAGGTGTTTAGGATGGGCATAGTAAGTCTACGTGTTGATTCCGAGGCTATATCTCATGTATTACTTAAATTGATGGCTAACTCGCACGCAGCATGCTCTGCTGGTCAGGGTCATTTTATCCGCAGCCCATCACCAACTGGAAACGCAAGTCTACAGTCGGCTTATCTATTGATTTATCCACTATCAACCCTCTGGGATTTGTCTGCTATGCGATATATACCTCCGCGTTTCTCTACTCGCCCGTCATTCGTTCACAGTATGCGGCCCGCCACCCTGCCTCGACCGATCCCACCGTCCGGTTCAACGATTTCGCATTTGCGGCCCACGCGGTGGTATTGACCATCATGCTGTACACACAGTTCTGGCCTTTCATCTGGGGTTTCCACGTTTCCCGCTTCCAAAGGATCAGTTGGACCATGGCAGGGATCTTTTGGGCGTCTATCCTGACTCCTCTGGTGGTTATGGCGGTTGTATTGGCGCAAAGTCCGGATGGAGGGTATGATCCTTCCACTTGGGCGTGGATTGACGTGGTAGGTGAAAATAAGCTATTCTTCTTCAATGGGCTTCTAAACCATCGGGGAAACTAGAGAACAGAGCTAAAATTCTTCCAGATCTACTCGTTTTCGTACGTCAAACTCCTGATCACCATTGTGAAATATATGCCTCAGGTGGCGTTGAACTACAAGCGCCAATCTACAGAAGGCTGGAACATTGGAACCATTCTTCTGGATTTAGCTGGTGGTGTCCTTTCAATGCTTCAACTGGTGCTTGACTCCAGCCTTCAAAGTGACTGGAGCGGTATCACCGGCAACCCGGTCAAGCTACTGCTGGGCAACGTTACAATCTTTTTCGATGCCATCTTCTGCATCCAACACTACGTCTTATACCGAGACACCCCTGATCTGAAGGGAACACCTGGTCCGGGTGAGCAAACACCCCTCTTGGTTGGACAAGATGATGCTGTGCCAGATCGGGTATGATCCAAGACACACAGAGAGATACATGAGATGAACCAAGTGATCTTGGGGCCGAA
Source organism: Penicillium cf. viridicatum (assembly GCA_028974045.1). Taxonomy (NCBI): domain Eukaryota; kingdom Fungi; phylum Ascomycota; class Eurotiomycetes; order Eurotiales; family Aspergillaceae; genus Penicillium; species Penicillium cf. viridicatum. The sequence goes on along the minus strand of JAPQKQ010000007.1, from coordinate 507,648 downwards.
TTTGAGACATTGGAGATATGTCTCTATTTTGGTAGAAGCAGTGCAGTCTGAGCTTGGATATTTGAGACATTGTGGGGGCGGGAAATTCGGACCACCAAACATCTCAGCCCTGGGGAGACTTGGCGATCTCTTGGTTTGGGGGGGTTTGATATAAGCCACGATTTAGACGCATGATAGACCGTCCTATTAGGAATACGATGCAATGTTTTTCATATCTGAGACACACTACCATCGAATATTATTCTTAGACCGAAGACCATCCGGTCTCACAACCAGCTTACAACGTACAACGTGCCGCTCTAGAAGCATTCAGGCCATCATTTGCTATTCCTAGGAACCTTTTCAGATAACCTGTCACACAATGCAATAGTTACAATTCACACATTGACTGCATCATAAGCCCGAAGCCACAGTGAGGCTCATCGCCGATCATATTGGAGGACACCGCTCCTCGTTTTGAACGGCCTCCCGTATTTGGTCCCCGCCGAACGATGTGAGTGGTCGAACAATGGGATAAGCACAGATTTGTCATCATCTGACCAATCATGAAACAGGATATGGTCTATCCACAATGCACAAACGGTGCTAGCCGTCGGTGTCTTACCCAAGGACTTTTGGCACTATAGCTGAACCTGTGAAATCCAGATCCCCAGATTCAACATGAACTCACTTTGTTCGTGTCCGCAATACCTACTTTGCGTAATGATCGACTATACAGAATAGCCCTGGGGGGGGGGGGGTGAAAGATATCTGCAAGATATCAATCCTAGCTCCTGACCAGTAAGATACCCCGCCACGCGAGAGATGCTACCTTTGGATTTAACGTTACCTCCAATCTGACTCAACCTTAAGAAACTGGTAAAAAAACAGCAATTGGAGGTAAGGAATCGGAAATTATCTACATGGCAAGCAATCGGGGATTATGTGTATAACTCCAGACATGTCTTGTGTAATGGTGCCACGGTGAGGCTCTTAATATCTAGATATCATGAACCAGTTCCACGTGTTTACAGCGAACATGTACAAAAGACAAAAAGGATCTTACAGAATACCGCAACACCGGTCCTGGTAATCCCTGGCGTCCTGGGCGTCTCGTGGCTTTTTACTGGCCAATAATACGAGCGCACAATGCATACCCTAGAAATATCATAGTTAATTCATGAAACCCTAACCTCTGGCCATAATCTGCCGTCGATCTAGCCAATGTGCAGACCCACGTCACCCTTCAGCCCTAGTTTGGAAATGTCCCCATAATTATCCAAATGACAAACCAATACCTGCATGCCATGACTAGAAGATCATCTCTCATCGGGAAGCCAGTAGACCCCCCGGCCCCAGTAATCCTAGTCCATCCATTCTGAATCACCCTTGAGTCAACCCCCAAAAGCCGAGGAGCGGTATCAATCCGCGGACTGCTCATTTGATTACCAATAATACCTAGCCAGTATAATTAACAGTTCTATATCAAGCATGGCAGTATCATCGACGTTTCAATTTCTTCTGCGGAACGCCTAGATATTCAAGATTACAGCACTGCCTCCTCAACTTGAGTTGGCCATAAATAATCTACTGCCCGTTAAGTCTTAGTCCGAAAGACAAGTTCAGCTCTAAATCTGCCAAAACTCTATAATACATTGGCTTCTCGGTCATCTCGGGCAACAATCTTCAAGCGCATGGACACCTGTTCATACATCCTTTATAACAGCGAAATTATACTAAGCACCTATTGATATGCCAGAGCGATTTCCTCCAAAAGGCAGCTTTGCGTACGTCGACTGGGAGTCCTCTTTTCCATCATCAGAAGAACTATCATTCCACAATATCATCTACATCCCCGATATCCCCAACGTCTCCAACATGTATCCTAGTCGCCAGAAGTCTAAAAGTACCTACGGCACTGTGCCGGATAGCGCTGGTTACTTGGAGTCCTTAGATACTCAACATCTGGGAGGCCTGGCCAATATCCCCACCAGCACTCCATCTAGTTCTCACATGTCCGCTCTTCAACAGATGGACTTTATGGACGTCCAACCAGACCCTCGATCTTTCCTATCCCCGGGGCATTATCCTACTGGGAGAAGAGGATCGACCGACACTGATACCATAGGCTCTCAATACGCATGGTCGACTGCGTCCAATGCAGACATCCTCTCAAACTCTCCTCATATGCGCTCCTTTGAGACCCCCATCGGCCCGACCACAACGCCCTTCATTCAAGGCTACTACCCCCCAGGATCTCTACCGCTCGCTATGGGCGGCCCGGGCGTGTCGGGCTATACCCCCCAGCAAATCGACAAATGGTGCATTGAGAGCGAACCAGCCCAAGACTTCTACCATTCACAACCATTCGCAAACATGGGCTCTGTGCGCTTTCCACCATCAATAGAAGTGCAACCAGAGCCCTGCCCAACATTCAACACTCAACTCAACACCGCGAACGAACAGTGGCTCTCCTGTCCACCGCATTCCTCTGATCCGATCCCAGAAACTTTCTTCTCAGTCCTCCGATCCGTCTCGACTCCTCGGTCAGTCCCAGTTCCAACGCCTCATCTCTACCAATCCACCGCTACAACATCAACCGCCTCATCACCACCACACTCCCTCTCCGACCCAGATTCTCCACCAGCTGCACCAGGCTCGGCCTCCGGCTCCGGCTCCGGCTCCAACTCCGGTGACCTAAGCAACTACGGCATCCCAACGAGCGACGGTAACTGGCGCTGCGCCCACCAGGGCTGTTCCTCGCAGGCTGTCTTTCACCGAGGCTGCGATTTGAGGAAGCACTTCAACCGTCACCGCAAGTACCTATTCTGTCGCTATGAGGGATGTCCCCAATCTGCGAAGAATGGATTTAGCAGCAGGAAGGACCGTGCTCGCCATGAGGCAAAGCACAATCCTGGTGTCTTTTGTGAGTGGGAGGGCTGTGGGAAGGTGTTTAGTCGTGTCGACAATATGAAAGACCATGTGAGGAGGATTCATCGGAAAGGGGAGGCTGGAAAGGCTTAGTTGTCGGTCAGATTGCCACGATGACGATTATAGTACTAGGGTTTATGTCTTGGGCGCCTTTTGGCGTCTTTTGTTGTCTTGCTTATACTTCGTGATTTTTGGTTGGTTCTTTTATGTATAACATTGATAGGCAAAGCGGAAAAAGGCAAGGCGAATTTAGACAATGAGCGGTTCTGTTGTTTAGCGAGGATTTACAATTCGGTTCTATCAAAATTCAACACTTAGAATCATACAAAAATAAATGGCTGCAACTTTTTAAGAAATGGTAGAACTATACACCATGATGTAAAGATGTAAATCTAGAATTAAACCCAAGCACTGCTGAGTAGCCTACTGCCGTAAGAAGCGACTAAAGATGCTTGATTCTAATTTTAACGCCAAACAAGCCCTAGTCCAGACTAACATCATCCTGGGTCTTAGGAATTGTTGCAAAAAGGCCCGTGTAATCAACTACTCGTGATCTATGTATCCACGACGTTTACGCATAAATAGACCAGATGAAACGAGAATATCCCCTAGATCTGGATTCTAATAATAGTGCAAGATACTCATAGATTTCTATCAAATAGTATGGCGCAATTTCTAACCGATCATTATTATACGAGTCTACTACTACCCAGTTGAGGTTATGTACAATGACGAAGAGCAGCTGTAGAGTCAAAAATATAAATAAATGCAGGAATTTCCCGATTGCCTTTTCTATCCAGGGTATCCAGGCAACGAGTTCCTTGGGGTTTATAATTCTAAGGAGCCAAGCAATTGTACAAGCCATCGCCTTTCCATGTCAAGGCCAGACTTACGCGATGAGGTAAGCTTTGCCGATTCAGAGCCCTATCAAAACGGCCTATATACCTTAGTTGCTACATATCAGCCCAATGATGGCTAGACGAATGGTCAGCCAATATACTACACCAATCGGTGCCTTGAGCAGCCGCAGGCTTGCTGGTCGACTAAGAGATTCTACTAGTTGTTACACTATTCAATCAGGGAAATGAATGACGCAGTTGGTATTCCAAGGGCGTCTTATTCAAGTCAAAGAAATATCACCCGTCAGATATTTGAAACTTTGGGACACCCAAGGTTTCAGCTTCGCACGTGCTCCAAGGTTGGTCTTGAAGTTTCACTCTTAACTCTACGTGAAACGTGCAGGAACAAAAAGCATTGTATTATAAACTCTGTCTGTAGTTATTGACTTCGAGAGATGTAGGGCTTATACAACACAGTTGAAACCAAGAAGTTGCAAAAAGGACACATCCATATTTCGTGCAGATATTCCGTCAGTCGAAGGCAAAGGTCTCGCCATGCGTGTAATGTCCTTGGGCGCAACTCTGCGAATTTGCAGTCCCATTCAAGTAAAAGTTCCCTGGAGTCCAAGACCCCAACCAAGCAGGATTTCCAGAAACAGAAGCAGACATGGCAGTCTTGTTTGTAGCATCACAACCACTACGAGACTCATGAAGCCACCCCGTAATGATCGACCGAAGAAGTCCATAACCACCATCTGCATGACCACTGAACTTCGTCATGTTATAATGATCAGCATTGATACTGCAGTTGTCATAGCCCCGCAGAACAGCCGAGTGTTCTTCAACAATTTTGCCCACTATATCATTCATATTCTTGGCTTCGTAGAAACAAAAGACCTTGAGTGAGAGGTCTCCACGACGAAGCATAGACTGGAACTCATTCCCAGCTAATTGCACATTGTTTGATCCCGGATGGAGAGCCCCAACCATATCCCTGTTCGCGGTGTGGACTATATTCATCCCTTTGGCGAGCTTTTCTCTGTAGGAAGCGAGCGAAGATCCATATTGCGGTGTGCCCATGAAGATTATCCCGATGGCGCTTGAAGATATCGCCCATAGTCCGTCTATGGAGTTGCTGAGGATCAAGGCTTGTTGGCAGACTAAGCCGCCTAGACTGTGTGCGATGAATAGGATGGGTCTGCTTGAGCAGTCGATTCGTTGGCTGACGATTGCGAAGGCTAGGGATTGGCTATGGTCGTAAAGTCGGTCTGAGAAGGTAATTGAGGTAAAGCTGAATATGTCGACGTCGTAGCCGAAGGTCATGATGCGTGCCGTGGACAAGTCCTTGGAAAGAAGGTCTCGGGGCCAGAAGGTTCCGTTTTCGTGAGTCCATGTTTTCTCGCGGTTGCCGGTGAGCCCATGGACGAAAACAATGCTAGTTCATGTATTTTAGTTGGTGTATCTTATTTGAGTTCTTGGATCATCCACTTTTGAGATCCCTTATAGTAGAAGATGAACTCACTCCAGGTCAGCATTCGAAGGATCAGATAGCACCTTCATCCCAATTGCACCTTCTGTAGGGTATCTCGGCATAATTAGCTCGGTAGATCATTTCTCTATCACGAAATCTTACAGACTGTGTTCTGGAACGGTGTGTTTCGTCTTCCTGAATAGCGATAGCTTCATAGTGGCGAACTATATGTGACCTTGGTCAAATATGCGAATGGAATAAAGATGGACGATAAAATAGCGAAGTAACGAACCGGTGAGTGATAGGAGAATTTCAAACTCTTAATCCTGCCTGTTAACCGCCCTCTTGAAAACATACGGAGGTACCCCTGTCCGGAGCTGACCAACCCTACTGCATTACACAGTGTCTTAACTAAACCACATGGATTATTACTTTCCATTATACGCCCATATTAAAATCATCATAGGTGACACAGAAATATCCCGATTAAGATGGCTGTGAACACGCGTTTCCATGAGAAGATATCGGGCCGTAACCTTCGTGTGGTAGCCCCACAGGATCAGGCGCAGAAGCTCTATATCACCAATGTAAATGGTTGAATGAGCAATCAGTGCATAATTGGGCTTGTCTAGAGCAGTGCCGCTAGGATACTATGGACTAAATTAGGGTTCTAGGCCGTGAGGGTCCTAGAACCAATATGTTCAGGCTTCTCTGCGCTTGGTTACGAGATAGCAGGGATAATTGCGCTCTCATATTTGACAATTTTGACGATTATCGCTTCATTGGTGAGAACCTGCAACCACTGTGGGTGTATCTTCTGGTTTAATTGCTAGTGCTTCTTTTACCGGAAGTTCGCTGTCCGACTTCTCACCTTCCAAGTTCTAGAATTGGGACCGATGTCAATTGCTGTTCCTACACGTACAATCGGCGAGTGTATATCAGCTAGCAAGCTACCAAACCACGTAATCTGTGTTGTATTGACTATGTACCTAGTACACCGGTGGAGGGAGGCTGACTCGATTGAGCCGCAAGTGGTAGACGGAAGAAAGATCCTGACACCCTAGGAATGCACCACTTGGAAGCTAGGAAACTCTAATCTACATAGGGAGGCCATGAAATTAGTAGAAAAGTGCGTGGAACTGAGGGAGGGAATTATAGTCCGGCATCCGGACATGATTCGAATTTCCACCAGTTGATGAAAGCGCTAAAAGGTTGGTTCTCGAAGGAAGTATAGGATCGGATTGTTCATACGCACATTTAAAGCGAAGCCGACGAGACTACTTTCAAGTTATGGTACATCAAGGAAAAAAGACTTCTATCCGAGTGTGGCTTTTGACATGTTCCGAGTAAAATTTCAATATCCTGAGTGTTTATAGTACCCCAATCGAATTGATCAGACAATATGGAGAAAGAAGGTAAAATAGTAAAGACTCACAACACTCCTATTAAACGAATGGCCCATGTAACATCATGAATTTCTAACAATGGACAGGTGGTATCATTGCAGAAGCACCAAAACAAAAGTACCCGAGGGTAACAAAATAAAAAACAGCAGAAAGGTATCACAGCTGAGAAATTCGTCACGCGTAAAGTTGCGAAGTTGCCTCGAAGGGGGATTAGCATGGTCGTACCGAGGCGCTAATCTGGAAATCTGGAACACCCGGGGGGCACAAGGTTGAATGTGGGAGAGAGGTGGGGGAGGGGGGGGTTGAAGATTGAAGAGGGTACACGCTGGTCGGAACGGGTGGGATAGAAAGAACATGGGCAAGAAAGAAAGTAAGAAATGCAAAGATGTGAACAGAAATAGGATAATAAAATAAAACGAGAGGCTAAAATGTTTCAGGTATTGTTCATCCTTCGTTTTCTCCCGCGGGCGCTACCAAGCGGCCTTTGCGCGAGAACCTGTCGGAGAATGGGGTCGTCTTTGTTTTTGTCGACGTGGTGTACACGGACATGTCTGTGTGAGTTTGCAAGTTCAGCTGATGTCAGATTAAATGAGGCTCGGATGTAGCACGAACCGTTGAAGATTGTCGGGTCGCGGGTATTTGTGTTGCTGGTCTGGACAGAAGGGACAGACGTAGCCTGGGGAGTTATGTACGAGGCCATGACGCATCATCTCATTCTTGCGCTTGAACCCTTTCCCGCCTAGTGCGCGTGGACAGCCCTCTACTGGGCAGAAGTGTGGGCGATCTTGTGAGTGCACGTTTGCGTGAGAGCTACTATTTTGTTAGGTGGGGTTTTCACTCGAGTCGTCTTTTTGGTCTTACTTGAGGAGATACTGAGTTTGGAAGGGCGCAGCAGTGCATCCAGGATGTGTACACTTGTAACTACCCACGGGGCCCCCATTGGCTTGGGGAGTGGATACAGCGAGCGGATGTCGATCACCCATACCAACGCCAACCTGTTCCGTGGGCGTAGGATAACTAGTCACTGGGCTTTTGGCGGCCATAGGGGAGACCTCATACGGGGTCTGGACGGACAGCATCTCAGACTGGGGTGTCCCGCGCCAGAAGGATGAGTGCGAGGCCGGAGAAGGGTTGGTAGATGAGTCCTTCAGGCTCACCGGCGAAAAGTGAGAAAAAGGACTTGCAGGGATGGAAAACTTTCCCGGAAAAGCGCGGTCGAATGGAGAATCGTTCCCTGATGTAGTTGATCCGGGACAGGAGGAGAAGGGGTAGGGAGATGGGATTGTGTTGACTGGTGGGCCGAAGTCTGACAATTCGCTGATAGCTTTGTGGATAGAAGGCAGCGTTTGTTTATTGCTGCTATCTGGAGATTTTGAGAAAGATGATCCAGAAGCTGGTTGGCTCAACTTTAGTGATGGGAGAGGAAATTCAGACTTGATTTCCGAAGACGTTTTGAGATATGGCAACCCTTGTGGAGATCGTTGGCTCAGGCCACTGATTGATGGTACTCGCTCTCTTTGAATCTCATTTTTAATCTCAACATCTGGCTCTTTAGGCTGTAATGGAGCTGGGAACAATCTCTTCTGGGGGGGTTTGTTCTCAGTGTCTTTATGTGAAGCCGAGCCTGAGCCTGAGGTTGTGAGTTCCAATGATGCCTTTCGTGGAGGGTCATCCCTTGAAAATGGATTTGACCTCCCTCTGGGATCGAAGTCAGGCGGTTGCTTATAATTTTTGAGATTCCCAGGTAATTGTTCCAATGGAGCAATCCTTGCCGTTGCGGCAATCTCTGGGTGGTTCGGAGCTAGAAACCCCATCAGTACTCGGTCGCCCTCACGGGTTGAGTTCTGAGGTTTCGGCTGGTTGGGCTTACGGGAACCCGCATCATCTTTTTCGCTAGTCGAAACAAACGGTGGTGGTGTTTCATTCTCTCCATAGTTGGGTTTGATCGCCTCCATAGGAGGCGACTTATTAAAAGCGTCATCCGAGTCATACATAGCGGACGTGATGAATAAATTGGCAGGTGCATCGGGCACCTCGCCTTATACTTGTTGTTCTGACAGATTGAATTGACGATCACACATCAGAACCGATGATAGTAGCCTGTAAGATATGGTTAGAGATGGGGTTATTGTAATTGTGACTCTTCCGATGATCGGATGAATATTTTAAAAAAAAAAAAAAAAAAAAAAAGGCAATCTAAGTGCATAGAATAGAAAAGTAGAAAAGCGATTCCGACACAATGCGACTGCCCGTCTGCAAAGCGTCGAGATGGGGAGATGAGGGGTTGTCAGGTCAGGATGACCCGGAGAGAATAAAATGAAAACCAAACAGGTCCGAGAGCACAAGAAAGAAAGACCAAGGAAAGAAGAAAGTAAAGTAAAAGAAAGAAAAGAGAAAAGAAAGAAAGAAAGAAACCCCTAGGCTCTAGACTACTCAGTTTCGAAGTCTGCAGAAAGTGCACTTACCCAAGCGGAAAGGTGGACGCGGGTAGTGAATGGGTCCCGGGATGAGGCTCAAAAGCTCCGATTGTCACTGCGCCATCTGCAGATGAATGATATTACCCGGAAGTGTGCAGGTAGGAAAACTGTACAGTCTTGTCTCAAGGGTAGAAAAGAAAGGAAAACTAAAGGAGAAGTTGCAGGCTTCGGGAAAAAAAAAAAAGGTGTCAAAGGGTGAGATAATACCACGTTCTACACGTGCAAAAAGTTAGGGCCCAGCAATATCTACCAGTATAATGCCAGTATCAGATGCAAGAGAAAAAAAAAAGAAAAAAAGAAGAGAATAACACAGAGAGAAAAGGAGAATAAACGTTCAAAAGAATATTCGAGGGGGGTGTGGGAGAGAAGACATGCGGCTCTCTCAACTCGGGGCTCCACATAATAGATTACATAGTTTACCGTGACTTGTACCTGGGTAACGAGTAACGTTCTATTATTATTCGGGGTTTTATAATTTTAATTTTAATTGTATTTTTGTTGGCTTTCTATCTTTTTGGTTATTTTCAACTATACTCCCTTCAACTTTTCAACTTCTCTGCTGACCCATCCCCCTGACTTACCTTATTTCCCCCCCTCTACTCGGAGCATTTGAACTTGGTTGCACATAAACAGTAAGAAAAACCAGGAAAGAAAAAAAAAGGGAAAAGGGAAAAAATGTCTCCACCGCTACTCTCTGTTATTCAGGCTCCACCATTAAACTCGGAGACAACAACCGGGGGGTGCAACTTTCTGTGAGTCGTTTCCCCTCTCTCTCCACTCCCCCAGTCAGTGTTATACCCGGCTAGGAAAGCTGCACGAAGAGAGGGCCCACACGGTCTGTTCACTTTTCTCCCATTCCCTCTTTTTGTCCCGCCTTTTGGTCCTTTTTTTCGCCTCCTTTGCAACGTCAGACTTAAGTCTGCGCTGGCACACTAACAGCGAGCCTCGAGCCGTCAGCCCGAGGGATCTTCAGGCTTTCCCGGTTTGGTTGTCAACGCGCTGTCTGCGGTACGGAGATCGTCCGGCCCACGTTGTTTCAGAGCCTCGTTAAGAGACCTCTCTTAGTACAAAAGTATACTATAGTTCTATTATTCTATTATATTGTACTCCGTACATTGTATATATAATATAACTACATAATACCCCATAATAACTCTAATACTACGCTATGCTACCTGCATAGATGTGCTGTCCGACCCAGTCGGTCACAATCCGAAACCCCTAATTCCCGTTCCCTTATCCCCAGCCGCATCCCCCTCAATCCAATCCCCTCACACTAGTGAATAGTGGATAATGGAGAATGAAATTAGTTAATTTGAAACTGCCTATCTGAATAATTAACCCTATCCAAAACTTGCTATTGAAATCTATATCCTTGGAAAGAGCAAAAAACAAGTGGGTTCTTCAACCCCTCAGCCTCACTTACGCGTAGAGCCGCAGGTCGAAAAAAAGCCTCACCCTTTTCCCCTCTTTTACAGCCAATCATAATCCACCGACTACTTTTCTTCTGTCTGCCAGATGAGCTCAACGGACATTACACAGGGCGGTATTCCACCTTTCCGCCTTTCCACCTTTCCGTTATTTTCACTTATATTACCACTTGTATCTGCCATCCAATCATCTATCCTACTCTCTATATCCTATCTATGTACTCTTTATTATTCTGTTATTCTTATATTTTTAACCTAACTCATTGCCTCTTTATATATCCCTAAATACTCACTTCCACCCCGGTAGTGATCGGATAAAATGGTGTACATAAAACGTGATAAACTCGCAGGATATTATACCATACGTTTCTCGAATGTTTGTCTATATCGGGATAAGTGCTTACACCTACACGTCAGGCGGCAAAAGTACTTCAAAATCTAGCTGTTCTAGGCTACATAACCATAGTGGGGTTTTGTTTCATAGTGGAGAGTTGGTTCTGGCCTAGCCTTACATACTAACTTGAAGAGTCCGATTTAGATTTAGATCGGGCCATGTCAAGCTACATTATACATGCATCCATCTACATATAGACGGGCGCTAGAATACAAGTGAAAAAGCCCAGGCCTAGATTCTGAATAGTTATATACAATGTCACAAACCTGAAACCCTCAAACCCTCCCCGTAAGTACTGTCAACAATCTACGAAAGTCAAGTAAATACCTACATACAACATAGGTAAACTTTCTACAGCGTGTAATAGACCTACAGCTTCCCCTCACCAGCCCTCTTAACAGCCCTAGCCCTCTCCCAAGCCCCCTCAGCAAACGGCTTCGCCCTCCTCGCATAATCACTAGCCCGAGTACTACTAGCCTGCCTCCCAGCGAACCGGGCCGCAATGCCCTGCATGATCACGGAGCCCCGGAACGCAAAGAAAGCATCGCCCCACGCCACGTCGGAGCTCGTCTCGTACCCAGATGTCTCGGCGTACCAGCCAATGCACTCCTCGCGCAGCGGCAGCCCTGGAACAACCCCCGGCGCGAACTGCGACAGTTGGCTGTCCCCACCGTCCATTATGTACGGGCTCGTGAGATTGCAGAAGTCCGAGAGCGGGTGTCCTACGGTCGCCATTTCCCAATCTAGGATTCCGATCACGCGCGGCTCCGTCTTGTGGAAGATCATGTTGTCGATTTTGTAGTCCCCGTGCACGAGTGTGCCCCGGTCCAGTGGTTGCGTGTTCTTTTGTGAGAAGAATGTCACCATGTCGTCGAAGTGGGGGAGTTCGCCGACGGGTTCTTTAGTGTCGGCGTCGACGACGGCGGCTTGTGCTTTGGAGATTGTCTTGAAAGTGGCGATTTGGCGGTCGAAGAAGCCTGTCGGTTTGCCGAAGGTTTCGAGTCCGACGCTTTTGCGGTCTACGCTGTGGAACTTTGCGAGGGTTTGTACTGCATTCTTCCAGCTGGGGGGGGGGGCTTGTTAGTAATGTGGAGTCACTGGCTGGGGGGCTGTTGGAGCCTCAATCGCGTGACGTACAGTGCTTTCCTCTCCTCTCCGCTCACGCCTGGCATCGCTGGGTCGGTGAAATGCCGCCCGTCTAGGAACTCCATGATGTAGAATGCCGTTCCAATCACGCTGTCATCTTCGCAGAGACAGTACGCCCTAGGAACTGGTACATCGGTATCCCCCAATGCCCGGATAATCTTGTACTCGCGCTCGACTTTATGAGCTGTCTTCGAAAGCAGCTTGCCAGGGGGCTTCTTGCGCAGAACGACCTGCTTGCCATCAGCGGCAGTGAGAAGGTAGGTAGGGTTTGATTGACCGAAGCCGAACTACAGTGACTGGATATTAGTTGGTCTGTTTGATATTGCTGATTTGTTAATTGACGGGGCCAGACTCGCCTGCTTCACATCAAGTGGAGTCTTGACCTCGGGCACATTCTGATCAATGTACTTCTCCAACGAGGGGATATCTATAGGCTGGCGCACTTCTCCCGCCATGATGTCGATATGGAATAAGGAAAAGACTGTTCAAAAAGGTGTATGTATTTTGCAAAGTGACGACGGTTTCAAATTAATATATACAAGGAATGCAATAAATGTCCCCAACACCTACCTCCTCGGCGTGACCGGCGGACCTCGGCCCCAGCAACTCCTCGGCGTCACCGCTCTCCCTTGAGCGGGGAGGACAGAACAAACAGAACAAACACCCGACGCGTCCCAGCGGTGAAACGCGCAGTCGAGCGTGGAGCTCACCGCAATTTTTGTGAAGTTAGGGGGACTTGTAACTTGCGTTAGCCAATTCACTTTACTGTGGGACCCCTATTATTTTTAACCCTCTATCCACTTCGATTTTCGATCTTCGATCCTTCCAACTATTTTTGTGTTTTATCATGATCAAAGAGACTACCCCGCCACCCCAAGAGAAATCCCTCCCCGCACACAATCCGCCTTCCTTGCCTGCCTCCCCGCTGCCGAAACGATCAAAGCCTGACACAATGACTTCCGCCGCCGTTACCTCGATCCAGCAGCCGCTGCCCCCGCTGCTTGTTAAGAAGCTTGTTGAGTCTGCCCAGGCTCCGACTCGCGGGTCGGCTTTTGCTGCTGGGTACGATATCTATGCTGCGAAGGAGACTGTCATCCCCGCTAAGGGCAAGGGCGCTGTTGATACTGGTATTGCTATTGCTGTGCCTGAGGGAACTTGTATGTGACTACACCTGTGGTTGGGATTGAGAAATTGAGAACTTTGGCGAAGCTCTCTGCTTGTTGAGGCTGAGCTGGGTTAAGAGTGAATGCAATACTAATGATGAATACAGACGGCCGCATTGCTCCCCGTAGCGGTCTTGCTGCTAAGCACTTCATTGACACCGGTGCTGGTGTCATTGATGCCGACTACCGCGGTGAGGTCAAGGTGCTTCTGTTCAACCACTCTGACGTCGACTTCCCGGTCAAGGCGGGTGATCGTGTTGCCCAGCTGGTTCTGGAGCGGGTAAGTTCCAGCTATTGGTACTGTTTGTTATGTGAATGTAACTGACTTGTCCTAGATCTACACCCCTGAAGTGAGCGTCGTCGAGGAGCTGGAGGAGAGTGTCCGTGGTGCCGGTGGATTCGGTAGCACTGGCATCTAAGGGCCATACCTCGGTACAAAGTTGGGAGGATAGACGAAAATTAGATGGGTTCTGCGTTTAAAATGAGCCTAGTTATGATTACATGCATTCGAGATTATGTGTGACTGAATGAAAAAAACATATAAAAAAGATTCCATGCTTGATACAATAATCAAATCTATGTGCAGACCGAACCGGTTTTTGATATAGAGATGGCCACCGACCCGGCTTCATCTAATGCCCTCCCGAAATCCTTCTATCATCTAACCATGCCTCATGCAAAAGATATAAACCCTACCCAATGCCTACCGCAAATCCTTAGGAAGATCCTCCTTCTTCCAATCCTGCACCTCAAACAAAATCTTCGGATCCCGCAAAACCCGCGTATTCCTCACAAGCCTAACCTCCGCAGCCTTAGTCCTGCGCAAATAATCCCTCTTCTGCAATTCCTCCGCCGAAGCCTCTCCCTCCAACGCAGGCACAGCAACCGCCAGCTCTGCATCCCGACTCTCCAGCGTCCGCTCCAGAATACTATGCATACTGGACAGAACTTTGACAGTGGCGCTAGCCAGTGGCAGATCCGTAGCCGCGACATCATCGGGCGAAAGCCACGATTTGGTCGTGCGCAGACCATCAACTGCGGAAACGGCTTCGCTTAGACGTGCGACGGTCAGCGCGGCAAACATATCACCCGTCCCGCTGAAGAAGCAGTCCAGTGCTGGGATATCGACGCGGAATAGTCGCGGTGATCCGTCGGAGCGCGTGGTGGAACCAATTACTGTTAGGAAGTTCTCTGGTGGGGGTGGGGTTGAGCCTGATTGGGAGAGCTTGAAGAGTTGCACTGAGGTGATTATCACGTGTGGCACTGAGTAGATCTTGTGGATGGCTGTCACTGCTGAAGCGAGGGTTTCTAGGGAGGTTATTTTGATGCCGGAGAGGGTTCTGTGTTATTATATTAGTGGGCCCGTCTGGGTATGGTCCATAGTTTGGATGGCTTACTCGGCTTCGAACTGGTTAGGCAAGATCAGATCCGCAAAGGGGATGATCTTCTTGTATGCGGGGACTACGTCGTCGTTGACATATAGTCGACCTTGGTCGCCCATGACTGGGTCCAGGACTGATATTATATTAGTGTCTGTGCTTGGGAGGAATAGCGGGGTTGTTACTTACCCCAGAAAAATGACCCGGGCTTCTTCTCTGCTTTATCTTGCAGATCAATGCCGATGGTGCCTACTGATTCCACGGCTGCTGCACTTGGGGCGTATCCCGATAGCATGACATCAAAGTCTGTGAGGTTACTCTGGCACAGGCCCTGGTAAAGGTCTGAAATTTCCTGCGCGGTGGCACGAGTTCCCTTGAATTGGCGGTAGCCTGTGTGGTTACCTGCAATTACATGTGAGTCAGGGCTGGGATTATTAAGTCCGGGTTGCAACCTTGGAACGTACTGAAATGGACGGTGTTCAAGGCAGCGACTTCGCAGCCCAGGGATTGCATGACGAAGGTTGCCATTGTGTTTCCGACATGGCTAGAGAGAAGATGTTAGTTCATTGACCCTAATGGTGTCTTTTAAACATGATAAACGGTGTTATCAGTCTTGTCACATACCC
Source organism: Penicillium cf. viridicatum (assembly GCA_028974045.1). Lineage (NCBI taxonomy): Eukaryota > Fungi > Ascomycota > Eurotiomycetes > Eurotiales > Aspergillaceae > Penicillium > Penicillium cf. viridicatum. The sequence continues at coordinate 492,407 of JAPQKQ010000007.1, read as the reverse complement.
GTAGACTACCTAATGGAAATGTCAGCTTATGACCTAAAGGAGTGGGTAATTTCACTTACATGACTGGCAACAGCCAGAACTCTAGTCTCAGGTACTAATGAATCCATGATAAGTTCAAGTTAAGTCAGTTGAATATAAAAGAGTCTATCAAGTATCTCATATGGATGTTGCTATGACTCTGTGTGGGGGTCCGGGGGGATGATTTACCGAAATTCCTCTTACCTAATTGGCTCCGAGAACCGAGTTCGTTATCAGAGGGAAAGAAACGATTCAATTGAATTTGATAGTTCTATTTAATATGTGTTGTACATAGTTATAGTGATATAACTAAATGTAGATATAAGACTATAGACTGAATTAAGTGCTATAATCCCAAGGTTATTATCAAAATCCCGAGGTCCAAACGCAGAATAATGTCCAACCCGTGGATCCAACGTGTTACAAGATCTCCTTACTTGACTGGACTAAATTTCACTCTCCCTTCCATCATGCTTTAGTTTCAGAATGATCCAGTCTCCGTATGATAATGATATCTATGTTGTAGACCAGTCGGACGGGAAGGGGATAAAGCAAAAAAAAAAAAAAAAAAAAAAACAGAAATGCGAAATCATATCGATATCTTTTCCAATGGTCTCGGCCTACGCACGGAGTACCTACTCGACCCAACGCACGGTCCAATTCCCGGTGTGGGAATTGGACCGCACGGGTTGAATGCAAAAACGGGTTGAATGCAAAAATTGATCAACCTACCAATTTAAACCTCTCATTTAACAACCTTCCCCTATGGTATCTATAGTATATTTAATATTTACAGATTCACCTGGTCCCGCGCTTTCTTCTGAACTATTTAAATCCTCCAATTTCGACTTCCTGGCGGCGAGAGCTGCCTCTGTAGTAGCAGTTCCAATCCACTTCTTCCTCGCTTGCTGGATTAATTTCTTCCTCTCTGTTTCATCTCTCACTTTTATATGCCTATTTGCATCTAATGAAGTGAGAGGACCACCCATATTCACCCTTCGCTTGCTTTTACTAGCTTCCTTCCGGCGTTTTAGGTCCAACATATTGGCATTGTCATGCGCATACTGAGCGCCCGCTTCCACCAAGGTAAGCGCACCAGCCAAAAATGGAGCTAGTTGACGGCGTAGCTTTGGAGAAATAGCATCGATCTCATTTCCAATCTCGTCGGTTTTTTTTTTGATTTTTTCAGCGTATTTCCGGAAGGTTTTAACGTCTATTACCGGCGAATTTGGTATAGAGCTTGACTCTAGAGGGGGGGTATCACCATCCCATATCTCTAATACTGGCTCTGGAAGATTAGGATCGTTATTCCAACCTAGCTTCTCTAAAGCAGTATCTGCATTTAAAGGATAGATACCGCATTTTTCAAAGCCAGAGCGTATTGTACGGCTTTTAAATGCTTGGTTCCGAACCCTATAGATGCTAGAAAAAAAGTCCGATTTTTGCTTTACTAAACCACCCCACTATACTATATCATTATTATTCTTACGAAAATAATGCTTTAGTACCTAAAACGGCACATCGTCAAGCGGCTGATATATATGCGTTGTATGTGGGATAAAACAGTATAGAATAATCAGATTATTCTCGTAGAATTTGATAAATTCATAGGTGAGATGGGAGCCATGATTATCCATAAGAAGAAGCCGAAAACCCGTCTTTGTACAGCGATTTTTAGTGCTTTCTTCGAATGATTAAAGCCATTGAAAGGCTATAGTATCGTCGGTCTAACCATTAGGTATAGGAGTAATCCAATAGTCGTCGGGGAGGTTGGTAGTCCTATACCAATTCTCTATATAGAATTCACCCTTAACCAAAAACCAAGGTGGCATTACCTAGCCATCGGCAGCAATACATTCAATTAAAGTGAGCGATTCACTAGGCCCGCTAGTTCCAATACTAGTAGATTGACTAGCCTTAGTTAAAACGACTTTCCGGGGTTTACCTTCGCCAATTTTGAAGCCGCTTTCGTCAAAGTTATAGATATTCTTCGATCCGATTTTTAACCGCTGAATAGTATCACCTAGGCGAGTATACCACGTAGTAAGATGACCAGGTATAACTGCGTCTAGGCGGTCCTTTTCTATTGGTTTTTGCTTAATATAGGTGTATTTATCGGGTAGTCGTTTAATAAAACGGTAGGCCCAATTCATACCAAGGCATACATCTGGATTATACCGATAAAGAATTTGACGTGCACACTTCTGGATCATATCTGCAGTTAGAGGAGCATTTGCAGAATTCAAGGTATCGATCCAATGAATTAATGCCTGCTCTTGCTCAGTCCCTAATGCTTTGTTGGCGCCAGCATGGCCAGTTTTAGATTTGCGACCGTTGATTCTACCCCTTTAGGGTATGGTATGGAACGTCAAATTCCCGCGCCAATACTGAAATTACAGGCTTATCATTTTCATAGTAGGCTTGCAAAGCACTAGAGATCCGATCTTCCAATTTTTGGGATGAAAAAGGCATTTTCAGTGGTAGTAAATAGAGGTTAAAAATGGTGGGTGGGTGAGGTTTTGCATTCAACCCGTTTTTGCATTCAACCCGTGCGGCCCAACTCCCGGAGGGAGTTGGGCCGTGCGTTGGGCCGAGTACTAGGTAATGGATCTACTCTATACGGAGTACGGGGTACGGAGTATACTCCAAAATAGCACCTGGAGATATATCTAGAACACCCCTGAACCCGAAAGCCCATCGAACGGTCTAGTTCGTGCTAGTGGTACCTAGGAGTCCTCTAGCGCATTGGCAACACGTTCTCGGCCTTGGCCAACGCGAATGTCTTGGAACTAAAAAAGTCCCATTTTAACCTTTTCTGTAACCTTCCAGGGTTAACGGGCCTTGCCTCGTGCGCTTCTCAACTTCGACTTCATCGCCAACTTCATCTTTCCCGAGGGAATTCCATCCCCTCAGCCACTCCTTTCAATGAAGTACTGATTTGTCGTTCATTCCTAATTCGTCACATTCACAATGCTGGAATAAAACACTTCTTTGTTTCCGTACTCGCCGACCAACAGCTCTGTCACTCATTTAACATACAAAGACTGTCCTTGCTCATAATAATTCATACTTGACCGTTGATGTCCGCGCGTCGATCTCAAGTCGACGCCATAACGCCAAAATGTCCCGTCTTTGCCATATCTACAACCTCTTAATCCTAATTACTATTCTCTGTCTATCAACCACACGGGCCGAATCAGTGGAACCCACAGACCTGACCGTGCCACAATCGGCCTGGCATGCAAGTGGGGAGATCAAGGTCACAGATCGACAATCCCTACAAGCACCCACAGAAGAAACAACAATACGCCGACGAACAATCGTCACAGCATCAACCTCCACAACAACAGGAATGCCCAAGCCCTTCGACACACTCTCGTACAACTTCGCGAACTCAAACACCTGCATCGACTTCTTCGCGAAATGGCGCGCAAACACAACAATCTCAAACTGCAACGCCATCTCCCTCCTAATTGAGAACTCAAACGCCTTCTTCCACACGCTGAATTCAGCACCTGCCACCTCCCGCATCCTGGATACATCCTGTTCCGCAGATGTTTCACAGTGCACATCAATCATGACCGCTCTCGCAGCCGATCTCCTCAAACCAGATAACTGCGGTGACGACTATGAAAACGGTAACTCTGTCGTCCAGGGCACGTATCGCGATCTCGTCGCTTACGAGCCAATGTACCACGCCACTTGTCTCACAAACCCTTCCACTAAAGACTACTGCTTCGTCGATGCCGTGTCGAATTCAACAGCACCCGATGACTACAGCGTCTATCTCGTGCCGCTGGGTACCCCGCTTACTAGCGGGGATGTGCCGACTTGTAATAAGTGTTTGAAGGCGACTATGGATTTGTTTTCCGGGTGGGCAAGACGGGATGGTCAGTCTCTTGATTCGACTTATCTTCCCTCGGCGAAGATTGTTAATGCGCATTGTGGAGATGGATTTGCGTCGACTAATATCACGGTTGGCTCGGCGGATGTCAGGGCTGAGGCGGGTCTTGCTGTTCCCTTGCCCAAGCTTGGAATTATTACTGTCATGGCTTTGGTTCTTGGTGTCATGCTGACAGGCTTGTTTTGATCTGGATAGTTTTGTCTGTCCTTCTTGTTCATACTCTCTTTTCTTGTTTATCCTTTGGGGTCCGTCTGCCCGGCTGGGTATGGCCATGGTTGATGCCAGCGAGCGTGCTTTTGGCTTTCTGGTCTGATCGTTCTGATCTGTATGTAATTTCTAGTGATATTGTCCATATTTTGCTCCGTAGCAGTTAATTCACTCTGTTATTTTCTTACTCACTTCCTCTCGTATCCGATCGGGTTTGACTCGATTCGTTTATATTGTCTTTGAGTCCCAAGATTCGCTAATGCTAAAAATGACTGGGTCAATAATTTATTCCTCAGACACCAGACAGTATATGAGTATTCACGAGAATATCCACACCTATAAATAAATACAATATAAACAAGACAAAGAAATCACATCTGAAATCATGGTTCGAGTACGCATAGTTCATCACGCATGAAGCATCTGGCAAAGACAGCAACAAAATAACACAGCGAAAACGCTCACTGACAAGAAAATGTTATTTAAAAAAAGAAGACCGCAAACCCTCATCAGCTCCTCCTCTTCGACCCTCCTCCCATAGCAACACCAACAAGACTCTGCGGCTCACCTCCAAAGCTAGCCCCAGGACTCGTAGGAATCGGCGACCCGCCACCAGAAATAGGACTCTGTGTAGCGGCGTCTCGTTCCCGCTTAACACGGATATACCCCAACTTCGCGAAGCGGCCAACATGCGTCCAGAAATGGCGGCCGGCTGGGTGTGTAGCGATGCGATCGAGAAGATCGACAGTCGCTTCGCGGACGACCTGGTCCGGATGGAATAAGCCCATGCTGACATAGAAGAGACCGGCCTGATTCTCCGGTGCGACGGTTAGGAGCTGGCAAATGCCGGCGTAGTCCTTGACGGAGTGGGAGAGGGCGAGGTAGATGGAGGCGGCTTCGGAGTGGGAAAGTTTTAAGGCGCGGAGACGGTCGTGGTGGTGGTGGATGTCTGGACGTTGGATTGGACGCGCGGGGAAGTACATTGCTGCGATATCTTGGATATAGGAGTAGTAGGAGCGGGTGTTGCGCCAGCCTTCGATTCGGGAGACGGATGCTGAGAGCTCGCGTTGTTTGGCTGTTTCGTCTGTCCATACGTATCCGTGCCCGCGCAGAGTTGTTGGGTCCGAGGCGTCAGTTTGGTGGCCTGTTGGGCTGTCTGGGGAGAGTTCTTCGCCTGGGCCGATGATATAGAGGTTTGAGGCGCCGTATACTGCTTCTTCGAAGGCTGCGGCGACGCGGACGAATTTCGTTATGTAGGCTCGCCATTTTGCGCGGACGGCATTCTCGCCGTGGCGTTGGCTGATGCTGCGGAGGATGTCTTCTATGAATAGTGTGTCGCCTGTTGGGTCGTGGGTCGTGTTGGATGCACTGTTGGGTAAGAGGGAATTTTGCTGTTGGAAGAATAGAAGCCCTTCTGTTACCGGTGCAGTTTCAACGTGACTTGAGATCTTGATGCGACCTGTCGGGAGGTCGCACATAACGTCCCACCATTCAGGATGGTTGGCAAATGTAGGGTTTGTGACTCCTGCAATAAACCCAGGTACCTTGAGAAGATCATCGATCTTGGACAGATCAGTATAAGGGAATGCGTGTCGAGTGAATCCACGCAGAATGCCACCAGATGCAAGAGCACAGGCCGCCAGGACCGCCTCTGCAACTTCTCCCGATGGCCGGTTGTGTCCTAGAAATACAACCCGCTTCTGAGTGAGGATAGCGTTGACAAGAACAATAACGGGGTGTGTGAATGGACCGCTGGTTGTCAAATGGGGATGCGCTGGGAAAGCCAGGGGGGATGTGGCATGCGGAATGGCGAACGTCTGAATGAGCTTGATGAGGGAGAAGTCTCCAACGGTCTCCGGCCAAATCACTGTCGGAATTTTGACCGGTATGGGGATATCATTGTAGACCACCTTCGACTCGTACTCATGTGTATCCCGCGGTAGGGCGTATCGGCTTATTTTCTTCGGTGATGGCGGACATTCCCCATCTTGGAGTTCTTCTTCTTCTCGCTGGCGGATCATCTGCTCGAATTTCTCCAGAAACATATCCTTTGTGTTGCTGGATTGCAAGATATGGCGCTCAAGTATCGACATTTTTGGCATTAATGAAAGGTCCATGGCGTTAACGGCGTCATAGAGGGATGCCAGAGTTTCGGGGAATGGAGATTTGAAGTAGTCTTCCAGCGCTAGGAGGAGTAAAGGCTGTAGAATAGTCAGAATTGCCTGGGTGCTAGGCCTAGGAGTAGCATAGTAGCTTACTTTGTAAATGTGGAGGAATGAATGTCGCGTACAGATTGCCATTGCCTTGACTACTGCGCCTCTGTTCGCTGTTAGCACTCGTACATTCAGACAATTCAGACAAGACAATACGACCTACCTTCGGACAGTGTTATCCTGTTTCGTGTTGACAAGATTCAGCACATACATCAAGGGTGGCCCTTCACCACCCTCGTCGTCGCTACTGTCGGGATCATCGGAGGTCTCGTCGAAGTTCTCGTCCTGGATATCGGCTCCCTCCTGGTTTCCATGGTATTGTGATTTCCGCTTTCTTTTCTTCTTTCCGCCCACTGAATCCGTTTCTTCGTCGCCGCTGGTGTCTTTGTGTAAGAAGAAGATGGTCCAGTCCTGACTCCGCACATGCGTCTGATCCGGCAGCATCAGCTCTGCAAGCATGCTCTCGTCCCCACTGATTGCAGCGGGATACTGGTGCTCCATGATCGGGCCCCGATCAATATGGAAGGACGCAACCAGGATGTATTCCACATGGCGCTCCGGCGAATCGAGTGGGTACTGCGCTTTGCAGCGGCGTGGCCTGAAGCTTGAGATCGCATGGTCTGTGGATGTTCTTCGAAAAGAGCCGTGTGAGCTGCTGGGCGAGCGTCCGATAAAGGAGGCCGCAGGCGAAAGTCGAGGAAGACCACTTGTTTGACGGTTATTCGAGGCGGAGAGGGAGTCGTTCGACGGTCGATACGGTAGTGTTGTTGCCATCTTCTAGGGCAGTTGGGGATAGAGGATTGCTCCGGGCCAAGCTATAAATCGAGTGGCATACCGGGGGCACAAAAAGCACACCGCCAAGGGCCAATGATAATAATAGTTGAATTAATTGTCTCGAATTAACTGTTCAGGGGTTAAGAGGGGTTAAGAAAAAGGACGATTTCTCCACAGTGGAGAGACGATAAGGCGATAAGATCCATATAACAATTCCAGGGTTGAACATGGACGATCTATCAGAATGCAATTTCCCTTCTTTTCTACAGTACATTGCAGATCTTTCTATTTATACCTATGAATTGTCACATAATTGACACATCCGATTGTTACAGTTCTAGAACATCTACCAAAAAGCAATATTTGCCATTTATTTGTGTCTTACCCGATATAGCATAGAGAGATGCAACATTGGTCGTAGAATACTTGACTGCTCTATAGGTATAACATATCTGAAGACAAAGGTTGAATATATGATTTAGCGTGCACCAGTATTGTCCTTCATAATTGGATCCTTGGAAGCCAATCGAAGGTTAATGTGACAAGTATGCTTTCTTATAGATCTATGTATGAACACTGCATACGAATTTATGCAACACCTAGTCAGCCAGACTATTTTACTTGGATGCCATAAACAAACCTTATAAATCTATGTACAGAGTAGCAAGGTCAAATTATATATATTAAAACTAAGCAAGGACCACACAATAACTAACTAGTTATGTAGTTATACAACTGAGGATAAATTGGTGTATGCTTATATATAGCATAGGGCGGTGGGAAAGACGGTGGCAAAATTATGTTGTTGTGCCGGGTTTGTTTACATCGATAAGCAAGCCTTCGTCATAGGCTGTCTGCAATTCATAATTCAGCTCACACGCGATTTTCACTATGGTAAGTGAGGATTTTAAAGATGATATACCTATTTAAGACTAATCGACAATGACCTAGGCCAACAATCCCACATTCAAACCGTCGCCCTTATCCTTTGGGTCGCCGAGGGCATCCCCGTTCCGGCGCCCGTCCACTCCAAACTCCCCGCCCTCAGCTAGTCGCACAGGAGGCACCCCGGGGAGCTCTCCCAGTCGGGCATATACACCTATGGTATCGCCCAGCAAGCTCAATCAATCATATACAGTGGAGGATGGTGAATCGCGTTCTCCGAAGAGCGAGCGGCCCATTCCCCAGCCGAACTTTGGCAGAGAGCTCTCTCCTTCTCCAACGAAAGGAGCGCGGTCGCCAGGAAGCTTATCCCCGATTATTGGGACAAGGACGAGTGGATTTACCGCCCCAGCTGGCGATGCGGCTGGAAAGCTATCGGCGCAACAAGTGAGGGAGATTAGAGAAGCTTTTCAGGTTCTCGATCGGGATAACGACGGGCTCGTAGACGAAGATGATCTGATTGATGTGCTGACAACTTTGGGTAGGAAGAAACCCCGTTTATTTTCCTTTGAAATTGGCATGAGGAACTAATCCAAGTGTTTGAACAGGCCAAGACTCGTCCTCCTCTACGCTCTCCCGCTTTTTCCCACCGGGATCAGGCCAGACTATGAACTTCCCAACCTTCTTGAATACACTTTCTGGACTGATGGCATCGATGTCACCTTCGCAGGAGCTTCTCAATGCTCTTGCCGCGTTTGATGACGATGACAACGGGCAAATCGATGCCGCCGAATTACGTGATGCTCTACTACGCACCTCTCCAGAAGACGGAGAGGAACCCTTGACCGAAAGACAGATCGATGAAGTCTTCAGTGGGTTTATAGGGCGCCCAGCATTTATTGGCCGAGGAGCGAAGTCAGGCGGGATGGGTAAGAGGGGCGAGGTTTTCCAGTATCATGACTTCGTGCGCAGCGTCATGGGTGGGGAGAATGGAAATAATGTAAAGCGCGAAGGAGATCCAGCACATGTATGAACTACTATCACGAATATGGGTTTCAATTGAGTTGGCGTTGGGGGGTTGCGTCTTATAACATTTTGGCAGTTGACAGATTCCAAGTCTGTAGAAGCAAAGGTCAGACTATACAAAGCTTGTCGTGAATGATAATGTACCATTAGTTATTCAATTGCCAATGGAAATTTTTGGTAAAAACAGTGCACTACGTAAATAGTAAAAGTGGAAGTGGAACTATACGTCGGAGCCAACGCCTTCCGCATTTCATCGGCAGAAAAGCTCCAGCCACCGCGATCTGATACACATCCACCCGTCAACTGCACTCATCTTACCCCGTTTCCTAAAGATGTCTGATCGAGGCCCTCCAATGCAGACTTGATTGCAAAAAAAGATGGCCAGACCTCAGCCCTCCTGGGCTCTCGGTGTCCCGGGCCCCGACACACCCGCATCGCCGCGAACCATGCGAACTCTCCGAAAGATCCAATCCCACCAGGTGCTATCAACCTCTAGCGCGCTCATTGCCCAGACCCAGGCCTCTCGCCAAGCTGGCTCCAATGAAGCTGACCCCGGATCAGCAGCAACTCCTGGTGCTGCAACCCGAGCGCGTGCACATCGCCGAGCTCGATCAAATAGCGACGCGGCTTCTCGTGAAGCTGCTGCTGCACCACCCGCGACTCAGAGACGACCCGCGCGGAAAACAGGGTCAGGAATTGGGGTAAAGCGATCGCTTTTGGAGAACTTCTTGCGCGATGGCCCGCAGAGTTCAAATCCCAATGAGGGACTTCGAGAGCTCAAATACCTCGTCCTATCCAGCCGAGTAGATGCTGACGGAGATGGCATGGTGAGGGGTACCCAGTCTGTTTTGCAAGATTAATGTCTAACACTTCGAAATGATAGTCGCCATACCGAATCTATCTCTGGTTGGTCCTCCTCGACATTCCTCCTATGCCCACCGATGACTACCTTGCACTTATCCACCGCGGCCGTTCTCCCGCTTACGCCAAAATTCGCAATGATACCTTCCGCACACTAGCCACGGATCCTCTCTTCAAACGCCGAGTCACAGAAGCAAGCTTGATTCGACTCCTCAACGCTGTGGCATGGAAACTGCACGATTCCAGACCGAAACCCCGGTCTCGACCGACGTCATCTCGGCGCCGTGAGATGGAGCTTCTAGTGAACGCACCACCAAGTATTGCAGAGGAATCCCCCTTTGGTGGGGAGCTGGAGAAGGTCACGAACACCACTACAAGTGATTCGGCCATGTACGTCCAAGGCATGAATGTCTTGTGTGCGCCGTTCCTCTATGCTGCCCGTAGCGAGGTGGAAGCATTCGCTCTGTTCCATTACTTTGTCACACGCGAATGTCCAGGATATATCCGTGGTGCTATGGACGGAGTCCACAAGGGTCTTCGTTTAGTCGACCGATGTCTTGAGATCGTGGAGCCTAAGCTTGCAGCATATCTGTTCTCCAAGGGTATGCACGCCGAGCTGTACGCATTCCCATCGGTATTGACCCTCTGCGCTTGCACGCCTCCATTGCCAGAGGTATTGCATCTGTGGGATTTCTTATTTGCATATGGGCCACACCTGAACATTCTATGCATTGTCGCCCAGCTAATCCGTATGCGAGATTTAATTTTTGAGAGTCCGAGGTAAGTTCCAAAGCATCCTTTGGATATTTATCCAACAAAAGCTAACTTGACTATAGCCCAAATAAAATTCTCCGCTCATTCCCTCCCCTCGATGCAAAGGAGATCATTGCTTTGACCGTTCTCCTCGTCCGTAAGATCCCTGAGGACCTTTATGCAGAGATGATTAGCCATGCAAAATAGACATGGTTTGAGCTCACTGAGAAGCTCTGACTAAAAGAGAGATAAATGTCATAGTACCTGGGTTTCATGGCGTTTTTGATATGATTGGTCGCAACGATTGGGTACGGTGACTGGATGGGATATGAGACTTACACTGACGAACACCTAAGATAACACGCTTGTTTGAATGAATTGATGATTGTACACAAATATTGGCTATTCTTTTTGAGAATGCACTTGAGTTGAGATATGATTCCCCCTTTTAGACTTCCGATTCTTTGCTCTTATGGAACATGCAGCTTCCCTTCTCGTTTGTTAAAGGGAGAAGCCCTACTTTTCCTCTGTTCTTCTGAGACACAAGAGTTGTTTGTTTGCCTCATAGGGCAAATCTTCACGCGGAACAAAGCATCAGTTTGTACATTATTTCCAAAGTTATTTGTCGTTTCCTAATGATCAAGATAAAGCAAATAAGACATCTTCTTCATCCATGCATCCTGCATGACTTAGACTCCTTTTATCGTCTGCATTATAAGTATGGCCCTGTGCTTGACCACTAATTCTCCAATCCATCATTGCTCATTCGGAAAAATATGTCGTCGGCTCTAGCAACAATCGTCGTCCTCGCCATATCACTCCTTCTAGTTGTGATATTGAGCAAGAGACAGAAGACCAAATACACATCAAATGACCCAGCGTTATGTCGCCAAATAATTGCCGGCATATCGAAACACGAAGATCAACCGAATATCCTCTCGCCACACCAGGCGAAAGCAATAGCCAATAGACATCTTCCCATTGCCTTCGGAATCGACAATGCCTTCACCCGAACAGACAGCATCCATGCCAGCATGTGGGTCAAGAAAGTCAAACCTTTGATCAATCTATCAGCGAAGCAGTGGCACGGCGTATCCGAGTTCGCCAGAGTCACGACCAGCCACTGGATCGAGCATGGTGTTCCCGGACTGGATCACAGCGGCGGCAGCAGTTGCCATGAAGGAAAGCAGAAGCTCAACAGCAATAAGATCAGAGTCGACCGCAACCGAATCAACATTGCAAGTTTAGCACAGATACTTTCATTGAAAGTTGGGCTGTGCCTTTTTTTCAAGCAAAAGCCTCAAGACCAGGCATGCGATGAGAATCTACTGAGCTTAGCACAGTCTATAAATCGAATCTGGTTATCCTCCAAACTAAAATCCGCTGAGAACGATATTCCCAGATTCGAAGACGATGTATTGCTTCAGACTTCTCTGATCAATATCTTCGGGAAACATGATCTCCCGGAGGATAACCCACTAAACCTCATCCTCCCTTCCTTCGAGACGATGTGGCGTATTGTCCTGCGAGCCTTCCTGGAGATCCGGTTCGCGACTGGGAAAGAAGTACCTGCATGGCGAGATACAATGATTGCTTTCGCCGAGAACCCTACCAAATCCCAATTCGATGCAGGCCCCGCATCCCCGTCCAGCAATGAGCCCAGAATAGGTGATACGCAATGTGTTCAGAGTTCACCCAGTGCCAAACAAGTAGTCCTCGAATCACTCCGACTATACGTGCCTACGAGACACATACATCGAGCGTACCAGTGGGACCAGAGTATGGGGGCATCTCATGAGATAAAATCTGCTGATATCGAGGGCTGCCATCTAAGGTCTGATATCTGGGGCTCTGATGCAGAGAGATTCAACCCAAATCGTTGGTCTACTCTTACGCCGGCGCAGGGAGATGCGTTTATGCCTTTTGGGTATCCGCCCTTTGAGTGTCCTGCCAAGCCGACTTTTGGACCGAGGATGATTGGGGTTTTGGTTGGTTCTTTGTTGGCGGCTTTAGAGGACAAGGAGCAAGCAAAGACTTGGATTTTGGATTGTGAGGATGCGAGTGTGGTGGAACGGCTTACGTCTGGGAAGAAGTTGTGTTCGCATAGGAATGCCTACACGGATTTGTATCTAGTGCGGTCTATGGAGTAGAGAAGAATGAACGGAGATATCTAGGAAATTTATTTGGAATACAAGTATATTTTTGGGTGTAAGTAAAGCAAAGGGGGGTCTGAGAGGTTGAATACTCATAGAGCTGTTTATGCAGTCCAAGAATAGACATTATAATGAAGAGATAACCCTTTGCTCGAGGATTCATAGCTAAAAGAATCTAAACGCCTAGGAAGTAGAATAAGTTACAACGAACACGACCAAGAAAAGCCACCATCAAAAACCAATAAAAAAGCAAAGCATAAGTAGAACGTACGTATGTTTGAATATCGACCATCACCCACCTCAATAATACATGAACATTCTATCACGTCGGCGCAGACGTCGACAAAACCTCCCCCGACCTATTCAACCCAGACCCATCTATCACCAACGGCTTACAATAATCAACAGCATTGGCCTCAGCAGTCATCTCATCCGCCCATGACTGACATGTATCTCCACTACCTGGCACCGATCCCGCGGTGTCTAAGCCAGCACAACCCCCATCAAAGCTAACAGCCCTTGCAAGATGCGAGCCACGATAAACCTTAACTCTAATCCGCGACCCCATGAAACTCAAATTATTGAACATGGTCACAGCGCACTGGGCTTCGTCTGCTGTTTGCATTTTGATCAACCCGCGGAGCTGGCCATTGCCATCGACCGAGTCCGTGGTGACTATGCTGCATTTCTGGACAGTGCCGGCTGTCTGCAGCAGGGTTTTTAGATCGGCGCATGTAGTAGTCGCGTTCAAGTTCTCGATTGTGATGGCTCGTCGGTCTGGGTAGAAAGATGGAGAGTTGGGGTCTGTGCCTTTGGCGTGAGGGTGGTAGTAGTGTTGGTAGTTTTGTGGTGGGGACATCTGGTAGCCTGGCATCATGTTCCAATGCGGCTCGTATATTGCGCCGTTCATTACTGGGGATGGGGGGTAGCATTGCATTGGTGGTGCGTGTGGATCTGGCATCATAGGCATGAATCCTTGGTGTGTCATTGGTATGGGTACCATCATGGCGCCGTACTCTGGGTATAGATATGGTGGAGTGGGAGGATTGGAAGATCTGAGCGAGGGAGATTAGCTGTGTTTGATATTTCATACTTGGGAATGTGGCAAACTGACTCTGGCGAGATGGGTGACGGGGGCATTGCCATATTTCCATGTACTAATGGAGGCGTGGAGTGGCCAGAGATGTAGCCTGTTGGCATCATTGCTGGACTTCTGGTAGGTCCGGCAATGGGCTTGGTTGGTGTACTGGTCCGCGAGAGTGTGACGACCAGACTCTGGCCGTCCCATCCGCTGGTGGAAAGTCGATCTATGGCGATGTTAGGACGGAGCATTGGCGATTGTTGAATATAAATACATACGGTACGTTCGCCAGGCCTCATCTTCATTCTTGACGATGATTTGGCCGAGTCCGGTGGGGAATCCATGGCTATCATCGTATACTACTGCTTGGCGAATATGCAGTGCGGTTTGGCGCACGAGATCTTTGAGTTCCTGCCAGCGGCAATGAGGTGGAATCTGGAATTATTGTTAGTCCACGAATTCATTTAACATACTCCATATCAAACTCACGCCTTGAAGGAATACAACAAACTCATCATCCGACCTGCGCGATCTGGGACGACCTTTATCACGACCGGGGAGAGGCATAGCTTCAGATACCTCAAAACGATACAACCCGGTATTTTAGTTCCGAAAGCGCACTAGCTCAGACGTATGGATTTAAATGGAGGATAGATATTGATGCTTGCAAGTATCCCGGTGCGTCGACGTTGCGAAATAGTCGGGGCTCGACTTGTCGGACCAGGTGTTCGGTTGAATCCAGAACTTGGACAATTGTACTATCTGTCGGAGGCCTATGTTAGCTCAGGGTATATAAATATGGTGATACCTTTGCATTCCCACTCTTCTTAGGCCGGGACGACTACAACGACATCACCGAGCATCAAAGTGCAATCAAGGTGTAATTCCTGGGAAACGAAATCGCACAAGCATACCTTTGCTTTTCCCTGCCGGATAAATGCAAGTCAACGAATTGGTCTGACCGACAAACTGCAGAGAAAAGAGATAAACCCCTCCACTAGCTGGACGAAGGTCGAGCGGATTATAAAGCGTTGGAAGCAAAAAAAAAAAAAAGAGGATGTGTCGAGGTTTCACAAGAATAGTTATGATGATATATGATATAGCCAATTAATTTCTTAGGGCTAGTAATAATCTACGATAGTCTTGTTCATGGCTTGTAAGTAGAAATCACGGGGACCCAGAATACTGCACAATCTGAACGAATGGCGACGGCAGACGATGAGCAGTAGCCAGTCATATCAGAGAATAAGCAGTTCCCTTTCTCCTTCAGGCTGAGATATGTCATTTTTATCATGAGCTCAGCTCTGCCAAATATTAGAATGCAATAGAGTGGTTTTGCCGTCCCACCTCTCCCGGGTATAGTTCCACTTAAGGACATTGTATCGTTCTAATCTGTAATATGTCCTCTTTCCCCCCCTCTTCGCTATTAATATTTAAAGGATATTATCCATCAAGTACCGGGTATGCCCGTACGCAGAGGCAAATCACTTGGGAAAGCCGGGCTTACCTGACTTAATAGTATGTGTTACACCGCTATATCCGGAGAGGACATGCAGAGGACATGCAGAGTGGGCCTGTATTCATCACATTGGTTTCTGTGTCTATTGTCAGATCGGAACCCTTGAAAAAAAAAAGCAAAAAAAGTAAAAGAATGAACAGAAATGGAAGAAAAGAAAGAAAAAAAAAGATTTTAAGAAAACGATCTACGATCAGAGCGGGTCGGATCATGAGCAGTCATATCTTGCAGTTATTGATATTCTTTTATTATTTTGGATGAATTACATCGACTATTGATTTCTATGCGTATTTTGCTTCTCAAGTACCTGCAGATACATTTGAAGAAATAGGAAGATAGGACTATCGAAGCAAATAAGAGTAACCTTGGAAGTTGGAACTCCAGCTCAAATCCATCTAAATTCTTATGTGCACAGGCATGTATCGATAGTCACACTGCAGGTCCCAGCAAGTCAGAGTCAGGTATGTGGAATACTTTGTAGTTAACATCCTACCTCTACCGCACAGGTCTACACGGAGTACTCCGTGCCCTTGAAATATGCAAAAACCAAGTGTCTTACAGATCTTCAAAAATAGATCTTTATCTGTGTTCCTTTCCTTTAATCAGGGCTAGTTTAAGGGGGAACCAATAACTACAAGAAACATGCCACAGGGCATGTGCAACTGTTGGAAGTATATCAAGAGACAAATGACCACGCAGGGAGCTACTCACATTCCAAGCATGTGGGATTTACAGGTGAGACGAGGCTGTATGACGATACGCGACCAAAGCACTGGGCTCCAGGGGAGATCACAGGGCCAATCTGCATATCTACCTCTTTTACTAGCGAATTGGAGCGGAAAGTCTGTTTTGGATGTTCGGTTCTCATGTCAATCATAAAAGTATCCTTCTCATCCACGGGGATTTGAATTCCCCGGGTGCCAAATGCGGATGGTTAGGTTTATTCATGTGACAGATGATACGCAGGTGTACTAAATATATAACTAGTAACTCTAGATGTAGGTAAAGGATCATGTTTATATGTTATATTTCAAACGATGAAATGAAATATTCTAATTCAATGTATGAAAATGTGATATTAGACAGTGTGGCTTTGAAAGAGATAATGAGAGGAACCCAGTGGGCGATCGCCGAAGAGCAAGAGAAACCAAGACGCGAGACCAGCTCCAAGTAGTGCAATAACAATGATGCAAAATGCATAAAAAGGGAAAATGTAAACAGCACTGCCGCTTAAGAAAGTTGTTGAACTTGCAAGAGAACCCGGGTCGGCAAATCAAGGCGCAAGAATCCAGCATGCAACAACATATAATGTACTCCGTATGTTGTATATGATCAATGCCGACCGAGTGGAATGAGCCAATTGCGATGACTTCCCAAGCGCACCTCGGTCCGAAGTTCCGTCACTGATCTCCAGACTGCCATCCTAGGTGTCTCGGACACCCAAGAAAATCCAGGTGACCGAAGCCAACTTGTATAATCCTCCATAAACATCGGTATTCTTAAATCCGATCAATGAAAAGCAGGCCGTGCCAGCACAGCCTACAGAATCTCACAGGAACTCTCGAACCGGGGTCCAAGGCGAAGTTGGAAACGAAGGAAAGTATCGAAGAGACGAGATAGAATGGTATCCCATTTGAAAAGGAAGTCGCATCTATCCTTGCGATAGGGGGGGGGGGGATGATTTTTTGTTGGTTTGAAAGATGGTTTTTGTGATGTTGATCCGGTCAACCACTCGCTAGACTCCCCAGATCCTCCGGTTTATTGTGGTTTTGTTTTGGTTTATTGTTTATCGTGATTCGTATATTGTTTTCGATTCACCCTCCGAAGCCGACTTTGGTTGCGCAACGGCTGCAGTAATAGGAATTCATACCGAATTGAACGACGCTGCGGCCTGATTGGCCTAGGCTGAGAGATTGTTGGCAGCGGGAACATCGGACGATGTCGAGAGTTTGTGGAGAAGTAGCCTCAGATGGACGAGCAACGCCGCCAGTCTGAGGTTGAGGAGTGATTTGTACTGGAGAGCTCATTTTTGGATTCCGAGAGTTTGAAGGGAGGAAGGGGGGGGGAATCGCATGTTTTTGAGTTGAACCCGGTTAGGCGGTTGAGCCCCGTGATTTCTCGGTTTACCCCAGTTTTTTTTCCAAGTGATGATGATTTGACTCGATAATCGGGAAAAAAGGGATACAGAATATGAAACAGGGAAGATATTCAAATGGCTTTTTTTAAATTGTTTTTTCCCCTATCCCATTCTATCTTATTCCTCCCTATCCTACGGAGTAATCCGTATCTTCCCCCCCTTCTCTTGCCGATCATCTATGCGGGATACATATGAGCTTACATATGGGCTGCTTCCAAGGTTTTATGCGCTCATTCCAATAACGTTGCTACCTAAACCCATCGGATATCGCCATGACCTTGGCACTTTTTTTTTCTTTATCTAAAGGGAATGTCGACATTTTCAAGTACATCCTGGATCATCGACCCGCAACATGAGGATATAGGAGGCAATATACGGAGTATTGAACGCCAAATTAATTATCTCCGCTAGATACTTGATCTAAAACAAAACTAAGTCAGAAAGGGGAAAACTATTTTGAGAGTCACTTATGTACATTTACGTAGGTGGGCGCCTTGGGCTTCGCGCCAACAACCCAATATTGAGATAATAAGTATTTTCCATTTATCTTTAAATGCTGATATTTTGATATTTTGAAATTTACATACAACATATTTATGTTTGAGGTTCGATTATGCAAATTAATGACGAAGATCCCGTCATTTTCTTATCTCCCGGGCTGAATGTTGGATACTTAACTTTGTACATTCCAAGGCCAGAATGATTCGCATGATTCGCATCATTCGCATCATTCGCATCATCCAAGTTTAGGCTATGAAGCCAGAAAGTTAAGGTGTGGCAAACCTGCCGTTGGGAAGGCGGATACCTAGGTATCCGGACTCATTGGATCCTTGGAAATTCATCCCACTTTGGCGAAATCCATCCCACGTAGACCCATGGACATTAGATTCGCCAGCGACGTCATATTCCCTCTCCTCATTCTCTTTCTTCTTCCTAACTTGCTACGTTGTAATCTAGTCCATCCCCAAAGCCTAGGCCAAACCCCCAAAAAGCGTTTAGATCTCGGCCCTTGCCCCGCCAAAAAAAAGAATATCTCCTGCCCCCTGCCCCTCATTCTTGTCCCACCCACATATCACCATGGCCACCGGACACCCCAACCTGCACAGCTTTGCCAGCTCCGATGAGCTAGCCGCCCAATTGCGACGCTACGTCCTCCGCAGCCAGACCTCCGCTCTTGCCCGACACGGCACCTTCCGTCTCGCCGTCTCCGGCGGCTCCCTGCCTACTGTTCTGGCTAAAGCCCTTCTCGCCACTAGCAATGGCTCCCCGGAAGATACCCCCCAATTCTCCAAATGGCACATCTTCTTCGCCGACGAGCGCGCCGTACCGCTCGACCACGAGGATAGCAACTACCGTCTGCTGAACGACGAGCTCGTCTCCAAGATCCCCGCCGAGCTCGGCGCACCAGTCATCCACCCCATCGACAAGAACCACATTGAGGATGACGATCCCCAGGAACTCGCTGATCTCTACCAAGAGGATCTGATGCGCGAGTTTGCCGCCAAGGACAGTGTCAAATTGCCCGCGTTTGATCTTATCCTCCTCGGCTGCGGACCCGATGGCCACACCTGCTCGCTCTTCCCTGGCCATGCTTTGCTCCGCGAGAAGGATGCTTGGGTTGCTGCTGAGACCAACTCCCCCAAGCCTCCCCCTAAGCGCATCACCCTTACCCTGCCTGTTGTTACCCACGCTTTCAACATTGCCTTTGTCGCGACCGGCGCCGGCAAGAAGGAAATCCTTAAGCAGATCTTTGATCTTGAGGAGGGCTCCAGTCTTCCTTCGGCTCTGGTTAACCAGGGTGCTGGTGATAAGGTGACCTGGTTCACCGATCACCCCGCAGTGGATGGTGTTTCATTCCCTCGTCGTGGGAGTCTTTGAGATGTGAGGTTTGCTATGATGGGATTTGAGATGTATGGATGTGGGGATGGCTTCCTTTCCTGGTTTGCAACTGCCTTGTGTGGTATTGAATGCACTGGCTGTGTTGAAAAGTGATGCTCTGCTTTGGTCTGTTGTTAGGACAGGTAGACCAAACCTAGTATAGAATTCATATTTGTTCCATCATTTTTGTCCATTTGCACAAAGCAGGCAAGCTCTGTTGAACATATATTTGAACCTTGGAAAATCCTATTGTTTGTCACTGAACATTGTTCCTCTTGGTGTTCTTTTAGATCTGTCTAGTTGGAATAGTACAAACAATCGCCTCAAACAAGTCTAGAGACCACACACATGAGCAACCGACAACTCTGTGGGACATTGATAGCGTTGCAGGGAAAGGGAGATGTCGAAGCCGGCAGCCGCACTTGTGCTATCCAATCCACCTACACTCCCCCTCTCTCTCCCCGGGAGCAGATATAAGGCTATACATCAAGGACAAGGAATTCAAAGGGAATAAAGAAGCATCGGCTCTAACTTTTGATATATATAATGCCAAACAGCATTACAATATAAAAAGATTATTTGGAACGTCAATTCAAATCACATCATATCATATCAAGCGCATCAAAATGTTTCCTTTACAACTTCGCTGCAGGTTCCAATAAATGCTTCATCTCAGAGTTCGGGTACTCAACGTTCTCGGACGAGTCAGGTCGCTGTCGATCCCACGCCCACTTCTCGATCAATTCAGGCGCCAATTCTCCCTCAAGCATCTGCGTGATGTACTTTCCAAGTACAGGGAAAAACTTGTACCCATGGAACGAACCACAAGTGGCGATGTATAGTCCTCTGGAAGCAGAGTGAGGCGAAATTATAAAGTCGGAGGTAGTAGTGAAAGCGTCCCTTTTCGAGTGTTAAAAAAGAAATCAATTGCGTTGTCAGGGGAAGCACTAACCAGCAAATACGGTGTTTCGTCATCTCCCATGTTGCACTTTCGGGCCCATACCACAGATTCCTGGCCTCTACAATATCCTGCTTGAGAGGTCCTGGAACCTTCCACTGGTTGTAGTCATGTGTGGGTGGAGGAGAAGAGATGTAATGTCCAGGGAGTACTTCTCGAGTGTTTGTGAAAATCTTAGATCCCCACCACTTGAGCTCGCGGTCTTTAGTTGGGGGAAGCGTGCCAATGAAGGGTTTCCCTGGGTAATTATTAGTGGCAATTCATGTAAATGCAAATATACCCGGGAAAGCGTACCTTCATCAGGTGTGTAACCCTGGAAGCCAACAGGCATGTCTTTGAACTTCTCGTATTGCTTCTCATTGAGTTGTGCCATTCCGGTCGTAATACCAGCCGCGAGAATTCGCTCTCCGGCTCGTAGCCCAGGATTACCGCTTTTCGCAGCACTCCACTCTAGCAATGTCGGTGTGAAAGCACCGGCGGCGACGACAACATGCGTGGCGGACAATATCTCTCCAGATCGTGTCTTGACACCGGTGCAAGAGCCACGACCATCGAATTCAAGGCTAGTAACAGATGCAGTGACGTACGAGACGCCCAATTCCAGGCATCGTTTTGTCACTGCTCGAAGAGCGTCTCCGGCAGCAGCCCAGCCACTAGCCCTGTTCACGAGAACTTCCTTAACACCGGTGTAGTCGGCATTATCAAAGATTCCTCCATAAAGCTTTCTGGCTTCAGCAACGGGGAGAGCAATGATATCATCATTTCGACCAAGTTCCTTGTGGTTTGTGATGACATTTTGTGCGTAGTCACTGCGACACGTCCAGTAAACGCCAGTCTGGTGAAAGTGTGGCTGCCAAAGAGGGTCGTTTTTAAAAATCTCTTGGGCTTCAAGAGCAAGTCTACAGTAGACCTTGTCATCGTAATCGGCGCGGACAACCTTGTTCCAATCCCATGATGCTGCCACGCGCGACTCGGCATCATATGCATCTCGATCGACCAGAGTTATCGATGCATTGGGATACTTCTGGATGAGGTGGTAGGCAGTTGATACACCAAAGACACCCGCGCCAATGATAAGGTATGAGGGGTTGTTTGAGGTCATTTTGAAATTGTAACTTGTTTTTATTATCTCTCTAATAATCCCAAGGCTACCCTAGGTATTTATCTATGGATTGAGAGTCATTGTGATTCCAATGGACGGTCCGTATGTGTCGGGCGGGGGTTCCGATTGAGCCGATCACATGGAGTTCTAATGCCCTGGATTCAGACTCGACTGTTAATTTGGACCAAAGGAAAGAAATGCGGTCAAATAGCCGGGTATGCCAAGTAATTATTAAGATAAGGTCGACCAACAAGAGGGGGTGTAGGTCTTTCGATATCGGTTCACGGTCCGTTCACGGTCCGTATCTCGGAGGTCCGGTTTCGGGTCTACCATGTACTTTCTGTGTGAGCCTACGGAGTACATTGTACAGAATCGTATAACTATGTAGACAGTGAGCGGATAGATGATCTTCGTAGGCTAATTCTCCTAATTAGTTAGTATACTACATATTGCTGCATATTGCCTTATCTAGATAGCAATAGAGCACAAACTAAAAGCTGGAGACGAATCATTGATGACATATATACCCAATCCTTATCAAACTATTTTAAAGTCTCTATTCTGCCCTATAGATAAATACGGAAGTACGGAGTACCAAGACAGTGAATGTACGGAGTACATATGCCAAGGACTCAGGTTTAGGTGGTATGAGCTGTCGCTTTCCCCCTACATATTTCAGGCTCATCCACGCAGCCCAGCGTCGATCTCCCGTTTCTATCCGACCCATGCAACCCCGGATTTTCCTTACGTACATACCAGCTCAACTTGATGGCCTCCTTGATAGTTTAGGCCACCATGAATGTAAACTGGAGTTTTTAGACGGAGGCAAAAATGAGAAATGTGAATTGGACATAGAGCATTTCAGACTATCTAGACTATAGTGACGCTCATCATTTGACCGCTAGGTACAACAAACGACCTAACGCCGGTCAAATAACCAACGAACATAAAACAACACAACCAATCATAGCCCCCTGGCCCCATACGTGTCCATAAAGAAAGCTCAATTGGTCAATACATAATCAGGCTGAGACCTGTGGACCCCCGGGACCGTTTTGGCTGTCAACGTTGTATTGTCCGCGTTTCTCTGTGTCATCGTGCTGCTCCTAGCTGTTCTTGCATTTCTCCAGGCAACCCTGGTCACTCTATCATAATTGATCGTATTAGCCAGAAAACAATGCAATAAAAGTGAAATTGAAATTGACTTACTCCACCATCAATCTTGCAAAGCGTGAAGCAGTTGTTGGACCGTGAAGAAAGCGCCGCTCCTGTGTCGGCTTCAATGGGTGAGGCAAGTGCCAGACCAATGACAGTTGCAAGTGCTAGAATAGAGAAACGCATTTTGAAGTGGGATATGTAGTTGGGTTTCTGGTGGGAATTGAAGTTTGAGGAATTGATAGAGTACTGGTTGTTTCTTAAGCTACATCGAAGGTAAAGTGCCTGCCTTTTATAGTATCTCTTCAACTACATACCATCTGATATCAGTTGTTCAATTCATCCCCCTTCGCTATTGTGGGGCCCCGCCCCCACGACTCGTGCAGGCTTATGTGCATGATCTCCATCATGTAGGGATAACCCTCACGAATGCTCACTCGTATTCCAAGAATGCCAAGATCGATCTACACGGAGATTCTGCTGTTTGAGAAAGACCTGCAAGTTGGGTGGGCTGATTCTTTTCAGCTTCAAGGTATTACAGTGTCAACTGATCTGATCCTGCAATGTAACCCCAAAAGGCGAACCAGTCAGGCATAGTTTGGCATATTGAGCGTCTAGTCCTAAGGATCTGCAATCTATTGTTCCTATGAGGGGAATAATCAAGATAGCACCGGCTCTATATAAAGCTCAACGCCCACGCGGGTTATGGAAACCCATTCCTCAGCAGTCTTCAACATTATCTCTTCAGACCCCACAAACAATTTCGAACAATCTTTATAAACCAATTCCAAACATGAAGCTGTTTATCGTCTTGTTTGCACTAGCTGCCTACGCAATGGCCGAAGCCGGTCCAAATCTCGAAGCGAGAGCTGGGTGCTCCCAGAAGGGAAAATACTGCAACGGCGGCACATTCCTGTGCTGCCCCGGACAAGGAAGCTGCCGTGGAGGTGTGGTAAGTCGGCCGCTACTCTTCTTCTGGAAACAGATGTGATCAAACATGATAACAAATGGCTAACATGGGATATAGTGCAAATAAGTCGTCACTATCTACTGAGGGAGTGCAGAGGTTGCCTTAGTGTCACGGGATCCAACATATGAGAGTGTTAGGGCTGTTTCTTTGGTCAAATCTGGGTTACTCTAGGCAGTGTGTTGCCGCTTCTGAACGGCCATTATAAAAATATCCATCCACAATCAAAGCAATGAATATTTATTGTACTTTGCTAGCCTAAGTCTTTACTCAATGAAGCCAACTCAATTTGGCAACTTGGTCACCGTACCAGGACTCAACTCATTCCAAATTCGATATTAGTGGAGCTTAGATCCAATTCATAGTAGACTAATAGTCGGCTGGCCTCTGTCCTTGATGACATTATCTAGTTGACTCATAGCAACACCCGCACCAGCCACATGGGGCCATTTCCACTTGAACGACGTACACTATACCAAAGAGAAACGTCAGTTTTGATGTCATTAAATCTTTCCACGTATAATGTTGAAGGGGTATAATGTTTGCATGTACGACATACAACGACGATAAATACAGATCACGTTATTGATCTGATCTATTGTTGGGAGTATGAACGCATATCTTGCGTATCGGCTCGCCGTATGTGAGCGACCCATTTGCCGACATCAGGCAGCTCTGCTCTTAACCCATTCCAGCCCGGTATCAAGTTGGGTTCCATACAGTCAGGTGGTTATGGTAAACATTCATTAGAACAAATAACTTTCTTCTGATAAACGGCGGAGCGAAGTAACTATTCAATAACCCTCTAAATAGTGTTCCGGGCCTACAAGTTGGATATAATGATTCCTGGTAATCCAACTCTTCATGCGTATCGTGATGTACTAGCAGATCTCCGAGGTCAAAGAACCAATGTACCACCGACACCGTGATGCCTTCTAAAAGCAGTTTGCTATAGGTCATTCTATACTCGATGTTCATGCAGCATATTTACTAAGTACATCTTTTTATCAAACAGGATAGTACATATCAAATTCACTGGCACCATGTAAAAGCCAAAGCAAACATCTAGACATTAAGTGAGTCCAAGTCTTCAACCCTCGAATCTAAAAAGAACAAATGTTTTGGCGTTGGACTCAACGCGCGCCATTTGAATTGAGATTCAGTCCATCATCCGAACTTCACTATCACCACCAACGCTCCATCGGCATCACTCACCCTCAATCAATCTTGCTGTTTTAAAAGCTTCATTGAGTAAGTATTATATCCCAGAACCATTTTTCATCATTAACAAAATACAGCAGTATGGCGAATCGCGTTGCGCGAAACGTCCGTCCGAGGACTATGAGACCGGACCGCGAGCCCGCGCGTTCGACCAACCCTAACCGCTTTAACTTCAGTTCAAACGATAGCACCAACGCTATACTGGTAGCCATTGACTTCGTCGACTTAAAGTTCGATACTGGTGCAATTGATTCCGCTGAGAACGTCGATTTTATCGATTTGAACAAGGTCACTCGTGGTCCGATAATCAATCCTGACGACCCATGGGACCCCCCTTTCCATCGTGTTGCTGATAGCATCGACCTCATCGAATTCTCTTCTGACAATGGGGATGCCAGTCCGATGACTGACGTCGACTCCATCGAAATTTCTTCGGACAAAGACAACGAAGCCGCCGATCTGGCAACTGATGTCAACTCCATCGACGTGAACTCGAAGAACGATTCCCCTACCCCGGACAACGACGCAAATGGCTTTGAAACGAGCTCCTCCACGGACTTGATCGATCTGTGGCCTGATGACGGCGGTGCTCATGCTCGCTACAAAAAAGTGATCGGAATGAGGCCAACTATCGATCTCATTAACTTGTGGTCCGATACCAACATCCTTCCAGTCAACATGGACCTCGTTGATTTCACCATGTACAGTGGAATCATGCGCCATGCCTATTCCGACATTGAGCCCAGCATGAGCAGCATGGGAAGCATTGAGACCTTTGATCCAAACGTGGACAATGGACGCATTGGCTTGTACAGACGGAGAATGAACTCCTGGTCCCAACACTCTCATTCAGGATATCGATCCATCAATTCAATTGAGTCCTTCCCAGAGTTTGAACTTGGAAGTGTGACTTCCAGTCCCCTGGATACCGTGTACACCACCAAGTCAAGGTCGGGACCTGAGGGCCAAAGTGTGGCTTCTTTTCCTTTCGTTACCATGTCCAGCCCAGAAGCTGAAGTTGGAAGTGCAACTTCCAGTCCCCTGGATACCGTGTATACAACCAAGTCAAACTCGGGACCTGAGGCTTCTGTTCCCTTGCTTGCCATGTCCACCCCAGAATCCGAAGATGGAAGTGTGACATCTAGTTCCTTGGATACCGTGTATAGCAACACTGGACTTGGAGCTGGAAATGGGGTTTCTGATTCCTCGGCTACCGTGGAGGCTGCGGAGTGGGGTGAGGACTTCAACTCCACGAGTGTGGGTTCTGTGGCCCCCGATACTGTGTAAGTAACATGTCCCGAATGCGTTCTGTGGAAATGAGGTCTGGTCAGGCAGCTACTGACACGGCCGCTATGATGTCCGCTGCTTTGATCTATACTAACACCTTCTGATCTATATTAGGAACTCCTGGTCCTTTGCATTTGCCGAAGGATTGATCGCCAGATTGGAGGCACTGGAACGGGAAACCAGCTGGTAGTTCCCCTTAAGATAGGAATTGATTTCTTCTTCGTACAACATGAATGTTAGCTGTCGTTAGTAGCCTAAAAAATCACATGTGATAGTGAGATGGTGAGATAGTGAGAGTGATCAGAGCGAGATTTGATGGGAATGTGACGGTTGGCTCAACGTTGACAGAGGCTGCCTACGAGGGGCATACTCGTCGACGGGGAAATATGGGGTTTGTTCAGTTTGGATTTTCAAAACGTCCAAACAATATCTACATAGTATGGATATTTTATTTTCCTCAAACAATTTCCCATATGGTACAAAGTAATAATAAACCCGAAATGGTCTGAACTGATGTAACCTCTCTGTGGTATCCATAGTTAACTAACTAGTGGGTTATGTGGTTTTTGAAATGAATCATTTTTCTTTTGTTCAATTTTTTTTTGTATGCATATATACATATTGGATAATCTTTTTAATAATTCAATTAATTTTACATGCATTTGTACTGCCTATGAAGTACTTTAAAGGATCGAAAAAAGAGAGCTAGAAGAACAAAAGTGTGGGTAACCAGGAAGATCAGACACCTACATGGGTAGCTTCCCGACTCTCCGTTAACCACAAAGCGCCCATTTCTTGAATTTCTTGAATTTCTTGAACCTAACCTTGGAATGCATCATGCCCATTCTCATCTGATGACCTTGTACGATCATGCCCATCCCAACACGTTCGGCTTCGCTACGCGACCCCCGTAAACAAGTCAGTCCCCCGTTTGTTTATCCGTCAAGCTCCCCACAGCTATCGCATCCCTCACTTGTGCCACCATTGCCATGCCAACAACGACATATGGCACCATGCTAATTACTACAGACTTCAAATATAGCACGACCCGCCACGAAACCCTCCCCTCCACTACCAACCACGGCCAGCCTGAACAAGGACTCTACCCGAGAAACGAATAACAAGACCCGCTTGCCATCAAATTCCTCGCCGGTCGAGGGTGTGCCTCTGAAAGACAATGGAGTCACTGCCCGAGGAAGGACCCTACTCCCCCAGCGCAGTAATCTTGCTCAAGACAATGGTCGTGCAACGGGACACGGGCGCATTCAGCCACCAAGCAACAAGCCGAAACCACGCGCGGACCCGTCACCAACTAGACAGCGAGAGATATCGCCGGCTAAAAAGCAAACACAGTCGGACTCTACAGCAGTGAAGACCGGGGTGGCACCCAGCCGTCGTCAAAGTATCATGCGACCTGGTGCATTGAAGATGCCTTCGGCGAAGATTACAATCCCTTCGCCAAAGAGCTCAGCGCCATCATTCGCGCCGCCCTCACCCGGCAAACCGCCAGGAAGACGATCCCCAGTCCAACCTTCTACGATTAGAAGGCCCCCTTCGCCCAAGAAAACAGAGATGCTACCCCCACCACGCCCCACACGGTCCCTCTCTTTAAGGCAACCTGTCAGTGCCAGCAAAGGACCGCCTGCGGCAGCCAAAATCCACATGCGGCACAGGAGTCAATTGGTACAGAATACAAAACCAGTTGAGACAACCCCACCAATTGGCCAACGTGCACGAACACTCTCAAACTACCAACGGCCGTCGTCTCCTAAGAAAATTTCCAAACCTCCAACGCCTACCCCTGGAGCCGAACCTCAGCCTGGGAATATTCTGATCTCTTCATCATGGCCGGATATTGCAGCACTACAAACAGAACTTCTTCAGCTCAGTCTTTTCCATTCCAACTCACTGCAAAGCCATACTGAATGGAAGTCTGATTCCGAGACACGTCTGCGCAAAAAGTACGACAGTGTCGCTAGCCAATACCGCTTGGTACTGGCAGATGAAACGCAGCGGCAGTGTCGCCTGAATGCGCAGGCCCTAGATCTTTGGCTTTCCAATTGTCGTGAACATCGCGGTCCACATGATTTCTCTGAACAGATTCAAATTTTATCACAGGTTCTACAAGATGTCTCGGACATGATTGCTGGTAGCCGGGGTGCACAGTACTCTCAGGCTGTGAAGATATTCGAAGACTGGCTTAACCAAGCGGAGCTTATTCGTCATAGCCGTGGACCAGGGTGCGTTGATGTCGGTGCCTTTATTGACCCCCTGGCGCGAAGCTGGAAAGAATCATTACGTGCTTTAAATGTGAGGCTCGAACTCTGTGTACGCCAATTGCAAGTCCTTGATATCCTGGGCTTCGGGGGAGTGGAGCGTCTAGAACAGTCTGCTCTTGCCAGAGTGGCCAAGAATCTGGCTGAATTGATACAACTCATGACACAGGAGATCCGTGCCATGCAAACATTGGAAACAGAAATGGTGCGTTCAGAAAGAGATTTTGTCGGCCTTCTTGCGACACAGCTAGCAGGCTCTAGAAGGGAAACAAGAGCTCCCCGGGTCGGGGCATGGAGAAGCTAGTCTTCAGTTTATATCTCTTTGTTTGAGCGCACGAATACCCATAGCTAGTTTTCAACCACCTGTAACCTGTATAGACATGTGCATATTACGTAGAAATGAAAATAATACGAAGAGCGTGAATGGACATGAGGGTTATGAGTGATAGTACTTCGCCTCAAGTACCTTGCAGCCAGCCATAACTAGTTAACTAGCTTGCGCGGTAGTTAACTAATCTGTGGTAACTTGATGAGTCAGCCAGCGTCATCTCCAGGGCTCCAGGGCTCAACCTCTCCCGGGGTGATCTAGATCTTGCAGTATCGCGAACCCGCTCATTTCCCCCTCATACCTACTTTATTCATGCCTTTCTCACTCTATTGTCACTTTCTACACCATACAGATATCTGATGATCTATCTTAAAAGGGGTGATGTAACCTTGGAAAAGTTATCTCTCAGTTGTCTTCTTGACGTCATCCACGGCAGCTTCCGTTTTGACAGCTAAAGTCACCCGCAAAGAGACGGTATCCACTTGCTCAGTACCTTTCGAGATGATCGCCGATCGTACCTAGCGAAGAATTTCAGTTTTCTCGCCCATCCGATCCAGTGATCATGAAAAACTCGCTCTACGATCGCCTTTGGCGCCGGGAATGCGGGGAACAGGTGCGGTATGCTGGGCTTCGGGGAATTTACGGATCCAAGGAATGGGTCAATGATCTCGACATTGTGAATGAACTCGGTGGGCATACTGGGTGTGTCAATGCCCTCAGGTATGTTTATAGCTTTTACCTAGGCCGAAGCACTTAGTTTCATCGACTGGTCAACACTTCCGCCATTTCTGATGCTTATCATACTAACGGTCTCGCAGTTGGTCGAGGTCAGGGCGTCTTTTGGCGTCAGGCTCTGATGATAGGCACCTCAATATCTACTCCTACCAACCTGACTCCTCCGATGCTCCATTCTCGCTCAATACCACCGTCTTCACCGGCCATAAAGCCAACATCTTCTCCGTCAAGTTTATGCCACACTCGAATGATGGGACTCTGGTTACATGCGCCGGCGACTCGCAGGTTCGCGTCTTTGATATCGAATACTCAACTAGGAGTAGAAATTATGCTGCCACCTCCGCATTTGCAGCCTCCACTCGCAGTCGGCGCTTCAATGAGTTCTTCAGTGGCACGCGGTATCTGAGTGACGGCAATACCAACGCTAGATTGTATCGAAGCCACGTCGATAGCGTGAAGCGCATAGTCACCGAATCTTCCCCGTTCCTCTTCCTCACTTGCTCTGAGGATGGTGACGTCCGCCAGTGGGATCTGCGGCTACCATCTAGTGCATACCCTCCGCCACGGGGTGGCCAGGGCTTCATGGCATACCGACAGGGATTGGAAAATGATGACCCCAATGTTCCACCACCTCTAATCTCCTACAGGCCATACCGTCTGGATCTCAATACCATCTCCTGCTCACCAAGTCAACCGCATTATATTGCCTTGGGTGGTGCGCACCTCCACTGCTTTTTGCATGACAGACGGATGCTTGGCCAGGACACCTCTGCTGCAAGGGGCAGAGCTACATCAAGCGCTGCCAGCCTTAATGATGATGAGGAAATGAGTAAGGCGACGCGATGCGTGCGAAGATTCGCACCGGGCGGCAAGCACCATGGGAAGTATGCTGATGATGGACACATAACTGCTTGTAAAATCAGTGATGCGAACCCCAATGAGATGGTTGTTAGCTGGTCTGGCGATCACATCTACAGTTTTGATTTAATCCGCAGCCCAGATGCCCGAGAGACACAGGCGGGCAATAAATCGACTCTCAAGGGCAAGAACGTACAGCCTCGCCGCAGTTCACGGAGCCGGAAGCGCAAGAAGCCCGCAACACCTTCATCGCAGGAAAGTGGTGGCCGACATCAGTCCCATCGTCGCTCAGCAGAGCCAGATACTTTTAGGGTCCAATATGAGAATGGCGAAGCAGAAAATGTTCCATTCCCCCCATTCTCGGATAATGTCCTAAGCACCGACCCAGAGCGTTTGCTCGAGCAGGCTCGATATTCTGTGCTGAATGATGCCCAACGATTGAGCATGCAGATCGCAAAAGGGTTGGTGAAACTTCGAAAGGCCCTGTTTTCAGAAAGTACAGTTCGGGAAGCCGCAGGGTCTGGCGACGTGGGACCCGAATCGTACTCGAGATGTTTTTCATCCGCCCTAGAAATTGCATCTACATTTCTCCCACAAATGGGCGATGTCATGCGCGAATGGAGCTATCCCATGAACCCATCACAGGAGACTGTCAATTTCCAACAGTCACTTCGTCGCAATCGCCAGTCGTCTTGGAGATTCGTCCAAGCTGCTGGCGCACTTGCTCATGAGTTGGCAGATCAAACACAAGTTCCGGAAGAATCAAGATCAAGCTTCCTGATGATCAAGCCTGCGCCGGGCGAAGATGACCCCATTGACCCAGCAGCTCAGTTTGGCTACGAATTCCTCCGAGCAATTCTTCTCTGGCTGCAGGGCGGCAGGCAGCGTCTTTTGGAGGGATTTCAACGCCGCAATGCCCCTCGACGATTACATAGCCGATTCCCAGTCCCAGATGAATGCGAAGAGGATGCCATTGAAACCATCCTAGTGCCCTACATTATGGAATTGGCGCGTGACACTCCGATCGTGAATGTGGATGCTTCCAGATTTGAGCATAACAGTACGCGAATTCTGTTCCCAACCCAACGAGCTGCCGTGACTGCGTTCGGAAATGCTGTCAGATTGCCCTTGGAAGATCTTGGGGACTCAGCTGCTCGGTTCGACAGGCGCCGTGTCTCTAATCCTACCTCGCAAATCCGCTCTCTTGACCGTGCCTCTGCGAAGAGGTTCTGGATTTTGCGAGTAGGCAGAGGAATCTTGATGGAGACAGGCAGTGAAGTAAATTACAGATTTGTCAACAATGCTTTCGGCGGACTTCACACCATAATGGACGAGTCTGAGAGTGAATCAGATGAAGAGAGAGTCCAGGATGATATTGATCCCGATGTGGAGGAAGAACGAGTCCAACACATTGAACCCATCGGGGCTAGTGGTTCCGTTTCCAGGCAGAATGATCCTCGACCGGAAAGCTCCCAAGGCGATGCAAATTCTTCGGACAATAGCGACATTGATACAGGCGAGGATGGGAGCGATGGCAGCCAGGCAGAGGAGTCAACTGACGATGAAGATCTTGATGGCTGGCCCATGGATTCATCTTCGGATGAAGATAGCGATGTGATTGGTTCCGGTGGTACTATGGCCCAGAGATATGCCATTCGAAAGGCGCGACGTGATATCGAACGGCATGCTCCATGTGTACCTCATATGCGAAGTTATCGCGGCCATTGCAACGTCAAGACCGTCAAAGACGTCAACTATTTTGGACTGGATGATGAATACGTGGTCAGTGGCTGTGATTCTGGTCATATATTCATCTGGGACCGCAAGACGTCCAATCTGGTCAACATCCTAGAAGGTGATAGTGAAGTTGTCAATGTTGTTCAAGGTAATTTTCTTCGCTGGCTCGAAAGACAAAAATTAACATTGTGACTTAGGTCACCCCTACGAACCAATGATCGCCGCTTCAGGAATCGATAACACCATCAAAATATTTTCACCAGACCAGCACGCTCAAGATGATGCTCGTAATGGTGTGAACATCCTCGACCCCGACAATCCATCCAACAAGGTTGGACAAAATATTTCCAGGATCGGTGGCCTCGAGAGCCGGAAGCGAGTCCATGAAAGCTACCGCATCATGAGCCAAAACGATGTTGAGCGTCGTGGTGGCATCAGCGACGCACACATCACTGTAAATTACGTGCCCATTATCTTTGTCTAGACCTCTTTGCTGACTTGTACATAAAGCGGAGTATGCTCGAGCGCCTGGCTGCTAACCTGACGGGTGAAGGCGGCCTTGGGGTTGGAATTGATGATATTGCTGGCGATGGTGAACATCGGACTGTTGTCATCGATGATAATTGCTCGGTATGTCTGGAGTTCTTATTGGTTTGGTGGAAATGATACTAATCATTCAATAGGTGATGTAATGAATTTGAACAGGCAGGATATCTGCATTGCACAGTGTGAAAAAAGATCATCAGTCTCCCATAAACTCATACATTTATTGTTATAGCATCGCATTACAGTCTCTAATGCAAGAAGGCGTTCTTTTGATTCATTCATTTATTAGTTCAAGGTTGCACCTGCCCTTCCTATATATTTACTAGGTACCTACCTTCCCTTCCTTATAAAGTCAAACAAGGCTTAAGACCTACGTTCTCTTATATAAACATTCCACACATCCCCTTTCGGTGCTACTGATGCCAAATCTTCTCTTTTTCCAATATACCTCATGGTAGGAAATCTTCTACCCGCAAAACACGAGAAATTCTCGTGTTCGGTGCAGACTGGGGATGAGGCCCCAGAAGAGCCCCTCGTGACCGCGCAAAATGGCGGTTGTTTTAGAGGTCGCTATTTCGGAGACAGAAGCGAAATTGCACCGAGACATGGGTTCGTGGTTTGATGTCGCGCAAAGAAATGCCAGAATGGCCATCGTCGTCGTGAAAGCAAATCGGACGCGACCAACAATCACTATGGATAAATGGGACTGGAATACAACAAATGTGTCTTCATCGCCAACGCGCGCCTTGCATCATCATCAGCAGCGCGCTGTGGGTGCAGCTCTGCATATTTCTGTCAATCAAAGAGAAACTTACATATCCTCCTCCAGAAATCGCTGCTCCAGAGACAGATCTAGCGTGTTTTCGCTGCCTTGAAACGACCTGGCGAGGAAGGAATTTGAGGAGGAAAAGGAACCGATCTACATCAGAGCCACTTGTTGTACCCAGGCGGCAAAGAAACCTGCTGGGGCGCGGATTCAATGTTACAAGAGGTGGCGTTTGAGTCCCAAAAATCCACCCAAAGTGCGACGAAGGCGCACATACAGCGTGTGGACGAGAAGCCCGTTTACGGGTGCGTTTCCGTACAGCGAATTACTAAGAAATGGAGCACGGTTCGAGCAGGTCGATGAGGCAGCATTTACAAAAGATCTCAAACGTCTGAGAGTGACAATTCTCATATTGATAACAGGCAGAGTTTGGGTCTGCTGCTCACAGGGTCACGGGCACTCGCGCCCATGGCCCCTTGTCCCCCCGTGGTGGCCGTGGAGGCCACAGAGACCGTGATGGTGCCCGCCACGGGGCTGTCCCCCTCCCGCTGGTGGGGATCTACCCCAAGCTGGCCAGGATGCTGGCCATGCCGATCCCCCGGCACCCCCTGTTGAATGTTGGAGAGGCCGCCGGTAATGCCGGTCCCCGGGCGCCCCCAAATGGGGCTGCTCGCGGTGAGCGAGGCCCTGGGCCTCGTGTTGTCGAGGAGGAGGAAGGTATGTCTAGTCAATTCCTTATATCTTCCCTCCAACCCATCTGCCTCTAACGACGACCTTCATAGCTATCGATTAAGTGGATATAACTAAGGATTGATTACTATACAGATAACTTTCACATCAACCTTGAATAATTTTTTATTATTTAATCAGGGATATCTTGAACACTGCTCATGTGTTTCATTCCAACAACACAACATAGTCCCCCAACCTATTCACCTTCAGCTTAACCTGCATCCAACACTTGTCACAATTGACGAGGCAACGATGATCAAGGAGACCGGTTTTCTTTCGGTACTGTGCTATTTGTTTCCAGTCGCCTTTGGCTTCTTCGATGATCCAAAGCAACTAGGACCAACGATCACATCAATCGTAGATGGCGAATCAGAATGCATAAAAGACCGTACTTTTCTTGGTCTGGCTTGGGAGTCTAAGGGATAAGAGGATGACTGAGGCTTCTTCTGCGTGTTCTGTGGAGTCACCGGAGACAAAAAGAAAACTTCACACCAAGCCTCCACGGAAACTCGATCCTACGAAAGAGACTATGACTGGCTTGAAAAATTCGCCCCATTCCGAGCGTTCCTACGACAGGCGATGACCGGAACCTCTAAATGCAAAATTTGACTGCCCGGAGAATACTAAGGGTCCTTGGGGAACTGGAATTCTCGACTTTCTCTCTTCCTTTTTTTCCTTTATCATTGCTATGTTCCTACACTCTGATTTCCTTGATGCCACTCAAAAAAGGTCCAAGTTACAATGAAACCCAAACCCCTGATTGACGAGGATTCCGTGAAGACGATCCCATCGGAGTATGCCAACAGTAAGAATATCTCTTCCATTTCATGAAAGCTGGCTAACTAACATTATTTCTATACAGTAATCTCTCCAGCTAGACGTCATTGACTTCTGATCTGCCATACTCAGCAAAAGAACAAGCTTCACAGAATGATGTGTTGTTCTCGATGAGTCAAAGAATCCGAATCTTGTCCACAAGGCAGAGTATACGACAGCATACGGAGAGCTGAAAGCTCCCTGGATCCCTGCCCATGGTATGGGGAGCAGAATACACAACGAAAGGAATAGTCAGGATATTGCCAACTATATGCCCGGCCAGAAAGTCGCGTATAAAGTTATGAAAACGTACAAAACACATCTCAGAAGAAGGGAATGCCACACAACTTCCAGGAGCACGCAGCAAGATATAACAGGGCCTTTGACGGCAATCAGACCTGCCATAACCCGCTTCTAATGCTATCTGCGAAGCATATGGACTCTTGACTACCCTTCCATGATCTTTCACAGCGATACGTATACCACTGCATTTTTAAATTGCACCAGCGGCATTGCTGGTCAGATCCGGACTCAGAAGTGCACGAAGTCCTTTCAGCTTCGCCTACTATATCGATCGAGGACTATGAAGGATAACCATATCAAGAGCAATGTCAATGTGAGTGTCATTGATGAGCCCAACTTACAAATGATTAGCTAAAATTTCGAGCAGACTTGAGATTTCTCATTGAAAATTGCCTGCGGTGTCGTTTCCTTCACTTTCGTTTCATCACATACCACAACCCGAAATATTGAACTGCAAGAACGATACCGTACAACAAAGGCCGACATGAGAATGGCTGTTAGGGGGTGCTAATCTCCGCCAGCCAATGATAAACACGGTGGTTAGTTGTGGTATTACCAATGGGCCTGTGGAGGGCGAGATATTCGATGGTCCTATATAATGATAATGATACTCAAAATGTCTTGCCACTCAAACATCATTTCTGTAGCTGATATTCGATATACCAGGACCTAGGTGATGATGGCATGGTCTGCCCTGATTACAAGAAGACTTGGTAGAAGCAACTTTGTAAATCTCGAGTGAGAGACGAACAGCTAGGCTGGAAGTCATGAATCTGTCGCAAAAAAGGATTTTGTGTTCAATCATTTGGAGGCTCCGCTATCCGCCATTTTAACTTCTTGGCTTCTATTTGGTCTAAGAGCCGAGAGAATCCTCCTGGCCTATAGCCGGACTAACATAGTAGTCTCATTTCTCCCGAGACTCCACTGCGTTGTCTAATGATATTCTCGCCCTATAAAGCCAATTGCATCATGCAAAGTATAACTAGCTTCTTCTATTACCTTTAGACATAATCAAAGGACTTTTCATCTTTTATCAATGTTGCTAGTCCTGTCGACAGCCTCCGTTGGAGAGAAGTATATATCCACGTGACCGTCCTTATCGTAGAATTTTTTTGCGATAAAAAGAACTTGCCCGCACGAATATCGTCGATCTACAGAGGGGCAGACCACAGACTTCATTTATAAAGTCAAAGATCAATTGATATTGTGTCAATGATATAGACTGAACTTTTGAAGTCTACAACCTGCTATCTCTCTACCAACCCAAACCTCTGAACCCGATATCACAGTTTGATATCGATTCTATACTGCATTTTTGGCTACCAAAAACCAAAGAGTGTATAAAAAGTTCTTCCACTTTGGAACAAGAAGATTAAACACATCACATCATGTCTGCATCACAAGTACTCCAAGCTCGCAACGAGACAACCACCAGGCTGTATGCAGACCCTCACAACCCCCACCTCCACCTTGAACGAGGCCTTCAGCATGAAAAGCTGGGCTTCCCCGATCTCGCCTCTGCAGATGCATACCGCGCGCTAGCACTGCTAGAGTCCGTGGTTGACCCAGATGAGTGCGAGTTCCATGCCAAGCGGAAGATAGACCCTTCCCAGCAGCCCCCCGAGAAAGCAACGAATGAATCAGATGATGAAGACGAAGACGAAGACGACAACACTGTGCCCATCACCCAAGAGGAATATGATGCCATCATCGACGAGGTGTACGTCCTTCTAGTACGCAGTCTCGTCCGCTGCGGTTGCTACCGCGATGCATTCGAGTTCGGCGTGCGCGGGTTAGCCCTACTCGAAAAGAGATCTGCAACGGCCTCAGTAGCTGCCTTGAACGTGCAGATGGATCGCTTGAAGCAAATTTACAAATCTCGCTCTGGTTCTGAAACCGAAAACATTGACCTGAACTCAATCAACCCCAGTGTCCTCCCTGCACAGGGCTTCGCCCGCCGCGTCCTCTATCCCTGGAACGAGCACGAGCCAGACCGCCGTTCATCAGAGACCCTCAGCCTGCTCAATGAACGACTGGCAGTCATTGCGCCGAAGTGTGAGGTCCGCGCAGTGGCCTTGCCAGTGCTGCATGCCTCCGCAGATGACGACTCCTCCAACATGGACGTCTCCGTGCAGCTCGGCCTCTTCGCAAAAGAAGATATCGCCCCAGACGAGATCATCCTCCGTGAGTCTTCACTGCTCACAGCAACAAACCGTCTCCACGACGATCTCTGCGACGCATGCAATGCACCACTCCCAGAACTGTCCGCCGCCGAACCCCCCGTCGCCTGCGAGGGCGGCTGCGTAGACATCATCTTCTGCAGCCAATCATGTCATGATACAGCACAGGAGGTGTACCACGGCGCGATCTGCGGTCTCGAGGATGGTCTCGACTCTATCGGGAAGGATGTCCCCGATCCCAAGGATAAGGCCGATTACCTATACCTTCTTCTGCTTGGCAGAGCGCTCGCGATGTCCGCCACGCAGGATAAGCACGCACTCGAGCTACCCGAAGTGAAATACATCTGGGGTGATTTCCACGATTTTGATATTGAGTCTGTCTCCGCGGAAGCAGAGACAACACCCACCACAGACGATACCGCCACTCTGCCCTTCTCGTTCCAGCTTAATGTCCTGCAGCCGGAGCGTTTCCTTGATGAGATGGGTCTGGATCCATACGCTGTGCTCTACCGCTACGATACATGGGTTCTGAACACGCTCTTTGCTAAGTTCCGTGGTACGGCGTCAGGCCGACTATCTACTTGGGATGGAGGCCCGGAGCTGTGCGCTGTTCATCCGCTGTGGTGTCTTGCGAACCATTCGTGTGATCCTAATGTGACTTGGGAATGGAGTAGCGAGATTAATTTCCGCGCGCGGAGAAATGATGAGACGGCTGTTTGGTCGCGTGGGCTTGAGATGAAGGAGCTTAGGCCTGGGGGTATTGCTAAGGATTCGGAGATCTTGAATCATTATTGTGATATTGGGTTGCCGGTTCAGAAGAGGAGGGAGTGGGCTTCTGGGGCTTTGGGTGGGACTTGTTTGTGTGATAGGTGTGTTTGGGAGGCTGGGGAGGTTGAGTAGGTTTGTATTTATGGGTTTGGTGTATGGATCGCCTTGATAGATCATGATGAGATACCCTTTTTGACTGCATTAAATGAGAATATTGCCAACCAATGGCTCCTAGAATTCAAGCATCTATTACTTGAGGGATACAAGGTGGTCTATTTGAACATTTTTATT
This sequence comes from Penicillium cf. viridicatum, assembly GCA_028974045.1. NCBI lineage: Eukaryota > Fungi > Ascomycota > Eurotiomycetes > Eurotiales > Aspergillaceae > Penicillium > Penicillium cf. viridicatum. The sequence continues at coordinate 453,978 of JAPQKQ010000007.1, read as the reverse complement.
TGAACATTTGAGGAAATAGAATCCTGTTTGTCCACCATGAATAATCGATTTGCTCCTAATGAATCCCCCTAAGTTTCAAATTCCTGGCACCAGACCGAATAAAAGAAGTACAGCCTGTCGTATTTTCGCTTCAAATACGCACTATTTCATTATCAACAGTAACATTCGGACCGTCCAACCAATCCCGAAGAAGTCGGGATTAAAGCATCAGAGGCTCCCGATTTATCTACGCCGAGGTGGTGTCCGCGAATGGGTTCGACCCCGTGATTCTGCTCGGCGCCTGGGAGCAGGCGACCGAGAGCGAGAGACAGAGTCTGTAGCCTCACGTTGTCGGCGGGGAGGGGGGAGACGGATTCGGACGAATAGCGTTTCGCACCTCTGGACGCCGGCTCACGACGAGGCGGAGGTGTGACAGACCGCGAAACCGATCTGGAGTAGCTGCGGTTTCTCCGGGTAGGAGGGCTTTGGCCTCGGCGCGGTGGTGTGACAGACCGAGTAACCGAGCGGCGAGATCGATAGGGACTGCGGCTTGGGCTTCGCGAGTCGTAGGAGCGGGAACGTGCTCGACCGCGCTTGGCCGGTGTGCGGGAGACGGATCGAGATCGGGATCGTCCTGCGGGGGTCCGGGACCGACTGTCTGATGCGTCACGACGACGACGGACTGGGGACCGAGAGCGTGAAGGTGTGTAGCTTCGGCCTCGGGAAGAGGGAGTGATGGAGCGAGAGTGGGAACGGCCACGGTCTCTAGAAGGAGAGCGGGAGTACGAAGATGACCGGGAACGGCGGGAGTGAGGAGACCCAGTGCATGTTGAGCACATTGAACGGGATCGATCAGATGGGGTGCGCGAGGGGGACCGAGAGGCGGCTCGTGCAGCCAAAGCAGGCACTGTAGGACGGGGAAGATTTTTGAGGTTTTCACGCATGTCTTCTGTCAATACACCCATACCGATACTGGTGAAGTAGTTGACAGAGAACCTAGTGTGGCGTGGGTTTTCCGTGGGGAAGAGACCCTCGAAGCTCGGTCGAAGTATATCATCCCTAAAGCGGGCCTGCAGTCCAGGCAGACCGAGATTCTCTGCGAGGTTTTGGAACAGGATTTTGATGAAGATACGGCTGCTGGATGTGGTCTCCTCCTCGTTGAGATGAACCACAGACAAGACATGCCAACCAATGGCATCGTTGCTGATGAGATGGCCGAAGAACTGGGCAATATTGCGCAGTTTATTTGTTTCGTAACGATGTATGGTATCGTAGTACTTGGCAAAGGCAGCCTCAAACAGGTCTGACCAGAGTCGGTTGATCTTGGCGAATCGCTCTCCGATCAGGCCATAGAATTTGGAGTATGTCCGTTCCTGAGAGCAACATTCAATGACCATGGATGGAAGTTCATGCTCCAACCCGGCCGGCAGGTTGATCTTCATCAGCTTGTGGCAACATTCTTCGAAATCAATGCTGGACATGATTGTGAGGTAGATTGTTCGTCGAAGGTTGACCAGATCAGTATTACTTTGATCCTTGATATCCATCTGTACTTCTTCTGTGTCGGATTCTTCCTCTTCGCTTTCATCTGACCGGTCCTCGTCTTCCTCGTCACTCTCCTCACCCAGGATCTCGGCCTTCAACTTCTTATAGGCCTCCTCATGCTCCTCCCACTCCGCGTCAAACTTGAAGATGTTGAGAGTGTCTTGAGTTTCGAGCTCGTCATCCAAGCCGGCACGGTGTGTGATCTGATCTTCCTCTTCCACTAGGTCCAATTCCTCCTTGATTGCTGGGTTGTCCTTGTACCGATCCTTGCGCACCTGGAAGAGCACTTCGATCATATATTGCACACGCTTATCAATATCTGCCTCGTGTAGAATGTTTCGGAATTGGTCGAATACGGCGAGTGCGATAGGAGCGTTCATCTCTTCCAGATGCTGACCAACTTCTCGGGTGAGGCCCACAGCAATCTCCACGCTGTCGTCCGTTGGCTTGTGCAAAAGAAGTAACAGGATCTGAGCTGCCAACATCTCGTGGGCGACTTGTTGATTGCAGAGGTGCGCAATGAAAGTTGTAGAGGAAATGCAGACTGCCTTGTCATTTCGCTTGAAGGCCTTGCGGAATTGGACAATCAACCTGGTAAGCAACAAATCTCCAACCTGCGGAAGCTTGGTGTTGACGATAGACGCCATCGCTGCGTAAATTGGAGTGAAGGGCAAACTGGCCGCCTGCGCCTTCATAATCGACCGACAAAATAATCCTCGGCCTCTCACTAGGTTCTCCGCGAAGAGTTCCGGGACAATGAACTTGATGTTGGAAACATTAACTTTGTTGATAAGACCATTGATCGACTTCTTCAAAGCTTCCCACGCCATGCGCTGGTATTCCTTGCTCGTCTTATCCGTGATTTGCGCCTGTAGCGCACGGAGCCGGGCCGGAGGGATGTAAGTGCCACCGGATCGCATGTTGAGTAGCTTTTCGTATTCTGCTTTTGCTGAAGCCTGCTTTTGTTCCTCGGTCATCGGCTTGCGCGCCGCTTCGCGCTTCTCATGTTCGCGAACACGTTCAGCGAGTTGCCGTTCTCTGTCGTCAACACGTTCTGCGTCGTTGGGAACATCGGGACCTTCTCGAAGGGAGTCACCGGGAGGCGATCGGCGACGATTTGGAGAGGGAGAACGAGACGGAGGTGAGCGTTTTCGAGAGGCTGCGGCTGGCGAGTACGACGCGCCCGGGGGAGGCGTGGGCACGCGCACTGCAGACTGGAGAACATCCGAATCGGACATTTTCAATGAGTAGAGAGGCCTCCGGGTTAGAGAGAAGGTTGGATTTACACCGGAGGGACGGTGGTTGCGAATCTCAGCCGGACTGAGGTTACAAGATGATTGAAGGACGTAGCAGGAGAAAGCTCTAGCGGGATGCACGTGACCAGAGGCCAACTAGGAACAACGGGAGCTCCTGAGATTCCTGGTAGTTCTGTCCAGCCCAGGATTCATCGACGTTCCTTCATATTTCTTTTCTTTTTTAAACTTACCGCTCCTTATCAGAATGGTAAATTGTCTAGTCCCAATCAATGGACATACCCCCCGCTGACTGTGCTTTAGCTGGGCCAACTCGTGGGATCCGTCATGCTTTTGGTCGCGACTGCGATCTTTCTCTACTACACTGCGTGGACCCTGTTGATGGTATGTTAATTGATGATCATGTTTGGTTTTCCATGTTAATGTTTGTTCTACAGCCCTTCGTCGACCCCGGCCACCCTCTCCACGACATCTTCCCACCACGTGTTTGGGCCATCCGCATCCCCGTCATCCTCACACTCTTAGGTTCTGCCGTGGTAGGCACCTTCATCGGAATCGTCATGATCAACAGCAACAAGAAGAAGGCAGCCAAGGCCAAGGCCGCGGCTAAGAAGAAGACCTAAGCGACCGTGGACATCATACCAGAAGAGAGGGCAACTCTCTGTGACAGCACTCTGTACCATCAACCATTCCGAAGCTCAGTGGCTATCAAAATACATCTCAAGTTAATTAATTTTGTTATATCGAGTGCCTTACAAACACATTCACGCCGGATATACTTTGAACGTCACTCGGAAGAATAGTGTAGGATAAAGCGGCCATATATAAGTGAATATATATGAACCAAATTATCACGTAGCCCAAACAAAAGAGCCTGAATTTCCCGGCTCAAATCTCATTTGCCATCAAAGCCTAGACAAGTCGTCATCTTTGCCCATGCTGAATATGTCCTGTGACCTCGGCTAGAGCCAACGATGACGCCAGCCACTCCTTCAACAGCGGGCCAACTTTATTGACAAAACAAATAAGGAATGGCCATTCCTGTGGCTAGGAAGGACACGGGTGGACTCGGCTGTTGGCTTCAACCATACAGTACCATGTCAAAAGCATGTAAGGAGGCGATATTAGCAGCAAGTAATGACGGAGGTGCCCAGTCTGGACAGACCGCAAGATATGACTAAGAAAATATGACTAAGAGGGTCTTATCGGTGTTTGCATAGTTTGACAAGTTTCCCCTCATATGCGCATTGTTCATGTCGGCCACAAGGTACATTGTAGAGTCGGGATTGGTGAACAGAAAAACAAAGATAGACAAAGGAGTAAAGGCCGAGAATCAGATCATGCTTTCATTAGGAATGACAATGTCAGAGGGTTATTCCGTGCTCTGACTCAGGCCCCCCCTTATTACATCCTATTACATCCTATTACACCCTAATAGCCCCGTACCTGACTGGTGACCTGGGGTCAGCTCCCCTCCCCCCTCTTCTCTTATCGCGAACCATAACATCATCCTCTTCTTCCTTCTTGACTCATCTTCGGACTTCAACCTTGGAACTTGTGTATGCAAGTCATTTTGGATTACATTTTTCTGCACCGGCTTGAATTATCTCAAGCTGTTGCTGTGTTGTGCTTATCTATCAAAGCTTCCCCGCGCGTCTAGAGTGATCTCCGCTCTAGATACGCCTTTCGTGGTGCCTGCAGTCACCACAACCCCCTTATTTTTAAGAATACCGTGAATACAGGTATGCACTCCCAGTGCCTTCAGGCTGTTGTGATGTTCGATCATTTGATTAATTCCATGAAAGCCGTCCCCCTCTTTAGTGATACCTCCTGAGGTCCCGGTGTCCAGTTAGGATCTCAAACAGAACGATCCTACATATCCGTTCTCAGACCACAAATAGGGTCCTGAGAGCGGCTTCATTCTGTTCCCTCTCTATCGCCTCTCACTGAGGCATCATCTTTTTGAATGCTCCCGGCCGCATCTGACGATCTCATCCGCCAGCACAGCCGTTTGCCCGAAGACGATAGTTCCTTCGCCCTGGACCAGAACCGGACCATACCAGAGCATGAACCAAGTGCGAAAGGCAAAAAGAAGAAGGGCAAGAAGAACAAGGTGGCCAGGGCTGTAACTGAAACCCCACCGGATGATATGTATGTATCCACCGGTGATTGCTTGGTTTCTGATGAATGCGTGCCATTAACGCCAGATTGCATGGATAGCCTCCAACCATCTGCCTCACCACCAGAGGAGCCTCTCTCCTACCCAGACCCCGAACCCCTTATTGGGAATCATGTAAACCCATCTATCACGTCGCCTGTTCTGGGTGTCCTCGATTCCTTCGATGAGCCAGCAGGTGACGATCTCACTAGCCGCACCGATACATGGGCGCAGTCGGTGCCTTACGGAAAGAGCCCTCCCACCGATCTTATGAATGGGGACATACCAAGTGCATCACTCCCTAGTGCATCGCCCTTGAACTTTCCAACGATTCAAGAAAGGGGTGGCTTCGGTAATCCTTCCTCGGCATCTCCTCAGACTCGAACTTTACCATCTAGCTATGGTAATGGCTACCGAAGTAGTCTGAACTCGAGGCAACAGTCTGTGGACAGAAGAAAGAGTCACTCTTACGGGAGCCCAATGAGCAATCACGCGCCTCCCCCTCATCTTCCTCAAGCACATTTCTTCGGAGCACCAGACATGGATATCCTTCCAACTCAGAATCGATCATCCACCGACGGAAGTTATTCATTCTGTAGCTTTGATACGCTGCCTAGCTTGTCATCTAAAGGTTCGCGGACAGGAATAAACGTCTTGCTGGTTGGGACAGATGGCACCGTGGAGATCCTCGCCATCGAAGATCGCCGAACTCGGCTCGTGGGGCAAATCACTGGATTAAATGGCCGTGTAATCGAGGCCCAACTCTTGTCTGGCAATCCATCCAGCGACCCATTTGCATCGTCCCGGCCGCATGTGGCTGTCATTGTTCATGGGCCGTTGCCACCACATGAGGAGGAAGGTCGAGTCTCGTCTGCAACATCGGACGCAAATGAAATCCCTCCTTCGACGATTCGCGGTCACTTTAACGACAAGCGCTCAACCCGAGACGACATTCAGTTCTACCAAACCAGAGTTGAAGTTTATTCTTTCCGGACCGGCGAACATGTCTCCACGTTGTTTGCAAGCAAACCTGTGCCATGCCTGGAAAATTTTCCTGGACTCCCATCATTTGCACCCTCGCCTGTAGGAAAGTTAAAGCTCTTCACAACCGGTCCTTACATTATCTTAGCATCCGGGGTCAGTGGGGAAGTCTACGTTTATAGACACGTTCTATCCCCGGATACACCTGCATACCAGTGTCTGGGTAAGACATGGACTGGGGTTCAGTCCAAAGAAACCCGGCGTTATTCAGCTTCTTCGAGTTCTACAACTGATCCAGAGGGGACTCGAACCGACTCTCCTCGTGGTTCTTCTGCCCTGGAAAGACCCATCTTAGCTGTGCAAGGGAGGTGGCTTGCATTCGCTCCCCCATCCTCGGCCTACAGGGGATCGATCCAGGGCACTGTGCCTTCGAGTTTGATCCTCGGCAAGGTTCCGGGTATTGAAACTCGCAGTCCTCCAGCTGTCCCCTCGGTGTCGTGTGCGACAGACGTAGGAGAAGGGGAAAGTTTCTTCGACAAAATGGCAAGAGGCGTTGCCCAAGAACTTGTCAGAGGTGCCCGTTGGATGGGTGATCAGGGAATGCAGGCCTGGAACAATTATTGGAACACCCAACAAACATCCGGCACCTCTCCACGTCGGCCACCTCAGGGACCAGACCCCCAGACACAGGGATATGGATTATTCCCTCCAACTCATGCACAGGATACACAAACATCAGCCACAGAACCTGACACTGTATCCATCATCGACTTGAGACGATTTGAAGACGGCACAGATATACGAAATGTGTTTATCCACCCAGTCTCGACGTTCCAGGTCCCTAATGGTTGCAGCTTCTTGTCTCTTTCTCCGAACGGCTTGATGTTGTTCACAGCGAGCAAGAAGGGCGATGTGCAATACGTGTGGGATCTCATGCAGCTCAAGCACTGTCGGTCCATGGCTTTTATGGCCGATGACCAGACGGGACAGAACCCGAATGTGCGCCAGATTGCTAGATACGCGCGGTTGACTACATCTAGTATCGTTGATGTGATTTGGACGGCGCCGGTGGGTGATAGATTGGCCGTAATTACACGTAAAGGCACCGTTCACGTTTTCGATTTACCTCGAAGCGCATTTCAATGGCCCCCATTCCGCCGCGCAAAGCCTACTGCAAATAAGCCGCCGGCTACTGACCCCATGGCAGATGAGGTGACTAGTCAAACTGCCGGTGGCAACCCGTTGTCAGCGGCTATGAAGTTGGTTGGCGGTAAAACGCAGCCATTCTTCTCCGCTGTTCGGGGTCGTGTCCCATCCACGGGCGCTGCATTTCCCAATATGAGTGGATTTGCGTTACCTTCTGCTGCCAGTGTAAAAAGCGGGAAGGTTGTCGCTGCAGGCCTGAGCAAGTCAATGGGCGCCGCAACGGGTACTGTGAATACTTTGCGTCATGTCGGAGAGAACCGTTTACACTTGCCAGGGCTAGCTCGAGACCCTGCACCTTCCCGGGTGACGTGGATTTGCAGCAAGGGCCTCATATTCTTGGGTGTTGTGGATGGCGGGTACTTCAAGATGTACCGCCTCAAGCGTGCTACTATCCCCGGCCACAAGAATCGACAGCCTCACTCTGTTGTCGGCGGTAAGGAGTCTCAGATCAAACTACCTGACAATCTCCAGGGTCCTTGTGGGCCGGCCCCTTTGTCTACCTTTGATCCGGAACTAGCAGTCCATGCCTCTCTTGTTCTCCCTTCGGTCAGTTCTCAGCCATCTAGTACTGCAAGATCGTTTTGCCAGCCTCTTTCACAGGCTGAGATTGAGACCAATACCCCATACCAGCCGTTCCACACGGACCAGCGGGTTGGTTTGAGTGCCTTCTCCTCTAGCAGCGATGCAAGTGAGCCGAGTGGACAATGGGTGTTTGGCAATGATATCCCGCTGATCAAAGTGCACTTGAGGTCATTCAACAGCTCCAGCGATGACCATGGCGATGACGAGGATGAGAACGCCGTCATCCATGGGCATTCGCTTGGGGCTGGTGGTGATATAGAAAACCTCATCACTCTTGGAAACAGCACCGGCAATGTGGAGGAAGTTGTTATCACCACCCGCCGCAAGAAGAGACACTCCACTCCACTGAAAGCCGACGACGGTTTCTTTGAGGACGATTGCGAGGTGCTTGACTTTGCTCGGGACCGAGTCTGATTGACTCGATATTCCCTCTTTTCTGTCTTATTTTTACTCTACACTCTTTGCATTGATTTAGAAGTTGTGCTCGCGCGGCGTCGCTGATCGCAATCGGAGTCTGGTGCTTCTTCTTTCCTCCTCCTCTCTCCCGTCCTTTCGATTTTATCTTGCTTTGACTTTTTACATACTAAACACTTGCATAAACCCATACTATCTATCCTTCTCTCAAGGTGGGTTGTTTTCGGCTTTCTGATTTTTTGCTCTCGAATTGACCTTACACGTTTGATATCGTTCACAAACACACAAATACCCAAATACCCAGATCCAGCCCCGAACGTTCTTGGAGTTTTTATGTTCTGATAGATGGGAGGCTCGGCGATGATTTACAGCCAGGTTTGTCTCTTTTTTTCTTTTAAGGCAGTGGGAGTGATATGCACCCTTTCAACAAGCGCTAAGCTAGAATGGAATACAATCACCAAGAAACAGATAGCTGCAAAGCACCAAAAAAATACAATGTATTCCATATATACATATCACGTAAAAGTAGTATTAGGAAAGAGATAGGCAGCGTTAAATGTATTCCATCATTATATAACACGATCTTACATACAATAACGATGACCAACTTTTACTCTATATAGCTGTGGCTCTTGCTTTTTTGGCCCATTTGCAAAAGTGTATAGTTAATTATACATTCGCACCCGTTTCATCTATATGTTGCACACATAGCAGTAGAAGTTCCTGATCTTAAAAACTACACACATTATCCTCAGCCAAGGGTCATATATAGAAAAGTCGCCTGCACAATTTAGGCTTTTGCCACCTTGGTATACATTTAAGAACACATCAAAAAGGACATATAAAAAGAATATCCAAAAGCACATCAGAGGGTACTCACATGTAACATCCCTAATACCATTTTGGACCAAATAAATCAGATTATTGAAGTCTTCCGTCGTCAAGAACAGAGGCCGCATAAGCGGCTGACTATTCTTGTATATCGTTATTACAAGTCCAGTGCCATAGATAAAGTTTTAAACAAGGAAGATCCTAAGGACGGAAAAAAAAAAAAATGAATAAGACAGGAAAGCAACAGGTGTAGAGAATAGGCAAGCTAGACTACCTTGATATATTAAGGTGGCAATGCGAGTGGTTTATAGCGGTAGTCAGCTATTTGGGACTGGGCAGGTGAGATCAGCTTACCAGTTCATACTGATTTCGAACTGGGTGATCAAAAGCCGTATAGCCATGTTTATCCTTAGGATTGACTACTACAGAATTAACATCTAGGAGAGCGGCAATACCCACTCATGAATAGGACTTAGAGATGTACCTCTTAGACTATGTACCTGACAGGATTACTATAGGCAACTTATTAGCTATAGTAATCGTGGCAAGCGGAATAAAACACGTTTCGTTATTATAGACACTACAGAATAAATGATTTAGAACGGATGTTTTTAAAATTAAACGATTTCATAAAAATTATCAACTGTATCCAATGGCATTCTTATGTTCGAATGCGGCAAGAATCTTCCCATATCCAAATAGCATCCAACGCCTGTCTCTATTTCATCACTCATCACTATCTTCAATAATTGGTCTGTTCGGTTTCGGACCTTTAGGTTTCGGCCCACTACTAAACAAAAGGCTAGCATCCATCAGCTCAAAATCGGAACCGGAATCACCAAAGTCATCATCTATGAAGGCAAAGGGATCGTTCTTTTGCTTCGGTTCACGATCTGGGGATAACAAAGAAACAACCTCCCCGCCAGCGGGGGTTGTAGTGGCGTTGGTGGAAGCTCGTCGAGCAGTACTTTTGGACGGTGTCTTTAAGGGCTTCGGGTTACGCCGAGGCTTCTTAGTTGAATCACTCCGGACCGTTTGACTGGACTCGTCCGGCGAGGGGGGTTCGCGGGCCAAAATCTCTTTGAATCGATCGTCGCAGTCAGGACCGGCCTCGTGCATCTTCTGTAATGCTTTTACCATGCGTTGCGTGAGAGACCCATGCTTGACGTTCTTTGTGGGTCTTTCGATGAGTTGCAAACGTGGAAAGGCGTCGTTGCGAGGGAATCGGATGAACTGCGGAGAAGTGGCACCGATGTTCTGATAATGATGCTCAAGATCATTTTGCTCACTCGTGCTAAGAACAACATCCTCCACCGACGGAACATCCACAGGCTCGGGTGTGGGGGTCCGGGGTCTCTTTTTGGGGGTGGCTGCTTTCTTGGGTACAGCGGCTTTCTTTTTCTGGGGTTTGTCACCACCCAAAGTCGAGGCTCGAGTAAACCCTGTCTCCACATCATCAGGCATGTGGAACACCTTGGCAGGCCGCTTCGGTGCTCGCCCTTTGCGTTTCGGCTCGGGGAGTTCTTGCTGCGAGTTCTCCGGGGGTATATCGATATTTCGTTTATCGGGCACTGGACGGACGCCCGCGGGTAAGATGCGTGCAGAACGATCGTCGTGAAACGTGAACCGAGCGCCACTGGCAATCATTTGCTGCATCTTTTCGTAATTATCTTTGGCTTTGATGTAGGAGTCTTCTTCTTTGCCTTTCATTAATAGCAGAGTGATGTTACCAGCCCGCTTACGGCCAGTTCGACCCATGCGCTGCAGCATGCGAATGGGCGACGCCGACGAGTCATAGCACACGATTAGATCGACCTCTCCAATATCCAATCCTTCCTCGCCAATGGAGGTAGCAACGATCGTGTTGTATGTGCCTTTCTTGAAATCCTCAATGATTCTGAGCTGCGTCTTCTGGTCCATGCCTTCAGAGCCTTTGGCGCTTGATTGACCCACGAAAACATGAGGCCGAATCATGGGCTCGTATCGTTTGAGCACTCTCGTGACCTCTTCGGCACTGTCACGGAAATGCACAAATATCATGACACGAGTGGCAGGGTGACCAGTGCCGTCAGGTAACTCTTTCCCTTCACCCCTGTCCATAAAGTGATTTAAAATAACGGATTTGAGATATTCCAATTTCGGATGGCCAATGAACTCTGGATTCTTACTCCATGGCTCAAGATGGCTGAGTAGTTTCTTGAAACTATCATCTTGTACAACTTGCTTTTGATATTTGCCACCTCCGCCTTTCTGCCCCTCGGAGCTTGATTTGAAATGAATGACATGGCGATAGAATGGCACAATGCCATGGTATTTGAGGAGGTCGAGGGCGTGGGCCAAGCTAGCAAGAACAGTGAAAATGGAGTTGACTTTGCCTTTCAAGCCGAAATTAGCATTCCGACCAGCGTCGGACTGCATCCATTGTTGCCTCGCCACTGTGAGACCGTACGCAGTCAGTCCCATAGGGTCACGCCCCCAGTAGGCGTTGAGAGTCCGGAGTTGGTCAAGCAATGGCTGCAAGGCAGCAGACATGAGGTCCATACAGAAAATCATTTCATCTGAATTCTCAAATGTTTCGATTTCTATATTGCGAGCGTGAACGTACTCGCGAATGTCGATCGAGTTTTCCGTACGGATTTCGACACGTGCTATGTCCAGGCCATCAATAACGGCCTGTACCGATTCGACTGTTGAGCCCGGCGTTGCTGTAAGTGCGAGGACGCGGAAACTGTTGTTGAAGCGCCGAAGGAATTTGACCACCTCCACATATGCATACGCCCCCGTCGCGCGATGAGCTTCATCAACGACCAATAACACGATTCGCTTGGGATCGGCGATTCCGGTCTTCAGGTCGTTGATCAGTGTTTGGGGTGTCATGAAAAACACCCGCTTTGATTTCCACTCTTCGGCGCGAATTCCCGGCGATGCCCCTCCTGTGAGCATGGTTGACTCCGAACGTGGGATTCCGGCAATATCCAAGCAGGCCGATACCTGCTGCGAAACCAAGGGTTTCGTTGGTGCTACAAAAATAATTTGTGAATCTTTCGTCCAGCGAAACCAATTTAGCATAATTGTAGCTGCTATGAATGTCTTTCCCAAACCCGTTGGCAAGGCCACGAGTAGATTATGAAACAGGCCTGCCTGAGTGATGTTGAACTGGTAATCTCTGGTTTTACCCAAGTTTGTGGGGTAGACCCATGTATCCAAAGCATCTTTGACAAGTTTATGTTGCGTCGGTGGTTCGGTCTTCTCTGACGGGCCCCAGTCTTGTTGACGCGGTACCAAGACCTCAGGGTTTGCAGATAATGTGCTCTGTTTGAGATGTGGTTGTCGAATTGGGCCTCGGGATTGACTAAATTGCGGGGCTGCAGGATAGACTGATCGTGCTACTGGTGACAATGATGGCGAAGAATCAAATGCACCTTCAGGTATGTCCTCCAGCTCAAACGGAACATCCGCCGAGACATGCGTGTTTGTCTTTTCCGGCAGGGCAAGCTTTTTGGGAGCAGTATTGTTTGATAAAATTGGGGGGTTGGATACCGCTCTGGTTGTTTTCTCCTCCTCAAATGAATCTAAGGAAGCTGCGATAGCGGCCATCAACTCCTCATCATCATGGGTATAATTCCTGTCCTGTTCACCACCACCACCATTTTGCAACCTGGTTTCAAATCTTTGCGAAGGTTTTGTAACGGGCTTCTGCCATCGCGGGCCCCGTATTCGTTCCGGGCTTGAGGAGGGTTGGGTGAGTTGCGTGACGAACATGTCATTTTGGACAGTAGCTTGCTTCAGTACACAGCTCTTATTTTTGGGGCGATCCTGGTATTCTTCGAAGCCATGAGGTGATTCTTGGCGCCGCGAGGGCAAATCATCATCCTCCATATCAGAGAACGAGTCGATCGAAGAACCGTCATCTTGACCTTCGCGCTCTTCCCCGCGATTTCGAATGCGGCGGCGTTTTGCGGGACGGGAGGGGCCATCGGGGGTTCCAGGGACTACGAAGTCGTCATCATCGAAGTAATCCGATTCGGAATCTGTCGACATCGCGTGGATAGTTGAAAGGCATTCCCATTGCACTACATATGTGCAATGGTCTCGCGTCGCGTCGCGTAGTCAGGTGATGGGGTTATGTTTGTATGGTTTGCACTTGACCTTACTATGTATTGCCCAGTTAAGCGCCAAATCTTCGAATGCACTTCATCTCTCAAATGGCCGAGCCTAGATGAACTACGGGAGTATATGTTACCTAAATCGGTACTTGAGGAATTCAAATTGCACACTTCTTTATCATATTGAACATGTGCCTAGTCCCATTGCCCCTTATGTTCTGTGTACAATGTACTCCGTACTCTGTACTACTTACAACCTCAAGGTTGTCTTTTCTGCTCTTTGTGACTTTCAAGGTTCTCCTGCCAAGCCCTAAGAGCCAATAGGAGTTGGCAATATACTACAGTGAAAAAGAAATTGGTCCCTTGCTCACACGCTAATGCCTGAAGTCAATCAATATTGTCCAATTTGACACTTCTGCTGTCCCCCAGGGTCTCAATTTGCGACAAAACAGAAACCCCCTTCATAAGGGGGAAAGGGGGAGATTATCCTACACGATATCCTTGTCCGGGGAAGTAAGATCATCGTCGTGCATCACCTGGATGGACTTAGTCCGTCGAAGTCAAAGCGCCAACTCTAACATCCTCAGATTAAATCTGAGACATCACGAATGGGAATTTGTGGTACACCCTTTTTTTGTCTCTGGGGTTTGTTTTGAGGCAAAGTCCATGTCAGGGCCAAGGGCGTCCGTTTGCTTTGTGGGCTTGTTATCAATAATATTTAATACTTCGCTGTCTGCTCTTCTCCCACCCCACATCTCTGCCACTCTTTTCTTCAATAAACTGTCACTACTTACCAACGATTTTTTCCCTTAGTTGATTTAATCATTTCTTGATACACCTTCACTCAACATGAAGTTCAGCATCCTTGCTCTCTCGGCCTTGCTGGCTTTCGCCGCTGCCGCAGACACTACCACCGTGAGCCCTTCAACCATTACTACTACTCCCGAGATTGAGTGCACAAAGAGCTGTAAGCTACCCTTTCTCACTCTCGCCTTTAGCTTGATACTAATCCAGCTCAACTCTAGGCGAAGCCACGGATATCTGCTGTACAGCCAAGTGCTACCATGTGCCCTGTCCCAGCGATAACCAGGTAAATGACACCAACGACTGTGTCTCTGCCTGTCCCCAGGGCACTGGCTCTCCGGCCGACATCCAGAAGTACGCCGAGTGTGAGCAGTCCTGCTACAACTCGGACTTCTGGGGTGGCAATGGCAGTGGTGCAACTGCTACCCACTCTTCCACCACCTCCACTGGTACCGGCAGCACTGCCACACAGACTAGCTCCGACTCGTCGAGCACTGATTCCAATTGTATGTCCACATTCGTTTTTGTTAATACGGAACTCTGCTAACATCAGCCTCAGCTTCGGGCAACAATGAGAACAATGAGAACAACGACAACGATGACTCTACCTCCTCAGGCACTGCTACCAGCTCCTCTGGATTCTCGCAGCAGACCGCCAACGCTGCTGCTAATGTCAAGCTCGGTGCCTCCGCTGCTGGCCTCTTCGGCCTGGTTGTTGCTGCCTTTGTTCTGTGAGCAAGATGGATTGGGTATTCGGTCTACTACCTTGTAATTCGGCACGGTCATACGGGATTATCCCTGATCTGGATCTATGGGGGTCCTGTTGGCCATGTAACATAATTTTACTTTCTTCCGTGTTATATGGAGCCTTTTTTTGAATGGAATGATAATAATTTTCAACCGGTGTACTCACATTCAACCAAGACCTTCTAAATTATCTCTCAACAGTCTATTGGTCCTAACCACAATGCCTTCGTTATGAGCTGACGCGACGAGCCGAGTATCATTCACCGCCAAATTTGTTTACTGCGGGGGGAATTCCGTGTTTTTCTTCAAAATATGGTGCTGTTGCCTAGGGACATAGCAACCAATAGTTACCTTGCTATAAAAGTCCAACTTGCCCCGTTGGCCTGGGTACCATTCATTTCGTATCATCGGACCGAAAAATCCCCAATCCCCCAACAACCGGATTGAAAGCGCCCACAATGGATGATACCAGCGAAGAATTCCAAGCGCTCTTCAGCGAGATGTCCGCTTTTGTGACAGACTGCATGTCAGGCCACGACCCATCTCATAACCCAGCACACGTCCACAGAGTGGGAGCGCTCGCCAACAAGATCCTGGAAGCAGAGCGGGCACTGCACCCGACAACACAATACAACGGGGCAGTTGTCAAACTTGCAGCACTGTTACATGACATCGGTGACAGAAAGTACCTTTCCAAGATGAATACAGCTCCTGGAAGCGAAGAACTCGACCCAACGACGATGGTGCAGCATGCGCTCCTTGCGCGGGGTGCGACGCCAGAACTCGCATCCAGGGTGCAGACGATCGTGTCACATGTTTCTTATACGACAGAATGCAAGGATCTGGCGTTGATCCGAAGGATGATTGATGAGGATGGGTTTGTCGAGCTTGGTGTTGTCCAGGACGCCGATCGACTTGATGCCATCGGGGCTGTTGGAATTGGCAGGTGTTTCACCTTCCTTGGAGCTGTAGGGAAGAAGTACTGCGTCGATGGGAAATGGGAGATGGATAATTCCATTGAGCATTTTGGGGACAAGTTAGTTAAGCTAGAGGGGATGATGAAGACTGCCACGGGGAGGGAGATGGCTAGAGTACGGACGGAGAGGTTGAATGTCTTTGCAGGATGGTGGCAGGAGGAGATGAGTCTCGCTTCTGGTTCACCTTGAGAGACAGAAAATTACATTTACATACATCCTTGGGAAATTTATTTTCTCCATTACTTGCAAACCCCCTGAAGATCCAACAATCCGACAATGGTCTGTCTTTCCTATTAAGGTCTTGCAGAGTGGGCGTATTTGATACGATAAATTCAGAATCAAAGACAATGAAAGATAATCAAAGAATCTTTCAATACGCATATATGTAGCTATACGTTTGTGTAGTCTTTTCTCGTCTTTTTATAGATGTTGTCGAAGTTGATATATTGCGCTTGTTATAGATATCATGTACTGCCACGCAAGCAGCCCGAAATATACACGCACCTCATCCGCCCAAGATCAACACCGCCATTCATCAAGCAACAGGTATACCACCAACCTTCGCAACCATGGCTGATGCACAATTTGACAGCGCGCTGTGAGTAACCCATCTCGCAACCAATATGGCACTATAGACCCCTTTGCCCCCCAACCATGACACCCGCCTTGACAATCCCAGACCCAGAGGCAACCCCGCCCAATGCAGTCGGAGACAAGTGAGCTGACCACCCCTTCTGCAGCGACCTCCTTCGGCGCCTGAACCCACGGGATACCAAGACCAACTTGCAAGCCATCACGTCAATCGTCCCCGAGCTCACTGAAGACCTCCTCTCCTCCGTTGACCAGCCCCTGGAGATTCGCCGCTGCCCGCAGAGCAACCGCGACTATCTACTCTGCGACTACAACCGCGACGGTGATAGCTACCGGTCACCATGGAGCAATGAATTTGATCCTCCGCTTGAGGATGGTACCGTGCCCAGTGAGCGAGTGCGCAAGCTCGAGGTTGCTGCCAACGAGTCATTCGATGTTTACCGCGAGCTGTACTATGAGGGAGGCGTGGGGAGTGTGTATTTCTGGGATTTGGACGATGGATTTGCCGGCGTGATTCTATTGAAGAAGGGTGCGTTATTGAATGACCGCAGATTACCTTCTACGCTTTAGATTGCGACTGACTGTTTGTTTTGATTAGGTGTCACCCCGGGTTCCCAGAGCTCCGGCGAATGGGACAGCATTCACGTTTTCGAAGCCACCGACCGCGCTCGCATGTCCCACTACAAACTCACTAGTACCGTTATCCTGCACCTGGCCAACAAAACTGAGGCTCTTGGTGATATGGACCTTAGCGGGAACATGACTCGCCAGGTGGAAGTTGATCTGCCTGTGGAGTCGGATGCTAGCCATGTCGCCAATGTGGGCAGGCTGGTGGAGGATATGGAGTTGAAGATGCGAAACTTGCTACGTATGTTTCTTTATCTCGTCGCCATTTAATGGCTTGGGGGTTTATGCTGACCTAGGCTTTCACATCACAGAGGAGGTTTACTTCGGCAAGGCAAAGGATGTCGTTGGCGAGCTCCGAAGTAAGTGGATGCATATAATATCCATGCCATTGCAATATACTAACATGAACCTAGGCTTGGGCCCATTGTCTGATGCGAACAGAGACCGGGAAACCCAGCGGGAAATGATCATGTCCATGCAGAAGTAGCCATGTTTACTGTTCCGACAAATATCCTGCTCGGCTAGGCCGATGAACTATACCTGTCGTTGCGTTTTCGTTTTGTATAGCGTAGTTCTGTGAATATCCTCGAACACCGATCCATACACACTTTGCGCCTGGGATTGGTTACATATGTACTTGGCACTCTGTAAATATATGTATCATCTTCCAATGGGACTCATTGTATTCGTAATTTCCATGCCAGTGGCAGGATATAGCCTGGGGTATCATAAACGCTTTAAGCAAAATCAACCAATCGCGCCGAATGAACAGATAGCACATCATTCAATCCACCTGCATGTCCTCCGGTTCATTCGCTGGCCCAGAATCCTTGCTTGTCTCGGAAGGCTTCTGCATCTGCTCAACGAATTGACGAGCAGCCGCCCACAATTCAGCCTCCTTATCTTTTCCAACCGTATCCTTCCGGCTATTGAGCCGACTGATATCTAGTGAGTTTGGAGCTCGCGATTTAGCTCCCGCAACTCCTTCGTTTCTGGCTCCAGCTTTTGTGTCCCCTGCGCGTGAGGCCCTCTCGGGTCCTACGAGAGATGATTCCTCTAGGGAGTAGATCTGGCGGCGGAGGGAGACGTCGGCTGAGGAGAGAAGCGCGAAGTATTTTGCGCTTGCTTCTTTGAACCGCATTTTGTGCGAGTCCAGTGATCCATCTGGTGCAACGGAAGAGGGGCCCGGTTTGGCGTTGGTCAAGGCTTGGATCGCGAGACCAGCAGATTGAAGAAGTTTGGTAATATCCTAATGAATAAGAATCAGTAAATGGTTCTTCATAGTTTATATGACCATAGTACCTTGTCCATATCATTCAGCTGTCGAATGCGATCGGCGGAGGTAAAGCTAGGTAGCTCTTGCGGCGGTGCGTCTTCGCTCATGTTGACTGGTCGAGGGTTATACGAAGGAAATTTAGATAGCTGCTCTGTAGGAATCAATTCCACCGGCTTTTCGATTGTAGAACGAGAGATCAAGATCGCCGTGGAGATTGGGGTGCTTGTTAGTTGTGGTCACGTGCTGTAGACTGGGGGGAGATCTTAATAAGCGGTGAGGTAGCCCAGCTCGTCGGGATATCAAATTCAAGATATCAAATCCGCTATTCTATCGCTGAACGCTCAAAGTCCCATATACCTTTGGGCGCTATATACATTAGACAGAACACTAATAGCTGACCATCTAAGTCCATCATATAAATCGCCGGCGATTGTGCGCAACCCTGCTCTGTTGCCATCCTCCGCCGCAATTTGAGGATCTGTCTCGAAGTTGTTGTCGATTAGTTGTCGATTATGTCGGCACCAGGCGGGGCCCCAAGCCCTGGACCTCGCAGTGGCAGTATGGGACCAGGTGTAAACGGCAATGGGATGGCGATGCCTTCCCAGCAACCATTACCTGGAACCCCCGTTCATTCTGCACCGACTCCAGGACCCAGTGCACCACCAAGTGGTGCTATGTCACAACAGAATTTGAACCAAATAGTAGGTACCGTTGTGATTTATTTGTGTGTTGTTCGAGAAGTTTTCCTCGTCCCTTTTTGTTGTCCTTTTGCGATGATTGCTCCTTGCACGTTATGTCCGTCCTACGTCCTATGTGTTTCGGAATCAACGAAGTTTGAGAAGCTTGATATATGGCGACTTTTTCACTGGATTCCCCCAGAACATGATGATGGAGATCCAAGACAGAGGAGTCTAAGGCATTTTGCCTCAACACCGACGGTATTGAAGTTGTCACGAGCCCTGGAGCACCCTGTTCATTAGCTATTGCAGCTCTTGGGTGATGATCGAGGTCCATGATTGAAACCCCAAGATAGGGCACGACAACGTCGGTGATTTGGTTGATGCGACAAGGCCAGGAACTCCTCGACCATTGGCCATTGCTGCCTGTGGATGGTGACGGAAGTCCATGACGGAGGACCGCGCGGGTTTCTCTGCAATGCCGACAATATGGTTCATTTCACAGACCTCGAAAAGCATTGGTATCTAGCTGTTATTGCCTAACGCGCGTTCAAGGTCTGTGACTGAGCACCCGAGGCATCACAACTCAGAGTCATCCACAATTTTCTTCACGCGGTTCTCACCAACAACCATTCTTCACACTTTCACGATTATCATTTATCTGTCAACCCATACTTTTCTTTCATCTTTACATAACACATACCGCCTTCGCAAAATACCACCAGAACCGCTGTGGCTATGCCAACTCGAGACGAGGATTGGCAGCCTTCTCGCCGGCGCCCAGCTCGCCGGCGCCCAAACCCGACCTCTCTGACCAAGAAGACCAAGAAGAGACAAAAGCCGGTGGTGGCTGATGTGCCTGCGGCTGATGTGGCTCCAGCACAATCTGCGCCGCATCCATCCCTCGCGAAGCCTTTGCAAGCCCTCACCTTTGAGGAGACACGCGAACGTGAACAGGCTGTCTGTTTGCTCACTTAGACTCCCCCACGCCTTGCTTGTCTTGCGATTTTTTTTTTTTGTTTTTTGTTTGCTCAAATAAGTTTAGTTTGAATTGTACGCTGACTTTTGATATTTTCTAGGTTATTGATTATTTGGCCAAGAAGGGCTACAGCCGTACAGAGGCAATGTTGCGCATGGAGTCTGCCAACCAGGAGATTGATGGGCGTCCGCTCCCTCAGCTTGGAGAGGATTCTCGTCCTAAAACTCGACAAGGCTTTGGTGAGTTGGGTATTCCACCAGGTGATTCAACATACCAACTAATAAATTTCTAGATTTACTAAAGAATTGGGTCGAGGAAAATCTTGATCTGTACAAGGTGCGACAAACAAGAAGCGACTTGACAACTCGATGCTAATTCTCTCACAGCCTGAACTTCGGCGTGTTCTATGGCCGCTGTTTGTCTATTCCTTTTTCAATATGGTCACTTCCTTCTATCCTCAAGATGCGAAGTCATTCTTTGAAACCAACAAGAACATGTTCCTCCCTGAGCACACCGACGACGTCCGCCATTTCGAGCCTATCAGCCTGCCGGAGCACCTGCAGGACAACTCCGTTGCTAAGCTTTACCGAAGCAACAAATACCGCGTTGTGTTAAGCAACCCCGCTTACACCAATCTTCTCCAATTCCTGGAGAGCAAGGATAAGGAGGGAGGTTCTGTCATGAACGCCATTCTCAGCAGCTTTTGCTCGGTGAAAACTTTGGACCGAGCAGCAGATGACCGATTCAGTTTCGCTGCCATGTTGAACCAGATCAGTGCGGACCAGACCTTCCCGGCTGAGGATGAAGGCATTCCAGGACACCACCCCGGCTCAGCTTATACCGGTGACAACCCGGCCATGGCCGGCACACTTCCCCGCCTGAAGCTTGGAAGGCTCCCTATGGAACAACTGCTGGAGGAGGACGTGCGGGCTGAACTAGCCGAGGAAGATGCGAAACAACCTCCTGCCGCTGGCCGTAACACGCTCATTCAAGAGTTCGACCAAATGATTAAAAATGAAGATGACGACGAAGCACCTAATCGTGCAGATCTTCCTTTCCCTCAGTCCACTGCTCGTGACGTTCAGATTGAGGTGAAGAAGGTTATGGAACATCGCGACCGGTTCGAGATCAAGGCTCGCACAGGTGGTGTTGGTCCTGGGCTTAGTGTGTGCATGTTCACATTCCACAACACTTATGATGGGTATGTTCGTCTGAACAGTCTTCTCAACACAGAGCTTTACTAACAAACACACAGAGTTACTTGCATGGACTTTTCAGATGACAGCCAGGTTGTTGCCGTCGGATTCCAGCAGTCGTATATTCGAATTTGGAGCCTTGATGGCACAAACATTCAAGCTGCTGACCCTGACCTTGATAACTCGCCACCTGCCAGTTCGCGCCGCCTTATCGGCCACGCTGGTCCCGTCACCGCTGTTGCGTTCCAGCCCTGCGCATCTGCTCGCGAAGGCCTTTCGGGTGATGACAAGGTCGCCACCAATGCACGCTGGCTGCTTTCGTCATCCATGGACAAGACTGTTCGCCTTTGGTCTCTTGATAGCTGGCAATGTATGGTCGTATACAAGGGCCATGACCGCCCTGTCTGGGACCTAAGCTGGGGACCCTTTAGTCACTACTTTGTCTCCGGTGGATCTGACCGGACCGCCCGTTTGTGGGTGAGTGACCAAATCCGCCAGCAGCGTATCTTCGTCGGCCATGACCATGATGTTGATGTCGTCTGCTTCCATCCCAACTCGGCATACATTTTCACCGCCAGCTCTGATCACACTGTTCGCATGTGGGCTGTTTCGACTGGTAATGCTGTCCGTATGTTCACTGGTCACACTGGCAGCATCACCGCGATGGAGTGCAGCCGCGATGGAAAACTCCTAGCATCCGCTGACGATCAGGGCTGCATCATTTTGTGGGATCTGGCTCCTGGTAGACTGCTGAAGCGCATGCGTGGCCACGGCAAGGGTGGAATCTGGTCTGTCAGCTGGAGCGTGGAGTCCACGGTGCTGGTCTCCGGCGGAGCTGATGGTACCGTGCGAGTTTGGGATGTTGCTGGTTCCCAGGAAACCACTCAGGGTGGTCGTATCATCGGCGAAACGGGCACTGGAACCAGACTTGATGCAGCCGCAAATCCCTCGACAAGCCAGACCAAGAAAAAGAAGGGGAAGGACGTCGTTGTCACGGCCGACCAAATCAGCGCTTTCCCGACTAAGAAGTCTCCTGTCTACAAGGTCAAGTTCACCAATATGAATTTGGTGGTCGCTGGTGGTGCCTATTTGCCTTAAAATGGCATTTGGGTCCGTTTTTCTTGGCGTCATACACTATTTTTTTCTCTCTCAGAATACCCTTACTCCTCCTTGTATTATCACATCCCTTTTCACGATCCGCGCATGATGATTCCGTTTGATGGAACCCCGGTGGCGTTCGGAATCTCGAAAACTTGATTCTCGGTGTTTATCGATGGAGGCACGAACGTTTTACCGTGCCCGGCAGCTTTTTTTCCCCTGTTTCTTTGCTCTAGTGTTTATCGCAGCGGGGTGGTATGAAGCTTCGGACTGGATGCTGGACTCCCGGCTGCCCTGTGTGGCCGAGTTGACCTAGGCCCAAGCATCTTCTCAACCCGTTCGAAAATGAGACTTTTTCTGCTCATATCATTTTGTTTCCGTACATGAGAGTAGCTAAATCCCATCAATTGTAGACGTGATCGCATTAGAGAAAGAGCCTTGTAGATACCCTATTTGCTTCAGAAGCATGTGGTGACATCTGTGAATGGCCTTTCATTGGATATCATATCTCGTTTCAAACACTGAGATAAATCACAAGATACTATCTCAGGTACCCCGTTGAGCCACCAGGAGCACCAGTTCCCTTCTTCATCGCGGCTGATGCCTGCATATCTGCCACCTTGGGTGGAAGCACCAATGCGCTCCGGTCGTTGCGTCGGTAAAAGTCCGCCAGGATCTGCGCAGTCTTTGCAGGCTGGTCCTCATGGACAAAGTGACCTGCTTCAGGAAAGACCTGGAGTTGATATTTGCCTGTGACACTGAAGTGAGCATGATGACGAATGATTATAGACAGCTGGCAGAGGGATTTTCGAAGCGCATACCTTGCATCTGTCCGATCATCAACTCTTTATCCAATCTGTCGGTCCCAGCAAGTAGTAGTAGCTTGCCACCTCGTGCATCGAGAAACTTCCTACTCAAGCCAACAAACCAGTTTTCCCAGAAAGGTTTAGTTGCGGAGAGATTGGTGCGCCACACCCAGGGACGGGACGGGTCGCTGGGCTCGCTTTCTTCGTATAAGAGGGATGGAACCGAGGCGCGAGCGGAAGTGGTGTTCCGGATTGTGCGGGAGCGAGTACTTGTGGTGTTTGTTAGTCATGATGGGAAGAAATGACAGTCAGGATGGAGACATACTGCCATTCAATTCCAGATAGCAGGGATGGAAATCGGATCGGACGAGTCGAAAGATATTTCTCCATGCTCTGGAGGGCATCCATTGCAGACCCTGCCAAAAAGGGATATCAGTATCTGATAGACATGAACCAAAGGCGAACATACCTTCAACTACGTCGAACACCGCGTATGCCAACAACTTCGGGCCCAGCTCTCCTTTCTTCGCGACATCTGTAATCACCGCACCACCGAGACTGTGTCCAACCAAAATGATATCAGGGAGCTTCTCCCAACCCATCCTGGTTTGTGTCTGGTAGATCACATGGACTAGATCCCGGCTCAGGGTCTCAAGACTGAGGTCGAGCTCAACCTGCCCGGATGATTCAGCCTGGGCTGCCGCTGCCGTAGAAGGAGCATTGTCACCCGTCTTGCTGTCCAATGTAGTCACGACAGTGCGGCCATGGCTTCGAGCATCTGGTGACAGAATCCCCGCCTTTGGGAGGATCTTCCGAATCTCTTCTGCGCACGTCGCGAAGGAAAGTCCGGATGAACCGGCCCCATGGTGCATGACAAAAAGTGGGCCTGATTCAGTCGGTGGTGTTAAATAGACATGGTGTACAATATGAAAATTATCCACATCTTCTTGGAGAAAGAGCTCCTGGTCAAAGAAGTCTGTCCATGTCAGAGAGGTTTGGGATGATTGTCTGTGGTCGCATGTTAGCCTTATGTTAGAAAATCGGCTGGTCCAAATAACCAATTGATCCCAAGTTGAGCTCATGGAAATTGGAGAAGTAAACGAACCGTCGGCCCGTTCGGGCGAATAGCTGTCGCGTGGGTGACGGGACCATCGTCCCGGTCGACGACAGCGAGGAAGCCGAAGAGCCATCCTCCCATGCATCCTCTGAGTAACTCATTGAGTCAGGCATTGGTGCTTCAGGTGGAAACTTGGCCAGTTTTGACTTGGCAAATGATTTCTGAAGGTCACTCATCTCAAGTGGATACCACGGCTGTGTCGATCAAAAGGAGAGGGGGTGCATGAATGAGGGCTGTCATACGTGTGTTCTCTTCCACGCACTGCGAATGAATTGGCAAGGCGAAACTGCTTATGACTTTCGGTAGAAATAGTCGAGTCCATTCACATCGGGTGACTGCTGTGTCGTCAGTTACGGCTGACTAATAGTATTGCTGGCCTCCCAGCCCTGACTGAGATGTCATGTCAACGCTATAGAAGTTGGCAATGCCCTTTGTCTAAAATCTTAGCATTGGTAATCATATATTAGGTCTTAGATGTGGTATCTGTGTACCTAGATAGTTTCTTTTGTGTGGCCCAGCCTAAAATTTGCCGATGAAGGAGAAATAGATGTAAGCAATCATCTCAACTTGCTACATGGACAGTGGAATTCTACCGGAATGATACCGACAAAAAGATAATAAAAACACAAAGCACGATGGTTATATCCATTATCACATACCTCCTCGGTCATGGATACATAGTAGTTCTACAAAAACCTATGCCGTCGAACTTGCGGGCAACAAATATATATCTATAGCACTATAATACCCATGCAAATGTATAACTTTATTTAGCCCACGTAGTAGTGTTGGACCAACATGCCTGTGAAAGTAGAGTAGGCTACCTACGTATAATAAAGGACCAGGAGAAATTGAAGGTGTTACATACATACATGATGACTCATTTTACCATATTTGGAATAATCGGTGCAGTAAAGTACAGTTCAATTTTGATAGGCTTCTCTTTCTCTTTGACTATTTTGGCGCCGATGACTTTGAGTGCGTATGTGCACTCTGAGATGGAGGGATGATAATGTTTATATATATACAATCAACAAAGGGCACGGGTGAATTATGTACATGTTTGCTTTTTGTACAATATAACCACACACAGAATACGGAGTATAAGTAAATTATATCGATGTATAGTTATGTATCATGATACATGTATGATATGATATGTATGTGGTAGGGGACTTGCGAAAAAAAAAGCCAACGGCGGGGGTCGAACCCGCAACATTCAGGTTAAAAGCCTGACGCTCTACCATTGAGCTACGCTGGCTACTATTATTGAAATAGCTTGGGCTGAGTGTGTATATATGGTATTAATAGTTTGGAGACATTTGACCTTCGGGAGACCCGAAATTCTAATGTCATTAATTGCCCCTAAGCTTAAGACAATACAAGGGGGTTATATGTAAGATAACACTCCGGTATTCTGTTTGGATGGTCCGTTTGCATGGCCCGTTTGGCTATCTCCGCAAAAAAAAAAGAGCTTATTGTTATAACCTTCTAAAGGATGATGAATAACAGATAGGAAGTAGGTTCTAATATATAATATACAAAAGTGGTAAAAAATCATAAACTATATAAGGAAGTTTTTTATAAAGAGCCATAAATAGTTGGTGGCGTTTGGCTCTCATCTTTTCATTTTTTTATAGATACCTCGTCCTTCTCCCCCACCTTACTGGTATCGTAGCTGCTGAACATAGGGGCTGAAAACAGCTTAAAATGTGCCACCGAGTTTTCTATGTACAAATTAAAATAGTTAGCCACTTATACGACCTTGTCATATCTTTTTGGATTGTCTTTTATAACGTCTTCTTAGTTATATACGAAGAAGGTAAAATATATATATGTATATATACGTTTGCGCAAGAGGCTTTGTTGTGGTATCTACAGAGTGTAAGGGCGGGTGTGTGAGGAGGGAGAGAGTTGATTGCTACGGAGTACGATCTGCCAACTATCTACTCTGGTGAGGAGTTGATGCCTAAGGCACCAATACGCGGCCTAAGGCTATCATAATAGGCTTTTTCTATGTATAGTTAACTATGGATGATATGGAGTACGATGAACGTTAACCAGCCAGCCAGCCCTATCAATTTAAATAGGGAACAAAAAGAAAGAAATGAAAAACAAAAAGCCAACGGCGGGGGTCGAACCCGCAACATTCAGGTTAAAAGCCTGACGCTCTACCATTGAGCTACGCTGGCTATTGATGAAGCATTTTTAAGGGGATCTGGGACTCGAGACTCGGCAAGGTCAAGTCTTGGAAAGACCCGAAACCCGAAAATCATCCAATGGAAACTGAGACGGTGTACGAAGACGTATAGGGGCCAGGGTTCAAAACCCCCTTTCAGGGGACTTTATGCCTGAATGCCTTAATTTAGAACGGCAGAAAAATTAAAATACCTGAATTGCTATTACATATGTCTTGGTATAACTAGTAGTTAAAGTACCCTGGTTCTGCTGGCGTTTACAAGTCTAAAAAAATGAAGCTTTTGGACTTACAACCGGCCAAAAATAATGGAGTTGCCTGATTTGTATAGAGGTCAAAAGCTTCATCTGGCAGGTTGATGTATTAACAATTTACAGTACACTGTATTAGGGGGGTGTATGAAGCGGCACTAATTCAGGTATCCAGGCATCAACCCCCCCCCCCCTGAAAATGCGTTTTGAACCCTGGCCCCTATACGTCTTCGTAGATGGTGTCAGTCTATAATACCCCAAGAGCAAGCTTATGGCGACGAGGAGGGGCACGACGGCAACTATCCACCGTTGTAAAGTGGTGTTTCTCCAACCGGCAATCCGAGTGAACGCAACCCTGGAGATCGTCGAAGAGCCACTCCTGTTTCTCAGGGGTGAGAATGGGGTTGGTGTTATCTCGAAGTGTGAGGATGGGCTTTGTATCGGCCTTCACTGTTGCTCTGGTGCTATCTTCGAGGACAGGAACGGGGTTGGGGCCGTCATCGTAGGCTTAGTTTGGAGTTGTCGTAGAAGATAAACGTGTTGCTGAGGTGATGAAAATAGAAGTAGAAGATGAAGTTGAGGTTTGATGAGATGAGTATAGAAAGGAAGAAGTATTCGAGGGATAAGGTAAACAAATAGGAAACAAAGTGAGAGATTCGAGGCAAACGCACAAGTATACAACCAACACACTTCATAAACCAGATGAAAACAGGCATCTCACTCAGCATTGACAAAGGGTTTGTGGTATATACTTCCAAGGTTGCAAACTTTTGCTTATCGCCTATATAAATCCATATGAAGATAACATTGAATAATAACTCAGAATAATCATTTTGTCTTTGAGTATACCAAGACGAGTGAATTTGTAGCGAATGATACCTAGATAGCGGGTGACTGAAGTGAAATTATCACCTGTCTAGGTGTATAGCAGGCTATGAAACAAAAAAAAAAGGACACTCACTGATGTCTGTGAACTATGGGGACAGATAGCTCTATATGGAATCCCAGAGATATGCGGTGGCTTTGATATGTATATAGCCCTTTTCTCATCACAACATAACTGAAATCTATCTCAGTTGGAAGTGAGAAATGAGCGAGAGAAGAATAGTGACAAGACACAAGGGGGTAGGGGCCATCTATACAAAGACGCAGATACAGAAATGCTTCACAACATAATATCCCCAGCATTACATAAAGAGGTGTGAAATGATACCAATCCAATTGTAATATTCAAAGGTCCTTGTGCAAATTTAGCACCGGGAAGGAGGAGGTACAGTACTGAAACCGGTTTTTGGCGCAATAGATTATCACGCTCTGTGTCGCCATTGTATCTTCGAGGGCGCTGTGCCTCTCCTCTTGGATGCTCTTGTTGAGCATATTTTCAGCCAACAGTTTCAGGCTCCATGTTAGCTGCGTGGACCGTTGGAGGGGTCCGAACACCGCATCCGCCGTGAACGGTATCCAGGAGACCAGCCCTCAGAGTGCGGTATTCCTAAAACATTAAGCTTATTATTTTTATCTGCTGAAAGCTGACATAGATCAATTTGACATGTTGCATCGGGTCTAGAAGACAGGTTGGGATAACCCCACGAAGAAAACATCAGCAACTTGCTCATCAACTTAATCAAACCAAGGATCCCTCTCCGGCTCCTCGTTAACCGGTTCTTCGGGCTTGGGAGGCTCCTTAATTCGTAATTCATCAGCCCAAGCCTCCAGGTCGAGGGGGCTTTTGATGCAATGAAGTAGCACCTGCCTAGTGGCCATTGCATCTTCCAACGCACTATGTCCACGCTTTCCCGCTTGGATTTTCAGACCAAGAAAGTCATTGGCCAAGGCCTTGAGGCTCCAAGTCCTCCGGAAGGGTCTCGCAAGCGGCCGATACACTGCATCAGCGGTGAGGATTTCCGTGTCGATGATTGTGGGGTGTACAACCCCCAGGACGTTCAGGTCGTTATGGAGGGCGTGGCCGACCAGGATAGTGTTACTATCCATATATTCGAAAAGAAATTCGCGCGCTGCTTTCCACCCTCGAAGAGCGAGGTTATCCTTCACCGCAGCCTTCATACTGGCACACGTTATGCCGCTCGATCGGGTGAACCAGTTTCGGACGATATTGGTTGGATGGACGAAATTGTTGATGAGAACATCTCCGGTGAGAAGGTCCATGACCGCTAGAAAGGCTAGCTCTTTGCGACCTTCTGAAACCCCGACCATCTCACAATCTAGGACGAGCGCCTGCCGTCTGGCTGTGTTTTCATTTGGTATTGGGCTCTCGATAAATTCCCTGTATTGGACGACCCCACCCGCGGTGCAACGAGCGCCATAACCACGAGCTGAAATGGGGGTGTAGTGTTGCTTTTTCAAGACTTCTTCTGTGTGCACTCTTTCTAGGAGCTGGCCGAAGAGCTCCCCCTGCTCGTCAGTTGGGACGAGCTTTGGATCATCAGTCGACATTGCGGGCTTCGTTCCCAAAGGTTGATGGTAGGGATAGTGGCAATCGATGGTGATTAGGATGATAGCAGTAGAAAATTATGTTTTTGGTGTTCAGGTTCAATGAGATAGATAAAAAGGTCTTCGAGGGAGCGAAGTAAATAAATAAGAACAAAAAGTAAACGACACGAGTGAGCACACATTTATCCAGGCAGCGCAGCTTACAAACAGGCATCGCAGCCGAGAAAAAGGCTCGGCGTCGAGTATACTTCCAAGGTTGCAAACGTTTGCTTATAACCAGTCCATTTGGATAAACCTACATCAATAGGTGGACCAATAACATAGTATAGCCTTGCATTTGTGTGTAGCAAGAGGAGTGAATTTGGAATAGAAGCCATTGGTCATGCCATGTGGTGATCGGATTCATACGTATGAGGGATTAGATGGCGAGAATGAGCACCGGAACAATCTGAAAGAGCTTGTTGTAGGCAGCGAGATACGGTAAATACCTTGAATGCAATGGTATTGTGCCGAGAAAATTATAGACCAAAGGCTTTCTAGGGGATAATAGTACTTCAAGGAACCGTGACGATACCTAGACGGCTAGCTGGTAACCAAGGTGGTGCAGGCTATAAGACGAATAATCATGAACAGTCACAAACCGACTTAAAACAAAAAGAGGATCCTTACGTCTGTGAATCGTGTAGATAGCTCCCTTCCTATGGAATATCAGAAAAATGCGGTGGTGGCTTTGAATAGATAGCTTTTCCCCAATTCCAAAATAGCTGCCATCCTACGTGAAAGGGAGAAACAAAAACTGCAAGAGAATAATAAAAACCAAATACAAGTGGGTAAAGGATGTTATTTATATAACCCTTTGAGAATCGACATAAAGAATAAACAGGCTGATACAACAAACACGCTCAAGAAGTGTTTCACAACATTGCATAAAAAGGCGTGGAATGAGACCAGTTCAACTGTAATATCCAAAAGCCATGTATTATTATCTTAGTATCTGGAAGGAGGTGCAGTACTGAACCTCGTATCTGCCATGTAGACGGCAATGAGTGCAGCCTGAACAAAATAGTTAGTGTTTGTTTATCAACTAAAACAAGATACACTCACTAGCGACAAGTCAAAGCCCTCAGCTACAAGAATCTCAAGCACTTGTCGTGGCATCAAGGACACATCACCTTGAGAGGTACATTTGGGTAGTGTCTTGTTCATCGTCACGCTCTCACGAACATCAACCACTTTCTGGCCCCCAACACTAGCCGAAAATCCTTGCCACGCGTAAGTGCTCGTTTCTCGGACTTCGGCCGTCGCCATTCTATCGCTTTCGCTTTTCGAGTCTGGCTCCATCGAGTTCCGAAACGTGAGTCTGTAGACTTGTTTCATGTCGACCCTGAAATCCACAAGCTCTTCGTTTTCGTTGCCAGGCAGTCGCACCCGCAGTGGTCTTTTCCATGCTAGGACCGCTGCGCGAGACTGGAACATTGGGAGTCCCGAGGAATCGCGAAATTCGCGAGCTGGGGTGTCACCATATTTGTGGCCAGTGACTGTGAAGATTGTTGAGTCGTCCCAATATCTCTTGATGGTATATTCATTGGGCGAACGGTGGTCATATTTAGGTTTTAGGTAGAGGAGAGTTTCTTCGTCGGCAATATGTTCTGGTCTGATTCCGACAGGATGGGAGAGTGTCTTGACAGTCTTGTTTACCGGAGTATTATAGTCAGTATACATGGTGGGGGGTTTGAAGATGAAAACAGTGCAGGTCGCGACATTTCAATTTGATGGAGAAGGGATCGACATGACCCCTTTCCCCAATACGTCAGTCTTGTGATCATGGTCAATGCAATCCATTCCTTGACAAGACAGAACAGGACAGGACCCTAAGAGGAAACCCTCTATAAACGGAAGGTCGGAAGGTCGAATGTTACTCCAAGCTTGACCCCTCACCTGGGCATTTACCCCCCTTCTAGGGAGATAAGCCAGATAAGCGCAATTTATAAAGCATCACTGCCCCGATTTTTGAGGGGTTTCTAAGGGTTTAATGTACCTGAATATTTTCTATCATGGAATATCGTTTGTGGTTGGCCGGCAAAGAGCAAGATGGGAATGCAGACCTGTGGGTAACGGCTATCTTGACACTCGAACCAGCACTGACAATTCTACAGCATCCCCATTGAAGACCCAGCAACCGGAGAGATCTTCGCGCAGTAAGCTGATTCGCCAGACTTCGGGAAACGTCTGATCCCAGCCTAACCATTGACAGATGTCATGCAGCCTCACTAGAAGATGTCGAGACTGCCATCTCCGCCGCGCACGCAGCGTACAAGTCCGGCGTATGGTCGCGTGCAAGTCGCCACCATCGTGCCGATGTGTTGGACAAATGCGCAGTGCTTCTCTCCGATGCGCTCCCGCAGCTCATCTCAACAGAATCAAAGCAGACGGGTCGCGTGATTCGAGAAATGAAGGCCCAGGTCCCAACTTTGACAAGATGGTTCAAATATTATGCCTCCCTTCTAAGAGTCGAGGAACGATCTGTTCTGCCGACGATGGGTAAACTGCATAACTTTGTCGATCGAGTGCCTCTTGGAGTGGTGGTTCAGATTACCCCGTTTAATCACCCGTTATTGATCGCCGTGAAAAAGCTTGCTCCAGCCCTTGCCGCTGGAAACAGTGTCATAATTAAGCCTAGCGAGCTGACTCCATTGACAACTCTTTTGTTGGGCAAAATCCTTCGCGAGGCCGGAATTCCAGATGGCGTGTTGAGTGTCTTACCTGGTTATGGATCTATCACCGGTAAAGCACTGGTTGAGCATCCCTTGGTGAAAAAAGTGGATGTGACTGGTGGCACTGAGGCCGGCAGAGCAATTGGGAAGATTGTTGGTGGAAATCTGGCAAAATACACGGCGGAGCTGGGTGGAAAGGCGCCCTTGGTCGTATTTGAGAAGGCCAACATCGATACGGCGATCAACGGAATCGTCTTTGGCAGCTTCATCGCAAGTGGACAGACCTGTGTAGCCAGCACCCGGATTATAGCGCAAAACTCGATCATGGAAGAGTTACTGTTTAAGCTCAAGGCTAAGATCGAGAGCATTACACGCCGAATTGGGGCTCCGAGTAACCCGGAATCTACCATGGGGCCACTTATCTCTGAGAAACAGTTGCGAAATGTGGAGCGCCTAGTCAACAGCGCTCTAGATGGAGGAAATGCGGTTTCTCTTGTCGGTGGAAAGCGGATGGTTTCTCAAAGCTCGCTTGACGGATTCAACTTCGAGAAGGGGTACTTCTACGAACCAACGCTACTTGCATCCAGCAAAGGAAATAACAGCATTGTGGAGACATCTATATGGCGCGAGGAGGCGTTCGGCCCTGTTATTGTCGTTGCTGGTTTCGATACCGAGGAAGAAGCAATCGCATTGGCAAATGATAGCGAGTTTGGATTAGGAGCCGGTGTATGGACGCTCGACCTTCCCCAAGCTTTCCGAGTCTCGGAGCAGATTGATGCAGGAATTACTTGGGTGAATACCCATCATCGAAATGACCCCAGCAGTCCATGGGGAGGTGCGAAGTCTGCGAGTGGAGTAGGAAGCGAGAACGGAGTTGAGGCTTACAATGCCTACACAACATCGAAAAGCACAATCATAAACTATGCTTCTCCTGATGAGTCCTTGGCTGCGGATGACTGGTTTGGAGATGGCTCCGGCAATGTTAGATATGGTTGAATAGAGTAATGTTGATGGTTTCTCCGGACTCTGTTGCTCAAATCCTCGAACGAATCAGCATGAATATTAGTGAGTGCCTACTAGCTAATATACGTGATTAGCAGAATACTTAAAAGGCAATCATATATAAGTTATAGAAGAAGATATGTCCACCTCTACCCACTCGCATTTCACTCTGGCCTCTTTTGTAGTAAACTTTTTTTAGGGGAATACTTCGATATTTTTTCCTATTTTCTGGCAAATAAATACGCCAAAATCCACAAGAGTAGTCAATGACCGTGCTACTTGAATATTCCAACATATAGATCTGCGTTACCCGGGAACAACCTGTAAGGGAAATGTATGATGTCATACCCATCAGCCTGGATAACTACCAAGTTGGGCCTTGGTCCATTTCTTCAAACATACATCCCCCTCAAATTGATTAATTTACATGAAACTTGGTGAATCAGAGATCGACACTAATCTTTACCATGCCACTCTGGGGTCGCAAAAACGACCACAAGTCCACGGGGCCACCCCATACCCAAAATGGGGAAGAAGGTCGACAAGCACCAGAGCAAAGATTCGAAGAACCTACTGAGCGCTCAAGATTGCTTCCTGCAGATAGGAATGAGGGGTTCCTAAGCCCAGATGACCCTGCAGTGAGTCCAATAAACAAAATCACACTAAATAGCACGCCAAAGACAGGGTATAGCTAACACGAGAACCAGGTATCGCCCTACAATATATGGAGCGTGCGCGCGGTGCGCGGTGTGTCAGTCCTCGCATTGGCACTGAGCTTCATATGGTGGACATTCCTGCTAGTCTCCATATTCGTCAGTCCACCGATGATGCACCCGCGGGGATCGGGCTTCTTTGCCTTTTCATATACCACCTTGGCGACAGGATACCTCGCCCTTGGACTGTTGTTCTTCGCCGTGCCATCCATGCCCATGACTGTATGGGCCATTACGCTTGCCGTTCTGCTGTTGGTGGACATGTGTATTATCCTCGCTGTGCCGCGAATCCGTCTTGAAGAGGGCTGGGTGGGGATCGCTTCTGTCGTTTGGGTAGCTCTGATCTCTATCTACCAGGCCATTCAAAACCGAGCGGTTGCTTGGGGTAAGCGCGAGGAGGAAGAGCGTCTTACTGGTCGAGAAGAGACTCGGCGCTCCCTGCTGGAGTGGATTGCTGTTCTCGCTGAGACCATTTTACTGGCTGCCATGGCGATCGCGGCCGTCTTGTTCACGGCGACTCTGATCTTGCGTTCTTTTGACGCTGGGCTTGAGGCTCCAGGCAAGCGTTACTTGGTGCATGGGGATACCTATCAAGTCCATCTCGCTTGTGTTGGGAACAAAACTGCGGATGACAAGGCGCCGACGATCCTTCTGGAGGGTGGCAATGGACCCGTCGAACATACACTGCAACCATTCATCGACGATGTATACGGTCGTGGCGGTATCAACAGATACTGTTACTGGGACCGACCAGGATTCGGATGGTCTGACAACGCACCCTCGCCCCATTCCGCGGGCATGTCAACGGACGTGCTTTCAGAGGCCCTGGCTCTTGCAGGCGAGACTGGTCCATGGATAGTCGTTTCCGCTGGAGTTGGCAGTCTTTATTCGAGACTTTTTGCCAGTCGCAATCTTCTCGAAGTTCGCGGCATCTTCATGATCGATCCCCTCCATGAGGCATACCTGGGAGACATTGGGCGACCTGGTCGTGGATTTTTACTCTGGCTTCGTGGTATAATCTCTCCACTGGGATTGGATCGGCTTGCGGGCGCCATTTTACGCGGCCGCTCTCGCCAGGACCGCGTCATTGGACGTTCGGCTTACCAGTCTGGGAAATACATCAAAGCAAAGCTACAGGAAAGCCTCGTGGCTGTCACTATGACTGCTGCTGAGATACAGTCTTCTCGCCATATCCAGATGGGTCATGCTCCTGTAGTCGTTGTGAGCTCTGGTCAAGAAGTTCGAAAGAATTCTCAGTGGGCGGAGCGACAGGAGGATCTTTCTCATCTTACAGACAACCTTTTGTCTTGGGATATTGCTTATGATGCACCCCATGAAGTATGGAGTACTGGACAGGGACGGGAGGTATTGGAAAGACGTTTGAAGGAGCTTGTCCAAGAAAGTCAGGCGCATGAGCTATGAGGGTCGCCGGTAACTTGTATTGTCTGGGGTTTGACATTTTTATTCGGGCGTTCATGGGCAGTGTAATATTGGAGAGGACAGGGAATTTGTCGTAATTGTGTACCATGAAATACTACATTC
This sequence comes from Penicillium cf. viridicatum, assembly GCA_028974045.1. Taxonomy (NCBI): domain Eukaryota; kingdom Fungi; phylum Ascomycota; class Eurotiomycetes; order Eurotiales; family Aspergillaceae; genus Penicillium; species Penicillium cf. viridicatum. Next base: position 419,158 of record JAPQKQ010000007.1, on the reverse strand, counting down.
GTTGATGCTATGGTTCACGGTGCGTAGTAGTTCCTCGTCTGACGTCACGCGCTACATAAACATCACTTACATGCGCATATGTGCATAGGCTCATTACTTCGCATCGATCTGGACACATCATACAATCACGGACTTCTACCCCATGTCGACATATGTATGTTACCCGAAAAAAGCGCAGATTTCATTAAGGAAGCCCCTGAGACGAGAGCATCAGTGAATTATCTAATTACAGCACACTCCATGGCTGTAAGACGCGTAAGACGCAAACTGGATTTCGAGTAGTATATTCATCGAAAATGCAATGATGTCGGGCAGAGCTTTAGTCTGCTATAACTAGCCGACGGGCCCAAGGGCCTTTTAACTTCCATTCCCGCACTATCAAATCTCCATCTCGGGGCCGGGAATCGACAATATCTCGGGGAAAAAGGCGACGAAAGGTGCCTCCCTCGTAACTTTTAGGGTAACACGGCGGGGAGAGCGGAATCGAAGGGTCTAGGGGAAGTGCGATGAAAACCGAGCGGTAAAAAGACGACACCCGTCACTCTAAACTAGCTCCCTTAAACCTCTTAGCAAGCTGGTCACTCTCGGGACTGGGAGATATGGACCGGGGTAGGGCAGAGGGTGGGGGGTTGCGACGTTTCCGGGTTTGGGAATCCGAGCGAGAAGACTCAGCCGGTATGGACCAGGGGCGCTTAGGGGGCGCTCACCACTCTCTTGAAGAATTGTCATCAACGTGGCCCATCCTGGGGTATTCACGAGCTGCATGCCCTCGACGGGGGACTTTGTTCTGGCGACGCGACAGAGCAGCGATTCCTCATCCTGTTCGAGAATGCGAGTTAGCGTCACATACGCTAGATTAAAATATGCACAATAGAACACCGACCTTGCTAAATGTGCCCACTCCATGCAAGAAGCAGAGGATGTGGAAGTCGGAAACGCCCTGGATAGCTTTATCGGGATCACCATGGGACATGAGTTTCTGGGCAACGTGTCGAAGCTCTTGGCTCTCGCCGATGACTTCACGGTTCTCGATAGGGAAGCGACTGTTGGTGAATAACGGGGATGACTCTGTTGGGAATCCGTGGGTGAGGGTGACTAGTAGGAAATCGACTGGGAAACTCGGCTCAGCGCTCTCCTGTACGCTTGCACCGTACTCGTTAATTCGCCGGTAGAAGACTTCGGGGATGTATCGTGTCCTGCTTCCGAGATCTTCGTCATGCTCTGATTGCACCAGCATGACGGTCGGGTCCGCTGAGGGCTCGACTATATCTCCTCGAACCATCTCAACTGCAGACACGGATGCTTGGTATGAGCTGATGGCAATCGCACCTGTCTCGTCTCCACTGAGTACACACGTTACGAAATCCGAGCCGAACTGTCCTGTCCGGCTCCATTTCGTTGACTTGGGGTTTTGTGCCTGGAGTCGTGCAGCGAAGGCAATTTCAAGTGAAGACAAGAAGTATGAGTCGATGTGCCGCTTGCAAACCACTGAACCATCCGCGCGGCCGCCATCAATCAAGTCAGTAAAGATGACACCAACCTTCTGCAATCCGCAGAGACGGGCTACCTCGTCCACTTCCTTTTCGTTGTGCCAGTCATGGAGTGTTACGCCATCGACTTCGCCCGTTTGCGGGGGCTCATAGATTGCTTCCACAACAGCCTTGACACCTAGTGGTACTTTGGTGTATTCCTCATATGTCCCATACAAGAAACCCAGTCGTTGAGCACCTGACTTTCGCCAGAAATCAAGGAGGGAATTGATTAAATCAGGGGATGAGAACTCCACATGGTCTACCATGCGGAATTCCTGGGGTTGCAGACTGATTGCGCTTGGTTGACATTTGGTGCAAATGCCCTCCGGCCAAGGGGAATGTCCCGATGGGCAGTCGCTTCGCACCCGGTAATATGGTTCGTTGAGCGGAGGCATGAACGAGGTTCCCATTTCGGGCTTGTTGGTCGCGGCATTGATTTTCCGCAGGTATGAGTGGAAAGAAAGGTGCTTGATCTTCTTCTCTGCCATGTTGTTCGCATCGTAAGGCTCGAGTGGCATGCAGTAATCACACATGCCTCGGGGACCGTGCCTGCACATCTTGTGGTCCATGCCGCGCTTGATCTTTCCATCTTTCTTGTCTAGGAGATTGTCTAGCGGTGACTGCTGCACTAAGTCCCACGGGTTCTTGGTTGGAGCGGAAGAACTTGGCTGTGGGCGGATCGGGACTGTCTGTTGCTTGGGAATCGGAGTTCCATTCAGTCGGTGCTCTGTAGTGGTAGATGTGGTGCCGTTTGAGGGTCCATTCTGTTGTGTCTGTTCTTGGTACCCAATAAAGAGCTTATCCCCATGCCTTCAAGTCAGCGGCGCGTGAGTAATTCAATCTCTAGAGGCCAATATAACATTCGACACTTACTTCAGGCCAACCTGCTGAAGCGAAACCCCTTGTAGGACTTGCAGTAGTCTTTCCTCACCACCTGTGCCGATCGGTTTATTTGAGAGGGCAATGGACGAAGGTTCGACATTTGACGGGAGGTGTTCTAGAATCTAATAGCAGTTGCCAGATTAGCATTTGGCTGTAATCCTGATATCACTCTCTTCTGACCAAGTGCGGAGAAATACCTTTTTTTGAAGTGATGGGAAGAGTTCCTCGAGGCTGACCGTAAGTCGAAATTGGCCGTTTCGACTCTCGAATCGCAGAAGAATGGAGGTCATCCTGGCTCTGATAAAACTAGAGCACTGTTGAAGAGAAAGATAGAGAGGTAGTGGCTTCACCTTCCGCGGTACACAAGTGGAAGAAGAAGACCGAGAAGACACATGCCAGTGAAAGAAGAAGCTCGACTCGAAGCTTCACTGGTCACGTCACAGCTGGCGGGCGGTAACTATGGTACCTGCTGACAAAACACCCCGCGGTCGGCTGTGGAGTTTTGGGCGAGGTGTCGGTAAAGTGGTTACGGATACAGAGCTTTATGTATGCCCATTCGTAAAACTATGTATGTATACAACTATAGGCCCGTAAAAATAGATTATTTGTACAAAGGTAACATTTAGCTGTTAATATTTGAGACTTTTATCTTGATTCAGTGCATGGTTAATCATCATTTGCGCGAGCAACCTTGGAAGGATCCCCAAATGTAAAGGAAGATTATCCAGTTTGTCATATTAACCAGTGCACTTTCCCCCTTTTATTTCACTTTCTTTTTGTCTTTTCAACTAGCGGCTTATGTTCACTTTATACTAGCCGGCCTTGCGCTTGCACATGTATGAATAGAAAGTGATTAGGAAACGACACTCGCTCGGGGGTTTAAGCAGAGTGGCAAAAAGAAACCCAATATCGGTTAGTTTATGATCTTCACACGTGTGAGGGACATATTTACATATTTGACAGCTATAGACAGACTTGCGCTATAACTAGACAGATAACCAAGGTGACTGCGCTTACCCTCTTAGCTGAATTATAAAATAAGCCTATTGGACTCCTACTCTTTCATAGAGACTCTGCTGTCATACCGAGTGAAGTCTCACTGTCTATATTGTAACTATTTGATTATTTATATATATTCGTGGAGGTATTAGGGTAGTGAGCATGCAGAGATATCAGTTTGTTGCTAATACAAAATACCTCCATAGTCAGCATTAACTGCAGTGGATCCCAGCCTTCCATGACTTGGGTTTTAAGCCTTTCTGCCATCAAGATCCATGGGCCACTCCTCTCTGATGGCTAGTTAGTGCTAGTAATGAGCATTTCTCACCTGCGGAGAAGTTCTACATGTTTTGTTTGGAAAATGGGGATATAGACACATAATTATGGAAAGTGAACCATCATTACAACATGGGTGGATATAGAAAATTGAACATCTACGAGTTACTATGGGGTTTTGTAAAAGTAATCAACAACTCTTCCAATAAATTCTTTCACTAGGTTAGAGATAATTGGCTGCTGAAAAATGAAAATGGTATGCCCGTATCGTCATAAGAAATTGAAACGCCGAGAGAACGCCCCAGGGAGAACTGCCGAAAACTAGAGAACGCAAGAAGAGAGACATGGGCCTAATTAAAGAATGGTACAGTTCTTAGGCAAACCACATGGCCCCTCATTGCTCTTCTCTTTCTTGGCTGGCTCCTGAGTACCCCGTTGCTCCTTAGCAGGCTGCTCGGTCTTTTGAGCGGCCTCCTGAGCAACAGGAGTCGAGCTTTCCGGCTTCGACTCGGTACCATGCAGTCACTGGACCTTGGAAACGGTCTCGTAGAAGGCCTTACCCTGAGCGGTGGCAACCTCGAGCTCAAGAGCGGAGGGCTTACGGGAACCGTCGGCACCCTGTGGACGTGATGGTCAGCAAGAGAAACGTATCGAAATGTGTCTGTCGTGTTAACTTACAGCGAAGGTACCAGCACCCCAGGCGCTACCACCGTGAACCTCGTCCAAGTTGCTCAGCTGGGCGAAGACGGTCTTGTAGCCCAGGGGAACGTAGATGAAGCCGTGGTGAGCGAGAGTGCTCATCGAGGCAAGAGCAGTGGACTCCTGACCACCACCCTGGGTACCGGTGGAGACGAAGAGACCGGCGTACTTGCCCCAGAAGCCACCAGTAGCCCAGATGCCACCGGTCTTGTCCCAGAAGGTCTTCCACTGAGCAGGGAAGTTACCGTAGCGGGTAGGGATACCGAACAGAACAGCGTCGAAGGCGAGGAGATCGGCGGGCTCAACAATGGGGTAGCTGGCCTTGGCAGGAGCGTACATCTTGCCCAAAACCTCCTCGCTGAGGGTCTCGGCGATCCTAGAGATATAAATGTTAATCAAATGATATAAAGGGTACAGTAAGGGTGCGACTGACTGGAAGATCTCGGCTTGGCCACCAGCGGACTCAATGCCCTTCTTCTCGGCCTCGGCTAACGCCTGGATGTGGCCGTACATGGAGTACTGTTTGGACAATTAGTGAGATGGTAGAGGAATATATTGCCATTGGAAGACGTACATAGACAATTGCAACCTTGGGAGCCATGATGACGGTTTGGGGATTGTAGAGTGAATGTAGGGGGAATGAGAGGTGAAGAGCGGGGAGGGGAGCTAATTATAAAGGTTTCACACCCCGCCGGGATGAATGTGTTAGGTACCTTATCCACCATATTAATTAGTATGTGGTCCCAAGTACCTCTATGATTAGCTGTGCAACTAAGCATCAGTCACCGATGACAGAGCACCCGAAGATGGAATATGATTGGCCAAAAAGGTTCCACCCGGATATACGGAGTAGGTAGCTTTGGCTTTAGTGATTCTTACTGAAGACTGACAAATGACCTCGGGACGCGCTAAGGGTGGACGCTACCCTACTATGTGCTTACCTAGTAGAGTTACAAAATCATTAGTAAAAAATTGTAAATCGTCCAGATTCTAACTAACTAACTAGTTACCAGAAGGATATTGCTTTGTCAACAGCGGAATTAAGACTTCCAGCGCCAGGATATACATATCTACAGTGTATCATGATGTCATGATGTCCCTCATGATTTCTTCACTGTGTTTACCACACAAGGCTCTGATTTCATCATATAAGTTAAATTGAGGTAAGCTGACACTGGCGTACTTACCTAGGTCCGGTGGCTGACTATTAACACGAAGAGGGATTTGGTTTCCCGGCACAAGTCTATTATTCCCAGGCAAAGCCAGTACAGCAGACGGCAGACATAATACATCAAGGGTGGAACAAGGATGTCTCCCTTGTAACACCAATTATGCCATTGAGCTCAAGTGGAAGAAAAAAGAAATGATGAATATTTTTGCGTCAAATTCTCAAATTCAATTGGGGGGTATCGCGGGACTGGCGCAAGAACCATAAACGAAAAGAAACCAAGCCCGTGGACCTCTTGCTGAAGCCACACCCCACTCCATGCCATGCAATGTCGCCAAAAAAAAAAAAATTCCTTGCGATAAGAATCAACCTAACCCCTTCCACGTCCGCGGAAGCGACCACGCCCAAATCCACCACCCCGACCACGTTCATTTCGCCATTCTCGTTCCCGTTCTTTTTCCCGTTCTTGTTCTTCACGGATGAGAACGCGTTCGTGCTCAAGTTCTTCCTCCGTCTTTTCAGTGCGCATTGTAGGTCGTGGTAGGTTCTCCGGCCAGCGAGGGTGAGCATCGGCACACGCTTTTCCATCGGGGCAGAATCCGGCCAGGTAGAAGGTACATAGACGTCGGCGGACGTGTCGCTTTGCACATAGTGGTCCCAATTCGCAATATCCGCGGTCGTAGTGCTCGCAAGGCGGCAGGCGTGCCTCCTCGCGGACATGCTGGTAAAGGCAATCGTCACCATTGGTGCAGTATCCGGATCGTGAAAATGACTGGCATTCTGGCATTCTTCTCAGATTATATTCGTGGAGGTATTCGCATTTCAGTCCTTTCTTGCATAGTCCCTTGAGGAAATGCTTGCAAACTAGCGATCCGTGTGTTGTAGATGGCGCCATTCCGGATGCTGTGGTAGTCGAGGTCGTCACACGAGACGGAGTGGGATGGCGATCGGGACAAGCAGGTCCTAATGGGCAGTGTCCTTCACTATAAGCTTTGCAGACAGGGACATCGCTGGCGAGTCCGAAGCCAAAGCTCTTGCGCAGAAACGGCGTGAAAGAAAATTCATTGTAGCTAGGATCGCGCGTCGGTTCGGCGGATATGATGTGCACAGCTGCACTTTCGGTGTCGGCAGCCATGGCTCAATGAAGCTGAAGCGACAGGTGAAGTGTGGAGGGTGAAGAGAGGATCGGTGGTCGTCGCGAGTCAGGTGCGTGTATTCGGCTGACTGACTATGCCCGCCTCTTTGTGGATGGAATTTCGAGGGTTGCAGAGAGAGTGGCAATCAGATTATCAGTGTATTTCAGCTCAAATTGGCATGGAGAAGGATATTCAAGGAAGAAGGCTTAGTTGTTGAAGGTTGCGGAGCTGTCCAGGTTGTTCTCCAGTTGTCGCCTTATAAATCAGGTGGCAACATTGTGTTTGGCTCGTTTGCATTTTGGCATCCAATTTAACCCATGGACAAGTCATAACTAGTTACTAAATCTTTACAACTTACATTGGAAGCAAAATTCTGATTGATACATTAATACCCCTGAGTGTCATACTATTACTATTCGTTTCTTGGAAAATATGTGACCATACGCCGAAAGGGAGACAAGGATATATAAATCGGTTGGCATAGAAAACCAGAAGCAACCAGGATGACAGAGAACTAAAGCCCAATCTAATCTAATTGTTATCTAGTTATTTGAGGTTGAGACTACAACTGATATCTCGAAGTACTGTTATTCACCTATAAAAATGTGCTTCGACAGCATATTTACACGAACCCGAGCTGCTGGTCCATCACATCCCGCACCATTGACTCGAATGAGCGCCATTGAATCCCAAGCTCTGTCTCCGCTTTAGTCGCATCAACTGGTAACGAGACACCTTGGAAATCCTCAGAGATCAATGCCCCAGAATCCGGATAGAGTCTGTGCACAATGCGCGCAATCTCAGGGCCCGTCGTCTTCGGCCCGGCCAGGAGATATTTCGAGCCGTCCACGATCTTCGGATCCAGTGCTTTGATGTGCGCGTCGGCCACATCTTGAATATGCACTCCTACTATATTTCTAGTGGGATCGGCTTTCATGATGATATCCCACAGACCACTGTTAGACCCCGCGTTGACTCCGTCGGCAGAACTCTGAACAAGATTGCGCCCGAACACAAATGCGGGATGCAATGTCACCAATGCATACTGTGGCTTGGCTGTTGCTCGGAACTCCCAAGTTGCGTTGTTTGCAAGAAGTTTGGAGGCGTGATACAGCCGCATTGGTGTTGCAGCCGGGGTTTGAGGGTCCTCGAAATTGGCATTTTCATCAACCGAAAAGTCCCAGTCGTTGTCCTCTAGGATATATGTCAATACAATTCTTACTCGGATACCACAAAGTGGGTTATAAGGTACCTTTCACCACACCGCCAGTGGGAAGGCCAGACATTGGAATCAAGGCCGCGATGGACGAGGTAATCACGATCTTCTTGATGGTTGGCACCTTTGCTGCTGCTTTCAGCAAGGTAGTGGTCCCTTTCACAGCCGGCGGAAAGTATGTCTGCTTGTCGGTCCCATGGGGAAGAGGGGATGCAAGATGAAGGACATAGTCCACGCCGTTCAACTTGTTGTCGAATGCCGTCTCATCAGTGAGGTCTGGAATGATAACAAATTCAACTTGGTCACTATATTCTGATAGTAGTGTTTCTAATTGCTTAGATGGCTTGCGAAGACAAACTCGCAGTCGATAACCCGCCTCCAGAGCAGCCACTGCAGTGGCGCTCCCAATAAAGCCGGTGGCTCCGGTGATAAATATCAATTCATTAGACATCTTTTTGATTATTCCAGTGCTGATGGGGAGAAAACAAAAACATTCTATACTGCGCTCAGCTGCATTTTATATCCGTCGTTTGAATTTGTAATCTGCGAATCTAGTTTGCCTAAATCTTTATTTAGATACGATTGATAGGCTGGGATAAACAAAATGATGGAATCGACCACGTCATACCCCCGGTCTGGTCCTAAAGAATTCCATGCGACGCCGACATGCTCGATGTCATTATATTTTGAATATTAGCGCGATTGATCGAGCATACAACCCGAGTAATCTTGGTGTTACTATTGTGAAGCTCGAAAAGTTGTATGATATAGTGAACATAGTAATCAAAAGAGGGGGCTGAGGATGATGAAATGATCAAAAAACATGGTGTTACAAGTGGACCCGTTGTTGTATTCGACACTTTTCTATTACACTATCCCCCGAGACATCAAGACTATGTGAGACTGGTAAAAAAGTGATCATGCATATGAACGATGGCGCGACAATGTTTGATATCAGTAATCTGCGAGGTCTATTTGGTAAATTATGATCTTCAATGTAGTATAAGAATGGACAGGATCCAATATGTGTAAAATATATCAACATATATCTCCATAAGATTCATCTTGAAATCATTATCAACAAGTTATTCTCATAATAAAGCGGCATCCTTCGAAATGCCTTCCTGGTACATCAAACATAGTCTAAATACCATTACAGCTCCCGAGAAAGAACAACTCGCCAAGTCAATCACCAGGTTGTACGTCGCCCATGGCCTACCTGCATTCTACGTCCAAGTCCATTTCATTGAGGGCATTCCCGGTACTTCGTTTGTTGGCGGCGAACCTCACCCCAACTTTGCAGCCCTGACAATATATCACCTTGCCCGTGCCTTCAAAACCGACGAAGCCAAACGGGAATTCTTGGCTGCTATTGATGAGATTCTCAATCCATTTTTTGAGCCGAAGGGAATGGAATGGGAGTATTTCATTGCAGAATCGTCGAGAGACTTGTGGAAGATCAATGGTCTGGTGCCGCCGCAGGCTGGATCTGAGGGAGAGAAGAAATGGACCGAACTGAACAAGGCCGTTAAGCTCTAGTGTTGCATGAAGATACCGAGAGCACAAATTGGGAATAGGAGGGGAGGGGGTAATACATATGTCGGGATCCAATGTTGACACAAAACCCCTACGCTCATCTTCAGATGCGCTCTATGATCCGCAATCACACCCTTTTTGTCGAGAAAGTAACCAAAGTAAGGTTATCTGAACAAAGCTGAAGTCGCGACCAACAGCCTCAGGAGGCTTCAAGCAGTTTAGATAGGGGGAGTTTGTTAGACCTCGACATTTGTAGCTTTGTGTAGTTGGCCATTTTGGGACTGTTTATCGCAATGAGGGCATTTGACCATTGACAAAACCACTTTTTCGTTTTATTTCTCGTAATTGTGCTCTCCATACTTCAAGGTGATTTGAGCAGGCTTTTCTCGTGCGATATAGGTATTCAAACGGTATCCCTGCAGAAGGCAGTAAGCATTCCGAACTCGATCACCGCGGGAAAGCATAAAGCCGGAGGCAACATGCATCGCTGCCTATAGTCCCCTAGCCTCATCTCCTAGACTCTACCCCCTCAGCGAATCAGATACCTGTAAATGCTTCCATCATCAAACCGAAAAAGCAAATATCAGCAAAATGTCAAATCTCCATCGCCCCTCTCTTTGTTTGGTCATTAGCTTCGCACCAAGAATATATTCCTCACCGGGGTACCCAACACGAGCTTGACGCTGTAACCGAATTATCACGAGTTATGATTCTCCACGATAATATTGTTTTACGACGATCTGGCGCCGTTTTGAAAAATCTGTTCGAACACGGGGTGCATTGGTCATGCATGACGATCCACACTCGTACCTTAGTTTGGAAAGTCTCCCTGATAGGATTTTCTTACTACATCCGCTGGTTAGATCCGATCGTAGGTGATACGGAGATGACCGGAGAAGATCCGGTGTGTCTTGGATCAAGAACAGTTACTGAACCGTGAGACGTGTACGGAGTTGGTTGTAAGCAATCAGCCTTGACCCCGCATCTGGCCATGCAGACATCAAGCCATTGCGTACAACGTACTTTGTACTTTTGAAAAGAAAAAAAAAATGCTGCGCATATGCTTAGCCTGCATTCCCCGCATCTTGCTGTATCCAATTGCTGATTTGACCATCTACGCCAAGAAGCCTAGTGAAGTTACCTCAGATTTGCATCTGTAAACTGCCTGGCCATACTTACCCAATTAGTCCAAGTGGTAAAAGGGACGAGGCGAAGTTCCACGTGACGTATTCCAAAAAAGGAAACACACAGCATTGCTTTGGGTACTTTCCTTTCAATTCAACTCTTTCTCTCTTCTTTTTTCCCTTGGCTCCCCTTTTCCGAATTCTGTTCAACTTCATCTGTGGTTCCTTTCAATGAGGCGAGCTTGTACATTCCTGACTTTGACGTCTTGACCATGTTCTCAGCTTCCAGGCTCTTCCGCCGACGGGGCGCGGATCATGACCCCGCCGAGGCCCACGTCTCGTACGAAGTGCCATTGTACACAAATGCGGCCTACTATCCGAATTGGAGGATCTATCGAAAGGAACCTCCTTCATCCTTGCGCTTAGGATTTATCTCTCACGTGTTCTACGCATTTGCCTGGTAAACACAGCCAATCATCGCCGTTCAAAGGCCCGAATTCGAGTAGATGGCTGACGCGCTAATCTCAATTTGGTTTCTCGCAGGGTCAAAGATGATGGTACTATCTATGTAAGTTTATGTTTAAGCATGCACGTCCTTTAATATAGGAATATTTACTGACCCTGCGTCATAGCTGAGTGATGAGTGGGCTGATACCCAGATGCCCGTTGACGGTGCAGAAGGTTGCCTTAGAGCTTTTGTCCAATTGAAGCAACAGTACTCTAAGATGAGGGTCATCCTCTCTGTTGGTGGTGGTGGAAAAGGTAGCGAGAACTTCGCTGCCGTAGCCAGCAGCCGCTCAAAGGTGGACACTTTCGTTCGCACCGCGCGGGAACTAGTGGATCAATTTGGAATTGATGGCATTGACAGTAAGGCCGCATTGTCTTTTTGATTCTGACTTAAGTTGGAAACACATGACTTACTCTATTTGCTGTACAGTCGACTGGGAGCACCCCTCTGATTCCAAGCAAGGAAAGGATTATGTTCGTCTCCTCGCACGTCTGCGCGAAGTGCTGCCGGCTCCACGATACGTTCTTACTACCGCCCTCCCTGCTGGCCAGTGGGCATTGCGGAACATTGACCTTGCTGCGGCACAAAAGCATCTTGACATGATCAACCTCATGACCTACGATTTCGCTGGACCATGGGAATCCGAAACGGGACACCAGGCGCAGCTTTATGGCTCAGGCGTATCTGGTGATTCGGCAGTTTCTTACGTCGTAGGGCAAGGAGTGTCCCCTAGAAAGATCATTTTGGGTGTCCCGGTTTACGGGCGATCCTTCTTGGGTAGCAACGGCCCTGGTCAGAGGTATACTGGAAACGGTGGCGAGGACGGTGTCTTTGACTATCGCGATCTGCCCCGACCGGGGACACAGGAGTACCATGACAAGAACATTGCTGCATCATTCTGTGTTGGCGCTGATGGCGGTTTTGTCACATACGATACCCCAGAAACAGTAAAACAGAAGGCGGAATTTGTGACTTCGTCGAAACTGGGTGGTTTGTTTTACTGGCATGTCTGCTCTGATGCCCGAGGACCGCGCAGCTTGGTTGAAACTGGATACAACACGCTGCACGAGATGTGAGAGCGTTCAGTTGTTAGAAAAAGCAACATTAAATAAAAAATCAGATCTTCTTCCTTCGCTGATATCTTGGGAAGGATAGTAACTAGAAACGGTAAAGCATATATGATAATATGTTGTAGGTTCAATAAGGTGGCATGAACAGGTAATCGGCGCTTTCGCGGGCAAACATGAGAGACTTTGGACAACCGACGGCCGAGGTCCATCTCCCCCGCATCTTCAACGGCTTTTAGCAATATCATTCTGAGCGTTCCGTTTGTGACTTTCAATCGCATCCACTTCTAACAATCACACCATGTCTTCCCCACAGCCCGCGACAGCAGATAGCGGCTATATCACCGATCCCGGTCCGTTGGAGAATACCTACACGTCGGATCCTAGCCTTCAACGCACACTGGCATGTGAGTTTCTTATTCATATATAGTTACAATAATCCCTAAACATTGTTCAGGGTACCTACCATCTACTACATTACAATTTGTACAACCACACCTCACGCAGTTCGGTGCCGAGGCTATTTCAGAGCAGGTTCATGAATGGAGCGCCGATGCAGAGCGCAATGTGCCATATGTGAAGAGCCACAACGTTTGGGGTAAGCGATATGACTACGATCGATTAGTGACCACCGAAGGCTGGAAGCAGTTGGGCAAATGGGGTGCTCGGAATAGGTATCCTCTACAAAACGCCTTTAAGATGACGTGCATGATCTAACGCCATCCGATCAGGATCGTCTCGGCGGGCTATGATAAGGGATTAGGGGTCGATCGGAGAACAGTTCAGTATGCGCTGTAAGTATTGATTGTCGATCTTTCTACGCTATCACTCATGCCATGATTCCAGGACCTATTTGTACTCTCCTTCTTCTGGACTCTACTCCTGTCCGATTAGTATGACCGATGGTGCTGCTTTTATTCTCTCACCAAGAATCAACAAGCTGCCATCTACGCACCCTTTCCATACTGCGTTCCAGGGGCTGATCTCCGAAAAGGATGATCACTGGACCTCGGGCCAGTGGATGACTGAGAGAGCTGGTGGAAGCGACGTCCGAAACACCGAAACATGGGCTACATACTCGCCTCTAGCTACCGGCTCTGGCTCCGACCCCCTGGGTGATGGCGACTACCTGATCAGCGGATTCAAGTTCTTTTCCTCGGCAACGGATGCGAATCTTGCTCTTTTGCTCGCGAAAACGCCATCCGGGAAGCTAAGCACGTTCCTCGCGCCACTGCGACGGACCGTGGTGGGCGCCGACGGCGTCTCCAAAATTGTATCTAATGGCGTCAGGATCCACCGACTGAAGAACAAACTCGGTACCAAAGAATTGCCCACTGCCGAATTGGAACTAAAGGACATGCGTGCGCACCTCCTTGGGGAACTAGACCAGGGTATCGTAACTATCGCGCCTCTTCTCAACGTCACCCGACTTCATACCTTCGTTGGCTCGCTTGCTGGTTGGCGTCGAGCCATCAGCATCACGAAAAGCTTTGCAAAAGCAAGGACTACTGTTGGTGAACCGCTCTGGTTGATCCCAATGCATTTGCGACTCCTCGCAGACTTGGAGGTAAAGCATCGGGGAGCAATGAATCTTGCATGGTTTACCGTTGCTTTGTTTGGGGTGGTTGAGGATCAAACACCGTCGTCTAATAATCTCGCGCATCTACCTCAACCTGGCAAGGAAGCTGAGGTTGTTTTCCGTACCTTGACTGCCACTGCTAAGGCTGTCATCAGTAAGATGGCCACTACGGGAATTCAAGAATGTCAGGAATCTATGGGTGGAGTCGGGTATATGGATGAGGCTGACGAGCCCGAATTCAATATCTCTCGAATTTTGCGCAATAATGCAGTTAATTCTATCTGGGAGGGTACTACCAACGTGCTAGCCAGCGAGTTCGTCCGTTTCCTTATCAAGAAAGACAACCTGAAGATATTTGGAACGTGGCTTGACCGTACCTTGACCCTGATTCAGAGCACATATCTGCGGAATGCCCTGACAGCTGCGTGGTCAGCTTTGCGTGTTCGTTTCACGACTCAGGACCCCGCTTCAACTGTTGCGGATGGCCGTCGCTTTATGTTTACTCTGGCTTGGATTCTATCTGGTGCTCTTCTGGCGCTTGATGCTGAACGTGATAATGACCCTGTGACGACAGAGATCGCTCGTCGCTGGATCTTGAGTGCTGAGGGTGGCGTGGGAGAGTATGTGTTCCATGATATTGTTACAGTTCGTGGCACTGCGAGCGCTACTTCTGGAGGAGAGGAACATGTGCAATGGGACTGCCGCATTGCCTGGGGAGTCGATCTGCCGGCGAACCGTGCATCTGGTCACCGATCCTTGCAAAAGGCGAGCTCGAAGCTTTGAGAAAGCCAAGTATGAAGATTGATGCCATATGTAGCATGTAATCTTCAAATTCGTGTATTTATCTAGCTGTTCTCGGATAATTGTACATATGTGAACATCCGACCAACACTTCGCATTCCAACATTGAGCTATACAAAAAAAAGCTTTCTGCTATTAGTAAAAGAGATACCATTTAACAACGTAAGCTCAGATTGCATGATTTGCCAAAAGAGATCTCGAGGGTTTGAGGTTAGACGCCTATATTGGCATTAACAATATAGGAAGAAAAAAACATGCAGTATGTAAGTATTTACCCCACAAAATGAAGCTTCCACCCAAGTCTTATAATCCTGGGGTTGGGCGTTGCATCATCGGCCGAGCAGAAGCATCGACCCTATGAAATGCATGAAATGCATCATGTATCACTGATTCCGACCGATTTCCACCGACGATCACCGAAAGAGCCCACAGTATCATGGGTGTTCCTAGTAATGCGTCAGATTTACCCGAATGAGATTATGGGTAAGTTACAATTCCCTGTAAGTATAACTTATGAAGGAATTGCGTGCTGACTGGAAAACCGACAGCGATGGTGTCCTGAATCCACAGGGTATTCGTTTCAGGTCGTCGGACATATACTCGATCACCGAATCGGCTCCTTTCAACTTGGTCATCTCAACCACTTTCTGTGTGGGGCGTCGACGACCTCATGACTCTGATGAAGTTGTATTTCTGTTCGTCATCATGCAACCTGGAAAGCCGTTCACGGGCCAACTTGCTGTGGAGCTCAAGGATGCAATTCGCAAAGGCTTGAGTAGTAAACATGTTTCTCGCTTCGTGATCGGGGTCAAAGAAGTTCCTATGACGGCGAACGGTAAAAAGGTCGAGACATTGGTCAAACATGTCATTTCGTCTGGCCAGCTCTCCAAGATTATTAGCAGCACCGTTGCGAATCCTGGGTCTCTGGATCACTTCAGGCAGTATTATGAACTTGAGGTGCAAAAGAACAATAGAGGTAAGATATAGACGACATGTAGTCTAGCCGATACAACAAACTGTGGGTGGTATTTTGAAAGAAAAATGCGAGAGGAACTTTTGTACATAGAAAGGAAAACAAGACATAAACCAAGACCACTTTTTCTGCAACGCCGATTATCAAGCTTTGTTGTATTCATACATTAAGTAGCCAGGAACCACTCCAGTCAAATCCAGCACCTTCCCAATTATTGCTGAATGGGTCCAAACTAACATCAAGAGAGGCAAAGTCGTAAGTATCCGCCTGTTGTCCCGGTGGAGCATCAAGGGACCGAAGGGTATCAGGGTCTTGAATGTCGGCCATAGTGCAAGTAGGCGCAATTCCCGTGTTCCTACTTGTGGGATCCGAGGAATGTCCAATGGCTTGCCATTGTTTGCAAAGTTTTGTGTCGAACCCCTCAAAGAACGAAGCAGCGTCCGGGTCGAGCGTAGGCGATGAACCCTCGAAGGGACCCAGCTCTCGGATTTTCTCGGTCAATTTGTTCAGCGCACGCAACGGTCCGACCGCCGAGAGCCACCGTTCGGATAGTTTTTGGAGGCAGAGTTTCATGACTGTTAATTCATGTTCGGCGGTACTCTGTAGGTTGGCATAGCGACAGCTAGAAAGGAGTGACAGTCCAGCGCATAGTGGATAGAATGCAAAGACAGGACCCAAGTATCGAAGCTCATCGCGAAGCAAGAATTCCTCGTAAATTCCGGCAATGAACGAAGATGCGACTAGCGATGCTGCGGGTGGTACGCTACCTGGCGTAGGCGAGCGATGGAGGATAGTGAGCACCACGAAATACATGACCATCAGCTGTTGCACTTCAAGGTTACAAATAACCGCATCGTCTTGATCTGCGACAGACGATCGTAATCTTGGAATAACTTGTTTTGCCCATCGGTAGACGGCGTTCTCAAGATCAACCTGCCTTTGGCGAGAGATTTCCTTTCGTAGATGGGACTCAACTGTGTCTCCCAGTAGCCGGGATATCGTGCAGTAGGCTAGGAATAATTGAGACTTAAAGTTGTTCACAGGGAAATCATTAAGTGATGGCGGAAGCACATCACTGTCGCGTAGATTGATAGTTCGTGGTCGGCCGACGCCAACAGAAATTATATTGTCTCGCACCTAAGTATGTTAGCGCATGGCACTTTGTGTATTCCATATTCAAGGAGATCCATACCACGAGAGACCACCACAGCCTTCTCCGGAACCCCCGATCTCGAGAATTCGGCGAGGGTTCCTTATGTAGCCCAATCTGAAAGGCCATTGCTCCAGCTGTCCGAATCCAAAACCCACTGGTATCAGTAGAGACATCCTCGGGCCCAACCGGATTATACCAATGCAGCAGACAGGCGGCCACAATAGAAATTAAAGGGTTGTCACAACCACCAAAAAAGAAAAGTAATTTCGCTCGTCGATAGAACACTTCGCTAGACCCATAGTCCAGATGAGCTTTAGAAACTCTACTTCCAGCGAGAAAAATAGCCTGAAGGAGCAGCATCGATCGTGGCGCACTCTCATCTAGCCATTTCGGGTCCACAACGGGTGTCCAAGGTGCACAGTGCATGTTAAAACTGGCCATTAACTCTTTCTGAACTGATACCGGAGGTAACTCAAAAGCACCTTGGTCGCGGAGCATTTGCATGTCAGTTGCTGATGCTTTGGGGTTGGTGTATGTAGTTTCGCGACCGGGTTTGACCATATTTTCATCAAACGGAACGCTGCCGCCGAGATATTCACTGCGGCCGCGATAGCTTTCTTCTTTAATGAACGGTTCGCCATTATTGGCGACCACGACTGCATTGGTTTCAATTGGAACCACTCCATGAGACTCGCTCAAAGAGTTCCGCCGTGAAGCTACTTGCGCCTCTGGTGGCTCGGGAGGAGCCTGTGAGCTCCGCGGTGTCTGACTCAAGGGAGCAGAGATTGACACATTCCGCCCTGGCGATAGGCTGTTGGTAAACCTCTTGCGCTTCCTTGTATATGGTCTGAACGGAGTTAATTTTCAATTATTCGAGTTCTCTGCGGGTGTACTTACCTGCACTCCACATCTGACTTTTTGCAGTTGGTGCAGGGGTCATGCGTCGCATAGTCGCACCTCACCTATAACCATTAGCGATTACTCGAGAACGCGCTAATGGATGATTAATGCGACACCTTTCTTTTATGACAAATTATACATGCTGAAGACATGGTGCTATGCCCGACAGCGTAGATCCGAGTGACGGAGATGGTTGGAGGAGGTCGAGAAAGTGGGGTTTAGCCGAGGTATGGGAAGTCTATAAAATGCTTAACCAGCAACATTTCGCTTTCTTCGATAATAGTTTCCTTGGTTTTGGATATGGCGGAACATAACAGAGTGACTACAGATACTTCCTCATATTCTGGCATCTCGGTGATTACAATTAATCACCCTGATAAAAAGAATGCCGTCGACCCCTTGACTGCGAAGGCGCTCTACAAAGCCATTCATTCTTGTCTTTGAGGATGACTCGAAACAAAAAGTGTGTAGTATCCTGACAGGTGCTGGTGGTAGATTTTGCGCAGGAGCCGACCTCCATAGTGTTGCACAGGCAAACGACGACACACTCCACGACAACCTCCAACCTATCAATGGACGCAACTTGGGGCCAATGGGTCCCTCCAGACTCATTATAAAAAAGCCAGTCATATGTGCTATCTCCGGATACGCCGTCGCAGGAGGACTAGAGCTGAGCCTACTCGCGGATATGCGCGTGGTTGAAGAAGACGCAGTCTTCAGATATATGAGAAGATCTAATACGAGCTACGGGGATATGCCGTATTCGAATATAATGGTAATTGCAATGTTTTCGCTAACGAGCTATCGATAAGAGATATAACGCAAGCAGCCGACCCTGGGATGGGGTCGACACCCAACGACGATCACACCTAGGGTTCCCTTAGACCATGATGTAAGTTAACCATTTAAGCAATTTGCCATCCCTCAGCTACCAGATCATCAATATTGGCACTAAGACAATTTCTCCCCCCATCATAGAGATGGAAGAACCCGGTGACTGCGCCGTCATCGCAGTTAACAATCGGTGCTCCACAGACACCGTCAGTAATAGGTCCGTCCACAACTCCCCAAATTGCCCGTAGGGTAAATGACTGCCACTGTTGAAAAGGAATTTCGGGGTGCCCAGGCGGACGCATAGGCTTCTCATCCCGTCTCGCAAATGCACATAAGCTTAGTAAGCCTGAGCTCATACCGTCCACTTCAGCCCACGACCCTTGCTTGAGATATGTGCCTGCCAACAATGCCTGCGGTGGTTCTGCTTGAAAATAACAGGTGTTTCTGAACTTCGCGGACACGGTAGGGGTCATTTTGACGAGAGAAATGTCTAGCTCAGGTCGTGTGTCGATCACATCTCCGATCTTTTCGTGGTGAACATACGGATGATAAACTTCGTCAGAATAGAGGAAGCCGTGGTTTGCGACAGTTAGGACCTCTTCTCCCCGTAAATTGCGGAGTTTTACTCCGGCAGACGAGGCGCTAGTCGTTGACTCATATCGGGAGCCTGGCAAGCCATAGCTAGACTCTACTCGGCAACCAGGAGAAAGAAATGACTCTTGAAGGTAATTGTGGTGATCTTGAGGTAACGGCCCGAAGCTGGTTACGTGTTGACTCGGATCAAGTTGTCGGGCCCGGGTAAGATTTCTCGTGGTCTCGTAGAATCGGGGTTGTGAATGATGATAGAGCGCTGTACGTCCAGCGATGACTCCCGGGAGTGATTGGGGTTCGTAGACACGTCCATCTCCACATTCGAGCTCCACAACAGTCCATGAAGGCAGATACACAATTGCACGTACATTGGCAAGCGGTTCAAGTGCTTTGAGAAAGGCAACACTATCCGCATCTGTGGGAAATTCCATTGGCGGCCAGCGTAGGTAAGGGCAAGGGTCCGGCAGTCGTGGGTTGGGATAAGGCGCTTCAGGGAATGGCTCAAAAAAGTTTCGCCAGTTCTAACAAAATTCACCGGCATACACCCTAGTGTAAGGGGAACCGGCTTTGGTGGGTTGTCGGTCTCAATACAGATGAACCAACCAGACTGCAAGAACTTTCCATTACCGAACTTCTGATGAATCCACTCGAATTCGTTTCTCATCGGCGCACGATATTGGCGGTTTATTTCATCCCACAACGTGAAAGGGGCCTTGTCATTCATGTGTCTAGCGCCCCAGCCACCTGGGTCTTGCCATCTTTTGGGCTCCGGGTGAGCATGCGGGGTGACTAGACTGATATGTTGGGTTACTGATCGCATACGAAGAGGGCTTGTTGGAGAGTCTGTGTAGATGTCGACCCATGGGGAACTTTCCTGGATGTGTTGAACCTGAGAGGATGAGCGGACGGCCATGATAGAAAATCTGTTTTGAAGATGTGAGCAAATTAAAAGGAGTTGACATGAGATGAGTCAATGTAAATTGTCTGGATGTAAAGGATGACCCGCTCCGGCGGGGCTACAATCACACAAGTACTGCAGTACTGTATGTAAACAGTGCAAACACGACCAAACTCGTGACCTGTATAAGTTATGTAGAAGAGCCCTATATTTTGAAGTAATACAATATCGTAGCGTTATAACTTTTCTGACGCCTATCAGAAAAGTGATAGTGTGTTAAGCCAGTTTATAAAGCCATTAAACCTCACTTTTCTGATAGGCGTCAGAAAAGTGATGATAAATCGCCAATATATCATATTGTAGTGGGGTGCGCTGTACATTGGCGCTTGGTAATGCCTGTCTGCGAACCAGACAAAACCAAGGCAGGTCTTTGAGTAGCGGAAGGTAGAAGAAGGAAACCCAGAGGTAGTTAGTTTGTAGAAGTGAAGTTGGTTGCTTGTCTAATCTCTCACTTCTAGCACAAATAAACACATTCGGCTTAGTCAGCTTATACCGCTATTCTGTAGTCCCCTCTACAATATATATTAGCAAAGTGAGGTCCTAACTACCTACAAATTAAATTACGAAGCAAAACATATGTAAAAAACGGTTATTTAATCTGCTATGTCAGCATATTATACATCTAAAGAGGTAATTATCTGGTGGGTTATGCAGCTGCAGTACCAAAATCTTGGTACTGCAGTACTTGTCAAGGCCTACTATGGGCTACCTGCGCAAAGTGGTTCCAGATATCTAAAAGATGGTTTGATTCATTGATAGTGCCGACGTTCTCTAGGGACGCCTCCTTGCCCCGAGACTGCGCCATATTGGGTATGGTAGATACGGTGAGACGGGAAGAGTGCAGAAACTGAAACTTAGTAACTGAAGGTAAAATATGCAGACGAGGGAGGATAAAGGGTACATAAAATCGGAAGGTGACGCGGAGAACGAGCCACAAGGACTGGCTTTCTGACCTCGGTCAAAGACTAGCGATCAGTGCTGTGATAATAAGCGGTGGGATCTCTTAAATAGCGGGGGAAATAGAGAAGAAGGTTTGTAGGGGGGTCGACGGGGGTTTAAATACCTAGAAGATATAAAGTTACTTCTATAATAGTAAACGGCCAGAAGCAGGATGGTTTGGGGATAATATAGAAGAAGGTTTGTCAGAGGAGCGGGCAGCTGCTTAAATACATCGATGGCCGGGAATTGCTTGTGTGAGGAAAAGGGGAGATCGCTAAAAATCAGGATATAGTTTCTAACCAAGGTCAGAAAGCAGTTGTAGGCATACGGATGCGCAATTCCAACTGTGATGGTATATATATATACGGGATTTGAACCGGACGTATGAAATAAATATTCGAATACTAAACGCACCACTAGACCCCTAAGTGCTAATTTCTGACCGCGGTTAGAAATTACAGCCTTAGATAGTATTCACTATATAGTTAGTATATGATAATAAATCGGGATGCGAGGTAAAGATTAGGACCATACATTTCGGACCATACTACTGGACCTTCCAGCCAGACTTTCTGACCGCGGTCAGAAATTACGGTCGCATAGTGGTATTTCGGTATCTTTTGTCGACGCTGGGGTGTGCCTCTGATTGATGGAGGAACTATCCGGCTGCAAGCCATTGTCGGGCTTAGTCGTGCCTTGGATATGATATTGACCGGTCGGCTTATAGGCGCCCAGGAAGCACTAACCATGGGACTAGCCAGTCGGTTGGTTTCTAGAGGAGAACCATTAAAGGAATCTATTGGGATAGCAAGACAGCTCATCATATTCCCTGAGTTATGCCTCAACACAAATCGCCAGTCATGCTACTACAGTGCATATGAGGCATCCTCGTTCCAGGATGCGATGTCCCAGGGGTTCAATGCTGGGAGCAAGGTGATTTCGCAGGAAGCCATTGCAGGTACAGCGAAGTTTAGCAAAGGCTCAGGGTGGCATGGCAACTTCAAGGATCATAGAAAGCTGTGAATAGCAAGATGCTCTCATTAAAGAAATTTACATTATCAAATTAATTCTTTGGATATCTGAACCCAATTATAACTGGTGGCGGCAGTCATGTAAGAGCTTTTTATGCTAATACAAGCCAGGCATGTATCTTCAGATATACGCCGTATTTCGCGAATATAGAGGGACTCAACGACAAAGTCCCTAATTAGTCTTCTTTTCGATTTCGCTCACCTCCTCCGAAGTGAATTTGACACGCTTGCCGTAAACCAATGGAGTGCGACCAAGCAAAGAGCCAACCGCATATCCGATATAGGCTCCAACGAGAATTGTGATCGGGAATGCCTGCCAAGGTCGGTCCCTTTATGTATCGAGTTAGTCGGCTATTTGGCATTTGAAGTGCAGTATGAACGTATAACTCACCAGTCAAGTGGAATAGGAATAGCGCCAAACCACGCCCCCAAGCCTGTGCCGAGCGCACTGCCCCAGACCGCATCAGAGGGACGGGAAATGCCCCAAACCTCGTTCCATACGGCGCGATCCAACCCGTGGGCATAGGTCAGGGCCGTTGCGGATAGAACGGCCATGTGGGCCGCACACAGGACGGTCTCGGAGTTGTGCGTTGTGAGCGGGGCGCCAAATAGAACCAGAAGGATTGTCAAGACCGGGGTGGCCAGGGCGAAGGTCAGAGAGAGCGAGAGGAGGGCCGGCTAGAAAATCGTGTCAGTATCAATTGACTCGCAGTTTGCACTCAATTTGGAGATCGCGTACCAGTAACCGGGACCAAATGCACGCCCAGCTGTTGGCGTGCTGCTTCCGCTTTCCATGTTTTCCATGACGCACAGCACCACCAGGCCCAGGTGACCGAGGACTTGACTTGCCATCAACCGGGGCGGACGCGCTCGTCTCTGTTGACGGTGTCGACCCGGCGGGCGGAAGACAAACAATCACGTAGAAAATTTGTACAAGGGTGAGCCATGGTAAGGTGGAAAGAAGCTCCTTAGTGGGATCAGCAACCACTGCTTCAAAACGAGTAGCGCCCAATGCCAAAAGGAGTGCTGGGTGCGCAATTGAGTAGATCCGGGCTATCAGCGAGGGGAGGATGTTGACGGGAGGGGCGGATGGTTTCTCGTCGGGGGCCTGGGGTGTTAAGGAGGAAGCCCCTGATGCAGAAGAGGTATCTGGGGCCATTGCAGAGTCCAACTGGCAACTTTCTGTGGAAAACAAACCCTGAGCAGCTCCCGGCTGATTCGGGGTGGAATGGGAGGGTCTTCAATGGGGATGACAGCTCGACAGTGATTGGCTGTGGCCTTGGTGCCGTGTCTCCCGATCTCTCAGGCAGAAGAAGTTTACTGCCTTACCCTTCAGGTCACAACATCACTTTCGCGTCACTTCCAGGGTCACATTATTAATGTTTATCTACATGAATACATCCATGGATGATCCATAAAATTATGCAGTAGATGAATTGTTTCGAAATGCTGTCTTTTTTCGGGAGGTTTTTGGCATATCTTTTCATATTTCACCAAAATGATCGTGACAATATGATATTTTTCTTCAGGCTCTTTTGTGAAAATGGAGCTTCTAGCTGTGTCGCTATCTTTTACCCTCGGTTACCCGGGTCAAGGTTATTATCAATCTATATCTACCTAGGTAGCTGCCTATATAGGTTAGCCTACCCACTCGAGGTAGATATAGGAGCGTTCTCCCCTTCAACTTCCCCGCTAGATCACCTCTCATCTTGTTGATGCCACCACATCGGAGAACCCGGGCATATATTGCCTGCGAGCGCTGTAAGCGCCGTAAGACAAAGGCAAGTACATGATGATGCTTTTAAGCAGCGACAATTACTGACAACAACACAGTGTAATGGCGAGCTCCCCGTATGTTCGGCCTGTGAGCGGTCAGGATCCAGTATGCTTTGAAAATCTATAAAATGAGAATCTGTGTGGAGATTCTAAGAAACGCAGATTGTACATGGCCAACATTGCCTGGACTTGAAGCTCTCCAAACCACAGAGCACTCGCAACTGGTACAACATGCTAGCAGACTAGAAAGACAAGTCGCCGAGCTACAGAACCGCCTCCAGTCCCAGAGGAATGAAAGCTGCACTCATGAAGTCGCCGCACATTCCATCTCGCCGATCGACTACCATGGGCTCTCGACGGATGTTGTGCTTTTGAGTATGAATGCCGCTGCCGAGCCGTCATTTATCGGTGCAACATCGGGCTTCTCGCTTTCTAGGCTCGTGGAGGGAATCTTGTCTGAGTCTATGTTAACCGAAAGAGTTAGAGGCGATGACACTACTGTGTCTGATCCGACACCAATGCGAGAGCAGTCCGTGGCCACGGACCAAGAGGATGTGTTGGTTGATATGTTTTTTAAACGAGTGCATCCTCGATATCCATTTCTTGACGAGGTTTCTCTTCGGGATTTATTCCGTCAGACAACCCGAGACGAAGATCACAATTCCCCCAATCTCTTCTTACTGTATATGGTTTACGCTATTGCTGCGAGGACCATTCAACTGCACCCTGAGATGCGTCCATGTACAAGACCAGAGGTAGGTCACATCACAGGATCTCAAGGAAAGATATTCAATTCTGAAACCCATTTAGACATACTTTACACGCGCTCTTCGCCATATCGACTCTGCTCTAGCGAGCCAGAGCCTGCAACGGGTCCAAGCCCTCCTATTAATTGCCCTCTATCTTCTTCGAACCCCCAGTAATGTGTCAAATCTTGGAAGTTGGCACATTATTGGGCTTGCCATCAGACATGCGGTCGAGATGGGTCTTCACCGCAATCTTCGTGATTCTCGGGCGCGACAATTGAATAAAGACGACCTGAACCTGCGTAATCGTGTCTTTTGGAGTGCGTACATTTTGGATCGAGCGGTCTCATTGACCCTTGGCAGACCATTCGCCCTAGCAGAACATGAGATTGACGTTCCGGTAATTTCCATTTGATTTCGAACGAGTACGATGCCGCTGAATACTTATCAACAAACAGGTACATGACTCGCCAAAATACCAATCATTCACCCATATGTGCCATTTACGACGGCTGGAAAGCCGCATACACCGTGAAATATTTGGAGCCGATGTGCATGAAGCTTCCGACGAAAAGATCGACTATTTCCGGTATGAGCTCGATGCTTGGCAACTCGCTGTCCCGGTCCCGATAGATGCCTCCTTCGTTCTCCCCGGTTACTCGCTGTACGATACAAGGGAATTCTTCGACATTCAATACAGCAAGGCACTGCGTATGCTCCTTCAGCGACGTATCACTACAGCAAAGAAAGAAGCAGAAGGAGAGGTTTCAAAGACAGCAGAGTATATCGCACTGAGTGCTCGAGCATCTGGGGACATCTGCCAACATTACAAAGTGCTCCATCAGCGAAGCCCGTTGGGTTGGAATCTCCTGGCACTACATTCCATCTTCACGGCCGGTCTAACCCTCCTATACTCCAGCTGGACCAGGAAGGACAGGCCCGACCTCGTCGCGTTGGAAGACATCCGAGCCTGTTCAAGTGTTCTGTTTGCCATTTCAGAGCAATGGCCGTCGACAAAACGGTTTAGAGACATTTTTGAAACCCTCGCGCGGGAGATGACGGATATTCTAAAACGCAGCCAACCTCCGGATTGGAACGGATTGTTTCCAGTCGATACAAACGCGTTCGGGGGCGAGGGCTTCTGGTCGATTTTTGATGATTTGGTGGAAGATGATTACATTCGCGATCAGTTTAGGCTTGAGGAAATGATGGGCTAAATTATACTCTTTCATCGCAACTCGAAATCTTGAAATGTCCCCTCACACGGGCAACCTTTACACACTCGCACCGTGCGTTTAGACAGATTATAAACGACACAGCAGACGGTCGACGTGGGCCCAGAATATGGCCCAGAGTTCTCCTCTTTGGAACCTTTTGCTTCAACAACATGCTCACATAGACTATGCGGATAACCTGCATGGTCCTGGAATGCCGACACAATATCCTGTTCGATCAAATTTTCCTTTTGTGCCTGTTTGCGCAGACCCGCTTCGAGTCGATCACCCCGATACCATGAGCTCCCACCGAGGTATGTATCGACAATTTGCGTCTGTGACAGGAAGGGGCCAGTCTGGAAGTGGTTACTGTGCACAAGGTACGGCTTTTCCGAGCCCGATGAAATGACGGATCTGAAGATCGTCTGCGGTGTCACTTCCAGACACATGCCAATATCGTCGGCAGATGAGACCATCATATTGAACGCGACGTGGCGTGGGGTTCGGGCGATGCACTTCAGTCCGGCTGAGTAGTTAGACTGCTCAAGGAAAAGCCGTCTCAATGCCCCAGAGGGAGGGATAGGGATTGATAAATCGGGAGCTAGATCCATGTTGCTCTGCAGGGAGTTTGCTGTGAGACCTAGCCCGGCGCTGTTGCACCCTGAGCGGCCCAGCTGACCCGCCTCGGTGATAAGGAACATTGAAGGGATGTTTTCGGAGGGATCAGGATGAATCTCAAGGTAGATAATGGCATCTTCAGTGACAAGTCGGTGAGACATATCCCAGTTCTGCGCAGTGAAGACTTCCCGGTTCCTTGTCGCAGGGGCGAGAATTATTGCGGAGGTGCATTCTTCTGCAATTTCGACCTGCTGTTCTTCACCGACGGCTTTTTCCTCGGTGGTAGGAGTCTTCTCGGTGGGTTCAGCAACCTCGGCTGCCTTGGGCTTTTCGACAGCGACTTCGACGACAGGCGTCCCCTGAGGAATTTCAGGAACGACTTCCACCGTCTTGGGCTCTTCTGCGGCGGGAGTTTCGGGAACAGCCTCGAACTTTACATGCAAGAGGTCATATCGCGCATTTAACATGACGATGTCTTCGACTGTAACACCAGCGCCGGCGGCGACACCATGCATCTCTTCCCATCCTGATGGCCAGTAGCGCTGCAGCCCAGGAATATAGCAGTTTTGAATGACTCTCGAAACCGAAGACCTGGAAATCAGCATCCTTCCAGCACATTTATGGGATCCGAGTGACCTACCATGGTTCTAGTTTGCCTGGCTGCTTATAGTACGTGACATTGACCTGGATCTTCTCCTTGGTTTGCTCACCATAGGAGAATCCGCGGTCATAGGGCAACCCTTTGACTACCACATGCTGATAAAACGGATGCACGGACATCCTCTCGATGGAATTAGAGTATCTTTCGTACAGGTCTACCAGAGAGTCAATTGGCTATCGAAGAAGCTTATCCGGAAGATTGGCGTTCTTTATGAACTATTTACTTCGGCAGTCTCCCGATTTTGCAAATGGTTAGGGTTAGGCTATCTCGGAGATATCGGTTGCTGCCGAGACATCGGTAGTAGCCGATATTTCGGCGTAGCCGACGCTTACCTCCTGGCTATGAACCCCTGTCATATCTCTAGTATCATGACTATCATTACCCCAGGTCAGGTGAAGGAGCGGCATTGATAAGAGAATAAAAAAATACTGCGGGGAATATCGCTAGATCCAAGTGGCTGCAATGGGAACTGTGGAGTACTTATTCTCCTTCGGTCGCCAGAACCATATGCCCCTTTGCATACAAACAGAAGGTCTCTTTGGAGTGTCCCCAAAAATCTAAACAGATTGTAAAAATGGGAGAACACGAGATACAGGCGACTGCCGTTCCCCAAGGGGAGAAGACTATGCGTGACAAAGGATGCGACGATGCCGCAGAAATGTTCAACGGCGACCTGGTGCTGGAGTATAGCGAAAGAGAAGAGAGTATCGTCCGCTGGAAGCTTGATCTATCGCTAGTCCCTATGGTAAGAATCAATCTCCAATCCTCTGTTGTCAATACACATACGTAATACTAAGTGTGTAGATGCTCATAAGCTATCTACTCTCTTTTGTCGACAAAGGCATCTTGTCGACAGCCGCAGTTTATGGACTCCGAACTGACCTAGTAAGGGAATATCCATTCAAAGGCTTATGGTTGTCCTCAAACTAACAGTTCCAGCGCCTTGAAGGTCAACAGTACTCCTGGTCCAACTCGATATTCTACTTCGGGTATGTTGCTCAATCTCATTCTCATCTATTCCCGGTTCTAATGTAACACAGATTCTTGATCTGGCAGTACCCCAACTCTATCTTCATGCAGCGACTACCCATCGGCCGCTGGATAGGAAGCATGGTATTCCTCTGGGGGTGTGTGTGTCGCAGCCACAGCGGGGGTCACCAATTTTGCTACGCTGGCCGTCGCCCGGTTCTTCCTGGGCGTCTTTGAGGCATCCAACAACCCCGTGTTTACCCTCCTAGTCAGCCAGTACTATACCACACAGGAACATGCATTGAGGGCGTGTTTATGGTGGGCTGGTGGTCCGATTGCATCATTTATCGGTGACAGCGTGTCGAACGGAATCGGCCATTTCCATGGCGCATTGGGGAGATGGCAGTATCTGTACCTGATCTTCGGTCCCATCACCATGGTCTGGGGAATATTCCTCTTTTTCGCCATGCCTTCCTCCCCAATGACTGCGTGGTTTTTGACCCCACGCGAAAGGCAAATCGCGGTTGTCAGGGTAAGTATCATTTTCACACAAAATAGGGCTGTGGCTGATGTATCCGTTAGGTCTTGCAAAATCATACCGGAATGAAGAACCGGCAGTATAAGAAATACCAGGTCATCGAATGCTTCCGCGACCCCCAGGTGTTGATGCTCTTTGCCATTGTGTTCCTTCAATGTATTCCAGGTGGCGGATTGACTGCTGTAAGTGAAACAATCCAACGTTGGTGCACGAGTTTGGTAACTGACCTTTGCTCTAGTTCAACAAAATCATTCTCACAGGCCTTGGCTACTCAAGCGTCGAATCGACTGTGGTTGCCATGCCCGAGCATGCGATTCAGCTTGTCTCAGTACTACTCGCGTATGTTTCTTCCAGCTTTAACTTCACATGGTTCTATTTCTAACTAATCAGTGGCGGAATCTGTTCTTATATTGGCAAAGGACGATGCATCGCAATGATTTTGAGCAATATTTGCGTGCTAGTTGGGAGTGTCTTACTCTACAGTGAGTAACCACAATCCTCATTTCCCTCTTAATAATATTAACAGCTGCAGCTCTTCCCGCCGAAAGAAAGATGTCACGTCTGGGCGCCGTATACTCGCTCCTCACATGTACCGTCTCATACATCATGTGCATGTCAATGATCTCATCCAACATCGCTGGATTCACGAAGAAGATGACAGCAAGTGTAAGCCCACCTACACCGTCCTATCCTACAAGAAGCGATGCTTATTGATTATGCTATTTAGGTCATGATCTTTGTTGGTTATTGTGTTGGTCAAATCATTACGCCGCAGTTCTTCATCTTTTCCGAAGCACCAACCTATCCCACAGGATTCCGTGCATATTTCGTCACGGCGTCGACGCTGATTGTCATTCAAGCCGCTTTGATGTAAGTGTCCCGCCCAAATATAGAGGCTGTCAGGTTCTAATTTCGCAGGATGTATTACCTAAACGAGAATCGACGTCGTGATAAACGCAGCGAAGCAACGGTTGTCGCAGACGAGGGTAACCAACATTATATCTTAGAGACTGATTTGATGGATTTGACAGATCGGGAGCAGCCGAACTTCCGATACACTTGGTGATGGAGTTGACGAAGTGATATCATCATGTGCTTAAGCACTAGATAGGAGGGTTATATGTGTCGGGGCAGACGCACAGTCCTTACATGACGGAAGAAAAGTCACAGACCTTCAATTTATAATTCATGCTCAATAAACATTCACACTATCTATCGTGGACTATCCGAATCTCAAATGAATGAGTGGCTTATAATCAGGATAACAATCCATCCCTAGCAAGATGTGGTCAAATGTATGTATGTAGGTGCGCACTATATATTTCCTTCTGGCTCTCCATTAGAAGACAGCCATTCGAAACTGTATTACCATGACAGTCCCTAAAGCACCTTAGAAATTATCTCTTTGTTTACCTGAATGCATCATGCACGTATTTGTACATGTAGGTGACTGGAGTGCCCTAAATGGATTCGATTATCTAGAGCATCACAGCAAGCAGTGATACCTATATGACGGAGTTCAGTATTATGTAGTTAAAAGTAATTATCCTTACCAGCGCAAGTATTATTGGCTATTCCACAGTTGTGATATTCCTGCTTAGTCGTAGGAATGGCCCCGATGGTGCTTCGCTGACTCGTCAGTAAACTCAGAACTCTACAACATCCCTCTGTCTTTCATATCACCTTCACACTCAAAGATGGACGAGATAAGGGATTGCTTCTTTCTCGGTCAGTTTCGAACTGTTAAATACCATCCGTACGATGTGAATTGACGAATTCCCCAGGATGTCCCCGGCGCGGCATTTCGGCCATGGACACACACCCTACACCTATACAGAAGGAAAAGCGAAAGAAATCTTGAAAAAGCATCCCTATTCTTGTCAATCGGGTTTATAACAATAACGCCAGACCGATATCGCAAGCTGAACCTAAGAATAGGACGAGATCGGTGGAAAAACACGAAAAAAGATCAAGACAGACCGGCTGCAATCGCAGAGACAGACGTACATTCATTCCACATGGCAACATGATCAACTGAGAATTCGCAAACGGGCTAATAATATGAAGAAAGCTTCGGACAATTGCGAGAAGACGGGGTGGGTGAGAGCAACGGGATAAAGAATACATGGGGGGTCGTTCAAAGGGAACTCGAGAGGGAAACACGCCATCCAATGGACAGCAAAGGGAGGAGAGAGCAACAAGATCACGAATACGAGAACAAAGCCCATTCACCACGAACAAAAACGAAGATGAGAGAAACAACATCATCCAAGGCCTCAGGTGACGCCAATGCTCCGTGAATAAGCCATACCCTCTCAAATGGCCAAACAAATCCTGCACAACTGGATAGAAGATAAAGGTGCAATCGACGGAAGAGCAATCGTGATAATAATAGAAGCGGGAGAATGGAAACACTTTGTGAGAACAGTTTGAAGGAGATCAAGCAGTCGAGGTGGACGGTCCTGCGGGCTCTTTCGGGATTTCTTGGGACACTGTTGGCTCTGGTGCCAACACGGATTCGGTAGCGGGAAGCTGAGCAGACTCCTTCTGTTCAACGACAGGCACAGCTGCAGTCGCCTCGGGGCTATGCGGCTCTTCGGGGATAGATGGGGGAAACCAGCGCCAGGCAAGGGAGACACAGGCGAACGCATATGCTCTTCCTTGGGCTGTTCACGTGGGACTTCGACTGAGACAGGGTTGCCATTTGTCGGCTCCGTAGCAATGGGAGCAAGAGGCTGGTTGGTGAGGGAAGGGTCATGCTCTGACTGGGTGGGGCTCTTTGTGCGCTCACGATCATCCTTAACACCATCCCTAACCTGAGCGACCTTGGCCTTAAACTTTCCGAACAAACTCTTCTTCTCGGGCTCAGATCCTATGGAGGAAGTGGTGCCTTGAATGCCAGCATCCAAGCTCAGTGGGTGATTAGAGAGGTCCGTGCTTTGATAGTGACCGCTGCCGAATGAACTGGTGCTTTGCTCAGCTCGGGGATTCGTCGCTACGAGGGGCGGAGACGCGAAACCTAGTCCGAGTTGTTCACCGGTGCGTTTGGACGACCGATGGAACCGCCAACTACGACGATTTTCATGGCGAGCGGCATCTTCAGGCTGATCCATATCAGACTGATCAGTGAATGATGAACGCGAGTTCATGGAGGGCGTGCGCGACTTGTGAGGTCGCAAAGAGTGGTCAGTGTGAGGTTGCGAAGTACCCTCTACGAGAGCCGGGTTCGAGTCGAAAGGGTTGTCTCGGTTGCCGAGTGTGGCAGTGTTTGGTGGTCTGGGAGTGGTGTCACCAACAGCAGCTTCCGCAGATCGGGTTTCGTGCTTAGGTTCAAGATCCGCACTGGGATCTACACTCGAGGCATGGAGTGAATTAGCCGAGCTTTGTGCGCTCATGCTTGCACTACCAGGAATGCGCTTCTTCTTCAAGCGATTCGGCTGACGGGGTTCTCTCAGTTCGCTATCAGTGGGCGGTGACTTCGTGAAGAAATTTGAAAGTTTGCGCTCACGGCTCGGGGTGACAACATGTGGGGGTGGAGCGACCGGGGGTGAGGCGACCGCGGTGTTGATATTCTCATGCGGCCTGGCAGTTTCGCTGAGGCTAAGACGTTCAGCAGTGGCCGGAGGCAATGGGCCATGGGTTGACGTGTGCACATAGATGTTGCCTGGAGTCAACGAGGCTGTCGATTGATTAAGGGTCCGCTGCTCAGGACGTTGCTCGGAAGGCTGTTCAGGGACTGGTTGAGGGGCCGGATGAGAGATCGACTCAGGGATCGGCGGAGGCTGCTCGGGCTCTTCGCGCACTGAAGGTGTTCGACTAGTCGATCGAGAACTCTGATGTGAAACAGATAAGCCGGAAGGATTATTCGATCCAGTGTCGTTAGCTCGTGCATAACGGGCAGAGGTCAAGACGGGACCCATCTTTGAGGGCAGAGTGTTGCTTCGGTGGACACCACCACCACCGCCGCCGGTGGTTGAGGTGGGAGTTACGGGGCTTTGAGCGTTGTTAGAATGGCGGGAGTTGCGCGATGAAACGGATACATTTCGTCGGATACTGTCCAACTTGCGATGGCTTTCCGCGTTCGCACTGGCGTTGGATACCGATCGTCGAACGGTCGGGTGAGTTGCGGGTCGTGGAATCCCTGCCTCGACCTCTTTCATGGTCTGCTCATCGGCAGCCGTGCCACTCATTCCGAACAGGAAGTGATCCTGATTCTCGATCAAGAAGATCAACACATCCTGACTCAATTTGTATTCCTCCGGTGACATATCATGCTGGGGGTGAGACAGCATGCCTGGTTGAAAGATCGCAGACAGATTAGCCGACGGCATGCGATTCTGATCGGACTTTGAGGCGAAAACCGCGAGAAGATCGAGGATATAAAGGAGCAGCTGCTTGTTCAATGGGGGCAACTCGATGATGAGGTTCTGGTATGTCTCGACGGCCTTTGCGTGGTCGAACTTATCGGCATCGTTTGTGTCCTTGCCTTCTAGGACTTGTCGCTGGTAGATACGCAGAGGTTCACGGAAGCGCTCATAAAACTCCAATGGCACGATGGGTTCGGGAAGCTGGTTTAGGTATCGGCGAAGTACGTTTGCTGCATCGTGGACAGTATATCCGGACCAGTCGAGTCCTTTGCCATATCGCTCGGGGGAATCGAAGACCTCCTGCAGGTCTTTTATACGTTTGGCTGATCCGTTAAGACGAAAGATGCCCTCCACATCCGTTGCTATTCCAAAAAAAAGGTCAGCGACAACTCATCGAGTATAGTAAGGTGAATGCTAACCTTTTTCTTTTAGAAAAACTCCACACTTTGCAACAACAATAGGCACGTATCCATAAATGAAGCTCTCGCCATGATCGTTGGTTAAGGAAATTGCCACATTAGCATACTTGATGCTGACATTGAGCGGAATCCCGAAGATGCCGCGGGGTGCCTCTTCTGCGACAAACGGGTTAGCATACCAGTTCGAGAAACAACGAGGAACCCAAACAAATCAATTGAAGAGCGAGCAAAGTCCCCGGCTCCGACATGGTGAACTGCGGCAATCATCTCCTGTGCGACAAGGGGAGTATACCCCGAGGCTCAGGGGGATGTTGCGAACCGCCGCGAGCCGGAGCGCCCCAGGAAACATTTACGCGATCGCCTGTGTT
The DNA here is from genome assembly GCA_028974045.1 of Penicillium cf. viridicatum. Taxonomy (NCBI): domain Eukaryota; kingdom Fungi; phylum Ascomycota; class Eurotiomycetes; order Eurotiales; family Aspergillaceae; genus Penicillium; species Penicillium cf. viridicatum. The sequence goes on along the minus strand of JAPQKQ010000007.1, from coordinate 385,580 downwards.
CTCATATCGCATTCACCAAATATGGCTTACCTTTCAATTCGTCTTTTCTGGTGCTTCGTTTGAACTGCTTCCACCATGAAGCTAGATCTCGCTTCGATGGCGGGGAGTTGGAGCCGACCGGATCGGGTGAGGTGGGGAGAGAGTGGACGGGGTCAGCGCCCGGGTGCGATTTGCCAACCGTCACCATGGCGAGTCCGGAGGGCGACTCGAGATGGAATCAAAGGTACTGAGAAGCGGAGAGGCGCAGAGAAGTGGGTGTGTCGATCGAGGGATTCGGGAAAGTTGAAGGGGCCCTGCGTCACCGCCCTCGTGTGGGAAATCCTGGGGCTGGGCCCAAAATAGCACAGGCACGTTTCCGAGGCGAAGCAAGAGCAGAGATGGGATTCGAGAACAAAAAACCGAGAACAAAGAGGATGGGAAGAAAAGTAGGGAGATGTGAGTGTGAGAGTCTGATGGATGAAGGGATGCGAAAGGGCTAAAAGGTCAGGGTTTCAAAAGGGTCAATGAGTTGGGGGGGGGGGGGGGGGGCACGAGCCAAGAGCCGAACACATATGACAGAGATTATTATCTGGGTTTAATGAGATATTGTTAAGGGGAATTTCGTTCTGAGAACATGAGACTATGAATAGCTCAATTTAAAGACCCAAGGTTCGCGGGACAAGTTAAAGATGGGTCAGGGTCGCCTGTCATATAGATTAAATTGGATCAATGTACGGAGTACAGGTACACAATGCTACAGGAGGGGGGTTTGGGTTGGGGTCTCTTATTTGCTACATGGAACTACTTACACGGAGCACAATATAGATCTCCTACTGGCAAAATTTCTAGAATTTCTAGAATTTCTAGAATTTGAGCAAAATGTGAAGAACTGCCCCCGCCTGGGAGTACTACAATAGTCTGGAACCAACGGGTCCTAGGTTGTCTGGAACGTGTCTGGACCCTTTTAGGGGCTTTTTTTTTTGGAGATCGGTCGCTTATATCGGGTTTCAAATCTTCCGGACCAGGTACCGATTTTGATTTTTTCTGGTTCTTCAAATCACTTGGCTTTTGGGTTAACCTCATGACCAATGAAGTTGACGAAGTATACAGATTCCAAGGTTATCCGTTCAGCCGGAGTATATACATTGCCACTTGGTCCATTGCGGGAAAATTTGTCTCGGGTACAGGGTAGATCGTCTCTCGAAAGACGTAAGGATCTCCTATTAACTTTTGAGTCTTTGGCATTATTTCGATCCTTTTCAGAGCCCATTTTGGGACGCATGTTCTACATGTAGGTTTTGACATATTATACGTCATCTATATTGGTTAAAAGTGTAAATAGCATAATTAAAGAAAGAAGCTTTTTAGGCCTAGGCTGTAGCTTTCCATCCATGGACACAAAACCGTTTAACTATATGCAAAAAAGTCAGTGATGTGGGATTAGCTGTTCATAGCGTCATGAAGTGAGGTTGAAGAAATATTGGTGACGTTGAGATATCACGTGGACAAGCTCTTCCAACTTTGGTGTGTTTCTCCGATCGGATAAACCCTCCTGCGGGATAGTCCTGGAGTAGGTACTCCGTAGAGCTAATAACTAAAGCATCAGTACAATACAATATTTATCTATCTGATGCCATCATCGCTATAAAATTTGATTCCTCATTGTCCAAGATATTATGTGAACTAGAAGATTATCAAATTAAAGGTCATATGGGCTATCCAACTAACAAACACGCGATAGTTAACTTGATTACATGGTGGCCTGGTAGCTAAGGCACATCATTTTGAGTCGCGTGGGCTAATATTTCTCCGGCACCCGAGAAGCTCAGAACCAGCGGAGCTGGCAGCTGGCAGGAGACTTGTGGAAAGCATCTTACCATCAAAACATCTTGATATCATTCATCTATCACAATGGAAGGGTAAGTACCTCCTTTGAACCTTCTTTACTTTCCTGCCGTGTTTTCTATCACATAGTTCCTCTGGATCATTCTCTGAGCAAACCGCTAATACTCAAGTCACAGACTTAACGCATCGGAACAGCGCGAGTTCGCTTCCCGCATGGAGCGGAAGCAGATGAAGGAATTCATGACTGTATGTACCTCCTAACTTCCTCGTCGACGATTCAACTTTGCGCCTATCCCCTTGCCCGTGATCCCGTGTTTACCATCAACCACCTGTCTTCTGCCATGATCAAGATCTAACGTCCTTCCTTTCAGATGTACTCCAAGATGGTCCAGCGCTGCTTCGATGACTGTGTCAACGACTTTACCACCAAGTCCCTCATCAACCGTGAGGAGACTTGCATCATGCGCTGTGTTGACAAGAACCTCAAGAGCTCCGCCCGGTTGAACGAGCGCTTCCAGGAGCAGAACGCCGCAATGATGCAGAGTGGCTCCATGGGAGGCAACTAAGGGTCTATTTTGATAATAAGAAACATATTGTCGATGACTATTTTTTGTTTTGGCATGCATTCGATGAATTGGGTGATTGGCGAGGCGGCTCCATCGACCCGGTTGTCTCCGGCCCGACAGTGGCTTTACATGGAGGTTTAGAGGGATAACAGCGTGGTCGATGACCTATTGGCGAGGAAGCAGGCAGGATCGGCTCCTTTCCGTGTACCATAGTGACTAGCACGGGAGATATCTACCTCTCCTCTCCCGGGGCTCAAAATACAAAAGACTTAACCAAATCAAGGAAGATGTGGCCGTGACCATGTATGTTGAACAGGTTTGCAAAATAGAGCTTAGCTTGGGTTATCTTTCTCTCCTCAAACTCGATATCTATTCCTTGCTATGCTCAAGCAACTTTGCGGTCGTGAACCCGGAGGGAGCGCATTCATTTTCCTTTTTGGTTAGGGGGGGGGGTTGGCATACAAACTCGAAGTTGAGGTCTGTCTGATATTTGCTGCCGTTATTAGTCCACTCGGTTTGCTTTCGATTCAACATTATACCTCCCATTATCGGTGCTAGGAGTTGTTGGATGGTGGATATAATGAATGCTCCGCTGTTCCGCGACTAATGAAGTTTTCCGAGGTCGGCCATATGTTGTTTTCATGCTGTTTTCATGCTGTTTTTTGCCATAACATTATTAGTCTGATGATCAAAATATGAGAGAATAAAGAGTCGTCAAGCACTTCACCTAGTTGACTATACCTCTAGGGCTATATATAGTGCTTACCTGTATATATGTACAACATAGTGCACCTACCCAGGTGAGTATGTAGGGTATGTATACCCCTGTGAGATTTTCCCCGCGGAGCTCGGAAGCATTCCCGATCACGTACGGAGTATATTTCTATTCGAACGGGAAATGGCTTATCTTACTGAATTTCTCCAAGTGGGGAGAATCTTGGAATCATATGAGGGGAGTTATAAGCTGTCCGGATCTCCAACTCTGATGCTTTTATCTTTCCCCTCATACCCGGATCCACCCCCCCTTCAAAAGCCCGTCATTTTCCCCTTCTCTTCTTCTTCCACCATATTCTTGTAAGTTATTTTTTTTCCCCCTTGGCATTTCTGGACTTGCTAACAGTGTTATAGTTTAGAGATCAACATACACAATGGCCAGCACAGTAGGACAGGTAAATTACTATATCTTTTTTTTAAATTGAATAACTTTGCTGACTACGGAAATCTACAGACAATCACTTGCAAGGTAAGCTTGATTCGACCACCCCGCACATATGACGTCGGCCGGCACAGCTCGGATTTGTGAGTCATGAAACAGTGCTGAACAATTGACAGGCTGCCATCGCCTGGGAGGCCGGCGCGCCTCTGTCTGTCGAGGACATCGAGGTTGCTCCCCCCAAGGCTGGTGAGGTGCGCATTAAAATCCACCACACCGGTGTCTGCCATACCGGTAAGCCCCGCCAATAGCCCCGCCCTCTGCACGGAAAAACAAACGCAATGCCGAGGAAAACCCGGTCTATCGCAACAATTATTGACATGTCTCAGATGCCTACACTCTTTCCGGCAAGGATCCCGAGGGTGCTTTCCCCGTTGTCCTCGGTCACGAGGGTGCCGGTATTGTCGAGTCCATCGGCGAGGGCGTGACCTCCGTTAAGGTTGGCGACTACGTCGTCGCTCTCTAGTACGTTGTCGGCTCCGATCTCGGCGTTACAATCCACTGACAATCGTAGCACTCCCGAATGCCGTGAATGCAAGTTCTGCAAGTCTGGCAAGACTAACCTCTGTGGTAAGATCCGTGCTACCCAGGGTAAGGGTGTCATGCCCGATGGCACCTCCCGCTTCAAGGCCCGCGGCAAGGACCTCCTGCACTTCATGGGTACCTCCACCTTCTCACAGTACACCGTCGTTGCCGATATCTCGGTCGTCGCTGTCACTCCTAAGATCCCCACCGATCGGTCTTGTCTGCTCGGCTGTGGTATCACCACCGGTTACGGTGCTGCTGTCGTGACTGCCAAGGTCGAGCAGGGCTCCAACGTCGCTGTCTTCGGTGTCGGCTGTGTCGGTCTGTCCGTTGTGCAGGGTGCGGTCAAGAACAAGGCCGGTATGATCATTGCCGTCGATGTCAACGACGGTAAAGAGGCCTGGGCTCGCAAGTTTGGCGCTACCCACTTCGTTAACCCCACCAAGCTCTCCGGAAAGACCATCCAGGAGCACCTGATTGAGATGACTGATGGTGGCTGTGACTACACCTTCGACTGCACTGGTAATGTCGGTGTTATGCGCGCTGCCCTCGAGGCCTGCCACAAGGGCTGGGGTGAGAGCATTGTCATCGGTGTCGCTGCTGCTGGTCAGGAGATCGCCACTCGCCGTAAGTTACCCCCATCGTTCCTCACTTCCCAATGTATATTCTCCTTGTCTAACACACATGTTCATAGCATTCCAACTCGTCACTGGTCGTGTCTGGAAGGGATGTGCCTTCGGTGGTATCAAGGGTCGCACACAACTGCCTGGTCTCGTCGACGACTACCTCAACGGCGAGCTCAAGGTGGACGAGTTCATCACTCACCGCCAGTCGCTAGACGGTATTAACACCGCCTTCGATCAGATGAAGGAGGGTGACTGTGTCCGTTGCGTCGTCGACATGCAATAAATGCAATATTTTGCCGATAAAAATTAACTGATGTGAAATATGACTTTAATTATTTCTTGGATTTAAATATTTTCTACATAACAGTACAATTCATGCGGGGGCATGATCCTTTGTAGGGCTAAGGCTGTCATCAAGGTCCTCAACCCCGCGGGACCTTGAGGGTGATCTCGGGAGATGGGTAAGCAATGATATCAGCTCAATGGGTTGTCAAAGGCAATGATATCCTTAGAGCTGTCAAATTGTGATACCATAGCACCCACCCTCGTAAATCAACTGATAGGCGATTCAAACTGCATAATGATAGCACTAGACAGTCTTTCGCCCTAAAGCTCGCGGTTGATGATGCCTGAGACTACTTTCTCTCTTCTTCTCTTTTGGGTCCCAAGGACTCCCAAACACCAAACCTAATCTCTTCAATCATATCAATCGCCGCGGGACAGAATCAAAGATACCGCGCAGTCTATACTCTGCCGGCGAGTGTCCGAAACCCACACCATGTCCGCACCAACGAGCTACTGATAAAGACGGCAATCTCGGTTCTACTTCGGAATAATGCCGCTGGCGGTCTATGATAGGTGGTATACTTCCTGCATGTAGCGTGATTAAGGTACCGATGGGTCTAAGAGGGGCAGCCTTCTGTTATCATACTCCAACTCCGTTCGCCGCGGCGATGCCCGCGGCGATATCTAGGAGGGGTATATAGTCCACGAGATGATGGTGTATTGAATCAACTTGTTCCAAATATTCTCTACATCCAGTTTATCACTTTTACCTTCCTTGTTTTATACTTCAGAGCAAGTCTCCCCACCAAACCACCACAACCATACCATCCCGACACTCCATACTCTCCAAACCACCATGACATCCCCAAAGCCAACAGATCTAAACCCGGTCCCCCTACCAGCCCCCTTCTCCACAATCCCCCGAACCCCCCCTCCTGCTAGGCCCCTCACCAATCCACCCCCTCCCCCGCATAACCGCCGATCTCGCCAAAAACAACCCCCACCCACACGTAACCATCTACGCCAAACGCGACGACCTAAACTCCGCCTACGCCTATGGCGGCAACAAAACCCGCAAACTCGAGTACCTACTCGCCGAAGCCCAAGCGCAGGGCTGCACGACCCTCGTCTCCATCGGCGGCGTGCAAAGCAACCACACGCGCCAAGTCGCGGCCGTCGCCGCTCGCTCCGGACTGAAAGCCCGTCTCGTGCAGGAGCACTGGGTCGACTGGACCGATCCCGGCTACGAGAGCACGGGAAATATCCAGCTGTCGCGACTGATGGGCGCGGATGTGCGACTCGATCCGTCTGGATTCGGGATCGAGCATAAGAATACCGCGGCGGCTGTTGTTGAGCAGGCGAAGGTTGACGGTGAAAAGCCGTACTATATTCCTGCTGGTGCGTCGGATCATCCGCTTGGTGGACTTGGGTTTGCGCGGTGGGCGTTTGAGGTTCGGCAGCAGGAGGCGGAGATGGGAGTTTTCTTTGATACAGTTCTCGTTTGTGCTGTTACTGGGTCGACTTTTGCGGGGATGATTGCTGGGTTTAAGTTGTTGGAGAAGTTGTATCCCGAGGATGCGAGGAGGAAGGTTATTGGGATTGATGCTTCTGCGACGGTTGAGGCGACCAAGGCGCAGGTTTTGCGCATTGCGAAGAATACCGCTGCGAAGATTGGGCTTAGTGAGGATGATATTACCGAGGAGGATGTTATTCTTGATGAGCGGTACCATGCTGGTATTTATGGTGTTCCTGATCGTCAGACTTGGGATGCGATTGAATATGCGGCGAAGATGGAGGCGTTTATCACGGACCCTGTCTATGAGGGGAAGAGCTTTGCTGGTATGATGGATATGATCCGTCGTGGGGAGATCAAGGGTGGGAATATCTTGTACGCGCACCTCGGTGGGCAGTTGGCTTTGAATGCTTACTCCGAGCTTGGTCGGACCAACGAATAAAGAAACGAATAGAGACATGCATGTATTTAAGAGAATGAGAAGACACTTACATATAATCTACGGCTGTATGAATAGGATGTATGGATGTAGCAATTTAGGTTTGTATTGTTAAACGAGTGACTGTAGTTGGCGCGTAAAGATGATCAAACTAGGGAAGCATGGACAACGTCCTTTAGAACAGCTTGTGCTCAAGGGTCATCTCCGACTCGGGCTGGAGACCAACGCAAGCACGGAAGATGTTGATAAGAGCGGAGCGCTGCTTGCCCAGGGCGTTGACGACCGGAGTACCAGGAGGGGTCAGGGGAGCCTTGAGCATGTAGCTGAGAATGCTCAGGACGCTGTGGAAGCCCTTGTAGTCTTCACCCTCGCTGTCAGACTGCCAGCTGATACGGGTCATCATCTCGGCGAGCACAACCAGATCAATGATCAGGGGCGAGGCCAGAAGCGAATCCTCACAGATGTTGAACAAGCTGATGGTCTGGTGGCCACCCATGAAGATCTCGGCGTAATACTCATCCAGAGCACGCTTGTTGTCACCGACAGCAGGCATGTACTTGATGACGACAGTGTGGTCGGGGTGCTCATCCTTCTCGTAGAGAATGTGGTTGGCCGCGACCATGTCGTCGACAACGTTGGACTTGGAAATCTCCTTGGAGCGGAACTGCTTCTGGGAGCTCAGGTTCTTGCCGTCGTTGTTGCCCAAGTGGTTGTAGCTGGCAATGGAGGTGAGCTTGATACCAGCGTTAATCAGGAAGTCAACGAGGGCCGACTTCATCTTGGTCTGGCCAGACTTGAAGTCGTCACCGCCAATAAAAGCACGACGCTGCTCGGCCAACTGAAGGGCACCAGGGACAAAGGTGTTCTGGGGGGAGCCATTGATGAACGGAGTGTCCTCGAGGATCGCAGCCACAGCAAACACGGTGGAAGGAGCAACCTCAAGGTGACCGGCCTTGATCGAGTTGATCAGATTGTCGGCAGTGTCATTGACACCGGGGATGATGTCGGCGTACCGCTCAGTGTTGGCAGTCCACATGATAATCACCTTATCCAAGCCGTTCTGGGCCTTGAAGTCGCGAATATCCTTTTGGATCTTCTCAACGTGAGCCCAGCAAGCCTTGTCACCCTTGATGAGGTTGTCGGCACGGTCCTCCTGGTTGGCAGCGATGAAGTCGGGGTAGTAGATACTAGGCAGCGGCTTCATCTCGACCATCTCCTTGCGGACTTGGTTCTTGAGGGTGGGCTCCAGCACCTGAGCACGGTCCATGGACTCGGCGAGGTTCAGGCTGCTGATATCCCAACCGCCAATGGCCAGATCGTTAGGGTGGACCATGGGGAGCAGATCGTGGAAGGGGATGTTGATCTCCTCTCCGGTCTTAGCATCCGAGCCCAACTTGACAGTGGAGCTCATGACGATAGAACCGTAGTAGTTGGAGGTCTGCTTGCCATCGCGGGTCTCCCAGGAGAGGTTACGACGGTTAGCCAAGATACCAGCAGTCACGGTGGAACCGTTGTTTCCACCCCAACCGACCAGCATCATACCGACCTTGCCAACCTTGCGGTTGACCTTGAAGTTGTAGTTGGTGGCCTTGGGAGTGGCAACCAACTTGTTGTCCGCGGTGCGGGTGATCTCAGTAGTCTGATAGGCGTACTTCGACTTGATTTCGTCATCGGTATAGACGACATTGGGGGACTGGACAGTAAAGAGGGAAGATTCTTGGCGAACCGACCCGTTCAGCGCGCCATTGGCAGCATCCGAGCTAGCGTGAGGAGCCATTGCGTTCACAGCGGGATGAATAGGCGAATTGATGATGGTGTGTGATAGCGTAGCTTTAACGGATAAAGGGTGCGCAGTCCGATGCTCCTCCACGGTTGGATGAGCGTCGGCCGTTGAACGGGTGGTGCCGCCTGGGGAGGAGTTAGCAATTGCACATCTGTATAATCATGTATCTAGAGGCAATGGGGAAACTCACGAGTTAAGACTTGTCGCGAAAATTGTGGCGGTTGTATGTGACCACTGTCTCGACGAGAAGTGATCTGACCTGCTGACAAGGTTTATACGAACCTAAATAAACGGACAAGAAGTAATGAGGATTGAGGATAAGAGAAAGAAGAAGAAGAAGAAGAAAAAGAAAGGAAGAGGAAGTGGCAGGAGGGCGACTTTATGTCACTCCGCCTGTCTCCGGGGGCCAGGTCCTCCGGTCCCCAGTCCCCCGGCTTCCCCCTTTTTTTTTTTTTTTTTTTTTCTTTTAGCTTCCAACTATTTGTTGGCATTAATCTTATTATTGGTTATAATCTTGTAATATCTCACCGTCTATTCTGTAGCCGATACCGCAGTTACAGTCCATCTTTTCGGTGTTCCTGCATCTAAAGTATAGACACATTCGTTTGTACTCCATATACTAACATGTGCTAACCTTCTCAGGTATACAGCTAATGAATTATGATCGGCAATTTAACACACCCCAGTTCATAAATCTCCAGTTTTCTTTTGTGCCGAATACCTTCTGGGACTCCGCTTCCGGCTTCCACAGGGTTCTGTTTCCCTGGTGCCTGGCCCGTAGATTCATTTCCGAATACGAATTCCGGTGACATATTTCGGAGATTCTGCATTTGTGATATCTAAATTCTTTCCACATGAAACATTTCATTGCAATTGCAAGTGCAATTGGAGTCAGAGCATACCCTGATATACATCAGGCCACGAGCCCTTGGTTGGACCGTGCTGCACATCAGAGTCCGCGGGGCAGAATGGCGGTCAGCCCATACCCTCAACGTGTGGGATTTTGCTTTAAATTTTGATTTTATTAACTCTTATTAGCTGTTATTATTCGCTTATTATTCCCTTATTATTCCCTTATTACATAGAACTGAATCTTACAGAGTACAAAGTACAAAGTAAATAAACACATGTCAATTTTGGGAGCTCAGGACCTTGGTAGCCATAACCTCCTTAAACTTAACACAATTTCCAAGGTTCCAACCCTAAAAGACTTGAACTTAAGTCTTAGGCAATATCAGAGAATTAGTCTCTATAGTGCAGAAGTGAAATGATAAATGATATCATCTCCAGACCAGCAATATCTTCGCAATTCCAACTCCCCAGTCTACTAACTCAACCTCTATCAGCCCTCTTTTTCACAATGACCGTCAAAGCATGTGTCGCACCAGGCTGTGCCAAAACCGGTGGGCCTGCAAACCTCTCGCGACTTTTTGAAAGGTGTTCCCAACTTCAACTTCTCATGTATTCTTGTATGATATGCTTGTTTTATTTTGCTCAACTGTGTTGGCGCTGCGTTATGCCCCTGTCGTTGTTCAGTGGGCATTTTAATTGTTGTTCACTTGCGAAAACATAGTGCAGTCTTCTAATTAAAATAAATTATGTCTGTAATTCATGGAGATCTCCATAGTATTGCCAATTTTGTTGACCAAGTATTCCTGCAAACCCCACCTACACCTCTATTCTCACAAACAAATACTCTCAAACCTTCGGTGCTCCATTATCTTTGTTCTCCAATGGACAATCTCCCTCGGGCTGGCGACCATCTAATTTCTGAGGCAACTGTTTGGCCACACGAACAGCGTCTAACCAACCCGTGGACATAATAAATACCTCATCTATATCCTCCAGCGACAGGCCTGCGGTTTCCGGATAGAACAGATAAATAACCGGTATCATCGCAAAGTTCAGGCAGGCAAAGACAAGAAAGTACTTCCATCCAATGGCATTGAAGGCGATTGGTGTGACTTCAGCGACCAGAACACTCAGAGCCCAATATAAGCTAGAGCCGATACCGTTGATAGTGGTACGCAGACTGAGTGGTGCCACTTCGGATGCGTAGAGAAATGGTATCCCACCAAAACCAACAATCATACTGACGTGAAAGAGGAAAATAAATACCACAGCTGCGTGCATGGCAGCGGTGTTTGTCGACTGAGAACTAAGCGCAGCCACGAGGAGCATGGCGATTGTGTTGGCCGTCGCACTGGACAACCACAAGAAACGACGACCAAATCCCTCTATAGTATACACACAGACAATGCCACCAATCACACCGCAAAACTGATAAATCACAGCCAGAATTCTTGAGGTTGTCGAGTCAAGCTGGAGGTTTGTTTGGAAAATCGTCGTACCTGGTGGATCTGTAAGCGAGGGATATTGGATGCGGTTGGAAGATCAGTCAGTGTACGTACTGTAGAACGTGATAGAGTTGACACCTGTCAATTGTAACAACATCAATCCTCCTGTCGCAAGAGACGCGCGATGAAAGATTCTTTGATGTCCCATTTGGAAGATTTGACGCAGAGTGCCTTTACCAGCAATAGCTAACGAGGACTCCACATCCAATATCTCCTTATTGACCACCTCGCTGTCGATTTCAGTGTCCCTTAGGGCTGCCAATACCTCACGCGCAGCAGAGACCTGACCCTGCCGGACCAGCCAACGGGGTGACTCGGGCATTTGACAAGTAAACACAATCACAATTATGCAAGGTACGATAGGTAATCCAACTGGAACACGCCAGCTTGCACTGTTGGAGACATACGACATCCCGAGATCGACGAGTAACCCCAACGTAAGACCCATAGCGGCGAAGATGCCTACGGTCGCAACATGCGCACCACGCTTGGTAGCTGGTGATATCTCGGATTGCCACATAGGCGCAGTGGCTAGTTGGGCGCCAGTACCCAGACCTAGCATAACTCGTGATACCACAAGCTGAGAAAAGGAAAAAGAACTAGCCATGAGGAAAGCCCCGATCATTTGCATCACTGAAGCGAATATGAGAGTTCGTCGACGGCCGAGCAAATCACCCAGCGCAATGCAGGCGATGGCTCCCAAGAAACCACCTACTGCATACAAGGCTACGACAGTACCCTGCAAAGTAGATTTGTAGTGCTTTTCTGAAGGTTGGGCGTTGCTCACGTCGATTTCAGGAAATTGGGCCTCGAACCAGGGCAGAGTGAGAACTCCCCCTAGTAATCCTTGGTTATAGCCCATTGACATGATTGCAGGCATAACCACGCCAATAAGTGCTACATGGTTGAGGCGACTGCCCCGGAGGCCAAGAAAACGTGTCATATAGCGTGTAAGGAAGGGTTGGAATAAAGTTGTGCTAGGATGGTTTGATATTAACCTGGAGGACTTTGGTAGGTGCACATTTTGGAATTAATCAGAAATCCTGCAATTGTGTTGGGTGAATTCGATCCTTGCATATTTGTTGTTTTATTGCATTCCAATCTCGGGCTCAGCCTCATAAAATTGTTTTACGAGTTCAGCAAGGTGTCGATCAGCAAAGATATTTTGGGCTTCAGATAAAGATGAGATATGAATGAGATATCGGCAAGGGGTATGACATCTTATTGTTTGTTGAACTCCGGTACAAATCAATATCAGCGTAACACCCAAGCTACATACATATAGAGGGGCTGAGATGTTTTGTATGAATACTGTTTCTAGAAGATGACGTTGTCGATAAAATTAGACATTTCACTGGCGTCGGGTATATTGTTCAAGCAGTACATCTCAAGGTCGAAGTCACGACCTCGTTGGGCCATAGCATAAATGTTGACAGTTGGCTCTCATTCAGGGAACCGACAAGCGTGTTGACTTTGAGTATCTCTCTTTCAAAGGCGCCCTTCAGAAACCAGGTATCAAGTAGAGTACTTGCCAAATAGAAATGAGCCAAAATGACGAGTGAGTGTCCACGAAGGTAATTAGGTTCGCCTGTCTCAAGCGACGCCACGAATGGACTTGGAAGCCGGATCGGCCAGGACAAAATCGCCGCATCTTCAAAATCCAACTGGATTTCCTTATCAGCAGGATTTTCAGTTGCTTCACAATGTAATATAGAGAGAATGCGCGAATATAACGTGTCCAGGATGTCTATGGTCTCAGAGTACGCGTCCATAACGGAGTCTAGAGTCGTGGGCGACTCTGAAAGGTGAGATGTCGGCGTACCCGAGTAGCTGGATGAGCAACCCCTGGCGGGTTCAAGCATATGTAAAGAAGCCTTGATGTTTGCGACTGCTTGGCTAGCACCTTCGGCAAATTTAACTAGGCGGGGTGAGCAACGAGAAAGTCGAGACGGTGGTAGAGCAAATGGTAAATCGTCCCAACGCCCGTCGAGCTGTGAGAACACTAGCATCTGCCGGAGTCGACTGCTGTTTAACACCTGCCATTGATCATATAGAATGCTGGTTACTCCTCTGTTAAGGTATAACCAGTTGAGACGTAAAACGTCATTTGCGGAAGAGGAATTTCCCGTGGTACTATTCATCTCTTCGGCGTTCCCACTAAGCGGATTGAGCTCCTGAACCATGAGAGATGCAAAAGCAAACGTAACGAGAAGCACAGAACCAGTAAAAACATCCTCAGCGTTGGAGGGAGAAATGCAGGACACCTCTTCCCTGAAACCTTCCAGTCCTCTTTGATGATGTTCTATGACTATTGCCAAGTCCACCGTATCCAATTCTTCGAAGCCACTAGTCCTGCTGGCCTCATGCTGCGTAATCATGTGGATGCCTCCTAGTGCTAGGAGCAGGTGCATCAAATACCGATTTTTGCATGCAATTTCCGGGATGGTTCGCTGCCAGACCATAGCCCTCCTCAAATGCGGTGACATTTGTTTCGCAGTGTAGGAATTGAAAAACTGAAGGAGCTTCAAATCATTCATTGGTAAGTCCACGCGCGCGTGGCTATTATGGCTCGAGAAAATCGCTGGTAAAGTCGCGTCGAGCCGAGGAGCTCTATCTGATGGAATGAATGTATCAGATAAGGGACCGCCATCTTCGTTCCCGGTCGCCTTTCCTCTAGATCTAGGGGGGTTTTTCGAAGGGGCGCGCGGTGGGGGGTAAGAGCAAAGTTCACCTCTGGAAGCACATGTGCCACAGGCGGGTTGAAGTTCATCACACTTAAGAAGTCAGCTTCTGGTTCACAAGGAAAACGGGGGGGGGGGGGGGGGGGGATAGGGCTCAATTTGTACCTTGACTCTTCGGAGTTTGCAAGGATAGCATCCATTACGAGACTTGGTGTGGCGGATGCGATGTCTTCTCAGAACACGTGGATTCTGCGTGGAGGTGTCGGAAAACGCCGGATCATACATTATTCGAGTAACGTAAGTTTCTGAAGGGGCGAATATCTATGATTTGCAGGATTTGTGTAAGGATGGTGCCTATGTTAGTAGGCTAAGTAACATGTGGCGAAGCAGTCATTCTCAAAAATTGGCAACTGAAAAAACTTTGTTTCCAATTCCGGTCAACCAATATTGTTCTTCTACAGATCAAAACATAACCGGTGAGTCCTTGACACTGCTACTCAGTTTCTCTGTTGATTTTTTAATAATGACACATAATCAAATTGTTTCAAACAAAAGAGTAACATAGAATCTTAGCTTTTTAGTGTACAACATAACTATACACTAGACTAGACTAGAACTATTTCAGACTCATCTTCGAATTATAAACTCCACAGATGCCTATGGCCCGAGAGCGCCTAAATTATTTTGGTTTTTGGTAGATCTTGTAGATCCACTCGTATTACTCCGTAGGCGAATACGAACACCGGCATTTCGTCTCGTTTCTCGTTTATCTCAATAATTGAATAATTGGATCCCATGAATTAAATTGACAAGTATATAAATATCTATGTATAATACAAAATATTTTTTCAAAAAAAAAAGGAAGAATGAACAAAATAATCACACGCCACGATAGACTCCATCGGGTTTCACAGTCTGCTCATTCGGGACGCGATTCAACTCGTAATTCGGCACCACAGTCAAAAATCGAGTGATTTCAGATGGATGGGCAATATTGAAGATAACCATGGCAATGAAGATGAGCAGCGAGTCAAAAACATACAAGAAGACCTCATGGTGCAAAAGATAGCCGTTATTGCCCTGGATGTATTCCGCAAGTCGAAAAAGCGAGCGCACCAGGATCAACAAACTGGTCGCATAGAGAATGTTAAGATATTTTCGCCAGGGAATCTCCCGATCGAAGCAGCGTGGGATAGGGTATTTGCGCAGCTTCCAGTCAAATAGGCCAGCGACAGTAATAAAGAAACCAAAGAATATGATTTGGACAAAAAGACCCACGATGATAATGTGCTCGCCAGTCTTCATACCAGAGAGGGATCCACTACTCTGGATGCCACCACCTGGATATATAGTCAGATAATCCAATGTCGTCTTTTATTTATCTCGAGAACACATACCAGCGCCTTGCAGAAGAAACGACATCACGTCGCCGGTCACGAAGATCTTGGTAAGCCACTTCTTTTTCAAAATGGCATGTGATTCTGCCTGCAGCACCAGAATAATCCGACCGAGCAACATGTAGATTGAGGCTGCTAAGAGAGCTGGGGCGAGAAGCAGACAGAGTGTCTGCACAATGTAGGGTCCTAGCGTCCAATTCGGACTTTGTTTGCTTGACATGGCACGCCCTATATACCCGACAATCTCAACTACTTCTGTTAGCACGAGTGTAAAAAGCGTATAAAACAAGTTTGCACGTACAGAGACCACCTATCACGTAGGGAATAAAAAGCCAAGCCTTGGCTTTGAACATCTGGAAGATGTGATAGAAGGTTGTGCCCATAAAAAGAATTGTAAAAAGGACGGCACCGCCCATGCTGGGGTCATAGTGATAAAAAGCGAAGGCGGCGGCTTCGTCAGAACGGATCGAGGTCACGCTATCCTGCATTCTGAAATGATTGGCCTGGTAATTGTTGCGATCAAGAGAATTTGGGAAGTATCGAGCTTATGTTAAGTCCGGATGCGTAAGCTGAAGCTTCACTGGACCTTTGGCGAGATTTTTGGTAGGCATGACTTATATACTACTTCTAGAGAAAACAGAGGCTGACACTAAATATAAAAATAATATTTGGGTGGATTCGTATTAGACGGATGTCTGATATCTGAATAGCGCGAGACGGTGGAAGCGAGTACGGGTGGGTCAGCGGTAAAACGAACCCTTGAAAACATTTCCAAGGTTGGGCTTAGACCCTTAGGTAACTACATATAGGCACGGAGTGCATTACAAGGCTGATTGCAAAACATTGGCAGGCCCGCTCTAACTGAATGCCGACTTGGCTAAACCGAGAATGCGAATACGGGTGGGTCCATTGCCTTGTCGCATTTTAATACCGATTAAGCTCCATGGTAATGGCATCTAGTACCACGGATACAAAGAGCAAACTCAGGTCTGTTTTGCCCAAATACGGTTACGACGCTTAAAGAGATCTGGCAAAGCCACGTATATATACTGTACTAGCTCGCTCAGAAATAGATAATTACTTAACTCCTACAGCCGCTCATTCAAGGCAACCAATTTCGAACAATCTCCTTAAATCTTTGAATTGTTTCTCAGTCAAAGTATACTTAATCACCCTAACAGTTGGTTGGTTGTATTCGGTTACACTCATTCATCATGGCTTCCAACACGAGTGGAAAGGCAGACTTCAAACTATACCGCTATACGCCCTCTCTCGTGGCTGCAATCCTTTTCACCGTTTTGTTTGTTCTCGCATCCGTCTATCACCTTTACCAGGTCGTTCGTACACGATCCTGGTACTTTGTAGTCTTCGTCATCGGAGGAGCCTGTAAGTTAGCCCAGTCTCATTGCCGGCGCTTACCAGTTCCCTCATGATCTCCACGGGAGTCCACAGCGTTGCTAACAAGCGGTACAGTTCAAATAATAGGTTACATTTGCCGCGCGCTAGCCCATAACGACAAAGAGAATATCCCGCTTTACTCGATTAGCACCATCATGATCCTTCTTGCTCCTCCTCTATATGCAGCCTCCATATACATGACTCTTGGTCGTCTCATTGTGCATTTAGATGCTGAGAATTTAAGTCTGGTGCCGGTGAAATGGCTCACCATGATTTTCGTCACAGGAGACGTGATTGCATTTTTGATGCAAGCAGCAGGTAACTAATCCACTCCATCCACACAACTGTCCCGGTCAATGAAAGCTAATCACGAATACAGGCGGAGGGATCATGGCAAGTGGAACTCTTTCCGCAATGACCACCGGCGAACATATCACGATTGGCGGTCTCGCCATACAATTGGTGTTCTTCAGCGTTTTTATCATAGCTTCAACAATCTTTCACCGCCGGATTCGCAAAAGTCCCACCGAGAAGTGCTTTACCCCACTGCGCTCATCTGGATTACTGCAAATGCCTACTTGGGAAATTGTCATGACCGGGCTATACGTGGCCAGCATTCTGATTCTCATTCGGTCGATTTTCCGACTCATCGAATACGCCCAGGGCAACAGTGGATACCTCATCAGCCACGAGGCGTTCCTATATGTCTTTGATTCAACATTGATGTTCTTTGCTATGATTGCGATGAGCTTTTTCCATCCATCGAAGGTTCTTCAAACAACGAAGCCACCGCGTTCTTCGAGAAGGTCGCGTTCGGCAAACAAAGAGTCGCCTGCGACAAGAGAACAAGTCTAGATTGCCACGATTTTACGAACAATGTTACGGGGGTTTGCCACATTTATTGGGAACACAAGGCCTAGGATTCCTTGAGTGAGCTGGAGAGCGTGTATTGTTTTTCAGGTTCTAGTTAGTTAGTTATATAGTTAACTAGTTAACTAGTTATTGTCTTTAGATGGGTAGAATATGTCTACTTCTCGAATAAATCTACCACAAGAGCTACTGCTGCCACTACAACATAGTATACACGGAAATTTTCGAAGTAGTCTTCCTGGTATCTGGAAACAAGGGAAAGGGTTGGGGAAGCAACTGCAGCTGCATGACGCTTATACCTATCATGCAGAAACATTATCCCGTACATATGCGTATCTACACAATTTTCAAAAACTGCTTTTTCTTTTTTAACTGGAACAGATAGTTATCAAATAATCCCGAAAGTAACTATATCATCGCCTTGATATTGTGGCACCGGATTAAATCCCCCGCAGTGGGGAACTTCCCCGACGCAAGTGGTGAAGAAAATCAACATCTCCGCCATGCCCGGTGCGAAGAACCCCCAATGCTGGTAAGCAACGGCCTAGATGATCCTAGCTTTTTCTAAGACTTGACATCTGACTATATATAGTGATTCATGCCGTGTACTTCACCATAAATGTAATACCGCTTAACCCCCCCAGAAACAGCTCTCCGCTAACTGTCGATAGGCGACGGAATCTTGCCACAATGCAGCCGATGTGTCCGCACTGGTCGCGAATGCACTCGAGGTAAAAAAGAAACCAAGTTCCGACAGGCAAAGGGTCGGACGACGCGCACCAAGTTTCCTAGCAACCAAGTTTGGCTTCGGCCACCACCTAGAGGTTGGATTCTGTACCCGATTCCCCTGAGATCTAATCTGACATCAGACCATTGTCCAGTGGACTTTGTACTTGAAAGTGGAAGTGATCAAGTGGATAACTCGACGGAGGCGGCAACCAATGTGCTCTCGCCTGCCGGGAGTTTGCAAAGTCATGCCGACTCCATTCCTATACCGGAAAGGCTGTCTCCCGGGTCCTCACATACCGCCCCTTTGCCGCAATATGGGTTCTCAAACTACCAAGTACAGACGAGAAGTAGTGTTGTTTCGCCAACGCCCCAGGTGGTGGGCACACCCGAACGATCAAGCCAGCGGCCATGGCCCCTGAGAGATCCCGAGGAGGCGCGTTTATTGCAGCATTTTGTAGACAATGTTGCATGCTTCGTAAGTGCTGAACCCTTTTTTTTTCTTGAAAGATGAACGGTAGTCTGATTGTACGATATCAAGTTCGATTGCACGGATCGCCAGCAACATTTTGCTATCCATATCCCTTACAGAGCACGCCATTGCGAGACATTGTTCAATGCAATATTGGCCATGTCGGCTCGTCATTTGAATCGCACAACAGCCTTTGACCCTTTTGTGTCGGACCGCTATTACCAAGCATGTCTGGAGAAGTTGATCCCCGCGTTGAATGACCACGGTGTTACAATGGATGATGATTTGCTGACTGCTACTGTAATTCTACGCTTGCTGGAAGAGTTTGATGGTTAGCATAAGATCCATTCCCCACATGTGTCAAGAACCCTGCTAACAATGATGATAGTCCCACTTGCCGGGTCTGATATTCGAGGCCACTCCTTCGGGACAAAGGCTTTCATACGGTCTCCATCATTAATGACCACAACCCCAAGTCTACGGCAGGCTGTCTACTGGAGTGGCCTACGCCAGGAGATTTACAATGCCCTTAGCCTCCACCAAGCCCCAGACATTGAGCTGAGGTCCTTGGACTTGAATTCCCACTCCAACTCGCTGGGCCCTGATGCAGGTGATTGCGTGTGGGCGAATCATGCAATCACCCATTGTGCACACGTTTTGGTATTTTGTTTCGGGGAAGGACCTCGCTCACCGGCTGTGCATGCAGAACTTAAGGCACATAATCAGCAATGGAGTGAGACTCGGCCGGACTCTTTCGATCCATATTTTGTGGGTGGAGACGGGGAGGTGGGAACTAAATTCGCAGACATTCGTTACGGGTGTCCCTGGCATGGTACGTATCAGGTGATGTTTCAGGAAGCGTATCCTGCAGGCTATTTAGGATATGAACCGAGGCTAATCGCTTGGGATTATAGCAATCGGCAATCAATATATCGATCTTGCCCAGATTCTGCTTTCTGTGCATGACCCAACTTTGCCTACGGTTGGACCTCTGCGCAGGCATCTGCTCCAGGAGGTTGATGTAAGTGTCTGAGCAACTTTCCGATCTATATTAGGTACCCAGGCTGAGACTGACAGGAGGTTCAGGATCATATCCGCAGGGGGTTTGGAAAGTATGTGGCGCTTCATTATCCAATGCTTCTGTGCCCCCAGCCATGGTTGTCGGGTGCATGGCCATCCATCTCTGTAAGCAGCAGAAACTGTCAATATGTTCCAAGTATACATAAGGCTAACCAAGGTCACAGGCGGCGATCGCTTCACGGACCCACATGAACAGGACCATTTGATCCAGGTTCTTATCCAAACCGATACACTCCACGGCTGGCCAACCCATGCACTCCAGCGACAGCTTCGGGAGACGTGGGGCATGCGTTGACGTTGTTACTATGTGTAGGAACAAAGCAAGTAGGAGAGCGAGAAAAAGGACGAGAGAATGTTTCGCATGTCTCCAACCTGGGCCGCGTCTACAGTGGAGGCACACGTGCGACAGATGATCGTCCCTCTCTCACACGCAATCAGAAACCCCATACGGAGTACGGGGTAGCATGTCGTCTCATTCTGACACCGTCATCGTACGCGTTTTGCGAATTTTCAAACAGTGAGGATTCAAAACACCCGGGCTTGGCGGGTTAATTCTTGCAACTACCCGAAACGTATCTACAATGGACTTCGTACTCCGTACGGAGGATGTACTTCTGCTTTCAGCCAAGTTCCAGGGTCTTGCATGACTCGTGGCGTTGAGTGGAAGACAGTAGCCAGTAATAGGAGCGGGTTCGGAGGGGGGGAAAATGGCCCCGCGGATCGCCACGGGCGAAAAGCAACAGAGTTGACTGTTTTTCTGTGTTCCAAGAATATAACAACCTAGGGGACTGACTTATCGCCACATGATCTCATCAGGGGTTATGTGTCAGGAGAGTTATTTGTAGGGTCAAAATCCATTCAAAATCCAAATGGAGAGATACCCCCTTGAGTTGATCTCCACTGATCGAAAGATTCCAAAGGTTGGAAGCCTCATAACATCATTTGGGCAATGTGATTGGTGGTGGTGGAGGATCAGACAACAGGTACGGACCAGTCGCATTGCAAGCTGAATCTCTTTTTCTCTGATGTGCAGTTCCCTGTGCACCGAATATTGACTCCACTGGAGATAATATAGAGAGACAATAGACTGAAGAACTACTATTTATCTACTCCGTACATCCTACCTTACTCTGTGTATCACATAGAATAGTATACTCCGTAATAGTGTGAAATAATATAATATAATATAACGATAATAGTTATATTACTCTGTATAATAAAGATAAAGTCCTACCCCTGAACATAGTTACGCACCCCCTTTCCGCACTGGAGACGCTAACCAGACTAGCGTGTGTTTTTTCCCGTGGCACAAAGCACTGGACACTGGACATACAATTCTCCCAACTTTCATTCCTTTGGATTCAATAGTCTTCCCCATATCTCAAGGGGATATGGCCCATTGAATTCGATGTTCACAATCCTTGATGGCTTCAATGAACATGGGCTTCTTGCCCACCATAAAATGCTCCAATTGTGGGTGCAATGTCGAGATCTCTGCTATGGGAGATCACACTTGCATTCGGAATGATTTTGGTAGGATTCAATTATTCAACACTCCAGGGTCTACGTGCTGACTCTATAGCCCCAGTCGCACCTATTCCATCACCGCCTCCATCGGCAGGATTCGATTCGGACCGATTCACAGAGGCAAAGGTTGCCCGGGGCCCTCCCCCGGCCATAGACCCCTCCGCTGCAAGTATGTCTCAAATCGCCATGTGGGGAGTTGAAGGGATCCGCGACTAACCCTATATACAGATCGAGCATTCTTGCAGCCAAATATGCCGACACCAGCTGACAGTGTCCATCTCTCACCTCTCCCTACCAGTCCAGCACCTCCATCTACCTTGCGCCCGTCTCAACGCAGTCTGACCGATGATTTGGTCTTCTCATTCCCCATGCCTGGTAACAGATCGCCGACTGAAGTGAGGACACCAAGTCCAATGATGACAGATCGGAGTGCGTTTAAATCGCGAACACCAGTTTCGTCGCCGGGACAAGGGCTAGGTGTAATGCCAGAGAATATACGTCTTCCACCTAGCCCACTGCCACCTAAGTCCCCAGATACGAATCACCACAGGGGGGAATCAGCGGTGAGCAACAGCAGCTACCGGACGTCTTTTGCCAGCAGTCGCTACGGTGATTCCACAACGAGGTCGTCGACCAACAGCCTCTCGCGGGGTTTCCGGTCATTCATGGATGACATACCACCAGTGCCATTGGCACCTCTTCGCACACCCAACCATAATACTTCTTTCCCCCGTGATTCCAACGTCTCGGTGGTTTCATCCCGCATTAGCAAGGAAGAAGCCAGTGAATTTGACTTCGGTATTCCCGGAGGCCAAAGCCCGACTACCGGACTACAAGATCTCCCGGAGGAACCCCCTTCGGCCCAATCCCAGGATCATACCGAATATATCGCTTTCAGCCCTGCGAACCTCCACCCTGCGACAGCGGCAACAGAGCCAGGCAGCGATGCGCCAAGGAAAAGCTCTAACGCAAGTACGACAAGTGCATTTTCCGTCACTAGCTTCGCACGGGCTCTCGGTCTGGATGACCAAATGAATAACTCTGAAAGCTCTGGCTCTGATTCATCGCCTTCCGATGCCCGCAGTGGTAGTTCCATGTCCAGTCTTCCCTCCGATGCTAGCTTGAGCCGACACAAACCCACCGATCCGCTCAATCTAAGCCCTTTGGTTGAAGAACTGCCCGCCCGGACCCGACAGACGATTGTAGAAGTACCCGGCCGTATACGGAGCACAATGGAAGACGTCCCTCCCATCCCGGCTGCTTTCTTCAGCCCGGATTCACCTACCGACCCTTCAATCAATCAAGGTGGTGTGTCATTGATTGCAGAGAGGAAAGAAGTACCCCCGACTCCGACCCCAGCGCATCCCAAACAATCTATCCCCCGAAAGCCGCCACCACAACGCTCATTCACAGCACCCCTACCACAACAACAAACACCGACAACACCAACCCGGTCCGCCACACGTTTGAAGGGGAAGTGTAAGGGTTGCAATGAGACGATCACAGGGAAATCGATATCATCCTCGGACGGCCGTCTAACAGGCCGATACCACCGTGGCTGTTTCGTTTGCTTCGAGTGCCACTCTCCCTTCCAAACAGCCGACTTCTACGTCCTCAACAACAGACCTTTCTGCGCGCAACATTACCACGAGCGCAACGGGTCCCTTTGCGCCGGCTGTCACACCGGTATTGAGGGCCACTACTTGGAGACCGTCGAGCGGAACCCTGCACGCCCAGATCGCCGTCGATTCCATACCCAGTGTTTGCAGTGTCGTACATGTCACGTCCTTCTCAAGGGCGACTACTTCGAGTGGAATGGCGAAGTCTTCTGCGAAAGAGATGCTCGCCGAGCCGCTTCTGCCTACCACCCACCACCTCCTGGTCCTTCTGGTCCTCCTGGTCGTCATCGCCCCACACTACCCTCTTCTCCCCTGGCCAAATCTGGCCAATTCCCTCCGGGCCCGTACCCTCCACACGGCGGAAGACCTGGACCTGGACCTGGGCCTGGACTTCACCCCGGTCCCCGATTCCCCCCTGGTGGTGGAGGACGGTTCCCCGAACGACGGACTACTAGGCTTATGATGATTTGAGCAAATCGTCTTCCTCACTCCTCTTTCCTGTAAACCTCGGAAAGTCCCGAGTTCCACATTCCCCTTTTCCGCTCTCCCGCGGATTTTATTCCCCACTTTCTTCATTCCTTTATATATCGCGATATACCCTCTGTGTTATCTCACCCATTTGACTTTCGCTGGCAATGGCGTTGATCGTCTATTTTTCCCTTGCATTGGGGCTATCCTTCATCTGTATCCATTGAAAACGCCCCATTGGCAGGCAGGTCTTGTGATTTTTGGGCCATCATCCGGGGTGTATTTTGTTGATTTCTTCATGCCGAAATGTTTCTAATGTACTTACTCTCTATCGGCTCGGTGTTTGGTTGGCGGGTTGTCTCTTGTACAGGATTTACAAGTTTAATGGACATAATGTCATTTTTTTTTTTTCAAGTTGTCATCAATAATCAAAACATCATGCCTCATTATATCATTAACCATTAATGTGCCATCGCACCTTCAGCTCGATGCTATGCAACTATTTCGACTTGTGTTCCTCGAACTCGAGTCGCTCAACAGGAGTAAGATACACCCGCTTCAAGATCCATCCAAAGCAAATAACATAAAGCGTCACCACAATGATCTCAATCCGTTGTCTCAACGGGATCCGATCTAAATTGGGATTCGGGGCTCCCAATACACCCGTATTTTCCTTCTCCCACCCCTCACAGACCTGCCGGAACCGACCGGGCTCGTCGGAGATGACCCCGTCGATCTCGTGTCGGATACACCAACGCATTAGATTCGGCGCATTCACCGTCCAAACGTAGACTTTCCGTCGGGCTGCGCGCGCTTCATCTAAAAACCCTCGTCCGAGCGGACCCATCAGGATCATCTGATTGACGTTGAAGGATATAAGCGGTACTTGGAGGAATTGGCGCGCATAGCTCAAATCGACACAGACCAGCGTCACTGGATACCGTGGCAAGTGCTTTGCTCGCGCGGGTAGATATCGTGCAGACCAGCAGCCGAGAACGATGCGGTGGTGCCAGTCGGGGCCACTCGCGGGCATAGGGACTGACTCGATGATTTTGGCAATTCGGTCCATTATAGCGAAGGGTTCATTGGTGAGCTGGGAAGTGGGGTTAGACGTTAGTCTTATGAAAGAGACAATATGCGAGTTGGGGAGAATAGCTTCGCTACCTTTATGTCTAGTAAGATCCAGAAATTCTCCCGACCCGGTTGTCTTAGGTATTCTAACACATCGACTAACCGGGGCATCGGTTCGTGGGGGGCTTGGAGAGTTCGTAGAGTTTTCAAATACTCCCAGTCACAGTCGATGACCTTTTTCTTGATACCGTAACAGCGCATGAGGCTTGCGTCCTTGGATTGATGAGTGTGGTTCTAGATCGCCGGGTGGGAGAGGCACCTACATGTGATAACACCACGATCCCATCGCGGGACATATGGAGGTCAAGCTCGAGGGCGTGAGCTCCGGCCCGGATTGCGCCATCGATTGACAGCAAAGTGTTCTCGGGGTATTGGCCTTTGAATCCTCGGTGGGCGATGGCTTGAGGTAAACGCGGGGAGGCGTGGGCAACGGGTGAGTGGAGGACATGAGCTTGCAGGGAATGAGTTAGCTTGACAACACCTATATATAGGAGAGTTACGCACCTGGGATTTTGTGTGAATGCTCTTCCGGGACTATAGGTGTTGGGTCACCCATTTTGAAAGGAGTTGTGAGAGTTGAAGAAGTGAAGAAGTGAAGGATGGAGATTGCATGATTAAACAGGGCCATCGGAGTTTGGCGGAGATAGGCCCCGCTACACGGTATATCATGGACTGTGCATGGTCGCTGGCCGGACTTTCGGTTCTCTTAAGTGCGAGAAGACCAAATGGTCAGAATCAGCACTTAGAGATATCCACTTCGTCATCGACCGAGAGAAAGCAGCCCTGGTGCCCTGAAGAGAATCTGGCAGACTGGATGTCCCGAGGTCGAATACTTCGATTACTCAGCACCTCCAAGGCCTCCAGGATGGATCCATGTCTCCAAATTTCTCCAATGTGATTTAGAACAGCTTCAGTCCTTAACTTGTTGCGTTCTGTTTGAGCCTGTTCTTCAACCATAGTCGTGAAAAAAAAATGGCCGTTAAACAGTGGATCTCGCCCTTGAAGGGCATTGATAGTCTTAGCCAGACCGAAGCTCCAATGCCAACACCTGGGCCGAGCGAAGTATTGGTAGAGATCCATGCTGTGTCTCTGAACTACCGCGACGTGGAAGGTAAATCACCTGCCGAAAACATACGTGCAGTATTCATGCTGACCGAGTCTTTGAAAGTGACCAATGGCGAGTATAAGCATCACAAAACCGCCGAACAGGACGCCACCATCGTGCCCTGCTCGGACATGTGCGGGGTAGTGACCCAAATTGGATCTGGAGTGACCAAGTGGACAGTCGGCGACCGGGTGCTTTCAACTTTCCTGCCCGATCATCAAACCGGCCAGGTGACCGAGAAGGAACTTGCCAAGAGCCTGGGGTTGCCGCAGGATGGTGTTCTTGCAACTCACCGCGTGTTCCCTGACTATGGCCTGGTAAAAGCGCCTAGCTTCATGTCAGATGAGGAGGCGGCTACGCTTCCCATTGCTTCAGTTACGGCGTGGATGTCTATCAATGGCATGCGACCGATAGGGCAGAGCGGCGGAAAGGACGAATACGTCTTGCTCCAGGGAACTGGTGGTGTGGCTATCGCCGGACTGCAGATTGCAAAGGCCGCTGGTGCAAAGGGTGGGTCATGGGATGGGATTCATCACCATTGATAGGATGAAAACGCTGATCGTGCAAACAGTTATTATCACCTCCTCGTCCGATACCAAATTGGACCAGGCTAAAGAGCTAGGTGCTGATTTTACTATCAACTACCGCACCAACCCCGACTGGGAAGTCGAAGTGATGAAGATCACAGAGAACCGCGGCGTTGATATTGTCTTGGAAGTTGGCGGTGCCAAAACCTTGCGGAAGAGTTTTGATTGCATCGCTTTCGGAGGATTGATCAACTGCATTGGTTATGTCTCGGGCAAGATAGATGCCGATGAAGACCGCCTGAATGTCAACCTGCTGACTCTCCGTCGAACGGTGACACTCAGAGGAATCATCAACGGTCCCAAGGATCGGTTTGAAGAAATGATTCGTTTCTACGAGACAAATCAGGTTCGCCCGGTAGTTAACCGGGTCTTTTCGTTTGCCGAGTCCAAAGAAGCATTCAAGTTCCTGGAAAGCTTCAGCCACTTTGGCAAGGTAGTCATCAAGGTTCAATAGAGCGTTGGAGCTCTGAAGATCATTGAATTTCATTGTCAAATTATCCCAGCCAAAACTGAGAACATTCAGTTCTGATTATTTCCACTCGGCCTGAGTACTCCAGCCGCAATTCCCAGGTCTTCTCCCAGTTCCTTCCCACCCACTGTTAATTTCTTGCAATCCTGCAGCACGAACAGGATACGCGCCCATTCTGTCTCGCTGGTGTTGCGCCACCCATGCATCGTAGCCCGCTGTACCGCAACATCCCCTCGGTTCATAATGACTGGCTCGCTATCTTCCAAGATCATTTCCACCTGCCCTTCGAGCACCACGCCGTAGTCGAGACTTTGCGTCCGGTGAACTACAACAAGGTTGTTGGGGGCGAAGTCCACGATGCGGCATACGCTTCCACCAGGGTTTACGAGGCCCAATTGGTCCGATTTTGCCAATGTCTCGTGGGTCTTGATGTCCGCATCATTATTGAGATCAGGATGGAATTGGTTCGTGTAAACAACGTTGAATGCCATGTTGCTGTCTTCGAGTGATTCCCATTCAGCCGGTGTCGAAGAATGGATCACTGCTTTCCCGTTCTCATTGTGGCTTGTGATGTGTCGTGTGACTGGCCGCAAAGGTGATACTTGGCTGGTACTTGAAGCCATTATTTATAGGATGCGAAATGGGGTTGGAGGAGTGAAGATGTTGAAATCAGATCAGTGTACGGAGTACAACAGACAGCGTGAGCCCCAGATGGTTTTATGTTTATACCCTGATCCACGTGATGCGGGGCAGGTTGCATGTCAGGTCGGACAGCGGTGAGCTGGATGGGAATTATAATGGCTTGCACGTATTCCTTCTTTGGGGTGGGCGTGTTAGAAAGAAACCAACACGTCAGATCTGATTGAAAGATAGCCAATTCGGTTGCTACTTTGGGCGAAGACTGCGGGCCCAATGGCTCAAAATTATGAGATCGGTCACACAAGGGAAAATTACAAGAGACAAATGTTGCAGGGATGTTCAGCTACATCGATGGAGATGTAAGCCAAAAGACCCTCCCCTCCCGAGGTAGCTTCGGGATTCTTTCTCTACCCAAGTCCACAGGTAGGGCTGCCAACACCACCTTAGTTATATGTACAGGGTTAGGCATTAAACCGATTTTTAACTGGGCTGATTATCTCAACCGGATACCCTTTGGTTCAATATAGCTTCGAATATCCTATGCCGTCCTTGCACACTCGGCCACAAATTCGGTCGACGAAGAATCCTCGATGGGCTGTCCTAGCTACTGCCTCACTTCTAAAACACGGGGTGAGCAGCCATTGAATTGAATGGTATCAAATACTGGTATATTTTCTGAGATGTTACAGATACATGCACATATAGACCAACACTCAGATGGTGACAACGACGGATGAAATCCGCCGCAGGACCCACCGAATTTCGTCAGCGACTCGTTCAGGTTCGGTGATCTGAATATTATGGCCACTCTGGGATGTCGTGGAGAAGCGTGTTGTGGTCGACAGATTCAGAAGTTCGCGTTGAAAAGCCTCCTCGCTGTGGTCCCAGTGGGCTAGATAGTCACGAAAGGTCGCTCGCTGGGCCTCAGTCCCCAACCCCTCGGCCACACCCCGGTGGTACATCCGCTCCTGGTCACGGAGAGAATTACCGCGGAGCACACTCAGCGGCTTGCCGTGCAGCAGGTCCCGACCTGGGCGAAGTTGCTGCTTCTGGGCCAGGACGCTGCGGCTGATCTGCAAATGGGGGAGCTCCCGGACGGCCTGGCGCTCGTGGTGGGGACTGGCCTCTTCAGCCATTAGCTCCACCCACTCGGACTCGGCTAGTCGGTGATCGCGGGTCAATCCCACAACTTCCATGTAGTCCAGCCCCGCCGTGGCGGCGGCGATACTGGGATCGGGCCATGTCTCGAAGAGCATCCGTTCCTGAACGGCATCCACCAGCACCATCCCGCAGATAGCTTCGTGACCGCGGGCGGCAAGGAACTCCCGCGCGATGATCCCGCCCCAGGAATGGCCCACCACCAGGTACGGGGGTGGGAGTGCTGCAGCGACCAGCAGCCTGGATAGCTCGTCGACGATCGTTAGGGAGTCTGGCTCCGCTGTTGAGCATGCCTCGCTCCGACCGTAGCCGGTCCGCTCGTATAAAAGCATGGACGCCTCGTGCTCGAGATGGCGACACACTGCGCTCCATTCCAGAGAACTGCTAGTTATCCCGGTGAGTACCACCACTAACGGGGCACTGGGATGCCGAGGAATGCCTCGCAACGCGTAGCTTAAGGAGTGGGTTCCGATATGAGCGGTATGCCGGAAATGTTCCATGGTAAAGGGTGATAGGTGAGTTATGTGAACGAACAGCTGGATGCGATTAATTGAACTCGAGGAGAATGGCGAGTTTAAATACTAGAGAGGGCGTTCTTAAACGACGGAGGTCCTAGCCTATTCAGTGATCATCTTTGGAACCTAATCTTGGGATTAGGTACGTACCTGTGTAAATGGCCATAACACAAATGAGTCATGCTGTAGGTGCCACCGAATCAGGGCACACGAAGCTTATAGACAGATGGATATTCATTTCGCATAACTAAATACAGACGTAATATTTAGACCTCCCTTTTACAAAAACCATCGGAACTCAGCAGATGCCGGCCCATCTCTCATTCGCTCCGTTGGAATATCCCGTGCCCGAATCTTGACTCCATCACTACGATCGCGTCGCTTGTTATCCAGCCACATGTAGAGTGCCAGAGAAGCCGTCAAGCAAGCACCAGTAGCACCGAATGCAGCAACGCTAATCAGCGCGGGAGTATACTTGGGTGCATCTTGCTTCCGGAACAAGTTGCTGCTCACCAAGCCCATCAAGTTGGCCAATGGCACACCGATACTCGTCAACAATACCCGGCGACCCTCGTGGGCGATGTTGTTATTATACCAGGTGCTGAGCATCACAGATGGCGCGGACGTTCCCCAAGTCATCATGAAAGTTGCGAAGTAGGCGACTTGGATGTCACTCTGCACATCGTCGATGGATGCATAGATCATGAACCCGGAGAATGTGAGCAGGAAGCCCAGAACAATGAATGGCGATCGCAGTTTGGTCCAATCAGAGGAGAAGGCGAGTACCAGCAGCATCACGGCTCCTGTGACATTTGGCGCAACAGTGTATAGATTGGTTTTGACGGTGGGATAACCCAATCCCCCGACGATTTGAGGCAAGAAGAGCGCGACACCCTGCAAAGGCACACCGAGACAGATTTCAATGCACAAGAAGGCGTATGTAGTGGGGTGCTTGAAGATGCCAAGGGCCTCGCGGAAGCTAAACTCCTCGTTGACCACTGCACTGGAATCGACTTGAATTCGGTGGAAAGCTAGCGCCTTCTCCTCCTCAGACAGGAACTTCGCCTCGGCAGCGCTCCGAGGGAGATAGAAGAAAGCAAATATAGCGAAGAGAACAGTGACGCCGCCCTCGATAATGAATAGGTAGCGCCAATTGGGGATATGAGACCCCTTGATCTGGAACACTCCGAAAGCAATAAGTCCGGAGAAAGCGTTTGCGATGTTCGATGCAGCGTAGAAAACAGCCAGGCGACGAGCCAGCTCGCCGCGACGGTAGAAGGTGGTCAAGTAGTAGATGACCAGCGGGAAGAATGCAGCCTCGGACATACCCAGGAACCAGCGCAAGGCGAACATACCACTAAAATTGTAGGCGGCCGAAGAGAGCATCGTGAACGAACCAAATGAGAACATCAGGATTGGAAGTACGCGCGCTGGGCTGAACTTCTTTCCAAGCATTGAGAAGGGCGGTGCAAAGAT
Source organism: Penicillium cf. viridicatum (assembly GCA_028974045.1). NCBI lineage: Eukaryota > Fungi > Ascomycota > Eurotiomycetes > Eurotiales > Aspergillaceae > Penicillium > Penicillium cf. viridicatum. Next base: position 355,131 of record JAPQKQ010000007.1, on the reverse strand, counting down.
CACGAATGGAACGAAGAAGATCGATAACAGGAGATTGTACTCATTAGGCTTGAAATTCAGGTCTAATAATTCAATTAGTCTTGAGGATCTGCCACTTGGATCGAGGATCTCACATACCCTTGCTCATCCCATCAGTTTCTGCATTTCCCAGATTTCCTTTGTCTAGGGCATTGAATAGGTCTGTCGCTAGTCAATTATCCGCATAGCCGACAAGAATTGAACAAACTTACACATAACCGCTAGGATAGGGAGCAGGCGATAGTCAAACTTCCGACAGAGACGCCGTTCAGCCTTGTGGTCGACAACTCGGGTCACCTCATCTATCACACCTGGGACAGAGCCATAACCTTTCAGCGTGTCGGGCTCTTCAACAGTGCCCAATGTGTCCGTTTTCTTCACTGTGCCATCAGGCGATGATGCGCGCGCTGAACTCGACATGTTGTATCCAGGGTGTTATAGATAAAGAAATATAGAAAGGCCAAGTCGGTGCGCTACCTGTCAAAGTTCAAAGTTTTAAAGCTCCAGATGCGAGCTTCCTCTTATCAAAAGCGAGGTAACATCCCTTGCTCTACTAGATAAGGAAATGTTGCATCGCCCATGCATGGATATCACCCCCACGTTTCTCCGCATCATGGAAAGGTTTAGCTGAACAGGCAAAGATCGCCTTGAGATGGCCGCATTCGGCATTTGGGCTGTTTAGAGGCTTATCTGCGGGGGAAAAAGGTAAGTACTTCCCGCGAGCTTGATTTGAATCCTATAACTATCGCAGATAGATTGTGCTTGTATCCCAGATAAAGCTCCCTTTCTCTCCCTTGATATCCCATGCAGATCGTGTCTCACCGGTTTATTTTCGTTCTAATTCTTCTAGATATTTCCATGCATAGTTAGAAGATCTAGAAGCCGTAAAATTAGGGGTGTATCCCCATTCCGGCGTACAAAGTAGGGTTACATCCGTCGCATGACCTCACCACATTTGAGCCTATTAACTCCTCTACATGAAGCCACCATCTTAGAATATGACAGCAGATTTGACAGGGAAACTCCCCAGAAAGAAAAATTTCATCAGGGACTTGAACTTTATTTGAACTTCTATATCTTTCCTTTGAGAGCCATTAATATATTTTTTGCAGTGAGGCAGCGCAATCATCCCAGCATTGTCAATTCCATTTTCAGGCACAATTCGAATCACTTCCTTACTATGCTTAAGTTAAACAGTGCCTAACTTTGAGAATCTTGAGGTTTATATATCCTCATCCGATCGTCAACACTCAAGCCAAGAACTTCGTATAAATGTCAATCAACCTGTCACTAATATTTGATGTGGTTTCTAAATAAGAATAATAGTCCCCCGAGGTCTTCACGCAGGCCCCAGGGTGCACGTGGATGTTATCGCGGCCTGAGCGGAGATAGCATTGATCTGAGGCATTGGGTAGAGCGTAAACCACACAACTTTCTTTTTCTACATCTACCACTATTATTCTTCAGGATGTTGACATTTACCCAATTATCCAGGATGCCGCCAAAAGGAGTCCATAGCTTATTTAACCACTTCCCCGCAATTTGTCTTTGCGGAGAGGATATGCAGCGGGGAAATAGAGTAGCCAACTTTCGAACAGAATTTATCCACATTATCCGGACAGCCATCAAATAACTGGCTATAAATTTCAAATTGAATTTCGATTTGAAATGTGAGGGAAAAGGTGACCCTTGTACCAGTTGATCGACTACCTGCCACAACCGTGATTATGTTTCAACTCGGATCTATATTTCTAATTGCTCTGTGTGTCCCCTTGGCATCTTCCTTCCCTTTGCTAGCCCGAAGAAACTATGGCAGCAACACGGAAGTCTCGCACTGGGTGAATATATGGACTACAATGCCCCAGTTGGTTGAGCCCGCTAATCTACCTCCGGTTCCATTCGTATGTTGGATATCATTCTCGGGGACAACCAATGCTTCGGTACTGACTGTGGGGTACAGAATGGATCCACCGCTGTATTCAGTAATACTACCATTCGTCAAACACTCCAGATTTCACTAGCAGCACAAGAGATCCGTATTCGACTCTCTAATGCATTTGGGCTGAACGAGCTCAAGATCACCAATGTGACGATCGGCCTACCAGCGAGCCAGCAGGTGGGAGTTAGTGGTCTACAGACAGAGACATTAAAAACTGTGTTCTTCAATGGAGGCCCAGATGTGGACATCCCAAATGGTGGCCTGGTCGTGTCTGACCCAATAAAGTTCCCTGTTAAGGCCCAATCGGCTCTCATGATCAACATATATCTCGCAGAGGGACAGCAAGGCTTCTCTATTACTGGCCACCCTGGAAGTAGAACGACTTCATACCTCGCTTTTGGGGATTGGATTGGCGCAGAGAACCTCACAGATTCATCTGTTCAAAGTACGGACCATTGGTGAGTATTTCTCCCACAAGCCTTCTGATTCCCCCGAATGCGAATCTGCATCTGACCCCTATCTTAGGTACTTTATCAGTGGAGTCGAGGCTTGGCTCCCTTCTGAGTCTAGTGGTTTCGCTATCATTGGCGACAGCATCACCGATGGGCGAGGAAGCACTACAAATGGCAATGATCGGTAAGTGAACCGTCCTGCGGTGCATGGTTTATGGCTTATGAATGTAGTTGGCCGGATCTGTTGCTAGCAAGAATGGAAAAGCATAAACCGACATCAAATATCGCCATTCTCAACCAGGCTGCGGGGGGAAACCGTATTCTACAAGATGGCCTCGGTCCAAATGTGATCAGCCGTCTTGACCGGGACGTCCTAGCACAGTCAGGAGTGCAATATGCGATGATCTTCGAAGGCGTCAATGATATTGGCGGGGCTGATAGTGATGCAGCCACGCAGGCGGAAATTGAGAAGCAACTTGTTGCGGCATATAAACAGATCGCGACACGGGTGCATGCCTTGGGCATTCCGGTATTTGGAGCTACTATCACGCCATTCGGCTCGTCGGCGACCTCCGACTATGTGCAGCCTTACTCAAGTACCGAGCGGGAGAGGACTCGTCAACGAATTAATGAATTTATCCGGCAAAGTGGCGTATTTGATGCAGTACTGGACTTTGACCGGGTATTGAGGGACCCGGATGCGCCATCTCAGTTGCTGGAAAAGTATGATTCAGGAGACCATCTTCATCCTAATGTGGCGGGGTATCAAGCATTGGCTGATTATTTCCCTCTCGGGGTATTCGAGTGAATCGAGATGATTATTCTGAAAAACCAATGAAAGAAAAATGATTCTAGAATTGTTGTTCACAGATGCAAATATAGGTACATAATTTTTATATCACGAACAAATTAAAGCTTCAAACTTTCCGATAGAAAGACAGAATATCTTTAAATACGACGCTTGAAGTTGTTTTGAAGGCTGCGCTTTTTGTAAGCGCCACCAGCGACAAGAGCCTGCTTGCGTCCAGGACCAAAGTCCGGAACACCGCCCAGAGAACCGAAGATATCACCGATGTAGTTGTTGGCCTTGACACCAGCAGCAAAGGTGGCATCCCACCCGTCCAGAATACCTTCGACGACCTTGATACCAGCAACATAGAGATTCTTAATAGCGGGCTCGAATGCGCCCTGCTCTGAGGATTGGAAGAGATTGTAGGTCGCCGAAGCACCGGGGTAGGGGCGATCGAAGTCCGACGCAGTGCGCATCACGATAATGCGAGAGAAATCAGTCAACTTGTGGATCGAGGATCGGAGCAAGACTTCGAACGTGGCGTTATCCTCCTGTGCGGTTGAGCAATAGTCGCCGGTTCCATTAGTCAACACCTTGGTGGTGTTTTCGAACGCCGAGCCAAGGATATTGCCGCTGAAGTACACATCGGAGGTTGCGACGTCACACTCGACAATACTAGGGGGCAAAGTGGCAGCCTTGTACTTCCCACTGGGGGTCTTGTAGCGGGCGCGGTAGGCCTGGGCAGTGGCGGAGTCGGAGAGGTTTGCCTTGCGCGCGAAATTGGCGGCAATTGTGCGCAGCTCGGCGTTCACCTCGAAGACCTCTGTGCCGTAGATGCTGGTTGGGTACTGGCCTGGGAATTCGGTGCCTTGCGCGACATATCCGGTGGTATAGTTGCTGGGAAGCTCGCGAATATCGATTTCGTACTGCAACGCGACCTGGACTGCGTACCGAGCAAAGGTCGCGGATCCAGTGGTGGCTTTCTTGGGGCTGACGCCGGCAATGCCCGCGACGAAGAAGTAGGTTTGCGTGAGATCGAAGATAGGGGAGAAAGCAACGGAGGTGACAGTGGCAGCGGCATTGATCTCGCCTTCTCCAGTCACGAGCTGGCAAACATCATAATCCTCGGTGCAGTACACGTCCGGGAACAGAGGCGAGAGACCGGGAATGGTGATATTGTGGGCAAACAAGTCGAATTCGGGGATGTTCCACCAAGCTTCGGCTTCAGGTGCGAACTGTGATAACATATTAGCGAGATTGACTTTCTTTTGGCGGAAGCGCATACCATTGACACAATGAACACCTTGGGAGCAATTGCTCCATGGTGACCCTTCTGATGGGTCCCAGTAGCTCCGGCGCATAGTGAGCTGCCAGTGAGCAACAACGAGGCCGTCAAAGTTTGAAGGAGGCGCATGGTGAGGAAAGTTGCAGTTGCAATTGGAGCTCGATCCCTGCATACGCCGCGGCTTTTATTTATAAAATCGTGAAGATTTTGTAACCCTTGCGTCTTCCACGCTATGGAGGGACCATTGCCGATCTGTGGATGTATCGGTACCTGATTAGGGCAAGATCAACATCAGACCGTGGAGCAAGTCGGAGTACCTCGACCAAAAATCACCGGAGATTCTCCTATCGGCCTTCTTGAAGAAATTTTATTCGTGCGAGATGTATGGAGAACACAGGAGATTGATACCTGGTTTATGACTGGCTCTTTACACTTGAGTGTGGGTCGATCGGTATGCGATTCCACAATAATTTATTCCGATGACAGTTTGCTTTTAAGCATCGGAGCTTGCCGGGGGTTCCACTCCCGGTATGTGTGGTAAAACGTTGGGAAAAATCAGCTCGATGGTTTTCCAGGTGAACTTCTTGCCGTTGAAAATTGCGGAGATATACTTAATACTCGTGTTGTACGAGCTGAGCTCATCACTGCCAATTGTCATTCTGCTCGAAGTATCGTGTTCATCGAACACGGCATCTATGCCATATCCGGGATCCACCTGGTCGAAGGCATGCTCTGTGTCGGGTGATAAGAAGAAGTAGAACGTAAGATAAGGTCACCAAGGTTTCCGGAGGCCTGCGGGAGAGTTGGGAAACCTGCCCTTCTGTGTCTAAGCAAAAGCAGTATGACATGGTTGTGGAATCTTGACTGGATCTGGTACCTCGATTGGTTGTGATAGTTGGGCTGGCTCTGGGGGGTTAACTGGCACCAAGGACTGTACCTCTGACTCTGCTCTGATCAGAAGAGAAAGCAAACAATAGACGAAACGAGTGGTGTCCTGCACACTTGCCCTGGGCCTCGTCCAAGGAGCAATGTCTCTGAGGACCATGTACTCAAAGGTTGCACCTTTTACAACTGGAAATAAATTACGCGCCACATCCTTTATAATGGCAAATCTGGAAACCAAATCAATTACGGCAGTTTGGCCAAGTGGTCTAAGGCGATTGATTAAACATCAATTCCGTTCGCGGGAATCATGCAGCCGTCGTTATGGTTTTGCCAAATCGGGCTAGAAAGTAGAAACTCGTACCTTTTATGAATCTCCGCTACACACGTGGAAGAAGATCTGGGACTTTATTTTGTTCTTCTGTTTCCTTGGCTAAAGTGACCTAGTCCGGATGTGGAGGCGGCGTGTGTGTGGTCAGATACTTTTGAGGCCGGCCAAAGCACACCGGAGATTCTCCTATCGGCCTTCGTGATGGAATCTTATTTTGAGGTATATGGAAGAGATTGGTACCTGGGTTTTGACTCGAATGCGATTGGCGATGAAGAAGGCCGAACACAACGTGAATGTAGCTTGTCATGATTGATTTGATGAAAAGAAGATAGAGGAACAAGGAGGGAACGGCAGAAGATGGGTAGTGTATTCGTTTTCTGAGCTCTTTTGTGAGAATGTGAGAGCACCAGTGCTTGTGGCCTGCCAAATGAAACTCCGACGGGAGCCAATGCTCCAGAAGAACCGGGTGTGGACGTGGACGTGGACATACTGTAATATATATAACTCTGAGAGACCTAGGGAAAATCCAGGGAAGACCCGGGGGAGGTTTGGAGGAGGTAACCAAGGTTGTACACAGAAAAGTCTCTTGCATAAATTATGATTTTTTCATCGTCTTCGTATAAATCCAAAAAGACATCCAAAAATTACACCTGGGCAACATCAGCCAATCATTTCCATTGACGCGGATAGCACCTCCACCTCTTGGCCCCCTATCATTGAGAATCCCATATGTACCCAAAAGGACAGCTTTCTCAATAACCTTGCATATGAGATAATATACCATTATGAGTTCCCAATCCTCCTCTCTCGAACCCGCACAGAAGCGCCGAAAGATCCGGAAGGGCACTTTCAGCTGTTGGGAATGTAAGAACCGTAAGATTCGATGCCAGTTCACCACGTCATCGGCAACAATATGTGAATTTTGCCAGCGCAAGGGAACCTGGTGTATCAGCCAGGAGTGTCCTAACCCCCAAGGCATAGGCTATCAAGCCGTCGAACGGCGCCTTGACCACGTTGAGGGTCTAGTGGCGAAGCTTGTACAGCACCAAGGGGCCCTTTCACCCTCCCAAACGCTACCAGTTAGCCAGCAGGTGAATAAAGATTTGTTTATCGATACTGTAGACTCCAGGGCGATACATTTGCACAAACCAAACAACAATGTCACCCCCGAGAGAGGCCCCCTAAGCCATGTTCAGTCATTACTTCCGTCTGCTGTCATTCTTAAGCGAATTCTGGATCGCAGCCCGCTCCGTATTCGACCATTTCATTTGTTGGTCTGCTCAACTACACCTACCCAGGTCGACCACCGATCCCCATCGGACTCTGATCAGCCAGTGCACCTTGCACAGAGGATCATCCAACTTGCCCTGTGTTTACAACAGCCGACGCAGAATGTACTAGACCTCCGGTTTGACCAGCCGAGTCAGCAGATGGCACATTATTTTATTGGCGTCGCATCTCGCTATATCACCTCCCAGGACTTACTCGTCAACTCTCTCGATGGCTTACAGACTCTCATCTTAGAGGCTCACTTTCATCTTCACGTCGGTAGTCTCCGGAATGCCTGGCTTCTCTTCCGTCGCGCGTTAGGCATCGCCGGCTTGCTAGGCCTCCCCTGTCGGAAGCATGAGGCTAACAACCGTGCGGAATCCATATGGTTCCGTTTAGCCTATAGTGATCGTTTTCTATCCCTTATGCTGGGACTTCCTTTTGTCGATGTGAACTGTCAGCTCACCCGTACACGGCAGATTGTGGCTGACCAGTGGTCTGATCAGTTGGAGCGCATTCATGTTGTGGTCGCAGGCAGGATCATTGCTAGGAATCTCCGCCTGCAGAAATGCCATGGACGCCAACACGAGTTACAGGAAAACCCCGTCAATGAATACCAAGAGACACAGGATATCGATCTTCAGCTCAAAAAGGCCAGTCGCATACCCCCTGTGCGTTGGTGGGCTTCACCACCACTAAAAAATACTATGCTAGATGTGAACTCGCCGGAACAGTTCACTCGGGTCCTGACACAGATACATCAGTTCTATCTCGTGGTCTCCCTTCATCAGCCGTATCTCCTAGAGCATATGCGCTTGGAATCAACAGTTCATCGTCAATTGGTGGCCCGTCCGTCGCCCAACCACATGTACAGCAAAATGGCCGTTCTCTGCGCAAGTCGCGAAGTCCTTGCTCACTTTGGCATGTTCCGTAACGCCCTCCAGCAGATTCCATACCGTGGCTTCATGGAGAAGGCTTTTTCTTCTGCATTGTGTCTCCTTCTAATACACATGGATGGGCATCGCCTCAGGACAGAAAATGTGTTAGAGCACCAGCGTCCTAGAGACTTGGCAGTCATCGATGATGTGATGCATGTTATGGAGGAGATTTCTGGCGTCCATAAAGATAGCCTGACCCAGTCCTATGTGAAAATACTATCTGCATTGGTGCGCATGGAGGAGTATGCAGCGCACGGAGCCGAATATCTTACATGGCTGGAACCCGAAACCCCCGAGAACAATGACACTCAGACCACCATCGAAGATCAGAGGATGAGCTTCCCGTTGCCGTATTTTGGCAGGTTCCATGTCTCACATGAAATGTCTCCAAACCCCCCGAATTACGACCACGAATTTGGAATGTGAGAACCACTGCCGCAAATACTGATTGATCTGTATGAGATTTACAGGAGAGGAGAAGAATGTGTTATTCTCTACAAACAACCTGAGACTAGCTAAATAGCCTGCGGAAGCCCGGCAAACAAGGCATTTATGCATGTGTCTTAGCATGATACCCAAGAATGCCGTACCGAGACGTTGAACTGTCGTGATTGCAGCGATCCAAATCACTCAGAACATAAATCTTACAGCGCCGGGGTATCTGCAAAAGCATACCCAGTCATTTCCTGGAATCGCGAACCCACAATTGCGTCCGCTATCTCCCGCAATTCCTTTTCCTCGTCCGCCGACAAGGAAACCCGCATACTCTCCAGATTCTCAACCAGCCGGTGTGTCTTGGTTGTTCCAGGAATTGGAAAGATGTCATCTCCCTGGGCAAGCAACCATGCCAAAGCCAGCTGTGCGGATGAAACACCCTTGGACGCAGCGATTTTCGCAATCTTGTCGACGACAGCCACATTCTGCTCCAAATTCCCCTCCGTCAGCCAAGGAAGCGCCGCCCGGGCATCCCCCGGCTTGACATCCTCCCTGGTGCGGATGGTATTGGCGAGAAAGCCGTTGCCAAGAGGGCTGTAGCATACAATGGCGACGCCCAGTTCACGGGCAGCCTCGAGAAGACAAAACTGTGGCGACTCGATGGCGCGACAGAAAAGGCTGTATTCGACCTGGACGGCCGTGATAGGGTGGACTGCATGTGCGCGTCGGAGGGACTCAGCGCTGCATTCGCTCAAGCCTATGTGTTTGATTTTTCCTGCGCTCTTGAGCTCGACCATGGCTTCCATGGTCCTTTCGACCGGGGTGACCTTGTCCAGACGGTGGATGTAGTAAATGTCGAGGTAGGGTACATTGAGACGGCGGAGAGAGGATTCGACAGCTTTCCGGCAGTACTCAGGGGTGGAATCGATATTGAATGTCCCAGGTGATAATATTATGCCGAACTTGCTGGATAAGAAGATATCCTCGCGCTTGTTGGGGTTGGCGGAGAACCATTTGCCCAGCACGTCCTCTGACGTGCCGTATTTATCAGCTGTAGGGGAGGTCATCAGCATTATATTCGTTCTCTTTGTATGAATACACCTACCAGTGTCCCAAAACGTTTCTCCTCGGTTGTAGGCTTCATCAATTAAAGCGAGATGGTCAGCCTCCGATAGGGGCGCATTGTAAATCCCGCTGGCACCCATCAATCCCAAGCCTAGTCGAGGGACAAAAGGTCCATTGCGACCTAGCTGGCGCAAGGGTAGTTTACTCAAGGTTGCCATTTTGTTGGTTTCAAGCTGGGCAAACAATCGATGTGACTGTTGACGAAGAGGGATAAAGCAAATAAAACACTCTGTTCTGATACTATCATGGTAAGAAGAGTGCGAAATTGACGTTTAAATAGCCAACAATCAATATGTTTTCCGCCGTCAACTCCGTCTGTTATAGAACCCCGGCCCACGAAATCTGTTAATCCCGCCGCTATCTCCACCACTAATACTTGGTCCACTAAGGACAGCGTTATTCATCGATTATAGAGTACACATTTTCCCTTCGGGTATAAGATCGGAGAGTGATATAATAGATCTAGAAATAACACACGTCGCCTCAACTAAACATCCTCACCACTAGCACATACCAGTATCCGTCCACGGGTCCATCCGACATATAGGCAAAGCGAAATAATACGATATTATATCAACGTATCAAGTTAAAGATACTGAATGGACTGGATACCTAGGTACTCTAGAGTGAGGGCAGAGGAGGAATACTATCGACGAACGAACCATTATAGCACAAATGACCCTGTAGCGCTATTCCATTCGAGTTATTCTATGGGGTCTCGGTGATCAGATTTTCTTACTACTTAGTACTTGGACCCCGAGAATCACCAGGCGATTAGTGAGCACCTGATGAGCATTTACATGGGATCGGTTGTCATGGAAGTGACTATGTGTGTAGTCTAAGCGCCCTCATTTAAAGCTGCTCGAATAGGAAAACTGGGAAAATCCGGTACATGTACATGCGTAACGTGTCAGTATCCAAGTATCGCCCTAAAGAATAATAAAACAATTTCATCTTATTAGTGACAAGCACCAATCCAGTAAAAAAATCCAAATGCCATTCCATGGATGAACGCGTGAAGGTGGATGCCCCATGAAGCCCAGTGATAGCAGGGCTTTCAAGCCACTGACTGCCGGACGTTGAAACGTGGAGCATGACGCATGTCAAGCATATCCCCAGTGCTATTTACGGTCCTTCGAATCTAAATGGCGCCAAATGGCAAATGGCACAGGATATGCTGATCCCCGGAGATTAAATTGTTTGGTTCTCAACGTCATCTGACGTCATTTTTTAATATAAGGTACCAGATGGCAAAACAATAAAATCAAGGCCAGGGACGCTCAAAGTCATTCCCATCTTTGCTTCTGGTTTCTAGTTTGTCTTAAGATACCATTCACATTCGCATTCGCATCGCAACATAATCCAAACAGCGTGTTTCCTCTATACCCCCCACCAGTCCAAGCCATACACAACCCATAACCATAACCACCCACCATGCCTTCAATGCACGAACGTATCCGCGAGGACCTCCTCAACAAAGAACGTGCACTCTGGACGGCCCTCACATCCGCTGATCCAGCACCCGCCATCTGGAAACTCAGCAACCCGGAAGCCTGTTTCCTATTCCCTCAGATGCGCATCATCACACTCGAGGACGAAGATGCTTTCAAGAAAGCCGTCCGGCCACCCTTTCACCGATTCGACGCCTACCAGTTCGAGGAAGTACGAGTCATTATCGTCGATCTGATGGCAGGTGTCGTCACATACAAGGTCCGCGCTGTGCGCGGAAAGAAAGAATACACTGCCTCGGGCTCGACGACTTGGAGTCAAGGGTCGGATGGAGAATGGACGTTGGCTTGTCATCAAGAAACTTTGATGTGAATGGATTATATGTGTTAAATTAGGGGGGTTTTTTTTCTCTTTCTTCTTTTTGTATACACCCCGTTTCTTCGATACCTTTTGCGATGCGGACTGGGGGAATGTGATCTCGGCGAGCGGCGAATGTGTGTTTTAAGTGATATTATGCAATGTATCACGAGTCAACGAATCTTTTAATGCCAGATGCACGATTGAAGTTATTTGAAATTAAGGACTGTTTTCTAGTAGATTAAGTGACTTTTTAAGTGTTGTCACGGCGAATCAGCGACTGATTAGCCAATTAATGCGACGATCTCTATGTACGGAGTACTCCGTAGTGCATATCGATTGCGATCTACTCCGTACACTTAAAATAGTCAATATCTAAACTTGCTTTTGTTTGGCAGTCTTTGAAACTGCATTGTGATTGATTTATTGATTGGTTTCTTCTTTTGTGGCCAATCTATTTAATGATTCAGCCGTGGCGCAGTTTCTTTGAACGCACCAATTCACTAATGTAAGCCTCCTTGCTCTACCAGCAGATTTTGACAAGGGATAACCCATCAACCACCCCAGTCCGGCTTGTTAGTAGCCGAATCATGTCAGACAATTGCATGATGAATTACGTACTTTGTAGAATGCTGTCAAATCCTTCAACAGGGGTAGTTAATGCATGGATTTCAGTAAAGATATTAATAAGCGGATCTGCCTAGGTAGGGAGAGAGAGATGAGTTGGTCCGTGTAAAACCCAAGAAAGGTCCCCCCTTTTTTTTTACTGACCCGATCATTAAGCTCATGGAACGACCCGAGGACACTATGAGAGCCGCATCAGACCACCAAGAACCATGGGGTTTCCAATGGCGATCGTCCACTTATTTCATTGTCGCGACAGTGGCAGTGGCTTTGCTCACAGGTAGGCTCTTCGCGCATATAGCCGGAAAAAAAGGCATATATTAACCCAGCCCATAGATATGTATCTGTATGGATTTGTCGTTCCACTTCTTCCATTCGTGTTGGAGCATCGACTGGGACTTGACCCCTCGCTCACCCAGCGCATAAGCACAGCGCTGCTATCCCAGTCCGCGCTGGTGATGGTCGTGGCAAGTCCCTTGATCGGGTATCATGCTGATCGCTCGGGCGCGAAACGTGCCTGGCTGTTATTTGGACTTGCGGGTGCATTGTTGGGCTCTTTGATACTCGCCATGGCGACTTCATGTAAGTGACGGCCGACTATCCGGGGATGACATTTCCAGCGAGATAATTAACTTCAGTGCAGTGTGGGCTTTCTTCACCGGGCGCCTTGTACAGTCTCTTGCAAGCACTGGTCTCTGGGTGGTAGGCTTGGCTACCCTGGCGGACAATGTCCCTGCCGGCGAGCTGGGGAAAATGTATGGGTTCGTGACTATTGCCATTGGCGTAGGAACATCGGGCGGACCACTTGTGGCGGGTGTTCTGTTCGATGTAGGTGGGTACTGGGTGGCTTGGTCCAGTGTGCTTTTCGTTATTGTGTTTGATGTGATCCTGCGATGTCTCATGCTAGAACGGTCGCGTGACACCAGTGGACCAGTTCGCGCGGAGCGGGACGGGCAGGATCCAGAGAGGGAGGCACTTTTGCCACCATCAACTGACTCAGATCAACAGACAAGCGGTCAAGCTGTATTGGAGAAAACGGGTATACAATTCTATCTATGCCTGTGTAGCAACGGTCGCTTCATTGGTGGTGTGGTTAGTTATTTCTGCTTCGCCGTTTTAACCGCCAGCTTCGACACAACCCTTCCTCTCCATGTGCGCGATGCGTTCCATTGGGGAAGCCTCCCCGCTGGCTTGTTGTTTGCGGCTTTCCAGGGGCCTGCGGTGTTCTTTAGTGTTCCTGTCGGCTGGTTGAAGGATCGGGTGGGGACTAGATACCCGACCACGATCGGTTTTGCCCTTCTAGTGCCTTTAATGTGGCTGATCGGTGTTCCTGGGGACGAACGGTTTCCCTGGGCCAGTGAAGAGAGGATTGGTTCGATCATATACAGCGTAGCTGTCACAAGTATCGGAATTGTGATATGCTTGCTCAATGGGGTGGGTATGATGGAAGCCACTCGTAAGTTTTTATTTTTATTTTTATTTTTTACGTCAACGTTGGGAAGTGGATCATAACGATTTTCCAGAAGCCGTTGATGAGATCGAAGGAAGGAACCCCGGAATCTTCGGTCCGAATGGCGGGTATTCGAGGGCAATATCAGTCTCCAGTATCAGTTGGACGATGGGAATGTTTGTTGGGCCGATTCTCTCGGGGTATGGTACGGAACAAATCGGATACTATGGAATGAATTGTGTGTTAGGTTCGTATAACCCCCTGTCTGGATTTCTTCATGTCTCAACGCTAACGACGACCAGCGGGGATGTGCGGACTTTGTTCTTTAACCGCATTCCGGAATCTAAAATCGGCAAAATGAGAGAATCAATGTCCCACGTTTGATATTGCCCAAATTCCACCAAGTATTTTGAGTTTGAAAAGGGTGAAAAGGGGGTATCTCGCCTAAATAAAATAAAAAACAGGAAAACAAAGAAAAGGCAGAAAAGGCAGAAACGAAAAAAAAAGGTAAATTCTTTTTGACAGGCCCGATTTTTTTAACCTTAGCACAACAAAAGCACCAAAAGAGGGGCGGAGTACTTTGGAATATGATTGGAATATGCATAGAAGGTTAATGGTGCCACACTTACCTCGGTAATAGGTATCGAAGCACACGCTCAACCCCAGACTAGAAAGTAGGGAAACGTTGGAAGTGGAAGTGGAAGTGGAAGTGGAACTATAAATCTATAAATCTCCATAACTGGAACTAACCGAGTCCAAAGTAGACAGAAGGACTCTAAGTGGTCTTTCAGTGGTCTTCTGGTCCATCTTCTCCAGTCCCAAACTAGACAAACTTGGAAAAGTGAGACAAAGCGACAAACACCGCTGTCAATTTCTCCGGTCCCGACCCGTTAGACTAGTTTCCCGAGCTCCTGCCGCAATTGATTTTCAGGTCTATTTTTTAGATTTCATCTATTTTTCTTTGTATAAACTTCCCACGGGCCTTCTAAAGTTCCCCCTAGACCCCGCGCCACTCGCAAATGCTTACCTAGATAATCCCCATACCCTGTTTCAATGAGTTACCTACTCCGTAGATGTATCTAAATGTGAGCTAACTATACATTCAAAATTGTGATAACCATGGTTGTGACTGTAAGACTCCACCTCGGATTCCACGGATGCACAGGCCGAAGCATTTCCTTCCCCGGCCGAACTCTAGAGGATTCTAGCCCGTTAGTGTTTTTTTTTAGGTGCATAGCATATATTAATCCTTGACGGGAATCGTCAGTTAAAAAATTCTGCGATATAAGCTCATGCCAAGAGAAATTCCTTCAGGGTACTTCCCTCCCTCTGAAATCTCGACACTCTAGTCAACACATGCAAACACATGCAATGGAACCAATTAGCCCCCCACAGAATATCGCCATCATCGGTGCTGGCATCGCTGGCATCGCGTGCGCATTGTCCATATCCCGGGAACTCTCTCCCTTTGTGCCGAACCTAAAAATTACAGTCTACGAGCGACATGACATATTATCGACTTCCGGCGGTGCTATCAATTTGACTCCCGTCGCACAGAGACATCTCGCCCAACTGGGCGTGCTAGATGAGTTGGATCGGATGGGTCCCGAGGGCGGTGCCGATGTCGATGCCATTGAACTCTTCTCCATGCGTTCGGGTCGCTCCATCGGCTCCATCAACTTCACAGACAACCAGGGAAAAGGATTTGGTGGATACACGGGCCGAAGAGTCATGCGGATTTCTTTATCCGTAGCCATGTTAACCGTGGCGGAGCGGGCTCAGAATGTGGAGGTTGTCTTCGGCAAAAAAGTGATCGGTGGCGAGGAATTCGAGGATAGAGCCGTCGTACATTTCCAGGACGGCACAGAGGCCGTGGCAGACTTAGTGATCGGATGCGATGGCGTCCACTCGGCGGTCCGGACCAGGTTTGTGGATGTCGACCGACCGGCTGAGTACACGGGCCTGTCGTTTTTGCAGGCCACGATTGACTCGGATACAATTTCATCCCCCACTCACTTCCGTACATCATCGCTCAATATCTCGCGACATGGCTCAATTCTGGCCAGCTATTGTGACCGTGATTGCGAACAGATCTTCGCTGCTGCTATCGTTCAATTTAGTCGTGAATCGCTGAGCCGCTACCGACTGGAGCCCGGTCAAGATTGGGCCACCCAGAACAAAATTCGCTGCGCCCTCCGCGAGGAGATAAGAGATCGCTTTGGCAAGTGTGCCATTCCCTGCATCAAAGAAATGATTGAGAGTAAAGCGGACTGGATGCTTTACCCCGTATATCAAGTTCGCCCCGGAGGGCGTTGGTGCCTGAATCGAGTTATTTTGCTGGGCGATGCAGCACATGCGGTATGTCCCATTCATGAAAAACCACCTATTTGGTCATTTCTAACAAGCTATACAGATGCCTCCGCGTGATGAATCTGCTGCATACGCACTGGACGACGCAATCTTGTTCTCTCGAATTCTGTCAAGCTATCGTTCGGAGCCTCTGACCGAGGCTTTCGATGCATACGAGACTCTTCGTCGCGATACAATCAACCATGCATTCAAAGCGTCCCGTCGTATGTGGGAACGAAACCGTCAGATGGGATCCTTAGAGGGCAGAATTAAGGAATGGATGATGACTTTCCATCTCAAAACCAACGAAAACGCACGTGAGGCCGCATGGGCCTTTGACGCAACTAAGATGGCCCTCCCCACGCCAGCACCCAGTGAAGATCTGGTTTCATTGAATTCATTTTTGAGAGACCGGACTTTATGAAGAGGAAATGGCATTTGTAAAAAAAAGTGTGGCGGAGTTTGGTTGGCCTGCATGGACTGGAGCGTGAATCATTTCAATTAATCGATACCCGGTAATTAACTCCCAGAATATATCTAAATCGATGTGCTTGTGGAAGTTTCAACAATATTAGTTTGTCTTTCATTTATTCGGACTTGCAACTGCTCAATGTTACTTTTGGTTTGTTCTCGGTCGCGTTTAGGTGCCGTCTACTCAACCTTGGAACGGAACAGACACTACCTGCGTCGATCTCAACCTACCAAAATAGTTTAAATTTCTTTATCTTAATTCACTTGTAGAATTATTAAACCAATGCCGGACAGATGGGTGGATATATATATATAGATCTTCCATCTCATGGACTCCGCCACCTTTTATTCTTTTTTCTATCTCACTTTCTTCAAAAAAAAAAAAGTTTGATTGATTAGCCGCTCTGCTATTCTGTAGTAGTTCTTTAATCCCACAATGTTGTATACTGTGACTTTTATAGGATATTATTGCCAGCAAAAAAAAAAAGATAAATTTTCCTAGAGACTATAACTACAACAAGTTCAACCCAAATAGACACAAATTGGGTTTCTCAGACAGCAATTCCTTACGTGTTACAAAGCTTCTCCCAAAGAGTTGCTTAGAAGGTAAGTGTCTGACCAGCAGTACCAACGACAGCAGCCTTGACCTTGGCCGAGCCAAGCAGGTTGTAGTCGTAGGGAACCGACTTCAGGGTTCCAGCCTCAGCAGCGTTCTTTCCGCTACCGAAGTCGTTGTCATTGGCCACAGCATAGCCAGAGTCGGTAGAGTAGAGGGGCTTCTTGCTACCAACAAAGGTGTTGGACTCAACCAGAAGCTGGGCACCTTGGCGGGTGTTGATGCCGTCGGAGACGTCCTCGTAGTAGCTGTTGTAGACGTGGCCAGTACCGAAACGGAAGGAAGGACCGCGCGAGTTGATGTTGTACCAGTAGTTGTTGTTCTGGGTGACGTGCAAGTAACCAGTGTCCTCGTCGCCGTTGCTGTCGGAGTGTCCGATCAGGGAGGCCTTCCAGTGGTCGTGGATGAAGGTGTTAGAGACAGTGACGAAGTCGGCAGCGTGGGTAACCTTGTTCATGTTAGCATCTGTCGTTTATTCGAATTACATATCTTGTGATTTGAACTTACATCGATGAGTCCGTCGTAGTAGTCCTTGTCGTGCTCGGTGTCAGATGAGACATCGCAGTGGTCAATCCACACATTGGTCGATTTTTCTAAGCCGAGTCAGCCTTTCTCTTCTTTCCTCAGCGGATGTCCTTCAGCATGATGTACTCACGAACACCAATGGCGTCACCGTTCTCGGCAAGAACCTTCTGCACACCCAGGTTGCGGATGATGACGTTCTTCTGCTCCTTGACCAAACTATATTGTTTTAGTATTACGTCGAATCGATGGTTGGAATGACAACGTACAGGCCGAAACCGCTCAGGATAGCCTTCGAGTCCTTGCCGACGATGCTAGTGTTGCTTCCAACACGAACTTGCTTGGCGGCCTCGGTGATGGTGCCGTCCACAATGACAACCTTGGCATCATCGCCCGTGACTGCGGCTGTGAAAGCAGCATACGACGAGACGGTGGTAGTAGTGCCACCAGCACCACCATTGGTGCCTCCATTCTCACTGGCATAACCAGTAGCAACCTAACTCAGAGCAAACGTTAGGATGTTGCTCAGAAGTTTCTTGAACGAATCAGGCATTGATACTCACATCATCGATGTTTGCGCGCTTTCCCAGATAGGTTGTTGCAGTAGGAGCTCCCAGTGCAAGGCTGGACAAGCAGCCGAGCAGAGAAACTGCCATCAAGTTGAAAGGAGCCATAGTGAATGAAATAAAAAGAGATATTAAAGGAATGAAAGAGCAAAGATCGCCAGGATGCTTTGCCGGAGTGAGTGAGTGTTGATATCAAAATTTTGAGGGCATATCACGGTCAACTTAGGGGATTATATACCATTCAAGAGCTCTATTAGACTATGTGAGTTTCTGAAACAAACTACTCCGTACATCCACTATCATCCTGATTGTTGGAGAATTTGCGTGCTGGATAATCTCCGGTGTGGCCAAACCGAAGATTAACCGAGATGGACATGAAATTCTCCGACGCGTCAAGTATCAGATTGATGCTCCAGGGGTTCTCCTATGACAGCCAAGATCGCATCATCTTTCCACTGAGACACAAAGCTTGGCATGAATTAGTCGAAGTTCACAGTCTAGAACGGGATTGAGAGCTTCCGGGCCAAGAACACTACACCCGTGCACACGCTACTGGATGGTGGCGCCTTGGATGGATAAATATTCATCAGCGATGAGCTGCTTGTTAATTTATTCTCGGAATCTCTTCGCCGGAAGGACTTCCACAGATGATTTGAAACATCAGGAGTGAGTTCATGCCAAGTGTTCCGGGGTTTCAACAGACAATGCCGATCTTGGCATTCAGACGCGCCAAGGGGGATGTTATGACTGTTCATAAGTTTTAACAGCCCCACACCACTTTGATTATATAATATTCTGCCGGTCAAAAGTTTCCTTCAATACTGTTGTACATGATGATGAAAGTCCCTGGCTTTCAATGATTTTCTATACAAGGCTAAGCATAGTCTTATGAGAATGTTTCAAAACATCCGAAAACACGACATGAACACGAGATAAATGAGGTCCACCAGTTCATTTGATATAGGCGGTATAGGCGATAAAGGAAGTATATGGGTGGGGGCTAAAGGGGGTGTTAAAACATATGAACAGTCACTGTATATTCCATCAATGGCCCAATTTTATGAAGCATAAGCCTTCATTCCTGCACTTTTTTGAAGTCAGAGTTGATGATCATAGGAAATTTGCTTTATATGATGTTTTGGAGTATGTTGATAGTGGAGGGTTCAATAGTACGAGGTAAAATGACGTGATCGCGTTAGTTGATGAAGTCTTTTGACAACCTCAATTTCGGATCTCCGAGTATTCGACACATTCTGCATATCCAACTTGGTCCTGAAACTCTGCGGAATATTCCCGATACGAGTTCCTCCTACCCGCGGGCCGTCTCGTGGCTGAGTAATCTCTTTTACCGTACTGTACTGGATTTGCGGGGAAAGGGAACGATCCTAAGACACTTCAAGTTGATTGCAATAGGCGGAATGGCAGAGACATTTTCATCCGTGCCGATCGTCGACTTAGCTCGGCTGAACGACCCTGTGACGAAAGATGAGGAGCTCTCGAATTTACGTGAAGCCATCTTCGTCGTTGGGTTCCTATATTTGACCAACACAGGGTTAGAGGTGCGGATCACAAACAATGTGGGTGACCGAGATGCTGATCCAAAATTGAGATAGAGCCTAATTCATCATACCCATGAAAATCTACCCAAACTCTTTGCTCTGTCGACAGCGGCCAAGGAGAAATGCAACATGATTAACTCCCCATCGTTTCTCGGCTATACTCGCCTCGGTGCCGAGACCACTGCGACAAAAACAGATCTTCGCGAGGTGAGATTATTTCCTTTTAGAATCTGCTACCCTTCTCGGGAACTAATCTTCTGGTTGTTCTAGCAATTTGATTTTGGCACCCCTGGAGTGAAGCCCTGGACTGAGCAGGACCCATTTTGGCAACGGCTTGAAGGGCCTAATCAGGTAAGTCACCCCTTTTGGACGCGTGTCCCGACTACTAACTGTCAATAGTACCCAGATTACCCAGGGGCTCAAGGTCTAATTGACGAATATATTGCGAAGACTGATAGCCTAGCGCAAGCATTCGTACGTCTTGTCGCAGAATGCCTATCCCTCCCACGGGAGACATTTGATGGCTTCAAGGGTAACATGAGCCGTCTGAAATTTGTCAAATACCCACCTGCCGCGCAGAACTCCCAGGGTGTCGGTCCTCACAAGGACTCGGCGGGTCTTTTTACCTTCCTGTCCCAGGATAATACAGGAGGACTACAGGTACTCAATAAGAAGGGAGAATGGATCGACGTGCCTCCCATTGAGGGGAGTCTCGTCGTGAATATCCAGCAGGGATTCGAAGCGATCACTGGAGGGATTTGCGCGGCCACGACACACCGAGTTATCGTATGTTTGCCGTACTATTCATCACTGTGGGGCCTTTCTAACATATTGCTACTCCTAGGCACCTACTTCTCAAACACGTTATAGTATCCCGTTCTTCCAGAGCGTGAGACTAGACTTGACGCTAGATCAGCTCAAGGAATCCGCTGCTCACATCGTGCAGCGAATTCCAGCCTCTGACGATAAGAAACGGGCAGTTGATGTGCCGAGTGAATTCCTTTCTCCTTTATATTCTTGCGTGAGTGGCTCTTGTTCGACTGTCTCATGCAGGAGACTAACGAATCGTAGTTCGGCGAGGCTCATTTGAGAAATCGCATCCTAAGCCATCCGGACGTGGGTCAGCAGTGGTATTCGGAGCTGTATGCCAAGTATTCCCAGCAGGTCCTAAAATAGACTAGGAAAGGAGAGTTGCGAATCCTAGTTAATTCGCCCTAATTAACATGGAATCGGCTACTAACTAGGCATTTCAACTTGCCAAGGATCTAGACTATCCACAGAATACGCGGCACATCAAATGCGGATGCTGAACTCACCGAGGTCTATAAGGATCAGACGTCACTACAGTTTGACATTGTTTACGCCTCTCTGTATACCAATTGCATCGTGTTGTATCGTATGGGAATATTTCAGTTCAGGCTTCTTTCAGTCAATAGAATCTAACGTTCTTATTCTTCTTTCTGATTCCATTACTAATTCAACAATTGAGGGGGCATCTACAGGGTGGAAGTGAAGTCTATAAATATCGGCTTCTATTCCAAGTATGAGACTGGACGGGTTGAAATTTTATTTCTGACACTCAGTGTCGCCTTTACAAGAATCCAATTCATCCCATACTCGGAGCGAAGTTCCATCTGTACTATTTTCAAGGGAGTCTTGAAGCAAAAGCTGGTCAACTCGAATATATATATCCGGCAAAGAAGAACGGCAAAACAAAGGCCGAAACAGTGTAAACCCCAACTCATACATAAATTTCTGAGCGGATTGAAAGCAAAATACAGACAATTTCCAAGACATTGTATGAATTCTTACCGAGTTCAGGGTTATCCTCGTTCTCTGTTAGCCAAGTGTTACTCCAGGTGTTACCCCAAGGGCAATACGGAAATCCCCACAACTCCGCGGGGTAAATGTTTGTGTCCATTCTTCCCACTCTCCAACCATGCCCGAAATCAATTCTACAGCCCTCGAGGCTCTGCGGAGCCGCCTAAAAGCCGCGACTATCTATACACCGCAATCAGAGAGTTACAAATATGTTATAGTCCGGTGGTCGGACACTGGAATGAAATATGCGGTACGGAACATAAACATAACAAACAAGACGACCGACTGATAAATTGCAGGGCGTCGTAGTCCAACCCATTGATGCGTTGGACATCTCGGCCACGCTATCGTGGGCACAAGAGCATAGTATCGACCTTGCTGTGAAAGGTGGAGGTCATTCATGTGCCGGCACAAGCTCGAGCGATGGTGGCCTGGTCATTGATCTGTCGCGCATGAACCAAGTGACGGTGGATACCGAGCAGAAAACTATCACTACCCAGGGTGGAGCAACCTGGAAGGAAGTCGATGATGCCGGTGCAGCTCACGGGTTGGCGGCCGTAGGGGGTACCGTGAACCACACCGGCGTTGGAGGACTCACCCTAGGGGGTGGTTATGGCTGGCTGAGCGGAACGTACGGCCTCACTATTGACAATCTCCTGTCCGCGACCGTCGTTTTAGCCGACGGTCGTATCGTCACGGCCTCTGCCACTGAGAACGCCGACCTATTTTGGGGGTTGCGAGGTGCAGGGTACAACTTTGGCGTCGTGGTAGATTTCACCTACCAGGCCTATGACCAGAAAGATCCAGTGTACTCTGGCCTCCTTGGATTCACTCCTGACAAGTTGGAAGGAATTATGGATGCATTGAACGAATCCCTGGCAAATCCCGACTCTCGCTTCGGTGCGATGTGCATTTTTGCGTTGGCACCTGATGGATCTGGGCCGATGATCATCGTGATTGGTTTCTACAACGGCCCACGCGAAGAAGGCCAGAAGAAATTTGCCAGTTTCACAGCCCTTGAGCCAGTTCTGAATACCCTTGATATGATCCCATACTCTGTGGTGAACACCTTACAGAACTCCGTAGCGACCTACGGTGATCGGAAGTCTTTCAAGGGCATTTTCTACGCGCCGCCGTTGGATCCTCACTTTGCCAGGGTGATCTTCAATGATTTCATGGCCAAGATTGAGAATGAACCAGATCTCAAGGCGTCTGCCATAATTCTCGAGTTTACCGATATGCGCAAGATTTGCGAAGTGCCGTTGACTGCAACCGCGCTGGCAAGCCGAAACCCTACTCAGAATGGTATCATCGTTTTGAGATGGACCGACTCCTCCAAAGATCTAGAGCATCGCGCTTGGGCACGAGAAGTCCAGTCCAAGTGGAAAGTTGAGTCGGATGCCAGAACCAAAGATCAGGGTGTGGATTTGAGCGTGCCTCAGTACATCAACTACGCAGAACGTGAGTCCACTTCATCCAAAAATATTTGCACTTCGATAGATACTAACATCATACCTAGCTGGTGACTC
This sequence comes from Penicillium cf. viridicatum, assembly GCA_028974045.1. Classification (NCBI taxonomy): domain Eukaryota; kingdom Fungi; phylum Ascomycota; class Eurotiomycetes; order Eurotiales; family Aspergillaceae; genus Penicillium; species Penicillium cf. viridicatum. The sequence goes on along the minus strand of JAPQKQ010000007.1, from coordinate 332,354 downwards.
GGTGGTAAGCAATATCTACGGCGTAAACCTCGAGAGACTGCAAGAGGTGAAGGTGAAGTATGATCCAAAGAACGTTTTCCACAAAATGCAGCCAATTCCAACGGGAAAGGAATAGGATGAGCGAGGACTCAATGAAGTGAACAAAAAGCGGTTGCTGGCTGGCCTTTTCTTGAAATCATTTCTGGGACTTGTTCTCCGAGCAATTTGCGTTTTCCTTCGGTGTGACTGCACAAAAGGGTCTATATTGCAAGGACGTACAGTTCTATTTACAACCAGGAGAATCAAGAAAACAAATTGCAACGAATTGAGGGATGATATGACTATTCAGCCATACATAACACTCAGAGCCGTGGAAGAATGTTATACTTCACAGCCTTCACAGTAGTCCAACCCTCGAGAGCATCCTCACCCATGTCTCGTCCAAATCCACTTTGCTTCACTCCTCCAAATGGAACATTAGGACTGAGCATCGCCCAGGCATTGACAGTCACTTGGCCTGACTCAAGTTCCTTAATCACGCGATGAGCGCGGTTAACATCGTTGGTAAAGATGGCCGCACTGAGGCCGTGATGAGAGTCATTGGCTTTGAAGATGACTTCCTCCTCCGTGGTAAACTTGGCAATACTCTGCAATTTGTGTCAGGATTAGTATTCAACATTCAAAGACATAGTTTTGCATAGAAGCTTGCTTACCGCAACAGGACCGAAGATCTCCTCGCGCATGATTGTCGCATCATCGCTAACGTCCGTAAAAGCGGTGTTTTCGACGAAATATCCCTTGTCACCAATCCGCTCACCACCAAATAGAAGCTTGGCTCCAGATTGCTTTCCTTGACGAATGAAGTCAAGAATCTTCTCATGCTGCACACGGCTAACCACCGGCCCCTTTGTAGTAGAAGCATCCAAAGGATTACCGGCGACTGTCGGAGCATCAGCGGCGACCTTTTTGTAAGCCTCGATAAATCTATCATAAATAGAGGCCTGAACGTAAATACGCGATCCTGCCGCACATATTTGCCCATTGTTGGTTGTGATTCCAATCCGAGTCCAGAGAAGTGCGTTTTCAATATCGCAGTCGTCAAAGACAATAGACGGCCCTTTGCCGCCGAGTTCAAGACTGACTTTCTTTAGGTTGGTTCGGGATGCTGCTTGCAAAATCTTGCGCCCTGAAAGGTCACTACCAGTGAAGGCAATCTTGCGTACATCCATATGTTCCGACAAAGCTTGGCCTGCGCTGGCGCCCTCGCCCGTAACGATATTGACAACTCCAGGGGGAATGCCGGCTTCCTTCACCAGCTCGGCAAGCTTCTGGGCGTATAGTGGAGATAGCTCGGAAGACTTGATGATCAAAACGTTACCAGTGACCAGAGCAGGAGCCAGCTTCCAAATAGTGATCATCCTGAGAACATGTTAGAAGTCTTTAGGGTTCCAGGGTGAATACAGGTCGCTGGGACGGGAAAGCTTACAGCGGAGCATTCCAAGGCACAATCGCGCCACAGACACCTAAAGGCTCGCGATGGGTGTAGGCAATTCCACCATCTATGTCAAGTGTCTTGCCATCAATCTTCCCGGCCCAGCCCGCATAATATCGCAGACAGCCGACCGCCTGGGGGATGTTCATTCCGATCGAATCGGTATACAGAACGCCTGCATCAACGGCCTCTAGTGATGCCATATCTTCAGCATCGCGCTCGAGCAGATCTGCAAGTTTGAGCAATAGCCGGGCTTTGACGGGTCCAGGAACTGTTCTCCATGTTTTGAAGGCTGACTTGGCAGATTCTACAGCCTTATTGATATCCTCCGGGCCTGCGGCGGAGATTGTTCCAAGTTGAGTGCCAGTTGAGGGGTTCTCCACTGCTAGAGTTTGACCGGTAGAGGAGGGGACAAATTCATTGTGGATAAAAAGTCCCGTCGGAACTAGGAGGGTTAGCAACGGTCACATCTAGGGCTAAGACGGACTTACTTGTAATTGGGCGGCCTTGGATGCCTGTGACAGTCAATCTCGAAGACATTTTTATTGTTATGGAAGAAGTGATATGTCAAATTCAAATTCGCAACATCTTTCCTACTGCAGATGGATGACTTTTGTATCTGATCTCTTCGGAACGTTCCGTCCTGCGGAACTGTCATCAGCCCGGAAGCCCACAATTCCCGAGGTATGTAGACTAATCGGTCCCCAAAAGAGGGGACAATGGATTGTTTGGAGCGATAATTGATTCAAATCCTTGAAATTGATGATAGAGATTACATATGAACAAGAACGGGCGGCCACCTCCAAGACGCTCCTTTTGTGTGCAATTTTCGTGTTTTATCTTCTAGTTGTAGAGTGCAAACAGGGGAGGGTTTGAAGCGCAGGACATTCTCCGTTATATAACTATTGAAACAAAGGGTTCATCATATCATCATTCCCCAATCCGACCGGACCCAACCTGTGTATCGGCCTCTTTTCAAGATGGCGACGGAGTAGCGACCGCAGTGGACGGATATAAACGGCGTAAGACTCTAGCTATGGCCGGTATTCGGTTAATCTGTTAAACTGTACACTGACATTCCTTGACGGCTGTGTCAAGTCTGCCTTTGATAACCCCAAGACTGAACAGATGAACTCACGATGCCCTCTATTTAGCTTTCCAAAAGGCCCAGGCTAAGACAAGCAAGCCTTTGATACCAGCTGACAGCCAGAGAATGGGAGCAACCCCCCGGTGACTTTAGTGACCCATCCGCCGACGATGGCGCCCACAAGCGTCAACACAAACGCAATGATCCGCCGGTCGCGTTTCACATTCCTGATAAGAAACAGCTGGGGGTCCGACATCAGATCGCAGAGAAGACTGGTAATCACCACGGTCGGAATCTCATTGTATCCCAAGGCACGACTCGCTACAATCTGACCGGCAGACTGGATACTAAGGAGAATGATCGGGACTTCCTGATCCCATGGGGGTGCTGTTTGTGATCCTTTGCCGGCTAGCGTACTGGAAACGGCACCTCCTTGAACCAGTCCAGCCGTAAGCAGGATTATACTGGCCTGTAGCAGGAAAGACAGCATCAACGACACTCGTTGCCGAGTGCCTAGGACGCGATGTAATCGTGCGAAAAGGAAGGATCCCAGGATGAAACATCCGATGGATGTGAGCGAGCGTGCCCAGCCATATGGACGGAGGTTTTGGTGTGATGCACCCAGTCCGACGAAGATGGTATTTCCTACATACCATGGTGATTAGTCGACCCTGATGTGGGATTGTGGATGAGTGAGTTTGTGATCTTGCCTGTTTGCATAGAGACAAAAGTGTTGTAGGCTATGGATGTTAGTGTCAAATGTGCCGCAGTTGAGTAGACGGGACTTGGGCTTGTTCCTACCTCTGTATATCGTACTATCCACAAGTCCCGATGTCAAACAACAAGCAAAAAGTAGGAGGTCAGCATGCTGTGGCTCGAGTTCAGCCTTTAGGGATGTTGAAAGTCCACCGAATGTGCCTTTTTCATGGTCCATCTTCGATGTTATCGACTACAATGAGAGAGAAACGAAGAGGAGGATGGAAACACAAAGAGACACAGGGAACCCATCGAAATTAAACACAACTGACAGAGGCTTTTTTTTTTTTTTTTTTTTCTTTTCCGTGGCGATTGAAGGACGGGTGAATAAACTATGAAATCTACCAACGCTTCCTTCCCCTCCCATCCCCCGGTCAATCGCATCATCATCTCACCTAATTGATGCACCCTAAGACGGGGCCAAGATGCAGTGACAAACTCCGAAGCTCCGCGGACACCTAAGGAATCTGCAGGAATCGAGACGAGATAAGGATAGCCACTATCACATGTCGTGCATAGCGCCCTTGGTATTTCCGTTGGATGGGGCCGCAGACCAAGCCGACTGCATACCAACTTAGTCTCCGATGCACGCCTAGAGTGCCAAGGATGACCCGGTGGGATGCGCGTCGGCCAGTTGCTTGGCGGCAACTTTCTTCCCCTAAACTCCATCCGCAGACAGGACTTGTGTCACTATGGGTTCTCATGGAGGGGTTGATGTACGACCCGCTATGCATAATCCCCAATCCTTGTGGCAGCCAAGCGTCTCAGGTTCTCAAGACACAGCTGCCCGACAGGGCGGTCCCGAAAACGATAAGGCCAAGACGGACGGCAAGAATAGCGCATCTCGCCGTAAGGCAGATCCAATATTCAACCCTCCATCTCGGCCTTGAGTACGTCAATATCCAATTCTGCCATGACGCCAAGCACCACACCTAGATTCTCCATAAATCCATTGACAGAAACGCGCAGCATCCGGTTGGTTGTCGCGATGTATGTTATCTTCAACACGGTTTTAGCTTCGTCAGGGTCCTGTTTTTGCTTCTTTTCCTGCGGCTGGGATGGTGCTTCGACCGCCGGAGCCCCGAGGGTGAGAGTCCGTCGTACGAAAGGAGATAGTTCAGCGTCAACTTCCAAAGCGCGTAGAGCGCATGATGCAAGGCGATTGGTTGGGAGAGGTAGGGATATTGTGCTGAGTCAAAAGGTGAGTATTGCTTGCCTTTGTTTTGGAGCTAGTTGGGGGTGGGGGAGGGGCTTACAGTGAGTAAGGGAACTCGGGATTGGTTGGTCGTGTGAGAGCCATGATAAGCGTAATTGAGTTGGTAAAAGTAAAAGAGGATCGTCCTTGTGATTTCAAAAAGGCGTCTTTCAAGTAACAGGGGTGAAATGAGTTACTGGTATAGTGAAGTTGATGGGGTAGAAATTGGCGATGCAGTTCGGAGTCCCAGAGGAGGAATTCCGGCCCGGGGGAAACTACATGGCTGACTCAGCCCCACTGTGATAGCCCAACAAGGCTAGACCTCGGGAGGAGTCTTGACTTACCTACCGTGGCACTCCGTGTACACAAGGTACACATTACACGACAGTACGCGTTGATTCGCTACACAGCACTACAATAGCACCTTTTGTGTTTTCTTTTCGGTGATCTCCCGGTCTGAAGAGCTTGGCGAACGAGGGTCTTTGTGGAACGGTGCATTGAGCCAAGAGACGGAAACCCCTCTGAAGATGGCGTGGCGAAGATCTCTCCCGTGAAAAGAGCGCAAATACATTGCAACAATTTACAATATGCAGTCATCTTGCCAAGGTACTCAGATTAATTAAATTTCCTTGAGAAGCGAGCCCTCAGGATCAACATTGTGGGTCGAGTTCCTCATCCCCAGCCTATCCCAATCAACCTGGAAAGCCCAATGTAAACATGCATTATCTAGATCTTGGCTCTCTGTACGGAGATATATGTATGCAACCCTATTGTGGCTCTTGATTGATGGGAATAATCTGAACATCTGGCCCCGCGACTAGCGCTATTAATCTTGCGCAATTAGTCTTCTTCATGGACTCACTCAGCTGAGGTCATCTAGGATCAGTACGACGCGAAGGAAGATAAGCCATCTGAACGTCTTGGCAGATGGTGGAATGTTACATCCCCAAGAAACCAAGACTTTTGCCTTTTGGTGAGATGCTTTTGTCCTCTACGAGCAGGCAGACGCTTCTCCTCTGGGACTGGTGTCTCTGCGTGTAGCAAAATCACTTGCGGGGTATAGAACTGGAAAATATAAAGAGCAGCGTTGTCCTTCGACTGTAGTACAAGAATCCAACTGTCCAAACAAAAAGACATCTCCTTTACCAAAGTTCAAACATGACTATCACAATCACCGTCGAGAAGGATGGATACTACGAGGTCAACGGGACCCGGCAGGAGCCTACCGTCTCTCTCTATGTGATTCCTGCAGCTTCCAAGTTGCGCCGCATGCTGAAAGACACCAAAGAGCTCATCGTGTGTCCTGGTGTGTATGATGGCCTCTCTGCTCGCATTGCCATGGAGGTTGGTTTCAAGGGACTGTACATGGTAAAAAATCCGATCTCTAACACCACCTCACTGTATGCTAACCAAGCTCACAGACTGGTGCTGGAACTACCGCATCACGCCTGGGAATGGCTGATCTCGGCCTGGCCCAGCTTCATGACATGAAGACCAACGCCGAAATGATCGCAAACTTGGATCCATTCGGACCTCCATTGATCGCAGACATGGATACTGGCTATGGAGGTTAGTGATCTGCACTCTGAAAATAATAGACCATTATCGCTTGTTTGAAAAGGAGTCTAACTTTCTTCAAGGCCCTTTGATGGTGTCAAAGTCTGTGCAGCAATACATCCAGGCCGGCGTGGCTGGCTTCCATATCGAAGATCAGATCCAAAACAAGCGTTGCGGTCACCTCAATGGCAAGAAAGTCGTTGGCCTGGAGGAATACCTCATGCGAATTCGTGCCGCTAAGCTGACCAAGGATCGCTTGCACTCGGATATTGTTCTGATTGCACGGACCGACGCGCTCCAGCAACATGGCTACGAGGAGTGCATCCGCCGGCTAAAGGCTGCCAGAGATATTGGAGCTGATGTTGGACTACTTGAGGGCTTTACTTCAAAAGAGCAAGCCCGTCAAGCAGTCCAGGATCTGGCACCTTGGCCTCTTCTTCTCAACATGGTTGAGAATGGAGCGAGTCCTCTCATTACTACAAAGGAGGCTGAGGAAATGGGCTTCAGAATCATGATCTTTTCATTCGCCACGATTACCCCAGCTTACATGGGCATCAAGGCCACTTTGGAGCGCCTCAAGGCAGATGGAGTAGTCGGTGTACCTGAGGGACTAGGACCACGAACGATCTTCGAGGTCTGTGGTTTGATGGATTCTATGAAGGTTGACACGGAATCCGGAAATGACGGTTTTGCCGAGGGAGTCTAGTATCTAGGTAGTAACTGGTATGGATATAGGCATGTTTTGCATTGGACAAGCAACGGAGTTTCTATAGCTAGATAATCAAATTGGAAGCAACAGTCGCAATATACAATTTCTCCGCATAAGCCATCGTTTAAATCTCATCCAAGTCTCGGTCACCTTCGTGGGATTCCATTCCATCGCTCATTCCAACCGAAGGGGTCACTGGGGCAATCTTTTTCACAATCTCCTTTTCAACGATAGACCATTCGCTCTTTTGAACAACCTTATATAAACCAGGCCACAAGCTAGCCAGGACGAAACCATCCGAGGTATCTTCCCCTGTGAGCGTACGCATTTTCTCATCCCGGAACGGTAATCCGTACTGGTAACTGCCCCAAAAGATGTATCTGTCTTCCTGACAATCCAATTTATGTTTGAACTTGATGCAGCGCGCAATGATGTCATGTAGCTGTTGCATGCGTTCTGGTCTGTCGGTGACAGCGTAGCGACCGAAGCAGGCTTCTACCTTCTCGATGATCCAGTTGCACTGTTCTTGTAAACTAGGGGCTTCCAATGATAGGATGGCAGAGCTCATCGCACATCTCCAATGCCGGGAAATGTGATTAGAAACTTCCGTTGTTAGAAAGCAGTGACAATAGTGATTCATCTCCGGGCGCTTACATTGTTTATCTATTTCGGAGTCGATCTTGCGAAGATAATTACTCCAAAGGTGATCAGATCCAACTATAAATCGGTTCCAAAACGACCGATAAATTAACGCGGCAATGTCCGCCTGAATAATATCCAATGTCAAGATATCAAGCATATCTGATCTTGGCATGGGATGCGTGGGATCGTTTCTTCGTTGAGGTGTTGGCTTTGCCGCGAAATGAGTAAACCTCCAGTGTGCAAGATCATGATAGAGTAGGCACATCTCTCGTTTAGCTTCTTCGTCGGAGAAAGTCTCAATCCCAGCTTGTAGGCTTGCTATTTTGGTCATGAGAATTCGGTTCTCTTTTCTGGCTACTTTTGCTTCCTTAGTAGCATTTTCGAGCAGTTCGCCTCGTTGACGAGCCTGCTCCTCTGTGAGTATTCGCTCCCTCTGAAAGAACCGTACTTTTTGTTCTGCGATTTTGATTCGCTGGTTTGTTCGTTAGATAAAACGAAGTGTAGAGGAGACCTTCATCACAGACCTGATGGAGCCGTTCAACCTCGTCACACATGGCCTTATGATCCACGCAAGCTAATGAATTTAGTGAATTCCATGTAGGCCATGGAGAAAAAAACCAACCAACGGTAACTTGCCCCCATTTCGAGGATGGATCTGGGGAGGTTTCAGTACTCTTGTTCGCCTGTTCAGGCTCAGGTTGGTCCCGAGGACACATTGCGTACCGATAGTTGAATGATGGGAAGTTTGAAATCGTAAATGGAACAGTTTCAATTTTTACTCATGACACATTCTCCAAATTGATGACAACACAATTACCTTATGTGGTAGGAATATGCCTCGCGCCGACGCTCATTGCGGCTAAGTGCAGCAGTCAATGATATCAAACTTGCGAAACAGCAAACTTTTGATTGAGGAAACATCGTCCACAAGTTCTCCCTGTCGTATATAACTCTTTCACCTCATCTACTTTCCAAGACTTTCTAAGAAAGACACAAGCGGTACAAATTCAATATGGCGACCACAGAGGAGCGACCAAAACTCATAGTGGGTGTTGACTTCGGAACAACCTTCAGCGGGTAAGTATGCATAGATATGATGTATTGATAGTAATGATGGAGTAGTGAGCTGACTTTTACAGTGTTGCCTGGGGGTTGGAAGACTGCCCTGATGATATTGAGCTCATTCAGACATGGCCAGGTGGTGGCAACAGTGAGTCTAGAAGACAACAGACAAGTTCATCAAAACTAACTATTCAACAGTCACAAGTCAGAAAGTCCCAACTCTATGTTCCTACGACGGCAAGCACATGAAATGGGGTTATCAGACTGACCAGTCGATCCATCCGGGCAAGGGGCAGCAGCTCATCCAAGGAGTTAAGCTGTTGCTAGATGGAAGTCAGAAATTCCGCTATGCACCTGCTTCTGACTCTCAGAAAATTATCGAAGACCTGAGTAAAACGCCGATGAAGGTGGCTGGGGACTACTTGGGAAAATTAGTCACCCACACTCAAGAGGTCTTGAAGCGTCGCTTTGGAACTGCGCTGCAAACCATGGACTTGGAATATATCCTCACTGTCCCCGCTGTGTGGTCCGACAAAGCCAAAGATCTTACTATGCAGGTGGCACATCGAGCTGGTATGTCGCCTGAAAGTTTGACGCTCTTGTCTGAACCGGAGGCGGCTGCGGTGTGTGCAATTCGGACAATTCAACCAAATACAATCGCGGTATGGATCTCATCCCACTATGAATTGGAATTGAATAATCTGACAAATTATAGGAAGGAGACTGCTTGGTTGTCTGTGATGCTGGAGGTGGAACAGTGGTGAGTCTTTCTTATATGAAACCGATTGGACACAATTGAGTGACATAGTAGGACATCATTACCTATCGCGTCAAGGAAACCGACCCGTTGATGTTTGAGGAAGCCACGAAGGGAACTGGTATTTATCAAAGGCGCCTACACTTATACTCTTGCTTCTCTCTGACAAATTCTAGGTGCTGTATGTGGCTCAGTGATGTTGGACGAGAGGTTTGACGCACTTATCAAAGACATCATTGAGAAACAGTCAGATCAATTGATCCCCCAGTCTACTGTAAGGGCAGCAAGAAAGTACTGGCAAGACTACATCAAACCTGGTTACACAGGTCCTCTCGACGACGATGAGTTGTGTGAGCCAGGATATTGGATCCCAGTTCCTGGGGTTTCGGGGATCGCTAACGTCGAGCTTAGTGAGGGGCACTTATATCTAGACAAGTACGTATGAAAATACCTTGACTTCATCGCCCTCAACCGTGGGCCACTCTAATCCATACATAGAGACCAAGTGAAAGGAATTTTCGATCCTATCATCGAGCAGATTGAGAAACTGGTCGCCGAGCAGAGAATGAGCGTCAAGGAAGCAGGTTTTTCAACCAAGGTAAAACCCAAGGCACTTTTAAAAGAAGCTCGATTAATTTCAATTAGGCTATTATTCTGGTCGGGGGCCTTGGAGCCTCGGAGTATCTCTTTAAGCGCCTACGGGCTGCTTCCGACAGCATCCAAATCATGCAGCCCCCAAACGCGTAAGTCTTCGATCTCTTGCTAAGTCAACCCAATACTGATATAATAATAGGTGGTCTGCTGTTGCTCGGTGCGCATCCAAATCATTCTTAAAACTTGCTTTATACCTAACAGGCTTAGGGGCGCCGTTATCCGTGGCCAGGAAGGCAACCAGGTAGAGAGTCGCATTGCCAGATGCAGCTATGGCGTTAGTATGAGAGTCCCATTTGATTCCACAACGCATCGCGCAGATGAAAACCTCATGTGGTGTCCTTATGAAGAGGAATGGCAGGTGGACAATCGTATGAGATGGTATATCCTTAAAGTGAGTAACCTTCAGTGGTCCTGAACATTCCTTGGAGGCTTTGAGTGCTTACCTGAGGAACTTTGAGGGAAACCCCGTGGCCGAGAGTGAGCCAATAAGGATGGACTTCTACCGTGTGGTCGGCCCTGGCCAATCTTTTGTATTTCAGTCAAATTTGTGGTTTTGCCAGATAGCCACACCTCCCGAAGAGAAGGATTCCAGTATGTCCATGTTTCGCCAATATATAGAAAACGCATTTTACTGACTTGAACAGGTGTCGCGAAACTGTGTGTGATGGAGGCAGATCTGAGCAGAATTCCGAAAGAGCTTTTTGAAAAGAAGAGGAACTCTAAAGGGAAACAATTTTACCACGTCAGCTACGAGTTGGTTTTAACGCCAACCTCTGCATCGTTGTTGTTTGACCTACAATTCAATGGTGTCTCCTATGGGAGCGTGAGATCTCGCTATTGAATTCTACCACGGCGAACCAGGAAAAGTATGCTTTAAGATGGCTGATTTGAAAGGGACCTTTTGCCTATGATGGGGGTGGTTGTGCTTTTACAGGCTCAATCGCTTGATCGCTTGAAAATGGCTTTATGATACAGTTGAGAAGACAAAGATAGCTAGCAATACGAACCTGATATTTCTTTTCCTTGTGATGAAGTATACAAGACAAGGTGTTCTGGCTAGTTTCACACAATCTAGCATGGTGTATCGAACGGGATTAGAGAAAGCCTAGGCCGACAGGCTGCAGTAGACGATATTCAATATCAACCATCCCTGCTACCCTGAAAAACAGCCAATTGTTGCAAACCCGAGCCTTCCAAAACATCCAACGGCGCCACAAAGGCCATCTGACCCCATGAGAAAACTTGATTCTTTCCGCCGTAGATAAATACTTCAAAGCGGCCGACAAAGGCCCCGTCCACCCACACACGACTTCCATAAATCTCGTTTGTGGAGATGGTGACCTGTGATTTGCGGGGGATTGTCACAACCTCGTGGCTTGAGGTGGTCTTGTTAGCCCAAATTCGTCCAGGCTGGTCTTGGTCGAAGCCATCGGCCTCAGCAACAGACCGAAGTGGGTATGGCCATCCATCGGAAACAAAAGTCAATTCACCGTCTGATGACAATGTAAGTGTCGCATCGGAGGACTGTAAAGAGAAAGGGCCCGTGATGTCTAGTTGGAGGGTATAACCCATTCCCTTACTGCCATAGCCTAAATTATATTCATCCTGGTTGGACTTTGTCGTTGGCCTTGTCCAGGAAAGCAAAAGTTCTGATCCATGACCCCCTTCTCCTGGGAGGCGTCGGTCAAGATTTTGTCCCACAGCTTCAGATGATAATTTTGTAATAGATTTGCCCAGGGTTTGTTCGTGCAGGCGAGGTCCACGCGCACCACACCATGCCTGTGAAGCAACGACCGGGATGCCATCACGAATTGAATAGTAGGCTTCCAGTTGAGTAGTGGCGTCCGGGCCGCTGTCATTCCAGGCAGCCAAAAGAGCACCTGGTACAGCGTTGGCATCCGGTTGTTCAGTCGTATTCACCGGGTTGAAGAGCTCCGGTGTCCATTGCCACCCGTTCTGATCGGCGAAGTTGAGAACGCGGGCATTATTGAAGAACTGCGGATAGGGGGCTGGGCTGATAGGCACATGGTTGCTTTTCAGCGACATATAGGCCCACCAATCCTCTGAGTTGATGACCTGATAGCCACTGCGGGCTAGATCAACTGGGTCTGATTGTCCATACTGCCAGTGTTGAATTGTCACGTTCCTATCAATGGTAATGTTTGATGGCTCGTATGTTCCCCAAATACGGACACTTTTGCCAGATGTTTCTTGCACAAAGCGGGACATCTCGTTCACGAACTCAACATAGTCATCCGCAAAGTTAGGATCGTATTCATCGGCGCCGATGTGCACCTCCTTCGTGTGGAACCAAGGAAGGAACTCGGCCCAAATGGACTTCATCAAAGGAACAGTGTCCGGATGGGAGAGATTAAGCAGGTCCTTCGAGTCCAGTGCAAGCTCAGGTCTCCATTTCGTAACCGTGAGACAGTGCCCGGGGCTTTCAATCTCCGGCATCACTGTAACACCTCGCTGAGCACAGTGGTGCTGGAAGTCATCAAACTCAGCCCGGGACAGCGTTTCATTGGCACGCTGAACAAGAGGATGAAGAGCCTCGCTTTCAGGATGCAAAGAAAACTGCGAGTAGACTTCATTCCACGTCTCGTTCTGACCGCGACTCAGTGGATAGTTATCGGTGGCATGGTACTGGAACTCGGACATTTTGAAGAACGAGGCATAGGTGCACAAATCCTTCAAGAACTCCAGGGAATACCATTTGCGACCAGCATCTAGCAGAAATCCACGAGTTGCATAGGCAGGAGCATCTTCCACGCGACCGGGTGGTAGGGATGAGCGTGTCAAAACGAGCTGCTGGAGGAGCGTTCGCGTCCCCCACCACATACCTCGCGCGCCGGAGCCTCGAATAAACACACTGCCATCTTCGATCTCCAACTCATATCCCTCCTCGGTCTCGCGTCCATTTTCGTGGGTAAACCGCTCTGGATTGTTTACGCGACCGAGGAATATTCCCGACGCGTGTTTGGGAAATTGCTTGACCGTGCGAAGCTCCCAGGAACTGTTCGTCAGCTCCTGTAAGTCGTCGCGAAAAGTGTTGGCGAAGTCGGATGCCGATGGTGGAAGCAGCGTCAATCCATTCTGATCCTTCCAGCTAGAGAAATCGGTATCTAGGTAGATTGTCTGATCGGTGGTTGCTAATGAAAAGCCTTTGTTATGGCTTGAACCAGTGTTATCAAAGTGCACCGGGGGCAGGATCTGCAGCGCAGACGCGACTGCAGCGAGGGAGAGGACAATCCACTTCATATCTGGACATTGTGATATTGGCTGCGATGTGAACCGACCTTTTTATGCAAAGCAAGGGGTTGTATCAAGTGGCAGCGTTACATTCCTGATTGTACAGGGGCGTGGGGTAGGGGGTTTGCGGGGAAATGTGGAGTTTATATTGGCACAGTGGTGGTGATTGTGGATATTCTACTTCCTCTGTTTCTTGAGATAAGAAGGTTGCATTAACAGACTGAACTAATTAACTATGTTTTGCTTACTTGCTGGAACGTGAAGCCTTGCCTTACCGTCGATGCCAATGAGCCGTCACCCGTTGAATCTTAATAGAAATGACGCGGGGGGAATTCGTATTTCTGGCAGATCATTGCTGTTTCTCGCTTTTCATCAGCATAGATGTCTTTTTGGATGTTGATAAATTCCTTCGATTCACTGTTTCTCGTTGGCAAGGAGGAAAAATCATAGAATCAAGTTTTATTCGAATATACATACCACTATATATGGTCTATATCTCTTTGGGCCATTTTCTATTTCCGTCGTTTTGCTTTTTTCTGGGCAATTGGTTAGAAGAAAACCGGCCACGATACGGTTGATGAGGAATACTATAGATGTAAGTGAATATGCACCCTTGAAGAAGTGCCGCGATGTCATCTGCTCAAGATTCTGGTATATCCGGGTTTACTATAGCCGCTTGAACATGCACAGGGAGGACAAAGGTATTTCCTAGTCCTACCCAGTGAAGGGCATCAAGTCTTGCAAGTCCGAGTTTCACAAGTGGGAAGCTTTGACTTTGACATCGCAGAACCTGTAGCCACGAGTCTACTAAATGCTTTCCCCGTATTGCATGTGCCACATTTGGTGCCTGTACCAGTAGCAACATGAGGTAATTTGAAATTGTAGCGAAGCCGATTCGTGACCCTATGATGTTAGATGTTAGCACCTAGCCAGATGAGATATTGGAAGTCAAGGTAAGATGCTTACATGAATACCAGAATGCGGTGAAATCACTAGACGTCAGTCGTCTCGCAAAGTTCACCAATATGGAGGCACACTTCTCTGCCGCTTGTAGAGTGGCATCGCCAGTACCGAACTCATCGGATATAGATATTTCCGGTAACGAATCTATTTCCGGGAGGTCCATGAAGTCTAACATCGACTCATCTACGGCCAATGGTGACGTGGCAGACATATCTTCCAGGTCAAAGATAAGTGGCGGTTCGGATGATCGCGCCATCGGTCTGAGCATCGCACGGTAAACATAGACCACGAGCAACAGGTAAGCAAAATGGATCGAGGTGGGGTACGGAGCAAGGCCATTGACGGATTTGCTCCAATTGGGAAGTCGAAAAGTCTCTGGGAGAGAAGAATACCAGCAATTCAACTTTTCAAGCAGCCCGCGGCCTAGCTCGGCCGAGGCGATGAAATTTGCGTTCAAGATTTGGGAGGCCCGGAGCGTGCTACATATTAGGGTTAGCAAGATTGAATCTTCGCCGGCGAACGATTAAGGGGCTCTACTGAGAGTCAACACTTACTAGAATGTATCATGGATCTCTTCGCCGATTCGTGTGAGATTGACGAGGTATCGGAACGGGATCTCATTATCACAAGAACTAGTTGAGAATCCTTGTCGTGGGCCCACTAGAAAGTCCCCTTCATCCAATTCACTCACGTCCCACTCTGCGGGATGGATATATGGTGGACGTCCCATCAGCAAACTGCGCCATTTGTCCTCGGCATATACGGCCCACCACAACCGCCGTCGGAGGCGTTTTTCCCATGCCGGAATGCCCCACATGCGGCATTCGATGTGAAGGCCGAGGGAACAGGCCAACCCAACGATTTGGCCGACGAAGGACCACAGAAACGGGGTATCGGCAGTCGTGAGGCGGGTCTCATCTTTTGGCTGTTGGTGTATATATAACAACGCTGCTTGCAGCACGGCCAAACGGGGACTGTGGATCTCTTCGGTCACAAGTTCATAGACCATCCGCCACAAGGTGTTAACTGGTGACGCATTATATGTGCTCAGCACACAGAGATAGTCATCATGGGCGACAAATGGAAATGCTGATGCGTAGATGGCCGCGAGAAGGTGCACGGGCACCTTTTCTAATGCCGACAGGTCCGGTAGCTGATATGTCGCCGCAGTCAACCCTAGTTGGGAACGGGAAATGATTGGCAGGGCAGGGAAGACATACTTGACAAATCTGATGTTCTGTTAGTTTAGTGATGCTTCGGTCTTATATTGAGGGGTAATACTCACAAAGCTACTAGCCTCCTTCCATACTCAGGGGGTACTAGATAGTTTAGGCGTTCCCGTGTCGCTTCGCCGACGCCGGCCCTAGTTTCATGCTTAATGGAGGTAGTAAGCTCTTCGGATGAAATCATGAAGTGTATTGGAATTCTCTGTGCCGTAGGGACACCCCCAGCGTTGCGAAAGTGCACTTTGTAGAAGTATTTCATGCCAGAATCGTCAAAGCAACAATGCCTTAACAGCCAAGGGTCTGATTCCGCCGATGCACCGAAAAGCTGGGCATGACCGTGTTCCAGTTGATCAATGCTCTGCACGAATTGTGTCGGGGGTCTTCCGGGGCCGAGAACACCGGAGCCTGGAGATACCCCAGTATTACTTGGATCGAGGCCGACGGGTGGAAATCGTGGTTCGACACTCTGTGTTCCACTCCCTGCCCAACTGGACTCGCGGGTGAAATTGCTGTCGCATGGTTGCGAGACAAGTGTGTTCCCATCAACACTTTGGGCGACAAAGGGCGAAATGTTTTCCGCGCCTCGGGCTCTTTTTGGTGGAGGATTATCAAAAGTACACTGCAGTTTGGCCGATCGGCATCGTTGACAGGGGCCTCCGCCGTCAGTTTGACAGCCCAGCTTGCGGGCACGGCATTGATCACATGGGCGCTGACGTTTTGACCGATATGGCCGAGCAGAAAGGGGAGAAGACATGACTTGTTTCAGCTGATCGGCGAACGTAAGGAATGTAGGCTAATGCGCATTTATCAGGTCATTCCCGTGAAGAAATTGTTCGGCGAACGAAGAACAGTGGGCGGCCGAGATGCGTAGCCGAGATGAGTGGCCGAGACGACCGGCCGCAGTCACAGGTAGAATATTCCACACTAGGTAGAGCGAAACAATCATGCCCAAAAGATGCGAAAGATGCGAAAGATGCCACTGGGTGACCATCGGGGTAACACACAAATTACGTCATTTGCCGGTCCCGGCGAACCGGCCGGCGAACACAGTATAATGACCACTTCGATATACGTTCAACGGCCAACACCTAATTCTTTCGATGCAAATTTTTACTTCAGAGTAACAGATATAAAGGGCCTGGATATCTGGGCTGTAGATATATATGTCAATTAAAACAAATATATCCAGCCACACATAAAAGGCATTGCTTAATTATCTTAAAACCAAATCTCATCTCCGCTTCCGGGATATCAATTACCATAACCTCAAAATGCCTCAAAACAGTGGATTGAGCCGATACGATCACTTCAAGGCTATTTTCTCCAGACATTCTAGCCAAGACCCCGAGATCAAGGGTGATACAACATCTGAAACTACACTGGTCCCACGGTATGACTACCCCAACAATGCATATAATAGAGAGTACCACAATGCTAACTCATTCTAGACAGACACAACCAACCAGATATAATAAGCGTGGCCTCCCCCGGAATTCTAATGGTGAGTACCTCAATCCTAATGCAATGATATGCAACATCAGCTAATGGGAAACGTTATCCAGCTGCCGACATGTGCTTCGGTTCTTGCTGCAGAAATTGATATCCAATCATCTCAGTGACCAATCACATCAACCTCCTTGGAACCTGGAAGTACTAAAAGCATTTTGATACAATATTTGTGGGGGGAACATCTTGAATCCCTTATTATATAGAAACTTCATAATTTATAATTCATCAACATCAACATCAACATCATGTCTATTTTCCCCCTTTATTCCAGTTTTTCCTCTCTCTGACTATGCCAAATTGTGAGTTGAGGATTAAGTTAGTTATACAATAAGATCCACTGGTAGCTTGTGTGAGTGTAGAATGTATGGATGTAGGGGGCTCGTCATGCGCGGCAAATTGTGGGTTGGTCTTCTTTCTCCCTTATTCTGATAGAAAAGGCCTCCACGAGCGGGCTCTGCTAGATTATATCTACTGTTTGGGCAGGCTAGGGAAGTGTGGTGATATAAATTCCATCACACCGTTTTCTCCGCACGGTAAACCGGGGGAGCGGGGTAAGAGAAAATGCATAAAATAGTACTTTTTGGACATGTCATATTCACTGCAGTACGACCGACATTGAACTGCATAAATCGTGTTTTGTGCTGTTGCCAACTGTATCTGATCTCCCAATGAAGCCCCTAACACCTTTGATTCCCGATGAAAATGGCTGATCATGCTCTTCCACTCAAGCGACCCGAGTACCGAGCTAAACATATGAGGGGTTCAGTCGGAGCCGCGGAGACTCAAATACATCACCTATTGAGATTAATACTTTCTGCTTCCTCGAGCTATTTCATAATAACGCAATAGAACCTGATAATCTTATATCCGGCATCTACAGCTCAGCACAGTATGATCTTCGAACCAGCAGAGAGGGTTTTGCTTCCAACAAAGGACCTGTTGTCCTATATTTTTGACGAGCCACCATATGATCAAGACCAGCCAGTGAGTGAAGAATCAATATCTCAACGTTATCATCATCCGGCCACCGAATTGACCTTGGTAGATCTACGTTGACGTCAAAAATCCCACCAGGTCGATATCCTGTAACCAGGCGCGAAAGCTCGTTCGTCAGCTCATCGCCGGCCTGCGGGCATCTGGTCTCCAAAAAGGCGATTGTGTTCTCATTCATTCCTTCAATGATGTATGCGGGTTCCATTATGCAGTTAGATGAGGCTGCGGGAGGCTGACTTATTATAGATAAGTTATAGCATTCTTGTGCTGGCCATTATCGGAGCTGGGGGATGTTTCACGGGCTCGAATCCATCTTACACCCCACATGAGCTCGGTCACCATATCAGGACCTCCGAAAGCAAGTTCCTTTTCTCCGAGCCCGAGATCTTGGATTCTCTCATGAGTGCGGTTGGAGAGACAAATATACCCAAGCAAAATGTTTGGGTTTTTGATAATCTGGAACAAACCATTCCGGATGGAATGCGATCATGGAAACGGTTATTAGAAGTCGGTGAGGAGGATTGGGTGCGATTCGACGATCTAGAAACCTGCCAACAGACTACAGCGGCGAGGCTGTTTAGCAGTGGTACCACTGGTCTGCCCAAAGCTGTCACAATAACACACCATAATCTTATTGGACAGCATGAGCTTGTTCACGGCGTGAACCCGCGTTCTTACCCTGTCGGTTCATCCCGGTATCAGCTTGGAGGAGGGCTTTGAGAAACGAGTACAATGGTATCACTGACACCTGACATGCTCGAATAGATTTCGCGGGTCATTGCGGTACCCATATTCCATGCATCTGCAGCTCCAGTGTCGCATATTTCAACGCTGAAAGCTGGCTCAGTCGCATATATGATGCGTCGGTTCGATCTCGAGACATACCTCACTACAGTCGAAAAGTACAACGTCACCGACCTTGCTATGGTTCCACCAATCGTAATAACAATCCTCATGTCCCCTCTTTCTCAAAAGAGACCTTATCTGCGAAAGGCCCGAATGGCAGGCTGTGGAGCAGCTCCTTTGGATAAAAACGTCCAAGCCAGGTTCCGCTCACTAATGGGCGACAACGCCCCATTCACTCAGGTATGGGGAATGACTGAAACATCTTGTGTGGCTACCATGTTTCCCCATCCCGAACACGATGATACGGGATCTGTCGGCCGGCTTATCCCAAACCTTGAAGCTAAGTGTGTTTCATCAAATTCTCCTGCCAAATGTGTAGCATTGTGTCAAATCTGGGACTAATATGATTCTGTTTCAGACTCATCGACGAAGAAGGAAAGAATATCTCAGCCTTTGGCGTCCGTGGCGAGTTGTGTGTCCGAGGTCCTACAGTGACACCCGGGTACTTTAACAACCCCGAGGCTAATGTCGAAGCCTTTGACTCTGAGGGTTGGTTCAAAACGGGTGATATAGCCTATTGTGACCAGCGTACTCGCAAATGGTATATTGTGGATCGCAGGAAGGAACTGATTAAAGTCCGCGGCTTCCAGGTGGCCCCACCGGAGCTCGAGGCAGTGATCTTGTCCCATCCGCAGATTGTAGACGCAGCCGTTATTGGAACCACCTTCCCTGGTGCTGATATCGAGTATCCGCGCGCCTATGTGGTTCGACGACCCGGCGATTCAGGGTCCAAGCTAACGGAAGCTGAGATTCAAGAGTATGTTTTGAGCCGCCTTGCGAAATACAAAGCACTTACAGGTGGTGTGAAATTTGTCGGCGCGATTGCACGGAACCCAAGTGGAAAGATATTGAAGAGGGTATTGCGTGAAGATGCTAAGAAAGAAATCGAAGCTGGGCTTCTGAAAGCTAAGCTTTAACCTCAATGTATAGGCTGAATAAGTCGGTAGCAAGACATTTGGAATATTTGTTTTTTTGTGTCAATCAATGATTTGGATAAACTTTTCAGTAAAAAGAATTCCGACAAGTGGTTCTTTAGGTGACGCGACATACGATTGTAATCAGGAGAAACAAACAGCTTTGATCGAGGTAATCTCGGGATGTCTTTTGTTGGATTTTGATGTTACGATTTCTGGGTAAAGAAAAGGGGACATGAAAGAGATATACTGGGAGAATTGGGACAGTCTCGAGTCTACGACTATGATACCAAGAAGCGTTTACTAGGCGAACTTCAGAAGCAATGTGAGTTAGCAGTCGTACTCACAGATCTGGACGTCTTAGAGGAAATGTGGCCAACATCCTGAAAATGGGGATCTCCCTTGCCGAAGCAAATTTCACTAGGAATGACCCAACGTGTAGGAACCATTCAATTAATTTTTGGATGAAAGTCGACATGTATAAAATCCCGAAATATATACTTTGGCTTGTGATCAACGAAAATAAGTCTTCATATCACAACATTTGAAGACTTTTAAACCGGTGTCTGTATTCAGTGATCACGACCTTCCGAAGTTTCATATTTGCACTTGGTCAATAAGTGTATCTGAAGCCAGACTTTTGGATTTCATTCATTAGCAAAATCACACAATCGACCGGGTATTGATAGAAAGTACTCACCACACCCTCAAGGACCTTTAGTCCCCGCCCTTGCTGCCGATTGACGGTGTAAAAGTAAACTGCGAATGCACCCACGATCGCAATGAGAAGAATGTGGGAACTAGCATGTTGTCAGCCAGAGCCCAATGTTCAATAATCTCCAAAACCTACCCGACTGACACCCAAACTGCGGTCTGATAGTGCGGGGCTTCTTGCTGGCGGACAATAAAACTGCCTGCCACACCCCCAAGTCCGTTACATGCAGTGACCGCCGCAGCAGTGGCCACTCGTTTCCACTGGCCCACGATATTGTTGGCCTGGAAAGCATTGAGGGCAGCCCAGTTCGAGATATAAGCGCCAGTCGCCAGGAAGGTTCCGATGTAACGCACTGTCACCGAGGTGGACGCGGGAAGACCGAACATCAGGAACCCGGCTATGAGGACAAGAGCATTGAAGATGATCAGTGGTCCACGGACGCGGTAGAAATCTCCGACTAATGAGGTGAGAATCACCGGGATTACGGCATAATAGTAGGGCTAGCGAAG
This sequence comes from Penicillium cf. viridicatum, assembly GCA_028974045.1. NCBI lineage: Eukaryota > Fungi > Ascomycota > Eurotiomycetes > Eurotiales > Aspergillaceae > Penicillium > Penicillium cf. viridicatum. The sequence goes on along the minus strand of JAPQKQ010000007.1, from coordinate 311,477 downwards.
GAGTCAGGAAATCTGACATTTTATACTCTGGGTCAAACTTACCGGTGTGGAGAGCAGAATTGATTTATTTGAGCTGAAACCCATGCCGGATTGTAAGATGATGGGTAAGAAATATGACAAGGCTGTCGAGATGAGATTGAGCAAGAAGAACATTACCGCAAAGCCGTAGATCTTCGGATCCTTGAAATTAGCAAGCAGCGTACCCCAGGAAAACGGTTCGGGGATAACATCAGCTCGATCATCTTGAATTCGGTGCGTTGCGACACGCGCTTCCTGGTCCGACAGAAAGAAAAAGCTGCGCTGGGCGTTCTCGGGGAAGTCGACCATCCACCAGTACGTAACGATACCCAGGACACAAGTAATAAGACCCTGGACAATATACATCCAGCGCCAGCCCGCTAACCCGGCCACGCCGTTTGAATGATTGAGACCGAAATTGACGATATTGCCAGTCGCCAGGATCACAACTTCCCCGGACTGTAGGAATGCAAATCGGAGCTGTTGCTCTCGTCGCGGGTACCAGGCGCTAACCAGATAGGTCAGACCAGGGTAGATACCGGACATGGAAATACCGAGCAGCACACGCAGGACAATCATCTGCTGCCAGGTGCGAACGAAAGCAGTGCACAGGGTCAACAGCCCAAATGTGAATGTGATTGTCGCAAACCAAATGCGTGGACCGATAAAGCGAACTGCCACTGTGCACGGCAGCTGGAAGACCACACTGGCGATTGTGAAAATAAAGATGGAGACGGAATACCGATTCCCCTGGTTTAAATCAAGATCATCGAGCATAGTCGTCACTGAGGCCGAGGACAAAATGCCCGAGTCCAGCAAATTGAGACTGCATAAGAGCCCGCCAATGCTACAGAGACGGAGATCGACTTTCCATCGTACCCGCTTCTCTAGAGCGGCCCACTCATCCCCCCGCTCTAGGTTGAGATTGCTCCGGCCATCTTCAAGAGGAGCCCGATCGAACACCAGACTGTCGGACTGTACATTGGTCTCTTCTACCACTGGCTCCGGGGTATGCGGTTCTTGGGCCGTTGGTGTCAAAGTGAACGCGAACTGGCCCTTCTCTGAGTCGACCATCTTGACTGTCTGAACGATCAGGCCAATTCCCATTTGCTGAAATCAGATATGTGACAAGTTGACTTGCTGGTGCAATCTTTCTTTTCTTTTTCGCGGGTTTTCTAGGATAAGAACGTGATAGAAGCCAGTCGAGTGGTGCGTCTCTTAGCGCGCACGTCGGACCTCGGATTATCAATCCAGATCTTTCAGCTTATTTTTTTTCCATTGAAGTTTATAGGGATGAGATAGCAAGCCAATGCACAGCCAATTCCTCAGGTCTGTACTCAACAGACGCGTAAACAGTTTGAAGAATTCCTAGGAACATGTGACAGGGCACATTCCAAATTCTGCCCCGCGAGATAACCAGATCCTTCCCACAATGGTGTATACAAGATTTCTCTTATGAAGTTTTACAAAAAAATGCATATACTGGGACATTAATATATTATTAAAATTCTCAGTCTACACTTCTTTCAACTAGGATTCGAATATATTCCCTGTTGGATCATGTCCGTTAACAAAATGACTTTCTTGTCTCTCTTGGGATGCTTTAGTAGCAGAAGCAAACATCCGATTTCACCACCTCAATCGAGCACAATACTATCACGGAGAAAACGCAGGAGGATGTTATATTGAGTAATAGGGGTGTTTAATTATCCATCTTGATGTGAGGCTACCTGTACTGCTTTTTGAGATATCATAGATCTTACGGAGTTAATTCCACTTCTAATCCTTGGCTCATGAGGAAACACTAGGTCCACGGGTAGTGTTTGGCACAATATCAGCCCATCGAAGCCTTGCTCTTCTCAGACTATAAGCCCTCGGTAGCTCCATTTAACCATCCTCCTTTTCCGCTTCCTCTTTTCTACCTTGCTCATAGTATATGTAGTATATATAGTTATCTGCTTATAACCGGTCTTGTGATGTATTCCTTCATATTCTTTTTTGAAGGAACTGAAGCCATGCTAGTTGGCTTTGGATGTACGTAATTTTAGTACTCCGTACACGCCTAATACTGAAACGATTCCAAATTGGCCGGTGGCTGATTCTACTCCGAACATGTCTCGGGCTGACAGATTATATCTAGAATGTGGATTGTGGAATGCGGGACTTCCAGAGTTGGGATGACAGCCGGTGAATTTATTTTATGAGATGTTCACGTTCAGGTGGATGCTGGATAATATCCGAAAGAGCCAATAGGAAGAAGGATATTTAGATTAGAGCCTCTGCAGTTAGCGCAAGGGTTGGGCTAAAATAGGAAAACAAAAGCAAATAGAACTAATTACATACATATGCAAGCATGAAACTATAGAAAATATCAAAATGTTCAGGCACGAAGAAGATTTAGCCCTAGACCCGATTGAACCATGGACGCAGTAAGCTTTACGGCCCGGTGATTGCTCTGTTTGTTGCCCCACGTTCGGTCGAATGGAGCCCGGAGCTTGCAAAACACTGCCTTTGACTTCCCCCCACGATTTCTACTTTCCCTCTCTCCGCATTCCATACCTACAGCCATTATGGTCGAACTCATCAACCCACCGGAAACTCGCGAACTACTCCCTCCCCTCCTCGCATGCCTCCCACTGGCCTTCGTCTCGCCCCGCGCACCCCCAGCTCTGTTGCCACTTCTCTCCCCTATTCTGCGCCAACGAGTCGGGGTTCTCAGTTCGCTATCCACATCTTCCACTGAATCATGGCTGCAGCTACTCTGCTGGGATGTTGGGAAAGCGGAGCGGCTACAGAGGGTCATTGACGGTGCCACATTTGAACCACACCCCGTATCGGGCGAGATCGAGCTTCCGGATGAACTTCCGGTGACATACAAACGGATCGACGATGAGACTCTCAAAGCACAAGTTCCACTTGCTGAATACAGTTTGATGGTGGTCTATTTGTGGTGCCCGACAGACGAGGAGGGAGGTGGCCGTGGCTGGCGAGTCGCGGAACTTTTGCCACGTGAGGGACCTGCTGAGGATGACGATACCTGGGCTTCTTCCATCGGCGAGGCCAATGTTCAGGCAAAGGATCAGCTCCTGGCTGAGACACTGAAGGCTGCTGAGGAGGAGAAAGCCCAGGAGAACAGCATGGAGAGCGACGACGATGACGATGATTACTGGGCTCAGTACGACTCCACACCCGGAGCTAAGACCCCCGCGCCGCATGCCGGTTCATCAAAGCCGGGTCCATCTGGATTATCTGAGCAGTCATATTTCTCGCAGTACGGCGATGTGCAGCCGGCTATGGATAATCATGATCCCACGGAGGAGCAACCGGAAGTTGGACCGTCATCGCTCAACGGAGATATGCTGGCCAATCTCTTGCGACGACAGGTGAACGGAGTCAATGCAGAGGACGAGCCCCGCACCAACGGATATTCTCCAGACCATATCCCCAGTGATAAGGCCGCACAAGATTTGAGTCACCCGCGGCCGGCCTCTGCATCTTCCGGTAGCTCTGATGCTATCGCTAAACTGGAGCACGAGGCAGAGAGCCAGTCCACCTACGAGGTGGGAGTGAAGCAACATATCGGTACGAGCATCAAGAGTTTGTTCCGCTTGGCAAAGGCCACTGGAATGCCCCGGGCGGAGTTCCAGGCTTTGGTCTCGATGGAATTAGAGCTTTTGAATGTTACGGACGATGATTAAGGCCCTGAGATACTTGAGTGATACCCATGAACCATAATGTTTGCTTGAGATTGCGAGTTCATATTTAGCCAATCCGGTTTGCATATGTTGACAGCATTATTGGGAGTGAATGGTTTGCTTTGGGCATTTGATCTTGTTCTGTGTCAAACATGTAACCAATAAAACCACAATAAATCAATACATATGTACCATACTACCTTCTTTGTGCCCTATCTAGTTAACGTATAATTTGAGGCTGTGAAAGAAATCATGCACGGGTGACGCCATTTCGCAAAGGATACCCGATAAGGCGTAGCGCATCCCAAGATTACCTACATAGGCAACCTTAGAAACACCATTAATGCTGTCCAGGTGCCCAGTTGTGGCTAAGTCAATGGGCTTATTTTACTATCTAGTTATGTATCGTTCTAACCAATTCAAGCAACTAGAATAATCTGAGGCTGAGCTCACTCCTCCCCACTTTTAGACTTAAAAAGGATGTTGGCCCCCATAAGACACTTACAAGAAGACCAGCCTATTTTCTTTCACTCACACAATGGCCGATGAAAAGAGACAAAATCTGTTCGAGCATGTGGGATACTCTGATGAGGGGGAGGCAGCAGACCACCCTCCAGTATACACATACACCGCAGAGCCCTCTACACAACCAAGCCGGTCACCACCTGTACAAGGAACCCCAGTATACACAGCAGAACCCTCGACACAACCAAGCCGATCACCACCAGTTCAAGAACCCCCTTATCAAATAAGCCACAAACCAATCGCAATTCCAGCCCTCACCTCCTCCTCTGATTCTCCATTCATTCGCGCATATCCACCCATCCTAAGAAACCACCAACTCCCCAAGGAATCCTTCCTCACCTTTCTCGACCAACTGAACAAAGACATAGCCGCCAGCCCGCCCCTTCAGGTCCTAGACGCCACAGGCGGAATCTTGAAGTCCGTCCCAATCCTATTCCCACTACATTGGATTGGGAATGCTGTCAGCGGACTCGCAAACCTGAGCAGCCAAGGCATGTCCAAAAGCCGTACAGACTCCTCCATCAAACAAGCTAATAGGGACATCTTCGGTCCACGCGGCTTGAGAGTTGAAATTGCGAAACTAGATGCGCTGGCACATGTCGCTCAGTTCCCTATGTTGGATTCTCAGGGCAAGATCAATCAAGAGGCGCCTCTGTTTCTACAACTCCAGTACGAGGCGTCCATGACCAGCACTGTCGCAGATGAAAGGCAGCAGCAAGAAATTGATTTACGGCAGAGGATTAGGACTTTACAGCCCTGGGTTGCTGAGCTTGAATTTGAGGTTTTGCCTTGGTCTTCTAAGTCTAAGTTGACGCGGTTCAACGCCTCGTTGAAGAAGTATAACGAGCCGAGGGATGAGGAGAAGAGAGGCACGGGTATGCGAGAGCGGGAGAGGAGAGGTATAATGGGTAGGCGAGACCAGGAGAGAAGAGGCATATACAGGCAAGGCGATGTTTACAACCAAGAGGCCAAACAGGAAGAAGCTCCTTTCAAGAAGGCTTTGTGGCTTGTCATTCGGGAGGTTGGGACGGATGAAAGGCGTTAATCTAGCTTAATCATACTCCGGATTCGGTGCAATATACCTCGCCACATTGAACATTTGTCGAGGGCAGACATGGTCGGCTACGAACAGCCGGTGGGAGTTGATCTAGAATACGAATGTCTGACGGGGAACGAGTGGGGGTTTATACTCGCACGTGGGAACGTCGCGCCTTTCGTCATTAGGCTACTGCTGTACGCAGCACGTTGGGAAGGAACGTGTCCAGTCGAATCTATATCTTGCATTTCGGCACTGTCTAAACCCAAATTGGCTGACCGTGACAAGGGACAACTAGAGAGAATCTTTGTTAACTAGTAAAGCTCCAGACCAGTAATATTTCAATGATAATATACATAACTTTCTGTTATGAATATCTCTCCAATTAGGTGTCAGAAAAGACGAAAAGTTGGTCAAAGGAGAGATCATATGTTCCAAATTCATTCCATGAATCAGTTGGCATGAAAATATTAATAGGACACCATACGTGTAAATTAATAATAAACTCGAACTTCCAAGGTTCAATTTCTTTGAATAGTGGACTCGACAGTTCAATGAAACAAGGAGTGTACATATCACCCTTTTTGTGGATTTGTATACGTAGAGCCGCCTGGGCCACCGCCCTACCCAGAAACCAAGAAGACACGCAACGCTCTACTGTCAACCCCCCTCCACATCTCCTTTCCTTTCTCATAGTTTTCTTGGCCTCAATTGTTGGGTGCCATGCTTATTTGGTGATTCTAGTAAGCTTCCTCTTACACTCTATGGCGGTCTTTTTTTCTGTTTTGTTGATGTTTACTGACACCCTCGGAAGTCTATTTGGCTATAGGTAGTTTCTCGGTCGCTCTCTACATTTCATATTTTCAACATGTCGTCCCCTTCGCCCTCTCTGCGGAAGAGAGGCGGAAATAAGGATGTTTACGCCGCATTGCCCTCTGAGGATGGCTCGACTCCCGTGTCGGTGCCAGTCAAACAGAAGTCGGAATGGGACTATTGGCTGGCCATAGTGATTCTCACCCTTCTGGCTTTCGCAACGCGGTTCTACCGACTCGATTACCCTAACGAGGTTGTCTTCGATGAGGTTCATTTCGGCAAGGTATGAGATCCAATGCCTTTTGTAGCGGCACAATCTCTACGAAAAAGGGGCCCCTTTCACTAACACTGATAATGTTTGGCTAGTTCGCTTCTTACTACCTTCAACGTACCTATTTCTTCGATGTGCACCCGCCTTTCGGAAAGCTGTTGTTTGCCGCCATGGGCTGGCTCATTGGCTTTGATGGAAGATTTCTGTTCGAGAACATCGGCGATTCTTACATCGAAAACAACGTGCCCTACCTCTCCCTCCGTGCCATGCCGGCTACTCTCGGTGCCTTGACAATTCCCGTGGTGTTCCTTATTATGTGGGAGTCTGGCTACTCTCTGCCAGCCTGTGTGCTGGCTGCCGGTCTGATGGTGTTTGACAACGCCCATGTGGGTGAGGACCGTCTGATCCTTTTGGACTCAACCCTCGTGCTGTCAATGGCACTCAGTATTTTGTGCTACGTCCGTTTCTACAAGTTGCGTCACCAACCATTTAGCCGAAAGTGGTGGAAGTGGCTTCTCCTGACCGGCTTCTGCATGAGCTGTGTTATCTCCACCAAATACGTCGGTTTCTTCACTTTCGTGACCATCGGCGCGGCAGTCCTCATTGACTTGTGGAACCTCCTGGATATCAACCGCGAACAGGGAGCGCTGAGCATGATCAACTGGGGCAAGCATTTTATTGCTCGCGCTGTTGGATTGGTCGTGATCCCCTTCATGTTCTACCTGTTCTGGTTCCAGGTCCACTTCGCTATTCTCAATCGGTCTGGCCCCGGCGACGACTTCATGACTCCTGAGTTCCAGGAGACTCTTAGTGACAACCAGATGACCGCTCAGTCCGTTGGCATTCAATACTTCGACACCATTACTATGCGCCACAAGGACACTAAGGTCTTCCTCCACAGCCACTGGGATAAGTACCCCCTACGTTATGACGATGGTCGTATTTCCAGCCAGGGCCAGCAGGTCACTGGTTATCCCCACAACGACACCAACAACCAGTGGCAGATCCTGCCGGCCGAGCCTCTGGTTGATCCATCTGAGCCTAAGAGCGTGCGCAACGGCGACGTCATCCAGCTTCGCCATGTTGGAACCGAGAGTTATCTCCTTACTCACGATGTTGCGTCTCCCTTCTTCCCCACCAACCAAGAGTTCACTACAGTCTCTCAAGAACTGGCTGATGGTGAGCGCCACAACGACACCCTGTTCGAGCTCAAGATTGAGTCCGGCAAGGCTGCCCAGGAGTTCCGTACTCTTGCCAGCCTGTTCAAGTTGGTCCACGTTCCAACCAGGGTCGCTTTGTGGACTCACACCACCCCGCTGCCAGAGTGGGGTTACAAGCAGGCCGAAATTAACGGTAACAAGAATATCCTCCAGTCTAGCAACGCGTGGTATGTTGAGAACATCGAGAACTTGGAGGAGGATAGTCCTCGTCTTGTCAAGGAGGAACGTAAGGTCAAGACGCTGCCTTTCCTGCGCAAGTACTTCGAGCTGCAGGGTGCCATGTTCCACCACAACAACGCTCTGACCAGCAGCCACCCCTATGCCACCGAGCCCTTCCAATGGCCCTTCCTGTTGCGGGGTGTGAGCTTCTGGACCAAGAACGATACTCGTGAGCAGATCTACTTCTTGGGTAACCCCATTGGATGGTGGATTGCCAGCAGTATTCTGGCCGTGTTTGCCGGCATTGTTGGTGCTGATCAGCTCTCGTTGCGCCGTGGTGTTGATGCATTGGAAGAAAGTAAGTCGAAAAACCAAACATCCTGCTCTTATTCCGTTCTTTTGCTTCAATAATCTAACCCACGTTCATCAGTTTGGGGCCCCGGTACGCGCTCGCGTCTGTACAACAGCACCGGGTTCTTGTTCCTGTGCTGGGCTGCACACTACTTCCCCTTCTGGCTGATGGGTCGCCAGCGCTTCCTGCATCACTACTTGCCCTCACACCTGGCCTCCACCATGGTGTGTGGTGCACTGGTTGAATTCATTTTCAACCTGCAGCCACTCGATCCCCGCACTGCACTCCCCCTGTGGATGATCCCTCGGGCAAGTCCAAGGCGCGGTCGGTTAGCAGTCTGCGCCGGTTCATCACGGCCAAGGAACGCATGGGCTACAAGTCGCTCATCGCGGGCTGGATCGCCACCCTTGTTATTCTGGCTGCCACCATCTGGGGCTTCATCTTCTATGCGCCCTTGACCTACGGTACCCCCGGCCTCGATGTGGAGGGCGTCAATGCGCGCAAGTGGCTGAACTATGACCTGCACTTTGCCAAATAGACTCGCCAGTGGCCTCCTTGGCCCAATCCGAGAGAACAGACCCATTTCGAGACGATGGGCCGAACTGAAATTGCGACTTTGCAATTTTTGTAAGATAACTTATAATCTGTGATAAAAGGCGGGGGAGAGGGTGTTTGTTTTGTCCCGATTGGAATCATGATGGAGTAGTGATATCTACCGTTGGTGTCATTTAGAGCCATCGTGTGTATGTATGTGCATGTATGTGCGCTCACTTGAGTTCTCTTTTTTTTTTCTTCGCCCATCCCGATGTAGTACATCTTCCGTATCCATCAGAATTTCTCAGTCGAGTCCTGTGTCACTATTGGTGGTACAGGGTTATCAGCCGACCGTGCAAGCTAGTCTCCGATACATCCAAGGCTGTACATTTCAAGAGATAAAGATATGTATGTGGATATGTGGATATGTTAGATAGGAGATGTATGCAACTAGAATGTGCCAATGTCGATCGGGATCGACTTCACGTGATCGACGATCGGTGACATGTGCGCATCGCATTGGAGGGGATGGGATTTCGTCAATCCTTAGCCAAGTACAACATACAACTTTCAACATTAGCTACTTTTCTCTTATTAAAATGGATTCTCTTTTCATTAATATGGTAGATTATATATTACCTACATATGTCTAGACCCAACTCGCATTTCAACATTCCAATTGAATTTGCCTTTTTTTTTTTTTTTAATAAATTCTGTTTTATTTTTAGACGGCGAAAAAAATAAACAGCCCACTGTTTATGTACAAAGGGAGTTCTTTACTATGTATAGTAAACGGTTTCACATTGAACTCGTATGAGATCATTGGGAGTGCCCAACTTTTAGAGCAAATAATAATAACACATAATAATTAGGATTATATTAGGATTATAATTAGGATTATAATTAGCATAATAAGATAATAGGATAATATCAATAGTCCTCAGACCATATCTGGACTACTCCGGATACCAAAGGGACTAGACTGTCAGTAGCGTCTTCTCTTTTTTTGCCTCTCTTTCGACACATTCTCTCTCTCTTTTCTCTCTCTTCTTTTTTTTTCATTCTTTACTCCCCTTGGCGGTTTCTAGGGTCTTGCTTCCAGGGTCTCTCCACTCCCCCCGTCTCCAGTTCTTATTGGTGTTTTCTTTGAGAGAACTGAAACGGGCATTTCCGCGTCTCACCCGACACTTATGGTGGGTTCAATTCTTTTCCAGAAAAAAAAAGCGCACATAGTCGAGGCCCTGCAAGGAATTTGGGAATAATTATCCAATTTGTTGTGAGATGCCATCAGATCGGACAGGCGCAAGTCAACCCACTCTGTGGATTCCTTCCGGGCCTTTGATCGGCCGCTAGATAAACCCGTGTTGTGCTTCTTCTCTCCTGGAAGCTTCTGACTGACTTCAATTCTTTCCCAGCTTAACCCCTAAGCTTTCCAAGATTGCTTTATCTATCCTCAGTCAATTGTTATACCTGTCTATTTGGACTGATCGCTTCTTCGACATCACTTGCATTCGACACATCACGCTCAGAAGGCGACACACCCCCCAGGATCGTCCAAACCTTAATGAGAGAGCTGAATCGCAAAGACGCACTGGCCGGTTATTCAAATACCAGTCTGATCTGTCAAACCAGCCACTTCCATGCCAATGAAACTGCCTAAGAGCTTTACCAGGCGGAAATCGTCCGGCAACGTTCTAGAAGAAGACGTGGAACCCCCTCACCAGTCCTCCTTTCGAGTCTTCGAGCGCCCAGGGCCTCATCGATCCATGACGGATGGAGCGGTGCTGACCAAGCCACTGAGTGAGGGTCATACAGTACCGTCGATGGAGGATTCTGATAACATCTTTGCGGAGAGGCAGCGACCCCTGGACAAGAGCCGGTACGATCGCCCTTCGACCATGGATTCTCTCAGAAGACGGCTGACTGGGAACCGTGATAGTGGTAACTACGAAAGTTCTACGTCAACCAGGCTGAGCTCGTCATCCACCCTCCCCTCATCGACCGAAGTCCCGCCGCCCGACGAGACCCAGTCCCCGCATTCCAGAATCCATGATGTTCCAGCTCCACCACTCACGAGTGCACTGCGCGCCGCAGGACGAACCTTCTCGTTCGGTGGTCGATTCAGCAAGTCAGGACCGCAGGTCCCTCGGCAGCAAACACCAGATGCCGCAAAGAATCGCCCGATGACGGGTAGCACCGACAGCACGGCCACTCCACCCAAGCTGCCCGATACAGACTTCGCTCTCAGCTCGCAGGACGATTTCAATACGATGTTTGATAATATGGGTACACGAGAGGGTTCAGCAATGCGAGGACCATCCCCTCAACCGGCCAAGGTAAGAGCTACAATGTCGTTCAGGTAAGGATCCAGTGCTGACAGTATCATAGTACTCCTCGTCTCCCCCGACGCATGTTCTTCCCGAGTTCCAGAACAGCAGAGCTGCCCCACCCGCTGCGATTAATACAGATCGATCGACTGCGGTCGAGTCACCCCCTTACTCTTGGGATCGTCGCCCGTCCGAGGAGGGCTTGCTACGTGGCCCGCATTCTCCCCCGCTGAACCAGAACCAGTCCACCCTCGATACAGTTGTTGGTTTCCGGAAGCTTTCGCCGTCTCCCAACCAGTTTGCCGAGGCCACTACTTCACATCGTTCCTTGGAGCGCCCGCGAGGAACGGAGAGAGGAGGACTGCGGAGGAGTGGGATATATTCGGCCAGGGGGGAATCCGCAACCTTTGATGACGAAGATGCCAAAATGGTCCGACAATCTGTCGTATTCGGCAAAGAAAGCACTTCGCCGTGGGCTGAGGGTAGCTCCTCTGGTGGAACCCCGTTGATTGATAAAGGCAAAGCACCCAATTACTCTGGCCAAGTGAACCCAGAACCTGATAGTATGTTCCAATACCGCCGTTCGCCCGCTCCGGCCGACAGATTGGACCCCTCCATTGCGGATCACGCACGGTTGGCTGTGCAGTACGCGGATAGTCTTCCCAAGTCAACCTCTCCGGGCAACAAGGTGATGACTCCATCTCAGTTCGAGCACTATCGCCAGCAACAAGAACTCCGACGTTCCAACAGCGATGCGACTAAGAGTGATGACGAGTCTGATCACGAGGAGTCTGACGATGAACAAGATGAGGTGGAGAAGCAACGTGAGACGGAACGTCAACGACGGAAGCAGGAGGCTCATCTCTCTGTTTATCGTCAGCAAATGATGAAAATCACAGGTCAACAAGCCCCCGTCCAATCGCTACGTCCGGTCATGAGTGGAGCTAGCAACAGCACGCCCAACTTGGACCCCGGTCGCCTGTCTGTACTAGGCGAAAAGTCCAACAGTGGGAAGAGCAGCGAGGAAGAGGATGACGATGTGCCACTTGGTATCCTGGCCGCGCACGGTTTCCCCGGTCAGAACCGCCCACCAACCCGCCTGAACAATGTCAGCTCCAATCCCAACCTTCGTGCATCCATGCAACCGCCGTATATATCATCTTCAAGCTCTGTTTCGGGTGTCGACCCCAACGGCAGCCGGGGTAGTCTGCCACCTTTTGCCAGGAACTTGCCGCGAGATCCTTATTTCGGTGCAGGTCTGGTTAACAACGCCAACCGTGAATCGTTGGCGTTCGGAGGTGGTTCAGTATATGGAGGATCTTCGTCCCCAGCACCTCCCCCTGGAGGTCTCGTCGGTGTTATAGCAAATGAGGAGCGGGCGCGCGCGATGCGCAGAGGAAGTCCGAACACACAAGCAATGCACGGGATGGCAGGAGTGCCTCGGCCATACTCGATGACGCCGCAGCAACAGCAGCAGCAGCAAAATGTTACCGCCGGGGAACAAGCTTCTATACAGCTATCGCAGCAGATGGCCACCATGATGCAGATGCAAATGCAGTGGATGCAGCAAATGATGCAAATGCAAGGTGGGCAGGGTCAACCTATGATGCAAGGCATGCCAATGCCTCCTATGATGATGCCTGGTGGGCCAATGAACATGCCTCCCATGGGCCCTCCATCTATAGCAGGACCCCAGTCCATAGCTGGCAACCCGAACTTGCGGCCGATGTCCATGCCTGCAACATCCGTTCTCAATGTGCCGCCCTCGCTGCCCCACATCGATCAGCGTACGATGAGCATGCTGGACCCCAACATTTCAACTCGTAGGACTGGCTCGCCCATGCCGAATCTGTCCGGTACCCCATTCCGCCCCAACACCGGATATGCTGCTTCAATCGCTCCGTCAGAGCGCAGCAATGTCGGCATGGCGCCTCGTTACCGGCCAGTGTCCGTCATGCCGTCCGAATCGAATTACGCAGTGGCGTCCTCAACAAACAAGCCTTTTGGTGACGAAAACCTCAACCCGTCCATGCCGTTGCCTCAGTCTCACATTCCGAAATCGCATCTCGCCACTGTGACCGTCCGCCCTGTTTCACGGAGCAATGGCCTTGAAAACCAAAAGCCCGGCCCAGAAGACGAAGAGGATGACGACGAGGCCTGGGCTGACATGGTGAAGAAGCGCGAGAAAAAGAAGAGCAACTGGAAGATGAAGCGAGGCACGTCTTCGTTCGGGGATCTGCTGAGCGCTGTGCACTAAGCCCCTAGTTCTGTCTTCCTCTCCTTTCTTTCTGTCGTCCTTCCTCAACTCAACCATGAAAGCGTGCTTGCATTGCATTTGAAAAGAAATATGTCCGCGTTACGCTGTATAGCCTGCCCCTTTCTTCTCTGCATTTCCATTTCCGCTTGAGTTTCCTAATATCCCCCGCTCCCTCTACGACATGACATATGACGCACATACCATAAACTCAGAGAAGGGCTTGCCGTGCCAATTGGATATGTCGGCTCGATAATGCATCCCTCGCCCTCATCTCACATCTTGTATGTCACTCCTCGTTCCCTATGCCGGATTTCTAGTATAATTGTGTCATGGTCATTCCGGTCTGGGCAGGAGGGATTTGACATTTACAAGTATGAATACATATGCTTTCCTTGTGCTTTTAGTCTAGTTTTGATCTTTGAGTTCGGTCCTCTGTTTTTTCCTTTTTTTATTTTTTTTTTAAACCTGCTTTCTTATGATATCGGCGCGAGAAGAGACATGGCGTTATTTATCTGATAGGTTTCCATCTTTGTGTTTCTTTTTTTCCATCTGTTATTGTGTCTTTTCATTTTGCATCGTCTTCTCGTCAGAGCACTCTGCCTCTACTCGACTCTTTTAATACATTTCGGGCCTCGTGGCCGTTATATCGGTTCTTCCCAAAGTTTTTTCTTTCTTTTGTTTAGGTTTCATATTTTCTGCTTCAGTGGGAGTGTATACCTTACCACAGCGTATATCTGGGTTGAGACCGGCTTCCCATACACTACCATAAATATATGTTACATGTAATATCAAGATGATAATTTGCGTGCAATGGTGACTTTGAGTGGGTTTAGTAGGCCAAGTGTCTCGGACTTCCTAGACATATTGCAACTCAATTGATAGGAAATCTTAGAAAACATATATGCATTAGTTGGATGATCGACTTTAGTAAACAAAAACAATACATTACATTAAGTCGTAGATGTCGAGAGATACCATCTACATTCCATTAACAAACATAAAGAACCTGTAATATGGAAATTGTGGGACAAGCATTGATTTGGAAGCACCAATACCAACAAAGTGAGTTAAAGTGAGATGAAGATAAAGTAACCGCTCGCCATCGCGAGTTCGTATATAATCACGTGATGACATACTTCGGATCGGTCACATGATCGATATCGATATCGATATCGAGATGTATCACGATATCTTCATCACTCAACATCAACATCGAGCAAAGAGACGGTTGCGAAGCCAGGGCCCAAATAACGGTTTAAAGTGTACCTCCCCGCTGGGTTCCTTTGTTTGAACTTATTTGCTATCCATAAGCATCCTCAAAATCGTATTCCGAGGACACGCGCATTTGATCGCCATTGTCTTCACAAGTCCAAACGAACTGGTCACCTATAAATAGGCCTTGAAACTACGTCCTGCCTTTGACCCCTCGTCAATCTCTCGCTTTTGCAACCATTTCTTGGATACATACATAAAATCCTATCGTCGATACCGATACAGGTGTCTTCCAAGGTTACCCTCAAACCTCTTGATTTTTTAAAAAAAAGCCTTCTCGCCACCATGAATGCCCCAGATCGGTAAGTGCATGCCAGAATTTTTGAAACTCCTCAAGTTTTGTTCGTTTTGAGCTGCTCCGGTGAAGTTGATTGTGCCTTGAATACTGGATCTTCGATTTCGGTTGGATATCATGTGTACCGCAGAACATATTCCCCGGATTACGGGGTCAACTATACATTCTCCCTTTTTCTGTATCTTGTCAATGTGGGAAGGAAGGAAGCACTCGGACCGCGTTGATGGCACTTTCCTCGCAATGTTGCTCCTGCCTCCGCGCGCGCATTGCATCACATCTATTTATCCCCTCTCCTCCACTGTCAACACCTTTCCCCCATGTCATCCTCTTCATTACCGGCGGACAGTCATTCTGCTGTGCACTGCTACCCTCTTGTTTACCGTCAATTCTTTGTTTCACCATCTCTGTTTTGTGCAGTCATGCCTCAGAGCCCTGCTATTATTACGGCCACTGCAGCCATCGCCAGAGAGCGTGCTGGTCGCCGTGGCCAGGGTCCCCATCCGCGCCATCCTCGTCCTATGCTCCCTGATGATGCCCCTGACGTGTCAGTTGGATTAACTCACGAATTATGGCCTTTGTTTCCTTGTCTTTTGTCCTTTTTCTGCCTCGTCATGTCTCGTTTTTTCGTATGCGGAAACCATAAGCTGACCAGGTCGTGAATATAGGTATGAAGCCATCCTGCTCGCCCCTGGCGAGAGCAAGATTGATGTTGAGGTTGACACCCGTAAGTCATGCTAATCGATGTAGATCGGTCAATCTTACTGACTGTATCTCTCTAGGTCTTCCTTCTGCTGCCATATTTACCTTCCGCAAGGAAGATCACACCCTTGGCAACATGCTGCGTCACCGTCTCCTGAAGACTGCCCATGTGATCTTTGCTGCCTACCGCGTAAGCAACCTGCTATATACACATGGTGTTCCTTCTTGGAGAGATACTAATAAGGATCTATTAGGTTCCTCACCCGCTGACCCCCGAGTTCCAACTGCGTATTCAGACTGACGGTGAACTCACCCCTCGCCAGGCTGTTATTAACGCCTCCGAGGCTCTGATCAAGGACTTGGGTATCTTGTCTCGGGAATTCACCAAGGAGTACGAGCTCCGCAAGGCTGCCAACGCTGCCAACCAGCAACAGCAGAATACTGCTGAGTAAATGGTTGTGGGCGACACCCAATCATTACCTGTGCTCTTTTCTTAGGTCCGAAAATCTGGCGCATGGAGCAGTTATGGTCTTTGGTGCCTTGCATTTGCTTTCGTTTTTTCGTTTTCGATCTGGGGATTTATGGATGGCCGGCCCCTTTCTTTGCAGGCGCGTTTTTTTTTTTTTTTGCTTTCTACTGTCTCTGAGACACTCGGCTATGCCATGCTGATGCCGACAAATCTACAAGCTTAAAGCTTTAAATCATCGCTTGTATCTACCAATCAAGTATTTTAGTCGTAGATCCAAAAATATCTCGGGCATATGACTAAGCGCCCGATAAGGTTAGCCCAGGTGCCTCCGCGTCCAGCAACGGCGTCATTCGCATCCTCCTGAGAGTCAACTCACTTACCATTTTGCATTCGTTCTTCTCGTCAATTTCTTGTTGGCCTTTTTGCATCTAATTTGCTCATGCGAGCGTGGTTTCTGTGATGTACTCCTCGTCGAATAATTTCCTCGGGGGTGGTGCCGGTGGCCATCCTGGCCAGGCACCATTCATGCAACAGCAACAGCAACCCCCCTATTCGCAATTCCCCCAAGGCCAGCAGCCGCCATCAATCCAACAACCTCAACCGACTGGATTTGCCCCACAGCCTACTGGTCTCGCTCCACAGCCGACCGGATTCGCCGGCCAGCCCTCGCCGTTCGGTAACTCGCAGCTACAGCCTCAAGCCACCGGATTCCCCGCGGGACAGGTCCAGCCGCAATTCACTGGCTTCCCCGGCGCCGCGCTCCAGCAACCCCAGCAGCAGCAAGCGCAAAGCTTCCAACCACAATACACCGGGTATCCTCCCCAGAACCAGGCGCAGCAGCCGCCTCCGGTGCCACAGATACCAACTCGATTCAAGACCTCAAGCGATATCGCGAACTCCTTCCAAGATGCTGCCGGCTCTGGGGCACCTCCTCAGGTGCCGCCAAAGACAGGGTCAAAGATCCCCAGCATTCGGCTTTCTTTTATCACGGCGCAGGATCAGGCGAGGTTCGAACAGCTCTTTAAGTCTGCGGTTGCCGATAGCAAGACAATGGATGGTGGGTTTCCGTGCACCCAATGGATCACATGTTATGGCTTGTATAACAGTACTAACGGCTTACAATAGGCGACAAAGCAAGAGATCTTTTGCTGCGCTCCAAGTTGACGGGCGCTGATCTTTCTAAGATCTGGGTTTTGTCTGATACCACCAAATCCGGACAGTTGTTCTTCCCCGAGTTTGCATTGGCCATGTACCTGTGCAATATTCGTATCACCGGCCGCGAGCTTCCTTCTTCCCTACCCGAGACGATCAAGAACGAGGTTTCTAGTATGGTTGACATCATTTCGTTCGATGTCCCCGACACACAGGCGCCGGTCCAACAGCGAACAAATGTCCCCAATTTCGAGGCGCCTCTCATGGAGAACAAGTCGACGCCCCCGATTGTTCAACAGCCCGTCCCGCAGCAACCGAACAACGCCCAGCTCCTGTCACAGCTGACAGCACAGCCTACTGGGTTCTTCCCTCAGCAGACAGGTATCCAGCCTAACCCGACGGGCTTCCCTGGCCAGAACCAGTCTCAATTCCTTCAGTCTCAACAAACCGGTTTCATGAATAACCCGCAGGCTACTGGATATACTGGCCCTCGGCCTCCGATGCCGCCTATGCCTACTGGTTACGGGTCGAACCTCAGCCCCGCCCAGACCGGTGGAATGCAAGGCCTGGGTGTGCAGCCTACGGGCCTGACGGCACAACCTACGGGCATACCAGGCCAATGGGGATTCATCAACACACCAGCGCAGGGTTTGCCCAACATCGATGCTATGAAGCAACAGCTTATGCCGCAGCCTGGGCGTGAAGGTGGTTTCAGTGCGGTTGGCCTTTCAGGAAATGCTACAGTTGCCTGGGCAATTACGAAGGAGGAGAAGAAGATTTACGATGATCTTTTCCGCGCATGGGATGGTTTCCGCAAGGGCTTCATCAGTGGTGAGACTGCCATCGAGATCATGGGCCAAAGTGGTCTGAATAGAAAAGACCTGGAACGGATCTGGACCCTGGCTGATCCCCATAACCGCGGCCGACTCAACATGGATGAGTTCGCCGTGGCTATGCACATGATCTACCGTGCCCTCAACGGATACCCAGTTCCAAACCGTCTACCACCCGAGCTTGTTCCTCCTTCCACGAGACACCTGAATGACTCCATCGGTACAGTCAAGTCTCTTCTCTCTCAGGATGCTGAAACTCGCAAGGCTACCGGTGCGTTCCTGCAGCCCCAGAAGACTGGTGTCAGCTATCTTAAAGATCACTCCTTCCGTGGTGGTGCAGGAGGCGCTTCTGCGGCCAGCCGCAAGGATGCGACAGTGTTCAAGAACAATGACTCCGCCGGTGGGTACCGCTCTAGCGCACGCCGTCGCGTTGGTAACGAGGCTCGTACCCCGTCACCGGCCGCCTCTGGCGCGTCAGACGAAGAATATTCTGTGGAACAGTTGCACAAGAAAATTCGCGAGGCCAAGGTCATGATTGACGCTGCCGACTTCCAGGACGAGAATCGAGCTGAGGATGATGATGCTCTAGATCGCCAGGATCGCCGCGAGGCAGAGAGTCTCATGGACCGTATCCGTCGTGTACAGGACGACCTCGATACCCACCCCAATGCCTCATTCCGTCAAGTGGACAGTGGGGCAGATCGCAGAGCTCTTCGTCGCCAGCTGCAGTCTTTTGAAGATCAAGTTCCTCAGGTTGCATCTGATGTGCGTCGTCTTGAGCGTGAGATCGCGGACGCGAAGCTTGAGCTCTTCCGTCTCAAGGACGCCAAGGCACACCCCGGTGGCGCCTCTAACATCATTGGCACTGGTCCTGGCGGCACTGTGACTGAGGCAGATCGAATCAAGGCCCGCGCGCGTGCGCGTATGCAAGCCCGTGCTGCAGAGCTTTCTGGTCGCCCCGCACCCGCGACGGAAGAGGACGATGGCCAGGCGGCTCGTCGTCTGGAGTCGGAGAGCACTAACGTGAAGGCCGAGCGTGAGCGCAACGACACTATGACTCGTGATGTCGAGGAAAGTGTGCGTGATTTCGCTCGCAGCTTGGAGGATAGTCTCCGAGAGGAAGGCCAAAACTCCACACGTGAGCATGAGAAGCGTCGTTGGGAAGATGCGTTGGGAGTTGAGGACGTCATCCGCGACTTCATCTACGACCTGAGTCGCAGTGCGCGAACTGCAAATGTTCGCAAAGAAGAGTATGTTGTTCTTGTCAACCAGGATAAGTGTTCAATGCTGACAATTTATAGGCAAGGGAGACCTTCCCCTAAGGTGCAGTCTCGAGAATCTCCAGCGGCCGAATCTGCTGCTGCCCGCCCTTCAATGCCCCAGTCCGTGGACTCGTCAAGCTCTCTTCCTGGTAACACACATGAAGATCGCGTGGCAGCTGCTCGAGAGCGCGCACAGAAGCGCATTGCTGAGCGCATGGCAGCTGCTGGTTTGAAGCCAAATGACGCTAGCGAGACTCTTACGCAACGCCAGGAGCGCGAGAAGAAGGAGCGCGAAGACCGTGTCAAACGCGCCGAGGAAGAGGATGCTAAGCGGGAACAGGAGAGACAGCGTCGCCTAGCTGAGGAACGGGGTGTCTCCAGTGATGCCGCTCCGAAGACTGCGGGCAAGAAACCACCACCAGCGCCGCCCACCCGCAGGGCTCATACGGATAGTGCCGGCCAAGCCGATGCCAAGAGGGGAGATGAACCCGCTAAAGCGGACCAGGCTGCCCGTGAGCAGGCCATCAAGGAAGAGCAAGAGGTGCAGGAGGCAGAGACCAAGCGTCTAGAGTGAGTGGTCCACAGCCGATAAGAGACAAAACTAGTGCAGTTGGCTAATACATTTCCAGGAGCGAGGCAAGCCAAGCCGAGCTGGAATTACAACGGGAGAAAGATGCCCAGGCCGCTCGGCTTCGTGCCCTTGAGGAACAGGTTCGCCAGGGCAAGATCAAGAAGCAGGAAGAGAAGCGCCGCAGGGAAGAGGCTAGCCGACAGTCCAAAGAACAGGAAGCTACTCTTGCAGCCCAACGTGCTGAACTGGAGGCGGCGAAAGAACGCGAGCGACAGCTGCAGCTTGAACTCGAGGGTCTTGACGAGTCATCGTCTGACGACGAAGGCCCTGCGGATATTACGCCTCAGTACAGTACCCCGACGCAGAGCCAAATTCTCCCTACCCCGCCTCCCGTGCCCACGATAGCTATTCCTGAACCTCCTGCCCCTGAAAGCGTGCCTAGCGAAGTGGGCTCGCCCGAAAGCAGTCGTGGTGTTCCTGGCGCCACGCCCGATGCTGAGTCCAAGAACCCATACTTCAAGAACATGGGTCAGCCATCCGACCCCATCCAAGCGACCTCGCCGCCTACCACAGCTCAGTCTACAAATCCGTTCCACCGCTTGACGCAGCAAGAGCCCATCAAGCCCACCTTCACCGGCGCAGCTCCCTTGGAACGCAAGACTCGTGCCCGCCCCGAGGAAGACGACGACTGGTCTGCTGCCGGCTCCGAGGCTGATTCGTCTGATGATGAGGACGATCGTCCAACCGGCGGCAGCGCCAAACAACTTGCCAGCATCCTGTTCGGCACCATGGCGCCCCCACGTCCTCTGAGTGCCATGGATGAAGACAAGTCTGCCTCGAAATCCGCTACCCCGGTACAAGAAAGCCCTGTTGCACCTCCGCCCCCACCCCCAGTAACTCTGCCTCCTGTTCCTGCTATACCAAGCCCTAGTGATGTTATCTCCCCATCACCCGCGCCATCTGCAGTGCCTCCCCCTCCCCCTCCCCCTCCCCCGCCTCCACCTCCTCCCCCCGGGAGCCGGTGCTCCTTCTATTCCCCCGCCGCCCCCACCCCCTGGAGGAGCCCCATCTGCTCCCCCGCCACCCCCTCCAGCTGGCATCCCGCCTCCACCTGCTCCCCCAGCTGCGGCCGGTGGCGCTGGCGGCCGAGGCGCCCTCCTTGCGTCCATCCAGCAAGGCATGTCCCTGAAGAAGACTCAAGTGAATGATCGTAGCACAACCTCGTCGGCTGGACGCGTGCTGTGAATATGGAATTGGAGAGCCTTTTTTATTTCTTTGTTTTGAGAGCACATACTGTACAGATGCAGAGACGAGGGGAAAGACATGCCCGTACTTACACGATTGGAGAGTAAGGTGACGAGGTCTATGGATAATGGGAGAGTAGTTAGCGAGTAGTTGGCTGTTTTTTGTACTTTTCTTGGAATACTCATCGGTTTTATTCATTATCATCATACTTTACCTACATTGGTAACTGGATTTGTAGGGGTTGTTTCAGCTGAAGTCTTAAACATATCTAACCCATTACTGCAAAGATGGCCCCGGGGCTGTACCCCGGTGGTCTCTTTGCCGTTCCACATGAGGCGCTTCAGCAAATTTAGCTAGAGTCCAAGCTGTGCCGTATAAATTCCCTCTATAGTGGCCATGAAATTCGTCCAACTGGATTGTGGAAGGGGTGTGCACTTTCAGCTTGCAGATATATTTGGATGTTTAGAATCTTCTTATCTGCCTTGTACCAAGCATCTAACACAATAGGAAAGTGGCAGAATCTGGTTAGGTTGAAGCATTATTTGGGAGCTATCTTTTTTTAGGGCTGTTGGCGTTGGCTCAGTACTAGTAGATGCTGACGGGGGACTATATAATCCAATTCAATATCTCGAGTGCCTGAAAGGTGTAGGCAGCATTATTGGGGAAGATGTGCGATTGCGTTAGAGCCCCCTGGCCATTGCGACGCATAATCCCTGCCTGACATGGATTACCAGCCTCCTCCGTGGGTGCTCCGTACATACTCCGTAAATAGGGGTATCTTGAGAACACTTGCTTTGAAATCTACTGTATTTATAGAGTGAGTATATCGGTATCGCATGGAATATTACTCCGAATTCGAGAGTTATATACATTGTGGGTATCTTATATGTAACCTCATAACATATCCAGCCCCAACCCTCTAACCCGTTTCCTCGATAACACGCTAGCCACTAGGCAGCCTCCTGTCTCACATTAGAAGAACTCACGTTACTGAACTTTCCAATTCATCCATCTTGCATTGATGCAAATGGAACTGAGCAAAAAATGATGCTCCGTCGCTCTACTACTGGGGAGGGACTGAATCACGCCAAAATTATTCACGAGGACCGTGTCGGGCTACTGAGTCGCTTGACCTTCCAATGGATTTTTCCTTTGTTATCTGTAAGCCCTTGGATTGTCTGACTAATTCCTCTGCATATAAGCCGTACAATGCTCACCATGCCTTTGCATTAAGATCGGATATATTCGACCTCTAACTAGAAATGATACCCGGAATCAGAATCCAACTCGTGCGGTTGCGGTACACCAAAATGTTGTCTTTGAATCCTTTCAGCGTGGTCTCTCTCATCAGAGCAGTTTCCCCCTTCTCCGGGCCCTACATGCCACGTTCAGATTTGAATTCTGGCTTGCGGGAATTGCCATGTTGTTTGCAAACCTCCTGCAAGTGATGGCACCCTTGCTACTTAGGTATTTTCTCGTCAGTCTATCAGATGAGTCGGCATCCCACAGTAGCTCCTTGATATTTGTGGGTTTGCTCTTTACCACCCAGATGGGGATGAGCTTCGCTCTTGTACACTATCATTATTTGGGCCAAGTGGTCGGTAGCCAGGTTAAGGCTACTCTTACTGCGATGATCTTTGAAAAGTCTTTGAAGCTCTCTAACAATGAAAGCAATAACTGGACTGATGGGAAGATATCAAACCTTATTACAGTCGATTCACAGCGCATTGAGAGCGCTCTTCTATATGCCAACATGATTTGGAGTGAACCAGTGGCCGTGGTTGTGGCATTGGCAATCCTGTTCTACAATCTTACCTGGAGCGCGCTGAGTGGTCTCTTACTCCTTGGCTTGGGTGCGAAAGGCCTGGAATTCAGCATGGGTTGGCTGATGTCAAGACGTGTGGCAATAAATGCCGCGGTAGATCACAGAATATTGAGCCTCCTTGAAGGATTACGCAATATGAAATTTGTCAAGTTCCATGCTTGGGAGCCATATTTCCTTCGCCGAATCTCTGATGTCAGAGAGGCCGAGGTCCAGCAGCAACACAAGTTATTAAGCCTCCAGAGCACGATCATGTCCCTGTCCACCTCGTTACCTTCATATGCGGCCATGTTATCTTTCATTATATTCATGACAGTCAATGGCCGACTGACTCCCGCAGAGGCATTTTCTTCCCTGGCGCTGTTCAATTGTCTCCGCAAGCCTCTCAATATATTGCCCATGGTGCTTAACCAGCTCATCGATGCATGGGTATCCATACAACGCATTGAATCATTCCTGGAGGCAGAGGATCAACAGAAGACAATCCAGTGGGATTTTGACGCCGTCAATGTCGTCGAAATAACCAACGGCTACTTTTACTGGGATTATGCGGCCAATGGTGGTATCTCTTCTCCCAAGATTGACGAGGGGACTAGTCTGCTGGCCATGCATGATGAATCCAGCATGACAGGCAGTAAGACTTCGTCTTTAGCCCTAAGTAAAGTTGACTTGCAGGTCAAGCCAGGAGAGCTTATCGCAGTCGCGGGGCCAGTAGGCGCAGGCAAGAGTGCCCTTCTTCTCGCTCTTGCCGGTCAGATGAGCCAAACCCGAGGCCACGTCGTACTAGGCGCTACACGATCCTTCTGCTCCCAAGTGCCGTGGATTGAAAGTGGAACTGTGCAGGAGAATATTTTGTTTGGTAAACCTCTACTACAGCCGTGGTATGATGAGGTGGTGGAAGCGTGTGCTTTGAACCCGGATCTCAAGACATGGGAGCATGGCGACGCTACTTATATCGGCGAGCAGGGTATCACGCTGTCTGGCGGCCAGAAACAACGTATCAGTCTTGCGCGAACAATATACGCAGACACCGATATACTGCTTCTAGATGATCCTCTATCAGCTGTGGACGCGGATGTTGGCCAGCACATCTTCAACAAAGCTATTCTTGGCTTATTACGTGGGAAAACCTGCATTCTGGTGACCCACCAAAGACATATAATCACCCAATGCGATCGTATTTTGTGGCTAGAAAAGGGCCGTATTAAGGCTTCTGAAAGTCTATCCAATTCATCGTCTCGAGATGAATTGCTGTCGCATTTGCTTCCTACTCAGGAGAATTACCAGCCAAAGAACTCGAAGAATGCAGAGTATGGTGGATTGAGCAATGAAGACTATGAAACAGTACATAGCGACCAAGATCATAGTAAGGAGTTATGGTGGATAAAAAGACTTGCTGTTAAAACTAACGGACTTCTTACAGACACAATGATAGACAGTGAGACTCAAAAGTCGGGCAGTGTGCACGGGTCTGTTTACAAAACGTACCTTTCTGCTTCGGGCTCGATCTTCCATTGGCCTATTCTATTCTCTCTATTGGTCGTCTCGCAAATAGCTGGAATCTTCACTAGCGTTTGGCTATCATGGTGGGTGGATAATACTTTAAGGTGGGATAACCGTGCGTATATAGTCGGCTATGTCATCTTCGGGGTAGTCCAGAGCGTTCTCGCGTGGGCGTATCTTAGTCGGGCTTCAATTACCGGCTTGCGAGCTAGTGACAATCTGTTCAAGGCAGCTCTCCAGCGTGTCTTATATGCGCCCATGTCATTTCACACTGCAAATCCAGTTGGCCGGCTGATGAACCTGTTCTCAAGTGATGTGAGTCAGCTGGACAATGGTGTTAGTGGCTCAGTCCAGGCATTCTTCATGCTAATTGGCATTGCTTTCTCCACATTACTACTCATATCTGTTCAGTTTCCTCTCGTAAGTGGAATATGGCAGTTGCAGTTGCAGTTGCTATCTATCACATTGGCCTTAAACTAATATACGGTCTTCGCAGTTTATATTATCCTTGCCAGTGATTTCTTTGGTCGTATACTATACTTCCAGCTATTATCGCGCTTCCAGACAGGAGTTGAAGCGCTTCGAGACTGTATCACGCTCTACTGTTGCGGGAAATACCGTTGAGTGCATTGCAGGCCGTCAGACCATCCGAAGCTTTGGCGTCCAACATATTTTCCAAAGTCGGTTGGGTGTCGCCATCGATGAAGCAAGTAACTTTTTATATTTGATGTCAGCAAGTCAGCAGTGGTTGAATCTTCGACTGGATACACTGGGCAACGTTCTCATTCTGTTTGTCGGCGCTTTGATTGTCATGTCTGACAACTCCATTCCAGCAAGTATGTCTGGGTTGTTAATGACTTACGCCATCGCTGTCGTGCAAATAATCCCGGGCATTGTTTCCCAAACCGCTGAGATTGAAAACTCTTTTATCACTGTCGAGAGAATGATATATTATGGCAATGAAATTCCGACAGAGATGTCTGAGTCGGCTACTGTGCCACCATCGACTTGGCCGGAAACGGGTACGATAACCATGAAGGAAGTCAGCCTACGCTATCACGGTGATCATCCTCGAGCACTGCAAGATGTCAGCCTCACAATCAATGATGGGGAAAAGGTCGGTATCATTGGGCGCACCGGTGCAGGCAAATCCTCAATTGTATCCGTTCTTTTTCGACTTTTCCCCCTGGAACATGGGTCGGTTGTCATTGACAATATGAACATTGCAGATTTGAATCTTCATTCCTTGAGATCCAAATTAGCTATCATCCCTCAAGATCCAACCCTTTTCCAGGGCACGGTTCGGACAAACTTGGACCCCTCTGGAGAATACTCAGATGATGTTCTCTGCGATGCACTTCGGAAAACCAACCTTTATCCGCAAGTGCACCTTGACCGAGAAGTTCTACCAGATGGCAAGAACTTTTCTCTGGGTGAGCGACAGTTGCTGGCGTTGGCACGTGTTTTGGTGCGAGATCCTCGCATCCTCGTTTGTGACGAGGCTACTTCTGCCGTTGACCAAGACACGGATCGAGCAGTGCAGCAGACACTGCTAGAGGAATTCCAGGACCGAACCGTAATCTGCATTGCCCATCGACTGCAAACTATCATACGTTATGACCGAATCTGCATGATAGATCAAGGCAGAGTTGTTGATTTCCAGAGTCCACTTGCATTGTTCGATAAGAATGTCGAGTTCCGCCAGATGTGTGAGCTCAATCAGATCACCCGCAAGGACATTATTTAGTACGAATCTGTGGCCTAGCATGCTATTTTTCAGTTTCTTTTCTGAGTTGTTGGGCACGATATATAGTCATGCTCCTTGCAGATGTCCGTTATTTATCAGGCTTCCATCACGCTCTGGTGGTTAGCGAGGCGTTTTCTTTTTTCCATAGAAAATCAGGTGTCATATCCAACATTGTTTAGCAATTCTATATTAAATTAGTCGTATATATATCACATAGTAAATGCTAGGATAGAAACGAAAACAAGCCAAACGCAAACATCTGAGGCCCTGGCAATCGAGTAGCCATACCTCCAACCTTTACACCCTCCACGGCAGCTCTAGCGAGAGGCACTGTCCAATATGCCCTCTAATCGCCCCCGACAGAAGATATCCCTCTGAGCCCACTTTACAACGTAGGATTGTTGAAATTAAGACCGTTTTACGCTCCATCCTTGTCATTCTCTGCAGTCGCAGCTGTTTGCTAAGGATCTCTCTTCCATAGTCGTCACTAACTTCATATAGATGCATCTCCTGGTCACTGGGTAAGACGTCGTCATTGGTGCTAATACCATCCCCGCCAACAAATAGCTCCCAACAATTAGGTCAGAAAGCGATGCATGATACCTGGGGGTTGGGACTTCACGAAATCGGGAATCAAATTCAGTTGGCGCAGATACAGACGTGAACTAGTCTCGCAGCCAGATTTCGCCCTCCACTCCTATCTCAGCAAGATGAGTACCATAATGCGGCATTGCAACTAGATACATGCCTTCAAGATTGGGAAAATAGTCTCCCCAGCGATTGGCAGTTGCAGAACCTCAGAATGGTTGTCAACAGGTCGTCCCGAGCTGAGCGATACTTGCTTCATCTTCGGTAAGCCAAGAACCCCTTAACCTCACCAAAATCGATTTTTATTGTTCTATGTAGCTACCTCCACCACCGGATCTTTCTATTCAGACCCATGCTCGCCCGCTTCTACTCAATGAAAACAGACACCCACCCATCACTAAAATCACCAAGCCTAAGCCACCGGCTCCTACGTGAAAGTGCCGGCATGTGTATCGAAGCCGCGCAGCAGGTGGCCTCACTAGTTAACGAGACGCTCGAGCCATATGAGCCAATCGGACTTCTTCCGTGGGGGTACAGAATATACTACCTTCACATCGCGGGTGTCAACTTCCTCGCCGCTATGTTCCAATCAGAACTTTTCACAGACTCTGTTTCCCAGTCTTGGAAATGTGTACTTCTGGCACTCCGCGCTCATGAACACTTGAGTCCCTGCGTTTAGCAATGTATATGGACATTTGAGACTCTCGCGGCCAGGATTATGGGCAAGCCTTACCTCAGTCTGGATGGTAGTGGGTGTGATTTGATGGTAGATGGGTCTTCTGGAGTTTGTTTCGATGATATTTTCCAGGATGTCAACTTTGACTTCGATAATTTTATATTTGGACCAGAGGACTTCTCAGAAGGGTTGGTTTAGTGGGGAGGTTATTTAGGAGTGCAGGAGGGACACCCCCAACCTGTCTATATCGGGGTACCGACGGATTACAAGCTTTTTGCCTATCGGAGTACCGACGGGCGACTGTTTCACATTTTTACAATACAGAACAGCTTACTGTAGGGGCATCGTCCGTACAGGGACACGTACACATGTACAACATATGTAGAGTTAGAATTAAGTATTGGGGTAGGTTGCTCCCGTAGAGATGTACCCCACTAGGTACGTGTACCAGGAACTTCCGGGAACCCTTGTAGAAAGAAAGATAAGAGAAGCATTAGCTACGGAGTAGTTTCAGTTATATTTGAATCACAAAGGGTGAGCTGCAATTTATCGACTTTCTCACAACTCGCGATCTCTCGGCCATTCCGACACAACACCACAAAACTTCCGAAGCTATTCATCCCCAAAATGGCGATCAATAATAGCAAAACATATCATCTTTACTCATACTTCCGTTCGACATGCACAAATCGTGTGGTTATTGCTATGCACCTTAAGGGTATCACTATTGAGCACACCTACATTGATCTTGGCAAGGCCGAGCACGAAAGCCCTGAGTTCCAAGCGCTGAATCCAAGCAAGTCCGTACCGATCCTCATCATCAAAGAAGACGGGAATGAGACTGTTCTTACCCAATCAATTGCTATTCTGGAGTACTTGGAAGAAAGCCTACCCACCCTGACACCGCTACTACCTCCAAGTGGGGATCTAGTGTAGCGTGCCCGGGTCCGAGAGATGGTGAACATCATCACCAATGACATTCAACCTATCACCAATGGGCGGATCGCTAAAAGAGTCCGTGCCATTCGAGGTGAAGCCAAGGTCCAGATCACTTTTGTTACGGAGATTTTTCTCGCTGGTCTGACGGCGTATGAAGAACTACTGGCCAAATATGGAGGGCAATTTTCGGTGGGGGATGTTGTGACAATGGCCGACGTCTGCTTTGCGCCGGCAGTGGAGATGGCGCTTGCTTATGGAACCAACCTGGATGGACTGACACGCGTCATGGGATTATTTAAGAAGTTGGGGGAATTGCCGGCGTTTCAAAAGGGGAATTGGAAGGTGCAAGGGGATACACCCGAAGCTATGAGAGCCTCATAGAGGTAAAAACTGTACTGACTGTTCTAATGTAACCTCTGTATGTAGCTATTGGGATAACGCCATTGGTAAATGTAAAAGGTTTAGGATACAGAAACTCAGTATTGAACGAGGATGCATTTCGTATATCATAATCCTTCCACAATTATTTCACATGCAAAAGGACTGTACTATCAGCATGCGATTAGCTGTACATTGAAAACTGGAAAGCAGAAAAACAAAACTCGCCATAGCGCCTAACTAACACCAAACTGAACCAAAAGAAAAACAGGACCAATAGTCGCCATTCCCCGATTCGTGTGTTCATCCTCCAATTCACAAGACAACTTCCGCAATCACATTCCCCAAGGTACTCACACACCAAACAGCGATAAGACCCCACCCGATCCTGCGATCCATTCTCCAGTTGTTCATAGGAACAACAATCAAAAGCCCAACCAGGATAATCAAAAGCGTCGCACCGCTGATAACAAGCACCTTGGAGATGACAATATCATAGGAGACTTGCACAGGGGAGACATCCTGCAGCGCCTCACTGTGTCTCTGTTTCCCGCCATTAATGGTCATATACAGACCACCAAGTCCGATACCGAGGAGGATATTTAGCATAGGGCCACCGAAGCAGGCGCTGAGGGCCATGACCGGATACCCCAGTCGGGCAACTGTGATGTCAGCGACTAGATCGCCTAGCGAGTTCCCGACGGCGAAGATGGTCAATCCGAGTAGGGAATCGGAGATGTTGAGGATAACGCCGATGGTCTTGAGGAGGGAGACAACTTCTGTGGCAATCGTGGCAATCCAGGATATGGCTACTAAGAAGCCAAGTAGGGAGAGGAAGGGCCGCCATTGCGATGGGAGGGTGTTGAGGTGGGGCTGGGATTCGTGGGGGAGGAACGGAATGGAAAGATCTGCACTGGGACGTCGGTGGTTTCGTTGACGACGGGTGCTTATTATTAGGGCTGTGAGACAAGTAGAGGAGAATAAGAGGGAGACAAGGGAGGGAAGAATGAGGTTGCGCAGCTGACGGTCTTCGTCCACAGTCGTCCAGGCGATGAGTACGGCGAAGAAGGGACCCGTGAAAAGCTGGATGGAAACCAGCCAGCGATTCCAGTCCTTTGTTGGCACAGGATGCACAGGACCTGAGCCCGGCACTGGCACTGCCGGGAGTTCCGAGTCCCATCGGGGGCGACCGGTGTGTTCGTACGAGGACTTTCGATGGGCGTGTGTTGGCGGCACATTAGAAGCTGACCTGTCATGGTCATGTGCCTGAGCCACGAGCACTGGACTATCGGCTGGCAGTCTAACCCTTGGGGGAGGATTCTCTCCATCGTCGACGTCCTGAATGATCACCGAGGGAACGGGGTCCGGTTCCACAAACTCCGGCGTCTCAGACTCAACGACTGGGATAGTTATGGTAAGAAGCAGGACACTGGGAGCTGCGATAATACCGAGCAATCGTTCCCAGATAGTTTTAGATTTCCAGCCCGCCAAGGTCGGGAAGAGTGTGCAACCAATCTGCTGGGGAGGGGGGATCGAGTCAGGCCACCAATCCCTCAGGTATTTTCGGAAAGGGAGGCCTACATGAGCGAAATCATCATACCCGTCATGGACTTGTAGCCGTTCTAACGGGCTTGCTGAACTTGGAAGTCGAATGCTGGGTGGTCGTGAGAGTGCAATGGAGGGTAAATCAGTATACGATGGGAAGGGCACTGAGGGGCTTTCTAATCCGAAGCCTGAATAACGGCGGGCTGTAGTGCCCCTGGGAGATACTGACATTGGAGACCGGTCATCTATCCCTCCGTTGTGGTAATTGGGAGAGTTAAACGCGTCCGATGGAGCGAGCCGGTCAGGAGTTTGGGGACTTGTGGTAACTGGACTCAGACTCGGTGACTGATTCGCAGCAGACACATCCAGCGCCATCCCGGTATCAATTTGAGGGAGCTGGCGTGACTGCATGGCTTCTTGTCCCGAAGTATCCTCAAAAGAAGGTTTGCTCACTGTAAGCAGTGGACCTTGTGTTGGCCGAGGCTCCAAAACACTGGAGTCAAATTTCAACCCCAAGGCATCGTTCGCCGACACAGCTCGAACTCGAGAGGAACCTGCTGCGCTGGACGGCGAGAGGCGGTCGTTACTAGCAGATGGTCGACTAGCGCGAGGATGCGATGCCACCGAGCGCGTGTCGAAATCGGACTCGCCGTCATCTGAATAGCTGTGCAGGCTGATTGTCGGATTGTGATGGGTGTTTCTTGATTTCTGCAGTGAGTGAAGGACAGATTGAAACTCCAATGCACCGACAAGACTCGGTCGGATGGGGTTCATCGTATTACGCCTCGATTTCACGGGCCGATAGACGTGCATGTTATCACGAATCTCGGCCAAGTACCGGTTGCGTGTTTCGTCATCCTCGTCGTCCTCTTCTTTCCATAGAGGAACAGGCTCGGCGCGTTCCAAAAGATCAAAATCCTCAGTCGAGGCTCCGTGGAGGAGACTTCGTGACTCTGACGCTACACCCGGATCATCGTCCTCAACGGCCTCTTCGATCTCCAGTTCTTGGTTCTCCGGTATATGGAAGTGAGCTCGCGCTGCGAGATCTCTCTCGTTCTTTCGGCGTCGTCGTACCAGATACCAGTGCCAAGTCACCACCAGTACGACATAGAAGGCGTACAAGCCTACCATCGCAGCTGACTCCCATACATGAAGTTTCCCATCGGCCAGCATAAACATGCTAAAAATGACGGCCACTATGAAATAGCCCACATCTCGGACAAAGCTCCTTCGCGCGACCTTGAATGGCCGAACTAATGCCATGGACCCCGCGACAACGGAGGTGATAAAAGTCGCTGCGCCAATCAACTCACCAATCGCCAGGCTCCCACTATTCGACCGCATGGCGGCGAAAGTGGAAAACACGTCAGGGCTTCCATTGCCAAATGCAAGGAATGTCACGCCTGTGAGACTCTCGCTCAACCCTAGAATGCTAGCCAATGTACTCAGATCAATACACAGGAAATCGCTTGCCGCGATGCCGATGGTACTGAAGAGCAGTGACAGCCAGAGGATCAATATCGTGAATGCTACCGGTTTTGCATCGGCCAGCCCGCAATAGTAGAATTGAAGGTAGGAGATTAGGCCATCCTCGTGATCGGGGCAGTTGGCGCGAACGTATGCACACTGGTTTTTAACATTGCGGACTAAGCGACACTATATCATTGTGTGGCAGTACATCATTTAGTCTTCGGCCCCATCTCACAGGAAAGGATTGGGAAAGAGAAAGATACCTCTAGTTCGGCCTCTCGTTTGAACAGGTCTATATGTGGCCCTGTACCTGGTTGCGCAAACTGGTCATTTTCATGTGTAGTACCAGTTAGGAACCAACTCGCTGTTGCAATAAGTGTAAACACCAACAACGTGGTGTAAAATGGTCGGATTGAATATCGTGGCTTCCGGGCGGCAGGCTGCAGGAAGGACGGCAGCTGGTTCATTATGGCGAGAAGTATTGTGGCATCGTGGGCCGGAGACTTTAGATGTTGTAGACTAACTTATACCAAAAGGATCAACATGGAAGACTCAATGCATGTACAATATATACCCCACGCGTCCAACGGATGTTGGTTTGTATATGCGAGCGCGGTGAGTGCGGTGAGGAGCGTGGTGATGTCAGCTGGGAGGAGCTGTGGCGGACCTCGGGAGTGGGCCAATGCGCTTAGTTCGCCGATCGTCGTTGCACTGAAGAAACAGGTTGAGGGTATCAATCGCAGATAGGATAACTGTGAGTAAAACCAGACAAGATGGTCAAAAGGTAGGACTTGCAATCAAACATTGGAGGATTAGCTGTTGAAGGTTCAAAAAGATGGACCAGGGTACGATATTGAAACCTGATATTCCAGGCATCAAGGATCCTGATTACGTGACAATCAGTGCGTCATTGGTGCGCCTCGACCGCCGTATGTTTGTTGACTTCCCCATTCGTTTTGCTTCGACGACATCAACCCCTCCCTCCATCGAACTTTCCATCTCAACGTTGTTATCGCCATCCCCTATCGGGGGCAACCGCAACCATGCCGCGTGTCGCAAACAAGGTACATCGCCGTTCTAACGGCACCTCGACCCCGCACAAAAACTCTCCGGTCAAGTACGTATCTGGATATCTCTTGGTGATAACAATCAACTAATTGAATCAGGATTCCCCTCAACGACGATGAGGGCGAGAAGGCAGCGCGTATGGAGGCTCGTCAAGCGCTTCATGATCGCCAAATGAGTCAGATTAAAGCCGCAGTCAAGACGCCTATGCCACCCCGGCGATACACCTACGATCGTGAAGGAAGTGACAGTCCCGCAACACCTCGACCTACCGGTCATCGCAGTCGCACAAGCGATGTCAATGGCCGCGCAGTGACACCGATGAAGCGCGTGCCTATCCTGGCAAATTTTGAAGAGTGGATGAAGATGGCGACCGATAACAAAATCAATGCGAATAACTCCTGGAACTTTGCGCTGATCGACTACTTTCACGACATGTCTTTGCTGAAGGAAGGAGATGGTGTAAACTTCCAAAAGGCCAGTTGCACCCTTGACGGTTGTGTTAAAATCTACACCAGCCGAGTTGACAGTGTCGCAACGGAGACCGGGAAGCTTCTGAGTGGACTGGCTGATAGCCGCGACAAGAGAGGGCGCGGAGAGGAAGAGGCTGAAGATGGCGATGAGGATGAGGAAGGCGAAGATGGTCAGCCTCGCAAGTCGCGGAAAAAGGTATGGTTTATACGGTGTCAGAGATCTAGGATTTGACTAACTAGATGGTGTCTAGACACGTTCCCATGAGGTTACCCTCGCTCCGTCATTCTCTTCGTTGCAACTGAAGAAGTTCGAGCTAGAATTCGCTGTGGACCCGCTATTCAAGAAAGCATCGGCAGACTTTGATGAAGGAGGCGCCAAGGGGTTGCTTCTGAACCACCTTGCTATCGACAGCCATGGAAGAATTGTGTTCGACAGCAGCGACGATGCTGTGGACGATAGCGCCAAAACCGCTGAAGATGATCGTCAAGGGTCTATGGATCCAGACCAGCAGACCGAGGACCAAACAAAACCAACCCCGAAACCCGCAAGCGACACCTTTGAAGATAACACAGAGATCGACCTTGCCACGCTAGCCAGCCAGTTTTTCCCAGATTTGGATCGGCTCGACGAACAAGATATTTGTCCATCGCTCAAAAACCTCGACTTGGGTGATCCCAGCGGGTCGCTGGATCTCCCTCTCCTCAAAGCGCCAGAGGAATGGCGGCAAGACAAGATGGACGAAGATGGACGCGCACCCGACGACCCATCTGGTATCATGCTCGACGACGACAACGCTGTCGGGTTTGACGACGATGATGCTACCCTAGCTGGATTTGATCTCAGCGGCGACACTGGGTTTGGTGACGGAGGAGAGGTATGGGCTCGGGAAGCCGCCTTGGAACCAATGTTAAATGTTCACCGGGTAGCCCACGATGGAGAGAATGATGGTGAGGGCGAGGATGGCGATGAAGACGCATATGCCATCTCTATGTCTCATCAAACTAATAGTCACGACCACGAAAACATTCTGAGCTACTTTGACAACGCGCTACAAAAGAACTGGGCTGGCCCGGAGCACTGGAAGATTCGGAAAATCAAAGAGCATGCAACACCCGCTACGTCAGCACCCAAGCAGCGCAAAGAGAAGGAGCCTTTTGAGATTGATTTTGCTGCCCCTCTGGATCCTGCTGTCGCGGAATTGATCTACACTCCGGCCAGTTCCAACTCCGCCGTCTCATTACCCAAGACGCAGTGGAAGACAAAGGGTCGCAACCTTCTTCCCGACGACAAGCATTTCAACTCCCGCAACCTACTCACATTGTTCCTCAAGCCAAAGGCAAAGATGGGCTCAAAAAGGATTTTGGGCAAACGCCGTCGGCAGGATTTGACGGCTGATAATGGAGACATGGACGAGGCGTTCTGGGCAAACCGCAAGCCGGAAGAAAACGCCGGCGAGGAAGGTGCTGCCGGTGCCTATGATGCCAACTTCTTTGCTGATGACGATGGTCTTGCTTTCCCGAACGGCATGGATCTCGATGACGACGACAACCTGCCATTCGCAGATGCCCGAGAGATGCTTTCTCCGCCAACAGACGGGCCTCAAGGCACATCAGCGGGAGAAGCAGGTGGAGCAACTGGACTCAGCGCGCTCTTGAATATGGTCGGCGCCACGCCTGGTCGACCGGGAGCTGGCGGCTACGGCTCGCAATTAGTGACACAAGGTGGTCGCCGTGCACGACCAGACTACGTGGCATATGCACGTGTGGCAAAGAAGGTTGACGTTCGGCGCCTCAAAACGGAGATGTGGAAGGGCATGGGCGAGCGCTTAGTTGATGCCGTGGACTTCGCCTCGGCTTCACAACCAGGGGCCGTTTCCAGTGAGGCTCCGACCGAACCCGAGAGTGAATCCGATGCCCCTGTCCCGCCCACACCCAAGGCCGAGAGCCCAGAGCAGCCTGTCGGTTCCAAAGATACTGGCCGGCTACGGTTCACACAAATCATGAACTCCCTCAAGGCAGTTTACCCGGCTGAAACCCTACGCGATATCAGCACATCATTCGGGTTTATTTGTCTTCTGCATCTTGCCAACGAACAGGGCCTCGTGCTCGAGAGTGATCTAAGCAAGATGGGCGCTGATGCAGCTACCCTGGAAGAGATCTTCGTAACTAGGGATACGCACGCCATCATCGAAGAGGGAGGAGGAATGTGATAACCTTGCTTTTGTTTTTAATTGCATGTACAGTTGACACGGGTAGAAGCACTACGATATGCATGTTGGTCACGAGTGATGGACAGGACGGTGTGACTTGGTAGATCCTTGCGGCGTTGTGGTTTTGCTTTTTTTCCTGTTCGCAGTGAATGGCGCTCTTGGGTCTTTTTGTCACTTCGGATTACTTCTTTTGTTGGATAAATTCAGACGATTTCACATACATAATTTCTGGTGCAATAGCCAAGTAGTTTTAAGTTAAGGTAGGATCAGTTCGTCACTTGAGTGTTGAGTGCTGGCACAAACGCTTGCTAGAATTCTCCTACGGCGTTGGGATGAAAATCGGTAAGGAGTTCATTCATATGTATCATTGCAATATATTCATTTATTGGACAAAAACCAAATGGAAAGAAAGTAAATACACCAACAGTGTACCGAAGGTCAAATAGGTATCTGTATCTCACACCAAAACTCCACGTGCCCCAGAGGGTGTACATTAAACTCCATAACAAGGAGAGGGTAAACAAAAGAAGGTCGAACAAAAGTTCGATTTTGAACCAGATCGATCGAAACTGACGGCCTGAATTGTGTTTTCGGGTTTTGCACTTTTTTTTAAAAGTTTTTTTATGTTTTTAAGCACTTTCATTTCCCACAAGGGAGAATAGAATTGAATCAAAACACCCCAACTCAAAAGAAAGAAAAAAGCAAGCTTGCAGTCATTCAAATTTACTTGCGTACAGGGGCCGGGAACGCCGGCACCATGGGACTCTGATAAGCCCCAGGAATCGGCACAGAATCGTAAGTGGGCTCACCGGGAGCACTACCCCTGTTCATAGGCGGACTCTGGCGCTGGCTGTGAGGAGGCGGTGACTGCGAGTAATGAGAAGGAGGGGCAAACTCCTCCTGGGCAGTCTGTGGGGTTGGCTGCTGAACCTTGATAGGAGGCGGCTGGAGCTGGAAGGATGGGGTAGGGCGGGTAGGCGAACGCGGTGAGGCATACTGAGTGGTCTGGGGTTGAGCGATACCCTTCTCAGCGGCCGAGTAGGGGTCCACTGGGCCGGCGGCGTAGAAGGGGGACTTTGGAGGGTAGGAAGCGAAGCCTGCGAAGCCGGGGGTATTCGGGGCTGACTGCAGGCGCAGCTGGGCGAGATATAGATCCGAGCGGGCGTTGTCGCGGGTGTCCATAGACTTCATCAACTTGCGCTTGCTCCACACGCGGTAGAAGACTACCACGTAGATCAGGATCACCAGGACTTCGATGACGACTTCGATGATGGCGCAAACAAGGCCCCAGTCTTGTAGACGGCAAAGGAGAGCATAGTCGACGCTGTTGTGGTAGAGTTGTTCGCGGGTGTTCTGCGCGCAGGACCATCCCCACATGTCCTTGT
Source organism: Penicillium cf. viridicatum (assembly GCA_028974045.1). Classification (NCBI taxonomy): domain Eukaryota; kingdom Fungi; phylum Ascomycota; class Eurotiomycetes; order Eurotiales; family Aspergillaceae; genus Penicillium; species Penicillium cf. viridicatum. The sequence continues at coordinate 274,671 of JAPQKQ010000007.1, read as the reverse complement.
TGTCTCCTGTGGCTTTAGAGTGCTGGTACACTGCTGCACCGACGATCCACATAATGAGGTTCACAGCGAAGAAGGCGATCGAGAAGCCAGTGTAGTAGACGGCGGCCTTTTCGGCGCGTCCGTGGCCGCCCTTTCGGTAGGCCCAGAACACAATTAGACAGGCGAATAAGGAAACGCAAGCCATGCCCAGAAGGAGGTACTGGGCCCATGGGTTGGTGCCCTCTGCCCAGGCAGGAAGGCTGTTACGAGTGGGCAGGTGCTTGGTTGCGTTGAAGACAGTCAATGTCACGGCGAGCAGAGACAACACAATCAAACTGCAGCCAAAGTTAACGAAACGCAGGAAGACCTTGGCGATCCGGACGCGGAGTTTGATTCTCTGGTGACAATTAGTAACTTGCATTGGTTGGCATAATTCCGCGGCTTTCTTACCAAGTCTCGGGCATTCTCCACTTCGGCCTTCTTTTCTTGCTTCTCAAGCAAGTACTCCTCACGGAAAGTTGGACTGAGAGGGTTCAATGACTTGGCCGTCTGGGGCACCTTCAGGTCAGGTCGGAAAGGTGACATTGGCACCTGGTCGTCCGCATGCTCATTGTTCGCTCCCACGTAACCGAATCCCACATCTCCAACATCTCCCCTCGCCTGGGTCTTGGGAGGGTCGGCGAAAGGTGATCGTCCAGCTTCTGTGCGGTCGATGGGAGAGTGAATTGATGTGGCCTCGGCGAATCGAGCAGTGCGCGGACTCTTGACCGAGGCATTGCTCGTGTCAGAGCCGCTGCGTGTCTCTCGCACAGTGTGCTGTGGTGGAGGTCCCATTGCACTGTGATAAGAGGCACGGGTAAGATCTGTAGGAACAACGGGCTCGTAGGTCACAGGAGAGTTGTCTCTGCTATCGTCTGATACCGCCATTGAGTCGATGACCAATGCAGGCAAAGAAATCAAACAATTAGATCAAGAGAGCCAGCTCTTGACTTGACGGCTACAGGTCTGGCTGCTGGGAATAAAAAGACCCGAAATCGAGTCGAATATACACCAAAAACCACAAGTGTGGTGGGACAAGGGCTGAACTATATCAGGTTTGCAATAAATCACCGATGCCGTGTGCGAAGCCTGCGTACACGGGTATTAAGCAGTAGATGGTGATCAAAAACGAAAAAATAAAATTGAAGATAATCAGAAAGTGACAGGAACCGGCCTGGGCACCTAGAATATCAATAATGTTTGAGTGCTGGCATGGTCTGAGAGGCGGGGGGACCAAAATGCAGGCTTTTGATTCTCGTCACTTGAGTCGGGCCAGAGTAAGCGCCGAGGGGGAATTTGCAGCAGGGGCCAGGGACATGATTGGAAGATTCAAAGCCTGTCAAGCCCTCTGGCTGCAAGTGCACTGTACCTCGAGGCGTTGGGAGGAGAGTGTGACTGGCCGGCGGGAGTGATCAGCCAAGCTTGTCACAGTGGAGTAACGGGCCAGTGAGATCGAGTAGCGGGCATACTCACTCCTCACGATGCACCTTCATCACCCCCAGCCCGGCGCTAATCCGCCGATCGTCCAACCACACGGAATGCAGAACCGCTTTAGTGTGTGAGATGAATGAGCGGTCCGAGGGAAACAGGGAAGATGTGAACGACTGGATGAAAGTACCCGGTCAACCCAAATTTGAGGCCCAGTCATATAACTCGATTAAGCACCCTTGGGATATTCGGAGTTTGAGAAGTTGGAGAGGGGAAAACAGCTGAGGGTCTGTGCTCCAGGCTATTTTTACGAAGCAAACCGAGTCACACCCGTGATCGTGATAGTGCTTAGCTCACGCATATTCGTCACTTTTCTACTCCGTACTCCGTAGAGGATCTCTCTATTCCGTCTATTTTCAGTAACCAGTATCCCGTGTGCAAAGTGCATTGTCCTTTATACTTACCTTCTCATACCATATTCTCATCTCATAGTACAAGATTTCGATTCTAATATAGAATCAGTCAAGTTGGATATAATTAGTACAATCGTTTCTATATCTTTGTATGCGTGAATATTGAGATGGGTAGCCGCCCAGCCAGGAACGCCACCTACCCTGCAAATATGCATAGCATGCCATTTCAGTCAAGAGATATACCTCAGTACCAGTATCCTTCACATCCTTTCATTTTCTGTTCTCTTATTATCTCTAGTGTCTCTCCGTCAATCAAAAGGTCTGTCAGCGTTATGGAGAAAAAGGCCAGTCAATCAATCAGTCATATCATCGCCATATATCGGATATCTCAATGGAATGGGATCTTCGATACACAGTTTAACCGCCGACGAGAAAGAGTGCCAAGCTCGCAAGCAATTGCTGTTGTCTCCTTCATCGCTCCATTATTTGCTCGCTATTATCACCAAAAGAGGGAATTGCGCCTATGATAACCGGTTGGTTAAAAGACGCCATGGTCAAAAAGGTCTCATAATATAATTGAACGAGCCCCTCTGATATCGTGACTGGGCACAGAAATACCGCCAGGTTCTTATCACAAGAGTGTCATCAATGCTCTGATACGCATAGGTCGTTTCATGTTAATTGTCAATACCTGCGCAGCTTTCATAGAATCCGAAGTATTCTCCATGGCTTTCCAAAGCCCTACATCCCGTTCGTAACGCATGGATGTTCTAGTAGAATCGGCGAAAGAAAGACACCTGCTATTATGGTAATATGAAAGTCTGGAATACATCGACTGTCATAAGCTCTCGGCAGAGCTTTGAAGATCGAAGCAGTCATCGAGTGCAAATACGCCGTGTGCAATTATTGGCGACCTGCCTAATAAAAGTCCACTCAACTTGTTTTTAGTCCGCACGAATGAATGTAGAAATTACTGATCAGATCACGAGAATGTAGTGTCGTAATGTTTATACGAAACTGGTCCAATAGGGTTGATCATAATGTACAGCGAATCAAGTAGGGGATTTCGGTGGTGGTAACTGCATGATGAACATCCATTCCGTAAGGAGACTACAACGTTCAGGATGATAATTTGCATACCGAAAACAGATGGCCAATTGTACCTATGATAGAAGATACCTGATTGAGATTGTGGCATAGCGAAATACTTAATGGAGAGTCTCGACGCCCGTGGGTGGAAGATCAATCCCGTCGAGTAACACAAACATTCCAACTTATCTGCGAGACTTGGCTTGGTTATGAAGGTTCGCATTTCATGCAGGCAATATAGGGAATGACAAGTATCAGCCACAAGCTATTTTTGGGAGTGGAGTAAGCAACCGTAAAAGGTTGAACAACCTCGGATGGCCCCCAGGACACTCCACGGGGTTCCTTGGTTCCTGAACGTAATGTGTTATAGGATGTTCTGCCTTTCAACCATTGCAGGCTAGAAGAAATGGCATGTTCCAGATGTTCATAGATCTATAGATCTTTGAGACTGCCTAGTAGCATGTATTTTTAGCGTGAATCAGCGTGGTACTGTTCTATGGGGCTCTTCGTGGAAGTCGATCCCCCGAGCCACCAGAGGCGTCTACAATAGTACAACGATATACTGAAACATGGCGCAGCAAATGTATTATGCTTTGTATTGCCAAGGTACTCTTGGACAATAAGACATGCCAATAATGTATTTAAAGGATCCAAGTGGTCCGTTGTAGTCAACGAGTCGGGATATTATTACATCCATGGATAAAGTCTGCGTGGATGTACACGAAGAATACGCGTAGAAAACCCTCAATACAAGGATCTCCACTCGATCTACCGATCTTCAACAGACCAGGCGTTCCAGTAAATTGAAATTAGAATGTATTGTATACAATATATTATGCGCGGGTCTCCGGGGTGACATCACTTTGATTGCCTCCTTTGCGGCTTAGATATGCACTCCATACCAAGGCGACAAGGCCACACAGTAATACCGGCTTGTAGAGATATGATCTGCTGCTTATAAGGCTCGTGAAGGTGTATATCATACAGAATAGGCTTCTGTACCTAAGTGAAATATAAGTGAAATGTACTCCGTAAGGCGACGTGTACTCTTGAGTCTTGAATGAGAGGTCAGCCGCAGAAAGTGCCCCACGAGCCAGCCACAAAGTGTTAGCGGTCTACACAGCCTCAATCCCAATGAGGTACTGTATACTTATTAACACATAGTATTTATAGTATAATATCAAGTACTCAATACTTCACTGCCTCAGGGTTCATTTCTCCAGAGCCTCGACTCTCCAGTCCCCACCAAACATATCATCCCCTGCCTGGTTTCTGTTCACACGTTCACTCTCTTTGGGTTTTGTTCTTCTTTGCCTTCGAATCTGATACGGTAAATGGTGTAAATGGTGTAAATGGTATGAGACTAGTTCATTACCATCCACTTTCCTGTCTTCACCACTCAGATTCTCCATCTCTTTATCGTATTTTGTTCCTGCGCCCAACCGTTCCAAACTTCAGATGGCCATTGAATCTCATCCACTCATTCCCCGATCGCTATTTTAAAGGCCTAAGCCCCTGGGATCATTCAGGTGGATCTTGACAAGTTTGAAGCTGAAACCACTCGTCAGCTTGCGCCACACTCGTGAGAAACGCCCCACACGCCCTGGTCTTCGCTCTCTTTCCCCCCAACCTCGTCTGCTTGACATCTTTGATATATCCTGGTGGATGAAAGTTAGTCAAGTTCCTTTCCCCCCACCAATCCTCCTTGCATTGTCCTAACATGACATCTAAAGTAGCTATCGCCTTTACTCGTCCACCCTTTGAGGCTGGCGCGAAACCTTCTTTCTCCATGGCGACGTTGATGTCGAATAACGAGCCCATCGCCGTCTCCAACTCGCTATCCGCAAACTCTATCACTAGCTCTGAACCCCTCTCTTTGTTTAAATCCTCCAAGCCCGAGAGCCTGAGCTCGATTGCCAGCGCCGGCTTACACGTCTCGCGATCGAGAGACCAACTTCCTCCGATGACAAGTCCAACATCAGTACCGGCGGATCGGCCGGAGCATGAGAAGGACGCTGAACGAAACAGTTTGCAGGTGGCCCGGGAGGCCCTGGGTGCAAGCGAAAAGTCGCCAGGTGCCCCGATTCATGAGCCTTCAGTCCATGCATCCCCGGAGCATATGCAAATCGACTCACACGCGACCGAATCGCCATCGGACCCTTATGGATCAAATGATCATCACCACAACTCACTAATGCATACCTCGACTGTAGCCAGCCCTGGTCCTATTGAGGAATCCACTTCTCAGGATGGAGATCGACGGTCGCGCGATGACTCTGAGATCGACCACGATGGCAAAGCATTTTCATATCCGATGCCTACGGGTAATATTAACGACCCGCGTCGCGGACTGAGCCTACCAAACGCAGGCTACAACCGAGGCAGTCCTCGCTCTCCATCGGCAAAGAAACACCGCTGCCCATACTGCGCGACAGAATTTACGCGGCAACATAATCTCAAGAGCCATCTGCTCACCCACAGTCAGGAAAAGCCTTTCGTTTGCCAAACCTGCCAGTCACGTTTCCGAAGACTACACGATTTGAAGCGTCACACAAAGCTGCACACCGGCGAGCGACCACACATCTGTCCTAAATGTGGACGTCGTTTCGCCCGAGGTGATGCGCTTGCTCGGCACAATAAAGGACAGGGAGGCTGCGCGGGTCGACGCGCGAGTATGGGCAGCTTTGCGGCAGACGACGAGTATGGCGACGGTGCGCCCGGGGGACACGACGACATGGATGGGTTGATGTACACAGCAGAGCCTGAGCGCATGGACGAAGAAGACGAGCGACGAATGACCATGCCGAGCATCCGCAAGCACGAGGCAGATACAGTTGCTCGGTCTGATTCAATTCACTCACGCCAGTCTAACACCTACCCGCCAATTGCCGCCGGTCGTCCCAGCCACCTTTTCCCACCCCCGGCCAACCATGGTGGATCAAGCGTGTCAACATCGGCTTCGCAGTCTGCACACATGACTTTCCCGCCTGCGGGACTCAGCTCGAGCTCGTCTATGTTCCCTTCGAACAGTATTAGTGACAGCCCTAAACCGCTGTCCCCGAACGCTCTCTCATCGCAACATGATGGCGCACCGCCACACCGCGCACACTCTCCCGGTATGGGACAGTCCTTGCCACACCCGCAATCCACTTTCGGGCGAGCGAATCAATCTTCGAACCACGCACCACCTACACTAGGCTTGCCCCTGCCACAACCAGGCGCTCCCCAGCTGCCTCCACCGCCGGGTATGACCTCCCCGGATGGTCGATTTGGCATGCAAGCTGCAAACAAACACACTCCTTCGCACAGCCACTCCAGTACCCACAGTTTATCTCATCTCAAGGGCTTCGATGGGCCGGATGCCAATTCCAGTGACGCCAGCCAAATCGATAAGCTTTGGGCGTACATGCGGACAATGCACGACGAGTTGACAGGCTTGCGCACTGAAGTTGCCACCTTGCGGGCGCACGTTGCGTCGTCCAATTCGGTTCCCCCGGCTCCGGTGGAAGTAAACTTGAATAATGCCGGACCGCGGTGATACGTCCCTGGGTGTGGTTCTAGTGTGTACGATATGGCTGACCGTCAGCCACGTAAACTGGCTGTTTTGCCCTCCCCTCCTTCACTTTGTCCATACGTTTTGATTATCCCATCCTCCCTTGAGGGTCAACCTTGATGCCCTCATGATCACCATACCGACAGTCGCCGGCGTCGGTGTTTTCTATGCCCCATTACCCTTTTTCTTTTTTTTTTCTTTTTCCCCTTTACCCCCGGAGTCATATCACCCGGGGAAGCCTTTCCGTTCTAGCCTACTTTATTCATACCTGGAGCGCACTGCAAAGTGTGTCCTTTTTTTTCCCCCCTCTCTTCTTTTTTCTTTTGAACAGCCGAAGGAGTTTGGCGTCAAACAAAAATGATCTGACATCGCGATGGAATAGAGAACATTGCTTCTCACCAAACCGCGACCTGGACCCCTGTGTCCTGTCGATTCCATATGAAAGATGGAGTCATGTGATTGTGTTTGGATATGTGCATGGATTACGCTGGATTTGGAGTTTTTATTCGTAATCTGCTATTCCCAACTTAGTGATAATATACTCTTCAATCCTTACGATATGCATTGTAATCATTCTTGATTTTCTTTTCTGCTGAGCTTTAGCAGCTTCATCGTCTGTAGACTCGGAGTAGAGGTATTTGGTCTTTGAATTAGAAAGCGCCGACATAACCTCTCTTTGTTTGGCGTGAAGTTGTTCAAGTAGTACTGCATCTTTTCCCCGGCAGTCGCTATGTAGGTCAAGTGCGTGTTGCCGCTGGACGTCCTATATAAGTACACTCAACAATGTACTATATAACGTCCACAAGAACTCTCTAGAGGCTATGGAACACCAAAGACGATCTTGGCTAGGCTCAGTAAGACGGACTTGATCTTTCTTGTTCTACGTCTACGTGATGTTGCATGAATATATATATATATATATATTCCCTTTGCATTGCCGAGGTGCCTAACAGCAAATATATAAAAATAAAATCTATAGAAATGAAACATCACATCTTATACGCAGAAAATGTGTCAGGGGATGTCTTCTAACTGTCATCCTCAGACGTAAAAAAAAAAGAGCCAGAAAAGTCTAGTTCTGCGGTTTCCATAGTGTCTGTTATGTTCGCCTAGCAGATGAAAGAAGGCATCAGAGAAGACATCGAAAAAGACACCTGAAAGGACCATCAAAAGACGAGTTCAGTGACTCCTTCTCTTAAGTTATTCTAGATATATCCGTGGTTGGATTAGACTATTACCTTAGATATATCTAGGTATGACTCCTTCCTCTTACGCCATGGATCTTCCTCGAATATATCTTCCTTACTATATAATGGCCTCTACACTGCCCTCACCAGGAGGATGGGCGGATTCTCGCGAGATCATCCCCTCCCATTTGACCTTCGCACATCACCGTCGGAATTCTCTGGTCAGAATCTCAAGCTACTAATAGACATTTCCCCAACCGCGCAACGGGTTGAGTTCGATGACAGGATTCTGATCTTTCACGTCTAATTACTGCCGCCAAAACCCTGGCCAGAACGAGTTGCAGGTGTTCCTTGTTACTTAACAGATGACCCAAATGACGAGGGACCTGTTATTCCCTTCCGCTACCGCTGTCACTCTACGATTGATATCTCCCGAGATCTCGATCTCAGGAACAATGATGCTTCATTGGACCTGATATCCGATTTGTTATGCCCCTTTTTCGCAAAAGCTCAAATCTCAATCACCGACATTCAAGTGTGGAGTCATGTCGTCGTCATAGTTCTTAAACATCAAATCGACCACGATGAAAATATTATGGATAACATTCTGAGATCCGTTCCCCATTCTGTTGCACGTTGCCTTGCCGCTGCTTGTACCTTTCAGAGTAACAAATAGATAGACCTCGCATGTTATCTGCTCAACAACTGAGGTGTCCGAATATCAGGATGCTAAACGCGAGGCCGCCTCAACCGACTGGGTATCCGCCCATTCCCGATCATTGAGAATTGGGCTTTCTTAGTTACGCCCCTGCAACAAGGCTCCACGAGGTTTTTTTTGCTTGATTGTTGCTGCTGATAATCTTCTCGATAGGGGTTATGGTAGGTTTTAGCCAATTTATTGATCTCCCACGTTTTCGGACAAACCCAGGGATAAACCCCCCCCCCCTTCTACCTCTCTATCCCTACCTTCATATTCTAGGTATCAAGTATTTATCTTTGATTGAGAGTAAAGTTGAGTGAAGTAGGATAAATTACAAATATAATAGCCGCGGCAGTTGTATATCCCCACCGCCTCATAAGGGGCATTGGCATTGAGCCGAGGCATCCGCGACCAGTACACACCTCGCCAACAACACCCAGAACATTCTATCAATCCACACATTGTATTCTCAAGAATGTCTTCTACACTCCTGCAGGCGTCGGCTGCAGTCTTTGTGTTGCTTTCCGTTGGACACACGGTATTATCCCCAACCCCAGAAGCCCCTGAAGAACTATATTGATTGTTGCGTAGATCAAGGGCGGACAATGGACAGCCGACCCAAGATTCAAAGCTATCGCAGGCACGAAGGCGTGGACTTGTGGGACTCTAGGGTGGTACCAGGTGCGTTGAACTTTGGCCTTGACTTGTCCCAATATTAACCACGATTATTTTGCTTTATACTGACTGTCCTCTTCGGTTTGTATCAACAGGGCAGCGGTTTCTTTCTATTGACTGGTACGTTCATAGTATCATCCCTTCTGGTCAGGTTCTAACGATAATTATCAACAGGTCTTCTTCACTGGCAATGGTCGCAAGATCCAAGTCTCCTCCAGGAGCCGCTGAATAAAGCCATGGCCGGGATCATGAATATCCTGCTCTGGACTAGCACTGCCTGGTATGCCAAGCATGGTATCAATGATACTGCCATTATCCTTGCTATATCTGCTGCGTTGCAGGCTTTCGGTGTTGGCAAGGCTTGCCTGTGAAATCATCACGAAGAATGTACAGTGTGATCCGATGAGTTCGGGTGTCTTACAAAGAAATAGTATATTCCGTTTTTGTACTTGTCTGCTTTTCACTTTTTTAAGGTTTCTGTATGTTGATCGTAATCCACAGCCGCTGAAATTATTCGAGATGACATAGTAGAGTGAAGGTCAATAAAGACACTCAGCAGACCAACAACAAGTTAGCCCTCCCCCATTTGAGAATCCTGCTCCAACCTCCGCTCTTCCCTCCGCTTGAGGGTCCACCCAATAAACAATCCCACATCAGAAACAACAGCCCGCGGCGCTCCACCCAGCGTCCAGCTCCGCTGAACCCACTTAGGAATCTTCCCACCGGCTTCAGAAGTCGTCAACATAGTCCATCGAAGATAGCGTTCAGGATTTGTAGCAGGGGTATCCATATCCGCCGAAGCCGACGGACCCGGAGCTGGCGGGGTAGGAGACAGCACACGCTCAACCCGCTCGAGACTGGCATAGTAAGCGAAGACTGCGCGCTGCGGGACGGCGTCCATGACCTGTGCGTAGAGTCCCTCGTACTGGGATCCCGGGATGATCGGTTTAGTCAAATAGAAAGGAATCTGTACAGTGATAAAGCCGTGACTTGGGCTGGATTGGACTGCTGCGTATGAGCTCGCGAAGGTCGCCGACAAAGTCCAGGATATGAAGGCCCGGGGTCGGATTAGTGCCTGCGGATGGAAGGTGTGGACAATAAGATTGACTGGGCTTGAGTTTCAGTGGGCTGTCTTGTGTGTGTGTTTGTGTGTTTGTGTGTGTGTGTGAGCTTTGTTCGGGAGATTTTTATACATACGTTCGACCTCGAAATGTTTGTAGTTCATGTTTCCAACAGTAATCGGGTCGTTGAGATCCCATTGTCTCGGCTCGTTCCACTTCAGCAGTTGCTTTACGCTCGTCACACTGGGTGTGTACTCCATTTCGTGTTCGGCATGGTTGTATCGCAGCCCGTTGTGGAATTCCCATAGGGAAACTGTCCCAGGCAGACGATCAGAGTCTTGGTGGTCACTTTGGCGACATACCCAGAATTCCTTATTGGGATTTGGGCCCTCCTGGGGGGATTGGGGAGATTGGAGTGTTCGCCATCCCCGTGAAAGTTTCACCTTTGCTTTTGAAGGTGAAGAAGACCGCAGCTTGCAGTCTGGTTTCAATGTTGACGGGAACTGGTTTAGAAGAGGCTGAGCCTCAAGAAGGGTGGCCTGGATGAATTCCCGCAGATCTGGGGTGTTGGCATCCCCCTGAAGATCTGGATGCCGGGGGAGGCCGGTGAACAGATGTGGCTCTAGTTGGATTAGGGGCATGATGGATAGAGGGAAGAAGGCTTGGCGAAGAAAGTAGATGTGTAGATGGAGAGAGGCGGGTTAAAAAGAAAAAGGTCAGGAGTTAGAAAACAAAACAAATCTTAAGGATGAGATTATTGTCTAACTATCTTATTTGTTTGCACAGACCTAGATTATGTGAGAATTTGAAGGTTGCTTCTTTAGACGACTTTCATGAACAAAACTATCTTGTCGGTAGACTTGATCAATTTATCTACCAAATACGTATATGATCGATCTTGTTGATCAATCTAGCACTCGGGCAAATAATTTAGGTAAAGGATATAGAGGCTATAGATAGCGGATCCCAGGTCCAACACTGCCAGTCTCAAACATCTCCAAAAGTCCCGCGCCTAGTGCTTCTTCAAGCACCCATCGAAAGTGCATCCCATATAGCTCTTTCCATTTCCTAGTCTTACCCGGCAGGACCCCTGCAAACTCGCCACGGGCTCGCTTGGCTACATGGAAACTCTTCTCAGTCTCGACAGCTCCATCCCATCGATCTTTCAACAAACCCAGAGGGGCTTCACCAGAAGCGGACCGCCGGAGAAGAGCGAGTAGATGTGCACGACCTGATCCTAACAAGCGGAGATATGTGCCCGTGTTAGGAAGAGACAAGAACAGAGTTGCTGCACGAGCCTGGGCAGCTGACTGCACGGGGCGCTCGGAGTGTGAGATAGACTCGCTTCGACTTGCTGACGAAGTCGCCATTTGAGGTAAATTAGGAAGTGATGCAATACTTAATGTGCCCTGTGTATAAGAAGACGAGGAGACAATAAACCCAGCCCGGAGCAAGGCCCTGTACTCATCCGTCGTGAAGACCCCCTGCGATATCGCCGAGGAGGTCCCAATACGTTTCAGAATATCAAGGAATTTCTCTGCAAAACCGTCAGCTCATGACGCTCAAAGTATCCTGGCTCGAGAACTCACCCTTGACCGGTTGTTCCAATGCAGGACTTTCCTGCACCAGCTTGTCCCAATCCTCTGCTAGCACCAAACAATCGCCCAGCCCAGCGGCATCATTGCCTCGACCGGGTATAATGAGTCGCCGAATCCGACCCGTTTGAATCTGTTCGACGATTTCTCTTTCCACCTGTGTCGGTGCTTCTAAAAGGGTATGGACGTGGGCCACAGAGGCGAGTGGAGGCAAAGATCGGCGTAGATTGAGGACTTCTGCGATGCGCGTGCTGTTCATCCCCGCCCGTGTCGGGAGTTCTTCGAACATGCCATCACGGATATATTGAATGGCCTGTAGCACATTATGCACCGGTGCAGTCTTCGATATGAAATGAGATCCGCCTATATCTGGAAGCGGATCATCGGAACCTAGATCTGCAGGCGGTTTTAGGCCACCAGATGTAGGTTTGCGGCGCGCATGACCGGCAAAAGGCGAGGCGCGGGGTTTGGGAGCAGAGGTTTTGCGTTTTTTGATACCTGATACCGGAGCGGAGGTGAGACGCAAGGTCATGGCAGGGTCATGGCATGAGTGAACTTTCCAACATGCAACGGATTCGGGGAGAAATATTACCTGTCAGGTGACGTACAGATATTCCGCCAATCATAGTCGATATACCATAGTTCTGTAAATAAAATACGCTAAAATACCGTACGGGGAACATCCCGACCCTCAAGTGGGGTATAACCGGTACGAGGGCAGTAAGCTCATGTCAGGCGATGGATAAGTTGATTTCCTTGGTTCCGCAATATCTTTTTGGTTTGCAAGGACATTCCAAGTTATATTCATATCTCCTCTGAATGCAGCAGCTTAATCGGCCTGTTTATTCTTATTTGTCCTGGAAATCCACAGGCAAACTTGCTTCTCTACCACCTTGGCACCTTCACATGACGTAGTCATGAGAAACACATCGTGTAACTAACCTTTTTTTTTTCCAGCTTGCCTCCGATTGTTAGGACTCCAGTTTCCTCGTCGCATATATCTTCCTACCACTATTGTCAAAAGCTGCAGGTTCTCTCTCTCACATTGTGTTTTAATATTCTTCTGCCTATCCGCTTAGGTTGGGCTCAATCACTATGACGGTCTTCATAGCATCTTTGTATGTGGCTATTGATTACTGGACACTCAACTACATATGGCTAACTGATGACTTTCTTATGTAGATTCTTGCCCTACACTGTCGATTTCCATATCAACAACTCGCGCGCTCGCTCTCCTCCTCTTAGTCCTCCGTCCGTAAATCCCACCATCGAAGGGATCACACCCATACCCAATTCTGCGGCCAGCCTATTTGAGAAGAAAATTCCAGGGAAACCTCCGGGTCTGACACCAGGGGCTACAACGGATCACGAGCGCATCTTTGCTGCCCAAGTAGCCAAGACAGAGCAAGGGAAAAACGGGTACCCGTTCCCTTTGCCTGCCGAGCAGGATAACCGGCTCCTCACGGAGAGTGAGGGTCATTCCCCGGTATGGGGCGCTACAACCTCGCTCAATCAGCCAAAGCCAGTGACGGGCTTGTCGCCATCTCCATCCATCCTCAAGCACCAAGATCTTCGCCCCGCCAAGGAAGCTGTCCCGTATCGGCCTCCTGCAGCCGAGACCATTGCTTCCTATGCGAGACTAAGAAAGGCCAGCACTGCGAGCCGAAAACTGTCGTTTTCAAAAGCCGAATGGACCATCGAGACTGCGGAGCAGGGCAATGGTGGCCTGCGCAATGCAGTGCGATCTGCAACAGATGCGGGGGGCTTGGACAACATGATGTGGGTGGGCACCCTGGGTATGCCCACCGACGCCTTGGCAAAACACACCCGGCGGGACATCGCGGAGAAATTGGAAGATGAGTATGGGTCTTTGACGGTGTTTGTAAATGACGATGACTTCGACGGGCACTACACGCATTTTTGCAAGACCATTCTTTGGCCCGTATTTCATTATCAGATCCCAGATAACCCGAAGAGCAAAGCCTACGAGGACCACTCATGGATCTACTACGTCAAACTGAACCAGGCTTTTGCAGATCGCATTGCTAAGCATTGGAAACGGGGTGATTCGATCTGGGTCCAGGATTATCATCTGTTACTGGTTCCAGCTATGCTTCGCAAGTTGGTGCCAGATGCACAAATTGGGTTTTTCCTACATATTGCTTTCCCTTCGTCGGAGGTCTTCAAGTGCTTGGCGCCACGCAAGGAGCTCCTCCAGGGCATTCTTGGTGCCAACCTTATTGGGTTCCAAACGGATGAATACTGCCGGCACTTCCTTCAGACATGCAGTCGGATCTTGTGTGTGGAAGCAACACCCGAAGGAATCCAGTTGGAAGACGGTTTTGTCAACGTCGGCACATTCCCTATCGGCATCGACCCAACTTCTTGGGATAAACGCCGCCAGGCAACGGATGTGGAACGATGGGTCGGTACAATCTCGGAGCGCTACCAAGGAAAGCGTCTCATCGTCTCTCGCGACAAAATCGATTCGGTTCGCGGTATTCGCCAAAAACTTCTTAGCTATGAGCTTTTCCTCAACACCTACCCAGAATGGGCTGATAAGGTTGTGTTGATTCAAGTCGCAACCAGCACCACGGAACAACCAGAGCTGGAAGCGACTATCTCTGACATTGCCATGCGGATCAACTCCACACACTCAACCCTCGCTCATCAGCCTTTGGTATTCCTCAAACAAGATTTAGCCTTCCCGCAGTATCTTGCTCTCATCACTGTGGCAGATGCCCTGATGATCACCAGCCTACGCGAGGGAATGAATCTGACTAGTCATGAGTTTGTCTACTGCCAGGATGGTCGATGCGGCCACAAAGCCTACGGGTCATTAATTCTTAGCGAGTTCACTGGCAGCGCATCTGTGTTTGGAAACCATGCTCTTTTGGTCAACCCTTGGGATTACCGCCAGTGTTGCGAAGCAATTCACACAGCACTGACTCGCGATGAAAAGGAACGGAAGCAGGTTTGGGAGGAACTCCTCCGCGCAGTCTTGAAGAACTCGACCGCCAACTGGGTGAAATCATTCAGTGAAACGCTCAGCCGTGTCTGGAACGAGCAATCTTCGCGAGAAATCATGGCCGTGCCCCGACTGTCCGTATCCCGACTCACCGAGCAATATCGCCAATCCAAGCAACGGCTCATGATCATCGATTACGAAGACACGCTAGCCTCTTGGGGATCACCGCGCAGCATCATTCTAACCACACCGCAGCGCGCGATCATAACCCTAAACGAATTGACCGAAGACCCCGCCAACGTTGTCTACGTGATGAGCGCACGCATGCCAGAGGAAATGGAACGGCTGTTCCGACAAGTCAACAATCTGGGCCTCATTGCCGAGAACGGGTGTTTCGTGCGCGAGCCAAACGCCGATACTTGGACCCATCTTGCAGACAAGCTGCATGTCAAAGCGTGGAAGGCATCCGTGTCTAATATCCTGGAATACTTCCACGCTCGAGTTGAAGGTAGCTGGATCGAGGAGCGGCATTGCTCGCTCGTCTTCCACCACGGATCCACCGAAGACCGCCAAGCTGCCGCTCGATCTGCTGCTGAATGCGCGGGCAATATCAATGATGCGTGTGCTAACTTAGACGTGCATGCGATTCCCGTTGAGGGTGCTTTGATCGTGGAGACCACTCACACCAACAAGGCATCTGCGGCTGAACTGGTTTGGAAATGGTTCATGGCAAATACCGACAAAAAGGAGGATGTCATCAGACCTGATTTCTTGCTGGTTATTGGCGATAACCGTGAAGATGAGCCGGTCTTCCGGTGGGCTAATAAGCTGCACAGAGCAAAGGCCATCGACTATGCTATGACTGTCACATTGGGCTCGCGTAGCACGGAGGCCAAAGCTACCCTGACACAGGGAGTTACTGGTAAGTTTGGGATGATATTCTATGTTATTTCAGTTGACTAATTTCCTGTAGGCGTTCTTTCTTGTCTGCAGCAATTGGCAGCACACCAGGGCCAAACTAAATTGCCTCTGCGAGAGTGATCTAGTGAGCAATTTGATTTACTTCACAGATTTCCCGGATATGAACATGCGAAGACGAATACACGAAGATAGCAAACAGGACCGGAGTTTTCATTTTCTTTAGCAACTATGATTGGGTGCTGGCATACATCTGTTGCGGCGCATTTTTGATCAAGTTGACATGGTACATACATGAAGGCTCTACAGGAAGACATATTTGCGTCGGTATCTTCTAATAATTTCGGGTTAAAGTTTAGAAAAGAAAAAACAATGTGACTAGAACAACGGGAAGCTTCCCTGTTGACTCTGTGTGAATTATTAAATCCTATACAAGTCGAGCTGATGACGGAGAATGTGTGGTTGCGACCTTCTCAAGGCTCATTGAATTATGAAGAAATGCCACCAAACCCCCATCAACGTTTCCGGAAAGCCAGCTATGGGCTGTGAAGTGAGAAAGGTGCATTAAAAAGCATTTTCCCTTGCTCCCGATGTATTTTGGGGTAGGGTTCACCATGGGTCGGGTGGTGTTCCTGTCGATTACCAGGAGTATATCGAGGTAGACTTTAGGCAACTTTAGACAGTCAGAGGACATGTCAGCGACTTGCCGCCAAAAGGCCATACATAAGCGGGCAGACACGCGCCCATTGAAGAAGAGTAGATAGAGAAGATTTGCCTTGACCTTTTGGCTGTAGAGGCAGTAGGATTGGTGTAGGGAGGTTGAGAATTCAATTTGGGGACCTGTTCTGGATTGCTTTTCCTACTTTCCGCTCTCATGACTCGGGCCAGTCCACTGGTAGTACGTGGTTGTCCAATTAGTCATGCCGTAGGTGTTTGTGAGAATTACAAGTTGAGGATATGCGACTCATTCAGACCAAGGCATAAAAACGTAGATTATATTTTCTATGGTTTATCATTAACCCGCACCGCTGCCCCTACGCAGCGGCCAGGATACCAGACAGCAAAGAGAAGAGCCACTAGCGCAATAGGCGCAAATTCAAGGCATGCGAAATAGACCTCGTTGGTTTGCAGCTCTCCCATAAGACCTTGACCAGTTTCCGCAAGACGGAAGATAGTTCTCAGATAGTTCTCAAATAAACCATGAGTGTCGAAATGGAAAAAGCCAAGCAGAAGAGCCCAAGACCATTTGCTCTGATAGCATGTCGAGCTCGGAACTGGAAAGTCGCCGCCACGACGACGAAAATAGTCATAACGAATACCTGGTACGCAAGACCACCCAAGAGGATATTGTTTGCCGTGGTGGGATCCTCCCGGCGCGACTCTGTAATGCCAATGAGACACGCGCCGGCGACTTGGACGATTGTTGAGATGACATCCGAAGTAATGAAGAAGGCTAGGATGATCTTCGGGGGTAAGAATAAATACTTGGTCCCTACTCGTGGGATCAATACCGATAGAATGGTGTAGATACCAGCGGCAAGCAATACAGGCGCCACAACGATGAAAAAGTAGTTGAGGATGAAGTAGATGAGGTGATAAGGATCCTTTTTAGCGGAGAGGGATCGTGCAATATACCCTATCACCTCGAAAATCAGACCAGCGGAAAATGTCATCCACCACCAGCTACGGGTTTTGATAGTTTGTGCCGTGTGATAGACGAAGTGAAGAAAAAACCATGCGGCTGCGAAGGCAGCTAGAGCGATGGAAGGTGTGTAGCCATAAATGATCACGGGGGTATCCCTTTCGCCGCCTGGGTTTGGAAAGTTGGGGTCAACATAGCCATACGATCGTTCTATTCTTTTTTTGTTAGTGATCTGACATGATAACCTGAAAAGCTGCGTTCAAGTGCCATACCTGTGATATAGTTCTCCATCTGTTCTGCCCTCAGATTCGCTGCAGAACGGGATCAGACGTTTTATATGTAGGTAGTATTAACGAACACGCTAATGGAATTTACCTCGTTCTCGTATTTTGGATATTAAATGGAAATTTGACCAGCTCAGACTCCTTTACGCGAGCTGCCAAGCTCCACCAAGGAACGTCGCATAGCGGAATCCATGAACATCTTCTGATCGTTTCCCGATCGAACTTATCACAGGGTGTTATCTAAATCATACGGACCTCCTAACTTCGATCTCTTGTCCACACAGCCCTCTTACATCACAAATTTAGATGCATTTGGTACATTCCAGCCTTCTCGCTTCAATGTCCTTAGAACCTTCGAAAAAAACCCACGTGCCCAGTCCTGGAGGCTAATGAGCTGACTCAGCTTCTCGGCTGTCTGGGGGAAAAGCCGAGGTTCCCCCATGCAATTACCTTAGTATGCGGGGAAAGGGTTCTATATCAGCCATATAAATGATCTTGCTTAGACCTTTAGACCATTCCATCTAAACCCCGTACATATCAAACATCACAGTCATGTCCACCGTCAACCCATCATTCCAGGAGGCCATCAAGGTCACTCCACAAGGCCCCAACAAATATAGCGCCTTCCTCACACCAGAATGGTGCATTGGAACCGGTATATCAGAACCCATGTAAACCTCACCTCCCATTGACCAAAAGCTAACACCCTGTCAGTCCCGCACGGAGGCTACACAACAGCCGTAATCTACCAACTAACCCTAACGCACTTCGCGCACGCGCACCCAAAGCAATACAAAAGCGCCGCGTCCCCAATCTCAATCCAACTTTCTTTCCTACGACGCACAGCCTCAGGCCCCGTAACCTTCGAAGTCGAAGACGTCAAGATCGGTGCGCGCACAAGCACAATCCACATCAAGCTACTGCAGCCCTCTGAAAAGAAACCCGGCCAACTGGACATCATGATCGCTGGCTATGTGACCGTCAGTCCGCCGGACGCCGAGGTCGGCATTAGTGCGAACACAGGGTGGAAGCCTCAACCTGCTCCGGCGGCGGGTTCGCGTGCAGACGGGTCCGTTGATCTGGCAGCGCTGGGCCGGACGGGTACTGACGGGGCTTGGAGGAAGCTCGAGGTGCCTTTCGTGTCGTTCCGTAAGGCTGCGGGGCATATCGAGCTGTTTGGTCCCGGTGCTGGGGAGACGCAGCAGAAACGCTCTGGGAATATGGGGATCGATCAGTGGACTAGGTTCCGGCCTGGGGGTGATGTGAATGGCCGCTGGACGGAGGCCGCGGTGACGTATCTTATTGATATGTTTCCGATGGCCTTGGATGGATTTGATACTATGTCTGCTACTGCTGCGGCGAAGGAGAATGGGACTTCGCTTGCTGAAGAGAAGGCGAAGTTTTGGTATCCCACTGTTACGCTCAATGTCGATATGAAGAAGCACCTTCCTGCTGAGGGGGTGGAGTGGCTTTATAGTCGGATTGAGACTAAGGTTGTTAGGGATGGGCGGACGGATTTGGAGGTTACGGTTCTTGATAAGGATGGGGAGGTTATTGCTCTGAGTACGCAGGTTGGGTTGGTTGTTAGCGCTAGTCGGAATGTTGGGACTAGGAAGATGGAGAAGTTGTAGATAGTTGTCTTATAGATATATATACATTTAAAGAATAGATTTTATATGTTCAATCCAGGCTTGGTTTCTGTTCTATATATGATCTAGTTGGTTAATACTGTATGTGCAAAGCCGAGTGTTGTATGTACGGGATCAAAATCCCCATAATGTACATCGGGGAAGTCGATCCCCAAGTCTATGCTTCAAGTTTTGAGCCCGAAAAGAAGAGACGGATGACGCTCACAACTTTGAGTCAGATGTCTCAATCCAAAATGCCATAGCATCAGCCTTGACAACCTTCCTCTTAGCCCACTCCAAATGTCCCCCAGCACTCTCCTCATCCTCCTGCAACGCCTGCGCCCGCACCCAGAATTTCCTCCCGACCCTCCCAATAACTCGCGCCTTGATAACCAGCAAAGCAGGCGTAGCCACCCGCTTTTTATACCTGATGTCCAGTTGTGCGGTAAAGATCTTCCCACGTGGGTTATCCTCAACCGTACGGAGCGCAGTGGGCGCATTGGTATGCGCTGCGACAGCGAGGGACATGGCCTCGTCAATTAGCGTCGCGACAAGGCCGCCGTGCACAGTGGATGGGTGGCCGGACAGACCGGGGCTGCTAAGATCAAAGATCATAATGATGTCCGCAGGGTTCGGTCCCGGAGTGGGCTTTGCAGCGGATGCGGCATCTTGTTTTGTTGCGGGGAGCCAGGTGGGGACTTCAGTAGGCGCGGGTGTGAGATTGCGCCGTTGCAGGGTCAGACAGTGAGGGATTGTAGAGGGTGTGTTGAGAGTTTCCGCGAAGTAGCCATCTTCACCGGTGGTGGGCTTTAGGCGCCGGGAGTCGGTTTCGATTGGTGTGTAGTCGGCCGAGGAGATCAGGTTGTTTGCCCATGAGTTGGTGCGGAGATGCGCGATGGCGGGGGCTGGGTCAGCCATTCCTTTTTTCTTTTTTCTTTTTCTCTTTTTTTTTTTCTGCTATTGTTTTGTCTTGGTTATATTGGGGTCAATTGTCATAAGCGGGGTGTGGACAAAAGGACGTAGCAAGGTGTTTCAGCTGTTTCAGCAGTACCTCAGTACATATATTAGCCGACCTTGTAACAGTGTCAACGGTCAATCATTTAACCTCGGCTCCGGCTATAACAAATCAGGGCATGATGAACAGTCACGTGGATATATGGGGTTAAATCATTTGGCACGGTCCAATGATATGCGAGCCTTGGAAAATTGATTTGCGGTGGAGCGAACATCAGAAGCTTTGAAGTAGATATTCCCCTGCCTTGAATTGAAGAACCAATCATGCAGCCATCACGCACAGACAATGCATTGTCTCACCCCCGGCATGTAACCGGTAGTTAACCGTAAGGGTCCTAAGGGAGATGATGGGGGAATCTGGGAATTCGGGCAAGAATGCGAAGGTAAACAGACGAACCATAAAAACCATAACCTTATCAAAAGGTCCTGTGGTCCTGTACTCCGTATCACTGTAGCGCACTATAGTGCATTCAACAATCTCCGTGCAGAGGCTTCTGATTCGTACGGATTGTAGCGGCAGGGGCAACTTGGCCTGACTAGGTTTAGTTACACAGCCAAGGACACCAATTTGAGTGGGTAAACTTTTACCGACTCTTTTAGGTCAGGCGTCTAGCAAAATTATTCAAAACAAGTAAAACAGGGCCTGTGCAACTGAAATAATATGAAATAATATGAAATAATTCATTAGTTAGGTAGCTAGTGATATCTCTCTCCACCTGGTATGCCAATTAGGGGGTTACCCTGGTGCAGGAAGTTCTTTCCAGTTTGGTTTCAAAAAACCAAAAACCTTGAAAATACCTTGGACCTTGGGACCTTGGGACCTTAGCTTAGACCTACCTGCCCATTCTTTGTTTTTCTTCTTTCTTATCTCTCCCTCTCTCCTCAACTCTCTTCTCTACTCTTCTCATACACACACACACATAGCATCTCTAATTCTATTCATCATGCGTTCCTCAATTATCTTCCTTTCGGCTCTGGCTACTTCCGTCATGGCTGGCAATGCCACTGACACTTACGTCTTCCCCGCTGGCTTCAACATCGGTTTGGTGGATAGTTCCAAATTGAGTATGTACCTTCACAGTTCTCAAACAACGGAATACTAATGAAGTAGACTCCTACTGCTCTGCCCAGCGCAACACCTGCCCCGAAATTTGCCAGCAAGGCACCAAGCTCAACTCGTGTGACCCGGTACGTTACTATGTGTCGCGTCTGTATGAGCAGGAGATTAATGGTTTGAACAGGCCACCCTGAAGTTCGGCTGTGTCTGCAGCGATGGGTCCATCCCCGACGTGACCCCTTACTCGCAGACCATTCCTTTCTTCGTCTGCCAGGAAACCTATGTCCAGTGCATCGCCTCGCACCCCAACGATGCTGACGGTCAGCGTGCCTGCACGAAGGCCGCTGAGTGTGGCTCCAAGAATGCGAGTGCTGTGACCACCACCGCTTCTTCCACCACCATGTCTTCGACCACTCTGGCCTTGGCCACTGCGACCGAGTCTTCCAGCTCCGAAACTTCCTCCGTGGCTCCTGCCAGCACTACCACCAACGCTGCTGTCGCTCTCGGTGACCTGACTCAGTACTCCACTGGTCTGATGGCTGGTCTCATGTTCGTTGCTGCGCGCATGGTCCTGTAGAGGAACGATATTCTTCGGTCTTTGGGAAGCTAATCATCCCTCGACGGTTGGGTCGCATAGCGTCCTCTTTGTTGTATTCCCTTGAACTCATCGCGATGCCATTTGCTTTTTTTTCCTCTTCGAGACATTCGATTCCCCTCTGAATACTCTTGACTCATTATGATTGTCCACATGTTTATGAACGTGGCGCCTGTCCTTTCTTGTTTTGCTTTGGCTTGGAGTTCTTTATTTGTCTGCGCAGGTGATCCATTTCGCGCATGAACTATTCGATTAAAAGTAATATCACCAATTATTGCCGACCCATTGGCCAGAAAAAAAAATCAGTGTGAAAATTGTAGTGTAAATATTAAATATTTCACCTAAATAAAAGATTCAAAATCAAGTCGAAAGAAGAGTAAAAGGCAGATCAGTCGAGATGTTTCAACTGTGGTGTTCCTCTCGCCAAGACTTTTTTGGCACACACTGAAATTTCTCAACTTATCGATAGACTCCACCATCAAGAACTTCACGTTCTCTCTTCCTCTCCTTTTCCCACATCCAACATCATGCCCGCCCCTACCAATACCCTCCTCATTGAGGGTTCCTTCTCCGAGCTCGCCGACGAGTTTGCCCAGTACATCGATGCCCTCCGTAAAGAGGGTAGCCTCCAGTCCGAGATCGCCCCGCTCCTCGAACCTCTCCGCCAGCAGGAACAGTCTGAAGGCGAGGCCGACCTTAAGCAGCGCGATGAAGTCCTGAAGAAGCTTGTGTCCTCTGCTACCGCTTTGAACAGTGCCCCCGAGAAGGGTAAGTGGCCGAAAAATGTCGACAAAGAACGATCTGGAGATAGTCGGAATCTGGCGACACTTTGATCTTTGATGGACAAAAACTGACATAGATTTTCAAAAAATGCAGAGATCACCTCCGCCTACAACCTCCTGGTCCACCTCGTTCACCAGTCTTCTGACGCCGACGTGTTCCTTCCTCGCATCTGCACCTATCTCGCTAAGCCCATCACCACCTCGCCTCAGTTCGGCCCCACGCTCGCCATCTCTATTCTCACCACCATTTTCAACACCCTGTCTTCCAACGATTCGAGCCGGTACCACGTTCTCCTCGCTGTTGTGGCCGTGATCCGCCAGTCTGGATCTGGAATTGCCTTTGAAGCCCTCAAGCCCCAGCTCACTTCGCAGCTCCCCACATGGCTCTCCGCGTGGGAGTTGGACAGCGATGACACCCGGAAGTTGCACATCGCCATTGCCGAGGCCTCCACCGCTGCTGGTGATGAGGATTTGGCCCAGACTCACATCGTCCAAGCGCTCGAGACCATCGACGCTGCCGACGTCAGCAAGCCCGACAGCCGTGAGTTGGCTGTGCGCGCCCTCGCTACCGCTCTGCGTCGCTCCACCGTCTTCGACTTCACTCCCTTGACCGCATCAGACGCCGTGCAGGCCCTGCGCTCCAGCGACAGCACCCTCTTCGAGCTGCTCGAGATCTTCACCTCGGACACCCTTGACGCCTACGAGACCTTCGTGGCTGCCAACCCGCTCGCTTCCATCTCTGGCGGTGTGCTCGCCGAGTCCGCCGATGCCCTGCAGACCAAGATGCGTCTCCTCACTCTCACCTCGCTGGCATCCTCCACCCCTTCGCGCTCGCTCCCCTACGCCACCATCGCCTCTGCTCTGCGCGTCCCCGCCTCCGATGTCGAGATGTGGGTCATCGACACCATTCGTGCCGGCCTCGTCGAGGGCAGACTGTCCCAGCTGAAGTCCGAGTTCCTTGTGCACCGCGCCACTTACCGTGTCTTCGGCGAGAAGCAGTGGTCCGAGGTCCAAGGCCGCCTGATGGTCTGGCGCCGTTCCCTCGAGAACGTTCTGAGCGTGATCCGCTCCGAGCGTGAGCGTTTCGCCCGCGAGGGTATTCAGGCCGCGGCTGATCAAGAAGCCAACGCCAACCGCAATGGTAACGGTGACCGCCGACGCATCCAACCCGCGCAGCCCCAGACGCGTGAGGTTGAGGCTACTGCCGAATAGATGTGTACTTTTTTTTATGAATGGAAAAGTTCACAGAACACAAAAATCTTTCAGTTAATAGAGGGGAAATCTCGCTGTCTTTTCCTCATGCATTTCTTTTTTCCCTGGCCAATTGTAGGGTTGGATTTTTACTGCCCCCGTTGGATGTTTGGGACCGCACGAGTCATGTCATGTCAATCTTAGTCTTGTTTATGTTTTCCGGAGGGATAACTTTTCTTTTGTTCTATTTTTTTACTCCGGCTTAAAGAATATTATATTTCTTTAGACTGGTCTTTGGTTCATATCCGTAGTCAACAACTTCATTGGTTTCAGGGGGGGCAAGCATCCATCTAAACAAAAAGCTCAAGCTTAAAAATGCTTAAATTCGTCTATACTCCCGAGGTTTATTTCCAAGTTGAGCAAAGAAATCACACAGCTCTCACCCCTCTAAATTGACCCCAACTCTATTTACATCGATACAACCACAACACCTCTTAGCGAGCCTGCAAACCACGAGCCTCAATGCCGGCCTTAACCTCCCCATAGACCTGCTCAACCGAGCTATCAGCCTTAACCCAAACGACCTTATCCTTCTTCTTGAAATCATCAACAACAGGCATAGAAGTCTCAACAAAAGTATGGAAGCGCTTGCGAATAGAAGCCGCATTATCATCATCACGACCACTAGTCTCACCACGCTTCAACAATCTAGTCTCCATGACATCCTCAGGGCAATCAAGGAACAACACAAGCTCAGAGGGACAAACAGTCTCCTCGAAGAAAACAGCCTGGTCGAGCTTGCGCGGGAACCCATCAATCAAGAAACGGGCCTTGGTGCCAGCCGGGGGCGGCGAGGTCGCCAGTGAATCGGCCATGGCATTCGACAGCAACGCAACGGTCACTTCCATAGGCACGATCTTGCCTTCGCGGATGTATTCGCGGATCAGCTCGCCGTACTGGCTGCCTTCGCGGATTTGTTCGGCGCGCAGGAGGTCGCCGGCGGAAAGATGCACGAAGCCGTAGTCTTTGACGAGGTTCGCGGATTGAGTGCCCTTTCCGCTGCCTGGGCCGCCGAGGAAGAAGACGACTGTTACGTCGTTTGTGGAGAAGCGGGGGGTGGACATTGTGGGTGGTTGGTTGTGTTTTTGGTTGGGAGGTTGAGGGAGGTGAGGTGATGTTAAAGGGGGTTTAGGATTGTTGTTTGTGGGGGTGTCGGTGTGTGGAGGGGCAGCACTTGTCTTGAAACGGAAGTTAGTTCGGGGGGTTAATTCTTTTTGTATGGGCTAGGCCTTGCTTACTTCAAGCTAGTTTTGGCGTGTGTTGATGCCGGTGCGGGACTTGACAAGGTAGATGTAGGCGCCGGAGCTGATGGCGGTTATGAGGATGATTGGGATGATTGGGAAATTGGAGCGGCTGGATTGAGGGGCGGAGGGTGCGCGTGGCGGCGAAGATCTCGGGGAGTTCGAGGACAGGCGGTGGGGTACCTGGGTCGATCGGGTGAATTTCTGACTGGTGAAGAGCAGAGGCTTGGAGCGGACTCCGGAGAATTGACGGGCTAGAGAGAACATAGAGAACGAGAGAGGCTTGTGGTTGTTGAAGAGGGAAAAAAAGAAAAAGGAGAGATGGCCGAAACGGGATTAGCTGCTGATCTGTATACCTCGATGCGGTTGTGTACAACTTACATGTGTTACGCCTTCGGCTTCACCTTCAGTGGCGAGTGATATTAGGTAAGATTAATAACTGCTTCATTTCCATGTATGGCCAATAGAAATGCTACAAATCTATATTAAGATTCCAAGGTTGACTACCGTGTCTTCCACGGCCACAGGCGTCATCCTTCACCAATGGTCACCTTCGTATATATATCACCTTGCTAGAACAATATGAGACCCACGCTTTTGCGTTTACAATATTATTGGACCCAAAAATGCTTAAAGAGCTTCCCCGGAAATATGAGATGTTAATCACGCGTGTTATATATATTTGAACTTGTAAGCAACCTATTAAATGCTAGCTGTGGACGCATCTGAGGAGCAATGGCCGCTTTACTAAGCTTTGAATATAGACTCCAGGACTTCAGGAACAACTCCTTTCCGAGGGAGGTCCAGGCTAAGTGGACACCGAGGTCAAGGGATCATGATTTGTTTGTTGGATTGCAAAATTAGGGTCCGAGAATCATATATGGGTATTACGTATGAGACCAAAGAAGCTTCAGAATCGAACTGGATGCAGGCCAAATTCCTATTTAAAAAAACATCCTACATAACAGCCTACGTGTTGTAGAATGGAGGAACAAGGTGAATGTGAATTAGGTTGGATCAGAACAAATCAAGGGGTAGACCTGGAATCATCCATTAGTGCCAGGTATTTACGTAGTACATATGTGACACCAAAGCTTTAGCTTTTGCATAGAATACTAATCCGATACTTACAATTCGAAGCTGTTTGCTATTGTTACTCTAGGTACTACGTAGAGGGGGTTGATTTTAGGTCGTACTATGTCTTAGAGCAAAATGCACTGTCCACCTAGTTCCAACGTACCACCTATTTTTTAGGGTCCGGGGTAGCATCCCTCCATTTTAGATACCTCAAATCTGTGTAGTGTCGGTAGTATACTATGATTATGATTGGATTGATTGGATTACGGACGAGCGGCGGCGCCAACCTACTTGGGCAGGCTCAAGAAATACGCCGAGATACATTTCTAGGGCTTATCACGTATTTTGCTATCCATATAGTTCGGAAAGCAACCGAGCCCGTCAGTGATCGATACGTATTTCTCTTCACCTCCTATCATTTACGGTTCCCACTATCAAGCAGACATAATTACTGCCCAATCGTGGCTAGACGGTGTTTGATGAAGTCCACGACGTCCTGGTTGTACTTCCATATGTAGTGGTGATGTGCGGCATTGCCGTCTGGTGGGTATGGCGAGCAGCATTGCTCATCACCGTAATCACAATAGCTGCGTATTGAGCTAGCAAAAGGTCCACACAAGGCTGAGTTAAAGCGGGGAAGGAGCTGATTCATTCGCTTTAGATTATAATTCGGCACTTGAATCCGGGGGTTTGTAGTACTCACGCCTATACCCAGTGCGCAATTACCCACATTCCAGGGCATTCCAGGAATGTATGTCTCATCACCATATGCAATCGCAGCTATGACTAATATTTGATCAGATTCGTGTTCTTTGACATGTGTCTCGAAATCACGCACTAGTCGAGTTGTAGAATCGCGCAAGAGGGGCGACGAAGAAAAATCCGACCTCACTGGTACCGCACAGAGAATCCATCATGAGAACTGCTCCCTAGATGGCAATGAGCCTTAGCATTTTGGGTGATTGATTGTCATAATACAAACACATATTGTTATATATGGGTGTGATATTGGCGCACCATTGAATATCCTACTACCACAATCTTAGTTTGGGGGCAGCTTTCGCTGTACTCCTGCACAAATTGCTGCATTAGAACTGCACCGTCGTGAACAGTGTGCAGTTTGGCATAGTCAGTTAGGACGTTTTCGTGATCGTAGGGTAAGCCGAGGGTTGTCGAGCCGGGGATCTGCTTCATGATCAGGTCTGAAAGAGTGCTCATCACATTCAGATCATCGCCTCCGCCTTGACCCCTGGCGATAATGGCATGAACACCCGTCGCGCATTCATCCTCCGACACAGACTGCGCATAGGTCTGGGTCAACATCAAGGTGACAGCTGACAGTGCCCAAACGATCTTCACGGCCATGTCGTACATTTTGTAGGATTTGAAGCCACACTCCAGACCCGAGGGTCACTGTTGATTTGTCCAAGAAATAGCGCCATCATTTGAAATTCTTCGCCTGTTGTTTCTTCCTTATAACTTCGATCGAAGAGAAGTCCTCGACTTTGTTGACGGTTGCTTTATTACCCCCGAGCCTACGTAGCACCGTTACTTCAAGGGACTGGCTAGGCCATGGACTGGTGCGGTGTTAATATCTAATTAGCATTCATTACTTTGAATTCTAATTGTAGATGATAATATGAATGACCTTCATCTTGGCCTTTTCTCGTACATATTCGGGTTAGGGTATTGTGAGATACATGATACCAAATGTCGAAGTATGCAGCCAGACATGACATTTGGAGATTTCGATCTACAACCTTGACATGTCATATCTCAGCTTAACCGCCATCCAAAATTTAAGTGTATCATCTTGGCTGGCTATTAGAGCTCGGGGTTATGACCTGGCGCTCCACCGGCTAGAGTTCCCAGAGTTTCGAGAATGGTAGTACACCCGAGGAACTACACCAGTGCTTTGGGAGAGTGAAATAGGAGTAGGCAAGTTTCCAATTGCGATTTTACCTGATTTGGAGAGAATGTTATCGCTCAGAAAAGCTACAATAACTGCTGGTGGGTAGCACACTATCTCAATTTGGCGATACTCGGGTTGGGCTCCACTCCACCAAGAGGGCAAGAGGCAACGCTAGATAACATTTGGATGAATAACTGTGTATATCAAGGTTCAAAATCTAACTATATTGCAGAATATGGTCTTTGAGGATCTGGAACACCTCAGGCCTGAGTTTGTGTATTCCTCAACGGGCCTTATGCTGTCACACCGCGCACAGAAGGACTTTGTACTTCCCATGAACCACCGCCTTCGACTACACTTGATACGCTCTATCGATTAAGTCTCGCACGGCATTTCCCAACTCGGTGATGACCGGACCGGACCGAGGAATAGTGTGGCCCCGTCCAGTGTCGAACATTGCTGCAGTATCAGGGTCACAAATGTTGAACAAGGCTAGCGCGCCGTATCGATAGGGGTCTGTGCCAAAGACACATAGTGAGTATATTGTTTGAAATGAGCAATATATAATTAAAATTACCATCTGCACCAACCACATGAAGCGTCGGAATATCCAGAGTATAGTCGCTCTCATCTGCTAGGACCACGTCCTCCTCGGGGGAGAGAGGAGGCCAGCCGGTGAAGAAAATCGCGCATTTGATTTGACGAGGACGGCCAGTCTCCTGAGCCTTTCCATCCTCATCCAGGATTAGACTCGCAGCCATCGTAGCACCCTCACTATATCCGACGATGCCTTCGATATCGGGGTTCTTCTCCAACGTATCATAGAGGTACTCTATGACTTGATGGTGATTGTTCCAGTGGCCGTCCCAGTCTTTGCCCAACGCTCTCATCACATCTTCGGGGCACGAGCCATGGGGAGATTTTC
Source organism: Penicillium cf. viridicatum (assembly GCA_028974045.1). Taxonomy (NCBI): domain Eukaryota; kingdom Fungi; phylum Ascomycota; class Eurotiomycetes; order Eurotiales; family Aspergillaceae; genus Penicillium; species Penicillium cf. viridicatum. The sequence continues at coordinate 245,658 of JAPQKQ010000007.1, read as the reverse complement.
GAACACGAGATATCATCGAGTCCTCTGCTACTCCTCCATCCTCCAACCACCTGTAATGCGGCCCAATACCGAAATATTCAGTGAACCCTAGGGAAATTATATCGTCTGTTTTTATCAGTGTTTGAGCTCGAGGGGATCGTACCTGCCGGTGGAGATACAGGAACAGGACCGTTGATATAGTGGAACGAAGCGAAACCGTCCATGGTCATCTGCTTCACTAGCGGATCTGCAATATTATCAGTGGTTCCTCATTTCCAATCCCCAAATTAAAATGAGGATTACCAAGCTGGATATTAATATTCTGCGATAGAGAGGTTAGCATTGATGTTCATCATAATGTCTTTCATAACCTACGTCGATGTTGCCAATGGCACCATGAAGACATAAGAACCTCATCTTGTGTCAACCTGCAACAATCTATGTGGAGAATATATGTTCTGATCCTGTATACTTGAGGGAAAAAAAGGAGGAGAGGCAACGAGCAAATATAGAACCAGCATTGAAGATATACTACACGTATATGGTAGGAAATAGGTAAATTACCGCTCGGGCTGTACAAGTGGTGTAAAGCAAATAAAACAGAAGCACGGGATTTCCGCCGAGAATCAACTTCCCACAAATAATTGCTCTATCGAATAATGTGGGACGGTACAACATTTCAGTCAAAGTCACCAATTAGGGAATAACCACCGATCACCCAATGCTAGCAGAGCATTGATGGCCCGGAGCAGAGACAGCTTCATTGAGCTGTGCACCCCCAAAATAACCCGCAGCAGGAGTGCTGGGGTGGGGTATTTGCAACGCTATATAATGCATCATAGCCACCTAGGCAGCTCATTTCCCCGATTTTCCCGATGTCGTCTATGTGGCCCCCAAAAATTCTTTAGAATCGCGTTACAATTGCATCTTCTGCACTTTTCACCATGACAAACATGAACGGTGCTGGTTCTGAAGGTGCTCCCCATGGCGAGCAGGGCACACCCCAACCTATTGCCATCATCGGGTATGCTTGCCGGCTGCCGGGGCAAGTTACATCTCCCAGTGATCTGTGGGAACTATGCACCCGAGCTCGAAGTGGCTGGTCACCCATTCCCAAAGACCGCTTCTCCGTCGAAGCATTTCGCCACCCTAACCCGTCCAAGGTTGGTTCCTTCAACCCGAAGGGAGGCTACTTCCTCGACGAGGACATTGCACGCTTTGATGCTCCCTTCTTCAACCTCACCGTTCAAGAAGCTACGTCCATGGACCCCCAACAACGCTTGCTGCTGGAGTGCGCATATGAAGCGTTGGAGAGTGCTGGCATTCCCAAAGAGAATCTTGCTCGCCGGAACGTGGGCGTTTTTGCCGGTGGTAATTTCTCTGATTATGAGCTCAATAACGTCCGCGATATCGAGACTATACCCATGCACCAAGCCACCGGCTGCGCGGCCTCACTGCAATCCAACCGTATCTCATACTTTTTCGATCTACGGGGACCCAGTATCACAGTGGACACGGCTTGTTCTTCTTCACTTGTTGCACTCCACTATGCAGTACAGAGCTTGCGAAGCGGGGAGTCTAAGGAAGCCCTCGTTGCTGGTTGTCACCTTAACCTTGTACCAGATATTTGGGTTTCTATGTCCATGTCACAGTGAGTATTTTTGTGTTCTCCAAGTCAAGCTCGGCACCATAACATCTGACTATATGAAATTATATAGGTTGTTTAATGATGAGGGTAAAACTTTCTCCTTCGACGAGAGAGCCACATCCGGTTTCGCGCGAGGCGAGGGCTCTGGTGTCGTAATTCTGAAACCCCTCGACGCCGCATTGTGTGATAAAGATCCCGTCCGAGCTGTCATTGTACATTCAGGAGTCAATCAAGATGGGCGAACACAGGGAATTACACTGCCAAATGGCCAGGCCCAGGAAGAGCTAATTCGGCGGGTCTACAAAGAGGCCAATCTCAACCCGGACGAATGCGGGTTTGTAGAGATGCATGGAACAGGAACAAAGGCCGGCGATCCTATCGAAGCTACAGCAGTCCATGCGGCACTTGGAAGGAATCGCACTCCGAGGAACCCGCTTTACATCGGATCGGTCAAATCCAACATTGGGCACTTGGAGGGCGCCAGTGGCATAATTGCCATCATTAAAGCAGCCATGATGCTTGACAGAGAGTTGATGCTTCCGAACGCCGAGTTCAAGAAAGCGAATCCGAATATTACCATGAGCGAGTGGAATATGAAAGTTTTAACGACAACGCGGCCCTGGCCTTCTCGCAAGAAATACCTTAGTGTGTCTAATTACGGGTTTGGAGGTACCAACGCACATGCCGTTCTTGAAAAGGCACCACTATCGTCCAAACCCCCAGATGAAGCTGTTGAGGATGTTGAGGTGGACCCCAAACGCAAGCTGTTCTTGATCTCTGCCAACGACAAGGAGTCTCTACGCACTAGGATTAAAGACTTCGGTATCTACTTCGAACAACATCCCGAAGTTTTCGAGAAGACTCTATTCGGCAACTTTGCTTATACTCTAGGCAACAAGATGTCCCAACTCTCATACCGTGTTGGCGTGTCAGCTACCTCGCTAGATGAACTTGGAATTCGTCTTGCTCAACTGAAGATCAACCCATCCAGGGTTCTAGGCACCCCAATAGTCTCGTTTGCCTTCACTGGCCAAGGGGCTCAGTGGGCACAGATGGGTGTTCCTCTTATACATGAGTACCCTGTCTACAAGTTGGCCATCAAGCAAGCCGATCAATGCCTACGGGATCTCGGCGCTGAATTCTCACTTATCGAGGAGTTGGAAAAGGATGCAAGTACCTCTGAAATTGACTCCCCTTATCTGAGCCAACCGGCCTGCACAGCGCTTCAGATTGCACTAGTCAATCTCCTGGAATCTTGGGGGATCCGTCCTGCTTCAGTTGTTGGCCACAGTTCTGGAGAAATTAGTGCAGCCTACGCTGCGGGTATTTATGATTTGGAGGGAGCCATGGCTCTGGCTTACTGGCGTGGTCAAATGACCTCCTTGCTCAAATCCTCGTTCCCGTCCCTCAAGGGCACCATGATTGCCGTTGGCACCAGTCGTGAGGCTATTCAGCCTATGTTGAAGGCCCTATGTGGTTACGCCACAGTCGCTTGCGTGAACAGTCCTTCCAGTGTGACCGTGTCGGGAGACGTGTCCGCAATTGATGAACTCGAAAGGGTTTTTGAAGATAAGAAACTTTTCAACCAAAAATTGAGGATTGACGTTGCCTACCACTCGGACCACATGAAGAAGGTTGCTGAGGCTTACTTGACTGCGATTGAGACTATCCAGCGTTTCCCATCGGCAACGGCATCGTTCTTTTCTTCTGTCTTTGGACGCTCCGCACAACCTTCTGAGCTTGGTCCAGAATACTGGATTGCGAACCTGACATCACCGGTGTTGTTCTCTGATGCTCTTGGCAAGATTGTGTCGGATGATGAAACACGCCCCAACCTTCTTGTGGAAATTGGTCCACACTCTACATTGAAGGGCCCCATTATGGATACTCTAAAGAGCTTGGGTCCCACCGTCTCCAAGATTTCATATACACCAACCATTCTTCGTCAAGTGGATGCAGCTGAGTCGGTCTTAGATACCGCTGCTGCGGCCTATGTGCGAGGCGCGACACTCAATATGACAGGAGTAAATTTCCCCAAGACCAGTGCGGCAAACCGTTGGTTTTTGAGTAACTTGCCTCGTTACCCTTGGCAACATGGAACTCGGTACTGGCACGTTGCCCGTATCTCACAGAAGCATACGGGCAGAGACCGTGCCAGGAACGATGTCTTGGGAGTATTGGCAAATTACTCAAATGATCTGGAGCCAACGTGGCGGAACATCATCCGCTTAGATGAGGTTCCCTACCTCCGGGACCACAAGATGCAGGGGGTGGTCGTTTACCCCATGGCAGGCTATGTAAATTCAATAAATAATGACTTATTTAAATTATGTTTACTGACTGTCCAATAGTTGGTGATGGCCATTGAGGCCGCTCGACGACGCGCGGAGCAAGCTGATATTCAGATTTCCCAATTTGAACTGAGGGAGGTTATTGTGGGCTCAGCGCTTGTGCTCAGTGACGACACAGATGCAGAGACCACCATTACTCTCCGCCCCTATGCTGAAGGCACCCGTGGATCATCTGATACTTGGGATGAGTTCCGTGTCTGCTCATGGACTTCAAAACGAGGATGGACAGAGCACTGTACTGGCCAGGTGCGGGTTCGCTCTGATCCGAAACAGCAGGCGGCTGCGATATCGAGCCCATTCGAGACTCAAACCACCTACACGAAAGCTCAGGTTGCCCGAATTCAGAAATCAGCTACTAATTACCTTGATATGACCCATATGTACCAGGTTCTTAGTGATATAGGAGCCGGATATGGTCCTATATTCCAGGATATTGACAACTGTTACTCCAGCCCTCACCACTCGTTTGGCGATCTGCATGTTAGAGATACCCGCAGTGTCATGCCGAAGGGATTCGAACCTCCCTTGACTATCCATCCATCATTCCTGGACGGACTTCTACATTTTGCTTGGCCCCTCCTTGGCCAGGGATTGGGCCGAATGGACCTAGACACACTTTATATGCCGACAATGATCAAGCGTGTGACAGTCGGTCTGAACGTCCCAACCACCGCTGGTGAATATCTCAAGGGTTACTGCAGTGGCAGTCCCAGCTTGCCTTCTCCCGAGCCGACCAAATTTGACCTTTTTGCCACCCAAGAGGACTCCACAGAGCCCGTAATTACAATAGATGGTCTGGTAATGACTCCTCTCAGAAATCCAGATACCCACCGTGAAGACACTCGCAAACTGTGCTATAAGGTTGATTGGCACCCCTTGACCGAGGTTGAGAATGCCGTTGAAGGAGATATTCAAGATCGCAATGGCCCCGCGGACTCCCATGGCCATACTTGCATCCCCGGGGACGCAAATATGAATGGAAATACAGAGAAGCAAGGCAACACGCACGAAAATGGGAATTCTATCAAACCCAAGAACGATCTATTCATCACCCATTTGGGAAAAACCGATGGTATTGCTGATAAATTGAGTACTGCACTGTCCGACGCATCCGGGTGGCTGGTTTCCGTTCGAACCTTTGGTGAAATGGACTTCTCTCAAAAACACCTTGTTATACTTCAGACTGGAGCTAGCTCTCTGCGATATCTCACTGAAAATATGTTTGAGGAGCTCAAGAACGCACTGCTTAATGCTCAGACTGTGCTCTGGGTCTACTGGACTGATTCTCCCGATGCTCAAATGACAGTCGGCTTGACTCGCACCTTGCGCTCGGAGACCTTGGCTAGGATAGCTACTCTTGGATTGGCTCCTGGTGACATCGAATATCCCGAGAAGGCTATTCAGGCAGCCATTAGTGCTCTATGGCCCACCGATGGGACCCAGCCCTCAAAGGATCTCGAGTTGAAGTCCGAAGGCTCGGAGCTCTTTGTCCAACGCGTAGTCGAAGATGATGTTGCTAATAGTTTCGTCCACAATGAGACCCACGATATGACAATCTCAACCCAGCCATTCAGTCAGCCCGAGCGACGCTTCAAAATCCAGATTGGCAATCCGGGTGCTCTCGATTCCCTCTACTTTGTAGACGACAATCCTCTACCACTAGGTGAAGATCAGATCGAACTTCAAGTCAAAGCAAGTGGCCTCAACTTCAAAGACATTGTGGTCTCGATGGGTCAGCTTGCACAGTCCTATATTGGAATTGAATGCAGTGGTGTTGTTTCCAGTGTAGGATCAAATGTGAAGAATTTTAAGGTTGGTCAAAGAGTCATGGCTATGCCAGGGGGCTGCTTCTCGACCTACGCACGATGCTCTGCGACCAGCGCTGCGGAAATCCCAGCCGACATGTCATTCGAGGTTGCAGCCACAGTGCCAGTTGTATTCTGTACTGCATACTACTCTCTGTTTGACCTAGGTCAGCTCCAAACCGGCGAGCGGGTTTTAATCCACGCCGGTGCTGGTGGTGTTGGCCAAGCCGCCATAATGCTAGCGCAGATGATAGGCGCAGATATATTTGCTACAGTCGGAAGCATCGAGAAGAAACAGTTCTTAATGACTCAATACAGTGTTCCCGAAGACCGCATTTTCTATAGTCGTGATGCATCTTTTGCTCGTGCCATCCGCAGAGCTACCGGTGAGGTCGGCGTGGACGTCATCGTCAACTCCCTAGCAGGCGATCTTTTGCGCGAGACTTGGGAGTGTCTTGCACCTTTTGGACGATTTGTAGAGATTGGCAAAGCTGATATCACGAAGAATACCCGCCTTGACATGCAGCCTTTTGAGCACAACGTCACATTCTCGTCGGTTGATCTCACCAAGGTCGGCAAGTTCAAGCCTCAGCTGATGAAGCGTCTCCTGGGCGATGTTTGTCGATTAATCAGTGAAGGATCCGTGCATCCCGTCCTCCCACTTTCGATCTATCAAATTTCTGATATCGAGAAGGCATTCCGTACACTACAGACCGGTAAGAGTATGGGTAAGATCGTGGTGGTTCCCCATGAAGGTGACCAAGTCAAGGTAAACAAGCACACATTATCCGGAAACGTATGTTCGAGTTTAATCGTTTATTTTCAGGCTGTGGCTCCCAAGACCAGTTCCACTCTCTTACGACCTGATGCGTCTTATATCTTGATTGGTGGTACTGGTGGTCTAGGCCGAAGTATCGCCAAGTGGATGTCCTCAAAGGGCGCAAAGAACATTGTTCTTGTGTCTCGTCGAGGCACAATTAATGACAAGGTTCAAGCTCTAATTGATATCTTAGCTCCCCTGGGAGTGCGGATTGTCATCAAGGCTTGCGATGTCAGCAGCCGGGAGTCTGTTGAGGCTCTGGTTAACGAAGAGATGAAAGACCTCCCCCCTATACGTGGTGTTATTCACGGTTCAATGGTGCTTCGTGTAAGTTTTCTTCTATAAGGATTTATTTACGTTATCTATTTTCAATCACTGACCCTATTTAGGATATGCTCTTCGAAAACATGTCTCTTGAAGACTTTACGGCCGTATCATGCAACAAGTTAGAAGGAGCTTGGAATCTGCATAACATGCTGATCAATTCTCCGCTAGAGTTCTTCATTGCCCTCTCATCAGTGGCCGGGATAATCGGCAATCGCGGACAAGCAGCATACTCCGCAGCAAATGCATTCCTGGATGGATTCATAGAATACCGCAAATCCCTTGGCCTTCCAGGAACATCAATCGACCTAGCTGCAGTCAGCGACGTCGGTTACCTAGCCGATACCGACGCCCAGCGACGCCAGGAAGTAATGAAGAATATCGGCGGCCAGACCATCGATGAGTCGGAAGTCCTGGCGTTGATAGCCGCCGCTCTGACCGGTAATCTTGAGCAGTCCTGTTCTGGGCAGTGCATTACAGGACTACGAGTGGATTCACTCGAGAACAACTTCTGGGTCCAGGACGCGAGGTTCAGCGTGCTATATGAGGCCGCTAGGGGCACACTGGAAAGCAGCTCACAGAGTGACGGCCCGTCGGTGCCGCTACACATCACTTTGTCGGCTGCCTCATCTAAAGAGGAGGCTTTGAAAGTGTGCTACCAGGCGCTGGCTGCAAAGTTAGCACAGGTGCTTGTTCTCTCCTTGGAGGATATGGATCCATCGATTACAGTAGTTTCGTTGGGTCTTGACTCGCTGGTAGCTATTGAGATTCGTAATTGGATTGCTCGTGAGGCCAATGCGAATGTACAGGTTCTGGAGGTGCTGTCTGGTGGAAGTTTGATGGCCTTAGCTGAGATTATTCTCAACAAATCTCAGGCTTATACTCATCCTGAGTAAGAGGATGATAGCATTGGAGTGATGGGGCAGTATACGAGCCGTTAGATCTTATGTATATTTTATATGTTGTGTCCTGAATATCTGCAGATTGCCTTCATTTGAGACTTCCAAGCGCCAGTTCCCCCTATGTAACACTACACAGGCCGGATGTACTCCGTACAACAGTAACCAACAGTAACCATTACGATATACAACATAGGTCAGTTCTTTGCCTAAGGGAATGATCGTGTATATTACCATCGGGGTTCATAAAAGTGATCCTCAGACTGATTCGTGAATATGTGATTCATGATAATAGATTGAGACGTGGGCATGGTTAAATTGTGTATTATAGATTTAGCGTATAGATGCTAAAGAGCAAAGCCATTTTGGGTAGCAGGAACTCGAGCTGGAAAGAATCAAAAACTAAAGAACTGTCAGTGGTAATAGTATGAAATGTGTTACCTATCCAGGTGAGCTGTAGGTTTTGTAGGGCAATTGGCAGGAGCATAATAGAGCCAGTTCATGCAATAGGGAACTTTAGAGACATATAGGATTGATTCCACATAGGGGTTAAGTAAAGAAAAATGGACTAGCTCGGGGAATAGAAAAGAATGGACGAAATCAAATGTGCCTCCTTGAATTCGAGAAAACGTAGGACCCGTTACTAAAAATGAGATGAAGAACGAGACCGAACTCCAGGATTGAAACCCCAACAAAAGCCATATTGAGAAACCCATGTGGATTCCAACCAGAAACTCCTTGTTGATGCTAAACGATTCGACTGTTGAAAAGGCAAGGAAGAAAAACGCTCTCTCCACAACTCCCATCCGGGGATGTCCATGCAGATGAGAAAACAAAAAGGCCACGGAAAGCCATCACATATCATGCGCCGATGATCCGATGGACATGGTTAAAAAGAAAATCACAACGAAAGAGACAGCTAGAGATCTATGCTCAGCGTTGGGTTCATGCATCACTCCGGTTAAACAGCAGATTTACAGCTGAGTGGATTTCTCAGCAACGGAGACAGCCACTGCGACTGCTGCGCCGAGAATGGCGCTTTCAGGCGCCGGGTTGAGACGGATGGAGCATCCGGCGCCAGGATACGTTTCCTCAGTCAACTGATCCAGGTAGTTCTGGCAGGCAGCGCGGAAGCCAGGATACTTGTTGATGACGGCACCGTCGCAGGCGATAGAAAGGTTCTTATCCGAGTCTCCGCTCTCGATGACGGTGATTTCAGGTGATTCCTTATCGAGAGAATCGACGGTGGATGGAAGTGCGGGGAATTCCACCTCGTTACGGAGGCACCACATGCTGTGGATGGCTGTCGCTAGGTATCCAGCGGCACGTTGGGAGACTGTCTGAGAGATGCGGCGTAGGAATCGTAGGTCTTCGACGGAGGGTTGGGTGTGGAAGGCATGCTGCTTTTGCAGGAGGGCGGCGGAGGTGGAGAGGGAGGCGGAGGAGTCATCCTCAAGGCACGCGATGATGCTTGTGTCGAAGGAATATGGTTCACGCATTGAGTGTGGTAGCTCGCCGCCGAATAGGCGGGCGGTCTCGGTTGCCTCGACGATAATTAAACGCACAATCTCGCCCAGGTACCGACCTGTGATCATGTACTCGAGCGGCTGGTAGTCGGGACGCAGATGCGTGCGGTTCAATATGTCATCCCACCGTGTCATGGGCAGCACGCCCCCACCAAACATACTCATCTCGGTGTTGATAAGAACATGCTTGGCGTGGTCGAACCAGCCCTCCGGACGGACTCCAAACTTGGACGTTCCAATCTCCTGCACGGGGAAGTGAATCGCCACGTTGGTACCGGTACCCAAAATGAGAGACATGCGGGTCTTGGGATCGACGTAGGCACGCGACAGTAGAGCCGCCGAGCTGTCATTCACGATAGCGGCAACCTCTACGTTCAAATTGCGCTTGCGACAGGACTGGATCAAGAGATCACCCAGTTCCTGGCCTACCGTGCCATTGGAGGCTTTGAATCCCTTACCCATATGAATCACCAACCCGCTGCTGTGCGACGTCTGTTCAATGGGGAAAGACCAGGACAAACCCATCCCCAGCGGTACATCGCCACGACCGTAGTCTGTTCCAACTTCCTTCAGGATGGTTTCAATCTGCCCTGCCATCCAATCAAAAAACTGTGTCCCCTCCAGCATCTTGAGTTGTTCGTCAATGTGTACAGATGACACTTTCAAGATGCGCACTTCCTCATCCCGGCCATTCAATTCAATCAAAGCTACGCGAAAGGTAGATCCACCCACGTCCAATGCCAGATATGTGCCCTTTTCCGAGCCAGCGGGGAGCGCGGTATCGTAGGATGGAAGCATGCAGAATGGGCTAGTCTGTAAACATTCCCGGAACTGTGCGCGAATCTTCTCGGACATGTCGACCATGTTGCGCGTTGACAGCGGCGTCGAACACGAGGTCTCCACTTCTTCGGCGAAGTCATCGAGGCTGCGGCGTTTCCAATGGGCGCCTAGGAACGTCTTTCGGCGGCGTCGCGACAGGCTATGGAAGAATGAGGGGAATAAGATCATGCTTTCGAGTGCGGCGACCACGTTATGGAACAACTCTTGCAATCGGTGTAGCACCTTGACCAGTGGTGCCGACATAGTCGGGGAAGGGAGATGGAGGAGAGGCGAGGTCGCAAACCGGGGGCGAGGAATCGAAGTTCACTATGATGGAGTATGGAGGATCATGAAGCAAAGATAAAAAAAAAAGAAAGATCTAAAGTTATAACCTTCGGAGGTTTGGGGGGGGGGGGGGGGGGGGCAAGCCGATGTGACACTCCCACTGGAGTTGTGTCTTGAGTGGATCGGTGGGAGTGGAAGCAATAATCCCCACCCGAAGAAAGTGGAAAGGATAGAGAAGAAAAGAAGAGAAGAGGGAAAAGAAGGGTGTTGACCCCTAAGCATGGATCAACATTGGCCCATTCTTGAGTTGACAGTGTCACCGCGAGTGCAACTGTTTGGGAGAAGAAGCCCTTGCGGTGTCGCAATGCGCATGGTATGGTATTGTAACGGTAATTTATTGTTCTATGTTGTGCAGGTGATTAATCTATGGAGTATTACTTCTTATACTATTAGAGTCACATTGAAAAAAAGCCATTTTTATATTATACCATTCATATACAATTTAATATACCATATACCATATATACCATATATACCACACCTGTAACAGTAGGTGGAGTGAAGTTACATGTGCCTATATAGGAGAATCAGAACAGTGTCATGGTATTAAGAGATGGTTATGGAGTATAATAAATCTTTATATTCCCTAGATAGAATAATAAGTTATTCCAAATCATTTAATGAACATAATAAACATAATAAATATATAATACTCCGTACGGAGCACCCGGCATTCCCAATGTACCCATACATACTCAATGACCCCCTTGAGTGCAACGGTGGTAGTCGGCCCAACTAAGAGGGGGGGGGAACGGTTACATGTGGAACTAAATCTTCTATTTAAACCTCTCTTCTTTGATTTTTTCCCCCCTGGAAAACATCTCTCTAGCTAATTTTCGCCTTTTATCTTCTTGGCAATCTGAAACCTGAAACATCCATGCTATTTAGTTCAATACCCTAATCTGGGAATTATATTCGGCGTTGCACCGTATTTCTTGATACTCCGTACAAGTTGTATGCTTCTCCTTTTTAGCTCCTTTTTAACTTGACCTATAATCTTACACTAGAACTGTAAAAGCATAGTGTCCCTGGTACTTTGATGTATCCAACTAGACTTTACCCCCTGTCACCCTGTCACCCTGTCACAGCAGGTAACAGGGTTCTCCCTTTGAGCCTCATCTGCCACTATTAATCACGATGATACCCTCCGAGGCTTCAAAATGATTAACATTCCATCTTGTTTCAGATCTCCAAAATCCGACTTTGCTGGCGATGTTCCAGTAAACTACCATGACATCATCTATGTTGCAAGCATCACATCATACCTATATAGGTAAAGCAAAGGCAAGAGGCAACCTATGGATGGATAAACTTAATAGCTCTTCGTGCCATCTTTAGGTCTCAGCGAAATCATGATTATGTCAGTTGGGGAGATACAGGACAAGAAAGGCAACGATATCACCGAAGGTAACTTCGTCTACAGTTAAGGGGCGGGTCACATGAGGGCAAGGTAGGATTCCTGTATCTATAGCGGATCTCGGATCTTTCGTCTGTGCTAGACTCCTACGGCACAAATTGACCCGCCAGCGGGTTGAAACGATCGAGGATCAAGCTAGTGCCCAACACGAGGGTGTGGTCAGCTACCCTGAGGCAGGCCCAATATTAGCGAGACAACCTTAAAATGATTTTCACTACTCTTGGAGAATATTCCCAGGTCATTGTACTCGCTGTTCCTTACTGATCCCTCAATCCGTACACGTTGTAGGTCATATACACCGGTCAGCATGGCCACCGAGTCGTTCATCATCCGAACGTTGTAATAAAGCAAAGCAAAAGCATATCCGACTGACTAGGAATATATGGTTCGTGTAAAGATCAATCCTGGCAGAGTTGATGCACTGCACGCAGGGATTGTAGGGTTTATTGATAGATTACGGCCCCGAGAACAACAATGAGCCCCCACAATGTCTTACTATGCATAGAGGTCTATAATCAATCCTCAATAGACTATAAACTGCTCCTACAGGGTACATTCATTCTAGTCTTTGTGAACAATGTCTTTGTCCGCATCTTTGATCTGGCAAGTTATCGCTGTCACAGATGTCTCCGAGATACCTTTGTGCCCCAAGACAATATTATCTAGGTCATCTCATCTTTTTTGTGTGCCTTTCAGCTCCCCTAGTGACATTGTTCTATCCATTCTCTCTTCTGGTAAAATGGTGGAGTTTGCCTATGTCTTACCTGGCTACGGATATAAGAGAGAAGGTACATCATTCCATCTTCTTTCCCATCCCACGCTCAGCGGCAAATATCGGCTCCAAAACCCTAGAAGTGCAGTTCTCAATCAATTATTCTGACAAAATCTCCACTAACCGGTCATGTCCGACGCTATTACTGCCCAACCACCGGAGGAACAGCCCCCGCCATTGAAATATGACAGCCTCCAAGCAACAGGGGCCCAGAGAGCATCGTGGATAAGGGACCCCACCCAAAACTGTCCAATTGGCCCCTCACAGCTCACGATGCAGAATATGACAGAATCTGGATGGGGAATCCGGCATCAAAAACGTCACTTTCCACCAGACCAAATCTACGAAGAAACCGTCGAACTGGGGCTTTCGGGAGAAAAGCTCTACCGCAAGATCGTACTATGGAAGTCCGGAATATCGCGCGGACAGTACTGGGTGCATGACTACACGTTAAAAACGGGACCAGGCGTAATTTTCGCCACGGATAGCTTCCGGCCTGACTCGGCATATTGGGCGCAAATTGCGCAGGCCGTTTACCAGGATGAGCACCCTATGGAGGACCTGAAGTATGTCTTCCAGTGTAATATCATTAACCCCAAGACGATGCTATTTGTGCAGAAGAGCCTCTATGTCGCAGCGAATGGTCTTGGTTGGCCAGATGATAGACTGCGTGTCTGGGAAGAGGATACCGATGAGTATCAGGCTTTGCTGGGTACGAGGCTTGCTAAAGGTGTGGCTTATTTGGTCCTAGGGGCTTTTCCACGAGGAACGAGACGCATTGCGAGGATCGTGACCTGGGGAGGTCGTTATATCCCTTACATACAGATGAGGTTTGATATTGAGAAGGTTTGATTGAGGGGACGGGGTTGAGGATTGGTAGAATATTTGGCTTGTTGCGGCAGTTCTTTTTCTTTCTTTTTCGGTAGGGGTAGTTCATACATAGAAAAGATCACTGTTGTGAAATATAGTACTTTGTCCTGAATTCTCATGAATCCATTCTTCCATTAGAGAACCATCCATGGCCACTCAAGCTTACTGTAGTACCAGGTGCCAACGGACGGCATTATTGGAGCACCGACCACTACAGCGCAACTGAGGAGGGTTTTTTTACGGTGCTTTTCTTTATTCAATCTACTTACTGGAAAGGAATTGGTGTCTGTCGCTATAGGAAAGCTGAATGTTCTTTCCTGAGCCAAATGACATCTTGAACAGCTAGAGTACGGTGAAAGTAAGACGAAAGGCAGGTGGAAGTGATTTGAGAGCAAGTATAACTCTATTATTTTATGTACCCCAAACCACCTAACTATTCCAAGATTGTTTGTTTGCTCGACACGTGAATGATTTGTTTTTCATGTTTCGGTGCCACTAAGTGACCTTTTTGTTAGCCATTGTTATACAGTATGACAGAAAGTCATTTGCAACCGAGAAGATGCTCCTTCAGACTGGCTAGCTATATGTAGTTGGTGGGAGCCACGATCGCTTTGAAGACGAGAATCGAATCTGGAAAGGTGAAAGTCAGTAATCAAATTCAGGTCGGAAATCTTTGTGGATGATACTCACAGATCTCTGGGTGAAGCGACAAGAATTGGTCAGTATGTGCTGTGCTTTCACCGCCCCATACGCTAAGTTAATTTGTCCAGCGCTATGGATCAAATATGTTTGAAAGGTGTACCGTATATCGCGCGTTTTGTACTTGCAATTATGCTTGGATCTTCGTATGGAACGGAGAAGAAAACAAGCAACTCCAGTCGTGATAGAAGACTCGTCAACTCCTTTCTAGATTCTGGTGTGACGGTGCCAGTCTTGCCGGTCAAGCGCGGTCAAGGTCTCGCTCAAAGCCAATCCACTTACGGGTTTGAAAAGAAAGACATAATGACGGGAGAAGGAGCAAAAGTGGCCGAAAAGATGAGCGTGGTAGCTGAGCTTCGTGGCTTCAAAGAAGATATTGTTAGCATATTATTGTATCTCGCCAAAGGGAATTTCATCAACTCACTATGGGTGGTGGGTTCAGATCAAAAGTGTACGCTTTTCTGACTGAAGAAGTGTCCGCTATCATTGTAAGAGGAAAGAAATAATGGAAGATGAGGAAGAAGCGAAATCAATTTAAAGGTTTCGTTTGTATGTGGAAAGAGCACAAACGAAGCAGTGGTGACCGAGTAGAGTCAACATAGCATAACGCTTACCAGTGGGCCGATATACTTAATGCTGTGCATGGCACTGGACTTCGTTCTTCCAGGCCCTATTTGTAGAGGCGGTATATGCAGCAGTATAGGTGCCATGCGACAAACCCCCTTTTCGGGTATTATTGATGTCCGAATTAAGACTGGTAGAAAAATGAAGATACTTGAATTACTATTATAGAGGTCTTAATAACTTGAAGTAAGGTACCCTGTTTCTATCAACTGATTATATCTAGAGCCCATAGACGGAGATGTAAAGTACTTGCTGCTAAGCCTTAGGAATAGATATGGTCCTAATTGGTTAAGCGAGATGGTGCGTCGACTTTCAACGCAAAAGCAGGTTGTGGCCATGGCGGACCACTTGTTCAAAGGTCATCTTCTTGCTTCTCTCTTTTGGCTTCTGTTTGTTGTAAGAAGAGACAGAAACTCGTAATTCGGAGAACTGTAGTGCTGCCAGGCTGCCAGGCGGTCACCCATTGTGCCAAGTTTGGAAGTGACGAGAAAAGGGAAGGTGCGACCTTCCCTGCATAAAAGCATATCAGGTGTCGGGGTACTACCAAATGTTGACATTCTTGACTCTTCGACTCTGGTATCGCTCTCCCATACACAGGTGAACTCCAAGTATGTCTATACTCATGAGGGCGTCTTGTACAACCCCCCTTACGTGGGCGCTAGCCATTGAGGCACTCGCACATGATGGGCCCGCAGATCTATCATGGCTCGATCTTAGCATGTGTCAGCAGGCTGCCGCCAGCCTTATCGCTGAAGGGTCTGTTTAGAACTAGAGGCTTGGGGTGTGGAAGTGTTAGTTTACTTATCTCATGCCCTGGCTGAACATCTGATCAAGCAGTACACGAATTTGGGGCTAACATAGAATGTAAAGAACAAAAGTACAGCATTTACTTAAAAATTCGTTCGTGGGGTGAAGGTACATTTTATGGCTTAAAGTCAGAGGCGAACTGAAAAGTCTGTGAAGTAAACACTTGGATAGAATCTCTGAGATTAATAAGGATCTTCCTCTGGTGATCATCAAGCATGATGGAGCAGCGGAAATAGGAGAAACCCCTGATGATTTCATGCTTGACCAGGTTCGGATTCGGGTAGAATGCCAAGACTTTTCCCCTGAACGATCTCCTGTCAGTTGAAATCGGTGAAAATGGCGGGAGAAAACCCCGATGATGTTTGCGGCAAAGGAGACCGACTCCGACATGCAGGCCACGCCATCATACCGAATTTCTAGTGAACAAATACTGAATGAATGGATATACGAATTCGAGAGGAAATATACGAGAGGAGAAGGACTCCGCTGTGGGAACGACGTGTAGGCCATTTAGCCCTGTAGGGGACTTTATAGGGCAAACGGCACTTCTGTTCTCCACACAAAACAAATGCCAAGACTTTCATTACGTTGCTCGGCGCGGCCCTGGGCTTCTCTTCTTCTTTGGCGTCTCTTGAGCTTCTCTCGGCAGTTTCTTTTTATCTTAATTTTTAATCAAATGGCTTTTATATCCTCTTAATTGCCTAGCGTTGTCGTTTCCCCCCCCGCTCTTTACTGATCCCACTGACGACGACCGTCTGAATGTTTCGTGTCTAGCATCGACTCTTATGTAGCGATCTTCTTTGCCCTTCGTTTTTTTTTTTGCCTTCGTTTTTATTCCATTCTGGGAGATTTAATCTTCCTAGCCATTCTTTAAGTTAATCATGATGTTTTGGGCTGCATTACTCCTGCTCTCGGGTAATGCCGTTGCAGAGCGTCATGACTCGGATTTGATGTCTTTTGTAACGGTTGGTTGAACTTTAATATTGTTGGAATTGTGTTGTTCTAATAGTCAAAATCCAGCTCCCTGAGGTCCGAGCCTTAAAATGGGAGGTTGAATACTACGACCGCGAGCGGTTGGCCCCCGGATACTGGTTCGTCGCGCCATACGGGATGATCTCCCCAGAACAACCCTCCTTGAAATATCAGCAATACCAAGTCGGCCCCTACATTTACGACGACAGTGGCGTATGTCTTGGTCCCGAAACCCGGTCAAAAAGCACCAGCTGACTTGCTTCTGGCGTAACAGGTCCTTATCTGGGCTGGAGCACCCTTATACGACAATCAGAATGTCTTCGACTTCAAGCCGGTGCACAACATCGATGACGACCCTCATCTATCCTTCATTGTGGGATGGGAATACGACAACTCCAAAAAGGGTCACGGCGCGATTGTGAGCAGCCATTACAAGGTGGAAAAAGAGGTCCAGGCTCTCAGCGATGTCCATGATTTTAATATGCATGAATTCAACATTATGGACGGGGGAAAGACTGCCCTGGCTTGCACATATCGTCCCAAGGTTATCAGCCTGACTGATTTCGGACGCCCAACGGAAGAGAGTTGGGTCACGGTTGGTGGGTTTGTTGAGGTGGATGTCGAAACCAGCAAGGTTCTGGTCCAGTGGGATTCGCTCGACCACATTGCTCTACACGAGTCGAACATGTTCCATGCCTGGGATAACCCAGCCGGAGGACCGCCCGGTTGGGATTACGTACATATCAATGCAGTCGACAAGAATAAGGCCGGTGACTACCTGATCTCATTGCGGTTCACCGATACCATTTACTTGATTTCTGGCAAGGATGGAAACATCGTGTGGCGCTTGGGTGGACTGGAAAGCGACTTCGAGCAGGACTTCACCTTCTCCAAGCAGCACGATGTCAAGTTTGTCTCGTCAAACGGCACCCACCACGTTATCTCGTTCCTGAACAATGCCTCCGACGAACGTGGCTACGATGAGAAGATCTCCTCCGTTTTGTTCATCGAGCTAGACGCAAGTGTTACCCCCATGACCGCCAAGGTGATTAAACGAATCAATCGTCCCGATAGTGGTCTCACCCGACTCCGTGGTAGTGCTCGCCCCCTTCCCAACGGCAACGTCTTTATCGGATGGAGCGAACGCGGTTACTCGAGCGAGCACGCATCAAACGGCGACCTTCTAATGACCGCCCAGTTTGCAACAGACCGGTACTCAACCTACCGCTCTTACAAGGGCGAGTTCACTGGTCGCCCCACTGCGCCTCCCGACCTGGTCGCATCCGTCTACGGTACCCACGCCGAGGACATGACGACCATCATTCATGTCAGCTGGAACGGAGCGACTGACGTCGTCCAGTGGAAGTTCTACGCGCAGGCCTACGACCGCAGCCAGCCCGTGCTCATCGGTACTACTAACAAAACCGACTTCGAGACCATGTTCATCGCCGATGGCTATATGGACTTCGTTTCCGCAGAGGCCATCGATGCCGAGGGAAATGTCATGCACACTTCTGCAATCAAGCGCACTGGCATCCCACCCAACTGGAAAGCAGCCGGCTGGGCCGGTGCTGACTCCGGCCCTACTCCTGATGACCCTTCAATAATCGTCGCTGCCAACGATAACACAGATTCGACGCCTTCTGCTGACAGCACCGGCGATAAAGCGGCCGGATTAGTCAACAACGGTACCTCTACTGGCTCTGGCGACCGCTCAGCTGGCCAATACGCTGACGCGAAGGAGGTCGCCAAGGCCGTCTACAAGGCCTACGAGGTCATCCGCACAATCGGCGGTCTCCTCATCTTCATCCTTATAGCTAGCACTTTGGGCGGAGCTGGATTCGCCCTCTGGTGGCACATCAGAGCCCGCCGTAGCGGCCGCTACCAGCACGTCCCCTCTGAGGAGGGTCTCCCCGTGGAACAAATAGCTCTCGCTTCCAACCAACGGCCTTGAATGTTGTGGCCTTTTTTGTCGCTTCCAATCTTGCCTGATTAGCACTACGTCTTGCATCGTTTCGCATTTGCATTGTTTCGAATATTTATCCGCGAACATTACCAAACAAGGCTTGCAAATTTGCACCCACAAGGACCGCGAAACGAACACACACAAAAAAAAAGAGAGGATTAGCTGAGGCCATTTGGTATATACCATTCTGGCTATGATCGTTTCATGCATATCATACCCCCCAATCTGGCGTTATTTTCATTCCGTTCTTGTCACATATATCCTCGGCTGCGCTCGAGTGACGTTTCTGTATATCTCTGGGTTCTTTACATAGTGTTTTTTCCTTGGGGACTTAGGCTGGCATCTGTACATTTTTCTTTTTGTTCTGTGTAATATCACAACTCATCCTGATGCCCCGTTCTTTGTCTACTCTCCACACAGCTGGTACATAATCGTCACTCATTTGCGACCCTTTCCCCTCCGGGCAAACGGGAAACATCGTAGCGGAGCATATAATGAAAACAATATTAGATAGGCTCATACGGAGTACCCCTGCGTATACAACTAAGCCAAGAGCAGGGTTAATAAAACGAAACAGATGGCGCGGCATGAGGCTGACGACGAATGTTCCTAAATCGGGAGGCCGCGTCATTGTTTGCACCGGGGTAGAGACGGAACGAATCGATGTGGCGTTGGGTTTAATTCGAAGGCATGTATCCCAGAATAGTCGAGTCAGGTCTAAATATCAGATAAAATCTTCTCTGCGAAGTAGAAGAGGGAATGAGACTTGGGAACCATTCTCTTGTATAAGAGCCATATACTATGTCTCCGACGATCACTCTCCCTGGATAACTAGTTGTTTATAAATGGAATGATAAACATCTGGTAAATACATTTATTTTGTTCTCTTTTAGGATTTTTCATGGATTTTTCATGGATTTTTCTATTGGTTATATTAGCTTCCAAGAGCAAAAAGCATGGGACCCTAGGCGCTGAATATGAAGTATAATACATTGGATATATAGAACACGAAGAGTCACAAACTAAAACTTCACAATCTGACCGTTCGCAAACCCAAGGCGAGCCAAGATACCCGTTTTGAAACGCGATCCTACCAACGAATCCTCCATAGCAGGAGGCCCACAAACAAAGACCTTCGCATCGCCATCGGCCTTCACAACATCCCGCAACAGCTCCTCAGTAACATATCCCTTCCTAAAGCCATCACTCTGTCCCTCAGGGTGACTAACTGCATAAACATAGTCAAAGCGACCGGGGAAGCGCGTCCTAAAGCTCTCCAGCTCTTCCCGTAGAAGCAGGTCCTTCTCGGTATTGACGCCAAAGACGAGGTTGATTTTAGTTTTGTCGGTTGGATTATTGAGAATACCCTGCGCTAGCTGGTAGATTGGTGTAATTCCGGCCCCGCCTGCTATGAGGTAGATCTGCGGTGATTGGTTTGGTGTCCAGGCGTGTCCTTTGAGTGCTACTGCGAATGTGAGGGTATCTCCTGGGGTAAGGGAGTGGATGTGGCTGCTCGCTTTTCCGTTTGGATATTTCTTGACCATGAGTTCGATCTGGCCTTGTTGATCTGTGGTTCTTTTGTTAGTCTGTCGTTATGTCGGGACTTGGGGTTATTTATTGTTCGTACTTAGATCGCTGATGGGTGTATATGGGCGTAGTACGGGGAACCACCGTCCCTCAGGACGAGATATGGTTAGGAGTGCCGCTACAGTGCGTTAGTATATAATCTCTAATAGGAAGTTGGTTTATAATTCGAGTCCATACAAGTTAATGTCAATCCGCTTGTGGCGTTCTGGTCCGGAAACTCGAAGACGAGACGTTTCGTGTTGTGGTTTACATCTTGCGTGCTTTGCAGGCGTAAGGTGGTAAATCCAAATTCTGAGAATACTTTGGGAGGCTCATTTGACTCTGGATTGGCAGTTGATATAAGACGTGATTGGACACAATAAGCTCCAACGCCTAGTAAAGTGACGGCCGTGGCCGATTTTGCTGTAATAGACTGGGGGAGACGAGTTCTGAACATGGTGAAAACAAAATCTTTGAATTAACGCATCAGGCCTACATCAACCAGGTTAATATAATAGTCTTCAATTTAAGGTAGTTCGCTTCTAACCCGAGTCCGAAACCCGATCCGCACCCCGAGTTTCGTCCAAAGCCCGCAAAACCCGTAAAAGTCACGGAGCATGAGCGCCGACCCCGACATGAGACAATTTATGATTTATGTCGTAGATCTGCGAGCCTCATATGATCCACAATTGAATACTCTAAAATATCCTAGATAAAACATCCTAGAGTTTGGCCGTTTCTGGAACCTAGTGCGAAGTTCGGGCTACAGAATGGGTCTTCGGTCTAGATGATGAAACAATCTCATCCATTTAAATCAAGTCGCACTAACTTAGCTATGTATTGGGACTTGTGTCAATTTGTTTTGGATTATGTCAAACGACTTCATAATCTTGAGCAAAACGGCCTCGTCAGCGCCAGCGCCGAGCGAAGTGGAATATCACTATATCTGACAGGCTAACAGCGCATACAAAATAAAACAAAAAATGATGGTAGCAACTAAAACCAGGTCACCACCTTGTCTCGTCCCTAGCACCCTCATTCCTTCTGGGGAACGGTTTGGGCTTGTTGTACAAAGCTCGCCTTGCCTGTCGTTTCGTTGTAAATATTATACCCATAGTCGGCAGCATTAGGCGGGGTATATACTAAAAACATTCATCAGTACTCGATTCCCATTTCGATGATGTATCCAGCACTTACAGTGAAGGGAGACAGCGACCTGGTCACTACTTGGGTTATGAACGCGATGTAGCCCGATATCATCCGAGATATAAGCGACGTCATTCATGGTATGCCTTGTATCAGACTTGATTTCCAACGGACCATGAAGATCAGAGTCCTGATTGGGGACGTTGTAGATGGTCTCTTGTAGCGTGCCAGCTAAGACCTTCATGATGCAGTGTGCATTGGCGTGGTCGTGGACAGGGGAGCCTTTCCCGGGGTTCCATACGAGGAGGAGCTGGGAATGGATTAATCTCAAGCTCCAATGTTGGCAGAATCTAGCTTGGATTGGAATGAAAACTCACGATATTTGCTTTTTGGTTAATGTTTTCGATAGCATTGCGGGTGTAGTTCTTGCTGGTGTCGTTGTAGAAAAAGCGGGCCCAATCGTTCGGATCAGAGGTGTACTTCTGTGCCAGCGAGATCAGGTATTCGTTGTTCACGTCTGCCGAAGAAATGCCACCGCTCTCGCCTAGGTAGCTCTTGATGTCTTGTATGAGATCATCTAGGCTGTACTGGGGGTTGTAGTGCTTGTTGCCTAGTGATCGGCTGGTGCCAAGCGGGAGTAAGGGAACGACAGCGGGCATTGTGGCGGATGGAAGTTTGGGGGATGTTGGAAGGAGATATTATTCTTGAGGGGCAATGAGAGCTTCAAAAGAGGATCCACGGACGAGTTATATCTCGGGAATCAACTCGTATCTGTTTCCCCTGGATTCTCCCCCGTGCGAGCTCAATCACAAAAATGGGATCTCAATCGCCGATTGATCCAACACCTTGCGTTCCAGCGCCCCAGACTGATTACAGTCTCGCCTGATAGTACCAAGATGCCTGAATATGTACTTATTGACGAGTAATGTACGTATTTTGTATGTTGAATAAAAAAAAGGGAGAAGGTGTTGAGAATGCTAGAATCTGTAAAATCCGATTCTCTTCACATTACAACCGTTAGTATTCATTCCCCTACATGAATTGAGTACAACTTGAAACGATCTAAAAAAATTCGCGTTTTATCAGACTCGTCTTTCTAATTTTGGAATAATTTCTTTGGTCTCTCTTAGTGTTGTTCGAATTCCAATCCAAAAACCGTCGAGGGGATAAAATCAACACATATAACGCCATAACCAGAACATCAAACGCAAGAATGCAGCTGCGGTTCAACCACCTGGTACCTGTGGACTCTCGTGTGATTTATGATGTAAGAGTTACTAGTACTAGTAGTCCAGCAGATGTATATACTAGTATGGGTTTGTAGATCAACGCATCGGCGAACAAATTAAGCATGAAGCAGATCCCTATGTCATTAACCGCGAATGTAAACACACAGACGGTTGTCACGGTTATCGCCGGACATTCGATCGAGACAGAACGAAGAAAATAGTCGGTGAGTATTCTAGCCTTATCTCCCGATGTATGGATTAAATGAAAAGCGCATGAGATTATACTCGCATGGGATTATACTCCGTACTATCGGACTTCTTACTGTAGAACGAACACGAACTTTTTTCGGGTATAACACCGGACAGAATATGTAATACACTCAATTGATACCATTTGCAACACAGATGTTACTTCGAGAAACCTATCTTTTATCTTCACAAGAAATGCCCGTTGTAGCACAAGATGTTGGTGCGATGCGTGGCTGAATGAAACACCGGGAGCGTCCAACGGGCCAATCAAAGGTCGGATCGACAGCACTGTCGGCGAATCAAAAAAGAAAATACGCAATCGGCGTTTGACTTATCTGCAACATCCTCTAAGAATGCATGTTTGGACCCCTATCATTGTTACGTGTCGTTGGCATTTACTTCATTGAGACCTGAGACCTAATAATAAATAGCTTGCTGCATGACGAGTCCAGCTGATGTTTACCCCAAAAACCGTTAGGTAAAAATGACATCGAGCGTAATAAGTTCTTTGTTTTTTTTTCTTTGCAAAATATATTGAATTACTACAATCGCTCCCGGGTATAACCGATCTAATTTATATCAAAGTCAGGAATAGCGCTGAAAAACGAAGCATTGTAACAAGTTGGATCGATGAATTGTGGAGAGAACTCCGGTGGCATGAAATCATGCCCGTCTGGCATAATTGGGGCGGGGTTGGCATTGGAGCTGTGTCCTTCTTGGTCATTAGGCGTTGTGGCTGCCGGGGTGAATCGATGTAATGGTTCCGCGTTCCATTTTTCCATCGAATCCGACAAGACTTCCGCCGCAGAGGACCGAATAGCATGGTATAGGGACTCGGCCAGTTTCCATGTCCGCTGGGTGCTCTTGAGACATCCTAGAATGAGGGTGACACGATTGTAGTGATGGTCGAAACACTCCTCGGAATGACTGGTGGACGTGGCGAGCTGGATGAGTCCACAGAGGGTCAAGGCGGGAATGATGAAGGGGGTGTGCTTCGAGATGTTTGGACAAACAGATATGGAATCTGAGATTCGCCTCGAAGCCTCTGTTGCTTTGATGCTGTGAACTAGACGGGTGAATGTTGATGAGAGCTGGCCAGTCAGGCCAGGCCAGAAGCGATCATCTGGCTGGGACTGGGACAATACAGATGGAAGGTCGCTTCGGGGTAAGTGTAGGAGCATGGCGGCGTAGGCTATTGTCAAATGCGCTTGAAACATCATTTCGTCAACGTTGCCGTATGAATCAACAATGTCGAGCTTTTTGGGCGGTAGGTGGTTGATCCAGCTCACTAGTGCATTTTCGACAGCTTGGAGGTGATCGCGATGACAGTCGCGTAGTCGGTTCAGGACAAGAACCCGGCATAATATTGTTGTGGCCTCGATGCGGTAGCTGAATGACGAAAAGACAGTATCCTCTGCCGCGAGTATCCTCCGCTTGAACTCGATCATCATACGTGGTTTTGGAATATCACCCGCACAATTATACGTTGACTCTTCACAGGGCAAGGCCACCTCCGGTGACACTGTGCTACACCGAAATGTGATGGTTTTAAGCGGGACTGCCATGAATATATCGGTGACGTAGAGTTCCCACCATGTTCGTCTCATGCTTTCGGCTTCAAGAGATCTTTCGGGGTTCGTGGATGAAGCGAATGACCAACGGTTCATGCCAAGCTCCAAAGCAATATCAATACTATGAGAGAGGGCATCTTGTGCCTCAGTCCATTCATCGCGAGCATACAGGGCAATGGAATATAGTAGCCAAGCCTGGACCATGGAAGCCGACCGATCAGGGTTTGTCTTCAGCTCAGCAACGACTTGTTCCTTGTATGGTTGACTCGGAATAGACGCAATATAATGAGAGCCCACAAAATGCACAGCTAGCTGTAAGAAGTGAGGGTAATTGTGGTCATGATACAAGGAGCTGGGCACCAAGATCGGATGGGCCACGTGGAAATTTTCATAGTATAACCGAGGCAGGCGCTCATCATGGAGCGATAGTTTGCTTGCTGGTTCCACAGTTTGCTGAACAGGAGCATTTCCCGAAAGCATCACTGGCCAAGAGACCGGCTCAGTGGGAATATCGAGTTCTGTCTGTCTGCCTGCCCGCGTCGAAGGATTTTCTGGTGTGGTCTGTGCAGGGGCTATTGGCAGAACAGGGACCGTAGATTGATATCGGGTCTAGGATTAATTTAGTAAAGAACTACAAATAATAATAAGGAGAACTGACATTGACATGGGTTTGCGGGTGGCGTTGATATGGACTCTCAAGTCGTGATTTCCTGCGTCCGCCCCGTCGGGAGGGTAGATATTGACAGAGTAATCCATTTTGGACACATCGTGAACATGATGGTTTACTAGCGTCACATTTGAGATGCTGTTTTCTGCACTCGGTACATGCCAGTGAGGCTAGACCAGTTGTTTTTGTTGATCTTGCCGGAGTCATGCCTAAGAAATGATAGAATGTAAGGTTGACGTTTCAATCCCCGGGGGCTATCGGCGTTTGGCGGGCGGTCGGCCGAGGCATTCCGACAAGTTCCAGATCAAAGGAAAAAATCCTATAGATTGATTTGAAGTGGTTATTTAAGTATTAGAACTGTTCACCCAAAGCTAACATAGAACAGATAGAAATATGGACAGACCGACAAATGTACAAAGTAGAATCACTTGCTGAGGTCCACGGCTTGAGGTCATCGGGCTGGGGTGGTGATTACATAAGCTGGATGACTGAGCACAACGCCCGTCCACAGGTGAACCAACCTTCGCAAAGAACACCCGAACGCCATCTCGAGGGGACTGAATGTTCAAATCTTCTGGAGCACCCGACACTGAGTGTGTACAGTTTCATACAATGTCACATTTTGAGTTACCCAAGACATGCCGGTGTATTGTATGTTGTCTCTACCTATCATTGTAAAAGCTTCAAGCATTGATAATTCAAAGGTAACGAAATATAAGGTCATCTCCTCGCTTCCTCCGCCAATAATTCGTAGACTCTAATAACTCCGGCTCTCCCCTTATCACCCACGGCCATTTCTTTAAGAATTCCTCCGTAATCTCCCAACTCTTCGGATCCGAAGGCTCCCCCCACACCAGCAAGCTGCAGCTCTTCGTCGAGATATCCCAGAATCCCATGATATCGACACATAATTGACCATCGTCGAGCTTATCACGGGCAGAAATCAGGTTGTCACGCATTCTGCGAAACGGAAAAAAATCCAGCCAAGGGTGATGGGGAATCTCGCACTGTATTTGCGTGGGCCGTAGACTGACCGGCAGCTTTGTGTCGTTGATCTGCTCTGGTGTCCAGGTATTGAATGGGGAAGTTATGTTTCGTGATTTCCAATCACGGTGAGGTGTTATCCCAAGGATGGAAAGATTTTGAATAAATGCGCAGTAAACATTTAACTTGGTGAGTATTATTAGGTGGTCCCCTGTTGGGGACCCTTGCGCATAACTGTCGAATGAGGATGTGCTAAATTTCTCCAGGAGACTTTCGGCTTCATCGGCTGACAGCCACCTTTTTGGGCGGTTTGTTTTGTTTCTGGTCTTGGGTGCGGAGAGCCCACCTTCGGTAACTTGACGACTTTGATCAAGCTTTCGTTTTCCTGTCCTCGGGTTAGCTTATTGTCTATGCGTATGGATTGTTCATTAAGGGGAGTGGAATGTCACATACGATGGGCCCTCTGATTCAACCGATTCTGCAGCTTTCTCCGCACTTTGGGATCACTTATCCTCGACCAGTCACAGTCCTGTCCGAGCTCGAGAGAGCAGTTGGCGATGACAGATGGAGAAGTAGAATAGGAGGAATCACGCTGCATTCTAGGTAATCATTAAGCTGGTAGCAGACCTATGGCACTGAGAAGATCAGCTTAAGTCCGTCGGGAAAACGGCGGAGACAAGCAGATGGCTGACCTCTTTGTATAACCGTCTTGGCATTTCGACAAATTCCATTAATACCTTAAAACAAGGCTGCCCGTGCTTCCAAGCCATTGAATATTGTGTGGCTTGTCTGGGCATGGCAATAATCTGCGGAAAATTGAGCCAACAATGACTTTATGGCCCACATAAGAGATTGGGCCAGTTGAGCTTTTTGCCAATCATGGGAGGTTATGATTCATGCCACGCCCATTCATTACCAGTAATTTGGATGTGGGCATCCGATTAGGAAGTCCGATGGATCACTTCTAATTTTCGGCCGAAACCTATATATCAGTCTACAACTGGAATCTTGATCAACATCAACGATGTTCTGATATTCGTGCAGTAAAGCTCATGTGGGTCCTCGTCGGCCGAAGTAATGTCTTGGCCAAAAATTAAAAATACAGATACTGAAAATGCAAGGATCATATAGTCAAAAGGGCTAGAGAGCCTATCAATAACTGCTAACACATATACTAATCTTCCACTTGGTTCTAACTTTCATTCCGACGACTTTTCGAAGAAAGCAAAACGGAGAGATATTCTATCATGCTATATTCCTTGCTTTTCATACTCGCATCATTGCTTAGCCAGTCTTCCACTCTCGCTGCAGTGATCCCAACCCCAAACCACTCCTTCAATGGACTTCAAACGGCGGAAGATATGTCGAGCTCTGTTACCTCTTTTCATACAACCTTGCCACCGAACTGCGCCTCTTATCTGAACGAGCTGAAAGCTCATTATAACACCATATTCGACGGTGACTACAGTTCCAAATTTGATGATATCTTCGGTCTTTGCTACAACATAAACAATGAGGCACGTTGGGAAAACAGTGGAGGATTCGATCCACCATACCTGGACAAATTTGACAAGGTCAGGGAGAATTGTTGTCTAGATTCCATGCAACAAGGGGAAAGAGGTGGCGCTATGGCAGATCCTTTGGAGAATTTTAACCTGCCTTGGAAATATCTCTTCTTTTTGGCGTCCTTTTCTTGTTTACTAGTAGTTTTCAAAGCTGTATGGAAGCAGAACCTGTGCAAACCATGTCTCGAGAATGTTCTTCAAAGTTCTGACAGCCCCATATTTGTGATCTATCATGCCATGTGACTAGCTTTAATCAATGCGACCATTGAGAGACTCGAAAAGTTTATCCAATGGCCTGTTTTTGAAGAGAAATAGTCTTAAGTCGACGGATTGGGGATTTAGTGTGTGGTGACTAAGCAACAAACTGCCCAGGTGGGTCCACGGGTCCACGAGTGTCCAACTTGAAGCCGAACCCGAACCCTTCGCCACGCTGGTTGCCGTGAGATTTTTTCCGCAATGCAGACTCAGTCAATGTCTTTTCGAAAAAGACCTGTAACAGCATGTACAGAATGTCGGCGCAGGAAACAAAAGGCTCACTCCAATCAACCAAGATATATATACGGTAGTTGCTAACTTGCAAGTAGTGTGATCGTGAACGACCATGCAACCATTGCATTGGAAGGAATGTTCCAACAATGTGTAATTATGATTATCCAAGTGCCGCAGAAGTGACCCCTGGGGGGCATATAGCCGTATTGCAAAGCCCGCCGGCTTCAATAATTGGTGATCAGTCTTCGACACTTGATACAGGTAGAGATTACCGGTTAAGGGACCAAGTCGGATATGCTCACACTGGCGACAACAACTATCTGTCAAAAGTGCACGAGGTCAGTTTTGTGTTTTATGACTTGATGTAAATTTAAGGCTATCAGCATTAGGAGCAGATGGTCGAAGCCGACAGACAATTTCAGCCTGGAAACTTTCAACGCATCATTCCTCTCCCTGAGGCTGCGAGGCAAGAACTCTGCAATATTTGCGCCAGGTTACCACATCGACTAGTTATGCGAGAACTTATCAACATTTATTTTGCCGAAGCCAATTGGTACTTTGCTATGCTGGAACAACATTATTTTGAGAAACTTTACAATTATTGGTGTTCTCTCAACGATTCCTCTACAGAACATGGCCAGGTTGCCGATGTACCACCGGATCTTCTGCATTTTTCGGCACTGATATTCCACGTTCTTGCTGTGTCTTTACAGTTCGTCTCGCCGGACACAAATTGTAGCCGTGCTCTAGGGGTGGATAGTTTCAACGTGCGTGATCATCTTTCTAGCAATTTCTCCACAAGTGGAGTCGAGATCGCGCGCATACTGGGAACGCTGGATCCTACGATAACTGCTGTGCAAAACGACCTTATGCGGGCATTTTGGTTGAAGAATTGTAGCCGTGGAAGAGAAGCATGGCATGCACTAGGTGGTGTAATCAGGTCAGTCCCTGCATATTCCAAAAGGAAGGCGATTTTCTCACCCCAACCAGAACAGCCCAAGATCTTGGCCTCCATCAGCAGAGCAAGGTTTATCAAACACCACGATCTACACTGGAGGAAACGCTCACCGAGCTGTGGTATGATGAGTACAAACGCAGGCTATGGATTAAGTTGTTCTCCTGGGACAGGTGAGGCTTCTCTTTTTCTTCTCTAGGCCCATCCTAATAAGAGCAGCCACATGACCTTTTCTCTAGGTCGACCACGCGCCATCAACGTCAGTGACTGTACAATCACTCCGCCGTTGGATTGCGATATACCAGCCGACCCGTCAACCAGGATACCAATGACTTTAGCTCCACATGAGCCTCCCTCATCTTTTACGCCACAACTTTTCCAATACGCCATCTCTCAACATGCTCATGAGGTGATGTCATTGGGTGCCCACAAGAAGAATTTCATAGATTATGCCTTGATTCAAGGCAC
The DNA here is from genome assembly GCA_028974045.1 of Penicillium cf. viridicatum. Classification (NCBI taxonomy): domain Eukaryota; kingdom Fungi; phylum Ascomycota; class Eurotiomycetes; order Eurotiales; family Aspergillaceae; genus Penicillium; species Penicillium cf. viridicatum. Next base: position 216,126 of record JAPQKQ010000007.1, on the reverse strand, counting down.
CCACGACAGGATTCTGTCTTTATTGAGCGATCTTCCACCTGTTCACCGACCGATGAATCCGGATACGTCCTGGGACGCAAGTTACCCCCATATACCCAAACAACGTCAGCAAATATCGACCGCCGCAAACTCGCTTCTCATGGCATTACATACGCCACATGCCAGAACACACACTGCTAGTCGACACGCTGCAACTCAAGCGGCTCTTGCCACGTTGGATGCGCAAGAACAGCTTTTTGATCTCATGGCCACTAGTTACTCTAGCATCTATGCTCTCTGTATTTACACTCTTGCGGCCGGTATATTTCTGTCTGTCACAACTCTAGAATATCCACCTGCAGATATGGGTATACTACATGAGATCCTTCATGCAATCCGGAAGGCCATTCATCGCCTTGAACTGGCACAGGAGAGAGTCTCTTTGGCAGGGCCGGGCTCAAGACTCTTGAAACTTTGCTACCAGAAAATGCAAACATCAGCGCAGGCTCGGTCCGGTTTGCAAGGCACTGCTGCGTATGGGGCAAATCCCGTTGCTGCTGCTTCATTCATGCACGCGCCATTTTCCGGGGCACACATCGAAGAATCTCCTGGTCAGCCTTCAGAGATTCTTGCATATACCTCTGGGTCTGGCATTTCATTGTCTGACGGCATTCCATTTGACAGCACAGTGATGTTTGAAGATATCACTCAACCTCCATATGGAAGCATGGGTACGGGAATTAGACCAGGCTAACGACTTAGGATGGTCCTCGCTCCCATAAGGTTGGTCTTGTATTGTTTGTCCTGGCAGAAAGCACTGGCTTCGCGCAGACCTTCGCCAAACTTAATCGCGGCTTGACAAGCACTTGGGCATGTTGACCAGTACTATGTCGATACTAAATGGTCCCTCACACTTGAGCCTCGCAAGGTGGCTACATCACGAGGTGACCCGACCTTACCAGTAAGGTCAAAGCACTCTAGGAGGACTCGAGTTTCCTTTGGTTTTTCCTAAAAAAAAAAAGAAAATAGAGACTGTGACACCCTGGCGTCTCGAGCTATTGGATGTCCGCGCATCATTTTCAACCCTGTATAAATAGCATAGTTAGCACTATTCACCATCCTTGATTGCTGTTTTGCCTAACTCACCAGGCTTACCAACAGTCGTAGTGCCAAGGATCATATTCACAGCTGCTCTTGGCATATTTCTATCCTTGCTTTAGTGGCAATGGATCAAAGGGGTAATGCAAAGCTTTTCTAAACAGTATGACCACCCAGAAATATATTGACTGCATGTCAATAAAAAACCTGCTAAGGAGCTCAAACAATGTTGTGAATTATGTCAACAAGGCATACATTTAACTAACTAGTTAGTTAGTTACCGACAAATGTAAGCATAGATCGGCCGACCGGAGTTAACTAGAATTTTATTTACATTGCATGAAATAAATCATTTAGAGACATTCCGAGGTCAGGGGTACGCAAATCATAAAAGTTACGGTTCCAGGTTACTTTTAACTTCATATTGACCAATTAACGTTGTTCGGCCGAAATCCCAAATGGGTGGGGACCAATGAGGCGTGTGTTTCTTTATCAAACGAGCTGCCAAGGAACCTTAGCAATGAATTGATGACACTCGACCTTTCATTGGTAGGCTCTGTGGAATCGAGATCCACCTAATTCATACTCTACCTCATGGTAGTCATGATATGTCGGAGATATGTACCTGTAAGCTCCAGCCACTTCAAAATTGTAGTTTACCACAGGTAACTCAAAACGTTAGATTGGATCGGCGGGTTTCTCATTGCCAAGAACTTTTCAGGCTTCCAGGCAACAGGCCTTTGATGTTGGTGATGACTGTATATTTTTCCTTGCCGTTTATTTTCAGTGCATTGTTGTGCAATCTATGCTATCGTACGATCGATAGTATTTAGAGGACTTTTATTGTCTACCGGATATTCTTTCATTTCAAGCATTGGGCATCTATGTACTCAAAGAGATACCATGAAGTATACAACGTTATTCTTCTTATCCCTCGTGGTTGTCTCGGGCTTTCCTGGAATGGACATACTCCTGAATAATATAAGGCGACGGCAATCGACAAGTGGGACAAGTGAAATGATTGGAGATTTGACAGATGGTGCTACGACCGCAGTTGGTAGGCAAGTTCGAGAATGTATCACGGGTGCTGGATCATGCGAGAACCAAGAGGGAAAGGTTCGTCCTCTTCTACCCCTATTATGTGTACACTCAATTTAATTGTATGTAGAGCTATAACCGCCCTGGCGACCTGGGAACTGCCCTCTGTCAGGCTGATTCATGTTGCGTCTGGGACTTTGTACAAGAAGAATTGGTCGAGTCATTTCGTAATGAAAATGGGACGTGCAACGGCCTTGCTCGAGCCTCTGTGAGACTCGGGTTTCATGACACTGGGGCATGGTCCAAAAGCAGTGGCGCTGGTGGAGCCGATGGCAGCTTGCTGCTAAGCTCGGATGAGATCAATCGACCAGAGAACAATGGCCTACAAGAGATTCGAACTAAGGCATTGCAGCTCTTGGATAAATGTCCAAGATATGGTGTTAATGCCGCTGACTTGGTGCAGTTCATGCACAATGTCGCTACTGTAACCTGCCCTCTGGGTCCTAGGTTGCTGACTTTGGTAGGACGCCATGATCGCCGAGAAGCGAACCCCATGGGTCTTATACCAAGCAACAAAGCTACGGATGCAACATTTCTCATTGAGCTCTTTCAAAATAAGACCTTCACGGCACGCGATCTTGCCGCCTTATTTGGAGCGCACACTGTGGCTCAGCAATTATATGTCGATCCTTCGAAAGCAGGCCAGACACTCGATTCTACGCCAGGAGTTTGGGATATGAATTTCTACCGCGAGATGGCATTGTCTGAACCTCCTTCGTAAGGTTAAACCATAATGAAAGCATCGCCTGCCTTAGAAACTGATTTTATACAATGTTCCAGAGGCGTTTTCCGGCTGCCAAGCGATGAAGCCCTTTCTCTAGCTGACGGCACCTCCTCACGTTTTGAGGCATTTACGGTTAGTTTCTGTTTCTCACTTCCCAAGTTTTATTCAAACTCGATGCCTCTTTCGGATACTAACATGACATGATACTCTTCTAGGATGTCACCTTCGGTCAGACGGTCTGGAACCAAGAGTATTCGGCGGCATATGTGCGCCTTAGCCTTCTTGGTGTCAACAACATCAACCGACTTACCGATTGTACCAAAGTACTACCTGGTTCTGTGACCTCCTTTTCATTGACATCCTCATCCCCATCTCCTTCTTCATCTGCCGCTCCATTGTCGTCAAGTGAATCCGGGTACATGATATTCTGTGTTTTACTTTGCGTATTCATATTGATGATATGAATGAGGTCTTTGAAAAGAGGTGGAAATAAAAGCAGGTGCCTTACAGTTAGAAAGCTCAGAAACTGCACCGATTATAAAATTGTACGTATTTCATCATCGAAGGGCTCGATGTTTATTCAGTGTGAACAGTAACGTAGGTTAGCGAGAAGGCCGGCGAATAACATCAAAGCATAGGTCGCAACATGTTATAGTGGAGTACGTATAAACAACATTCTAAACTGCTAAGAGGTAGGACAACTTGGAATATTTTCTCGTACGCCAGGGGACTTGATTTCTGATACACCTCGGCGCAAGTGGCGTATTGCGACACAAATCGAAAACATTGTCGCTATACAAGCTTTGCAATCTAGTTCACATGCTGACATCCAACCCCATAATACCTCCGTCATGTTACATTGTCCATGTCAGAGGTATTTCAATACATACACAGCAAGAGACGCTCACATGGCGGCTATCACAGATGTGTGCGGAAGAAGTCCGCCAGCTTGGGTGCGCTCCAATTCGTGTGATCGTATAGGTCAATGTGCGAAATTCCAGGAATGATATACAGTTCTTTTGGTTCCTGGGCCTGCTCAATCGCAACTTGGGAGAAGTAGAGCATATAGCCATCCGAACCTGCAATCATCAACAACGGACGGGGAGATATAAGTTGCGTGTATGCGTAAGAACGGTATGTAGCGATCAAGTCAAGACTGCGCCAAAGGTGCCAGTTTGGTGCCGTTTCAACATGCCTCCTTGGGGTCTGGTAATTCAATATATTATTAACCACCTTGGTTCTTCTTTTTTTTTTTTTGGAAGGTGATCGTTCCCCATAATCAGGGGGTTGCCGATGCCTTGGTTTGAGTATACTTCCGTGGCTGTCAACCTATGCTTTCCGATTTAATACCAAAAGGCTCGAAAATCTGCCATCGGTTATGGTGCAAGCAAAAGCTAGAAACATAGTAGCCTGCCCAGCAATTTGAATAATACGGAACGTTCTACTCTGAAGGTTATCTCTTGGCTCTTTGCAGTGTAGGCATGATTAATCCAACTGGTGCAGAATAAGTCGTCACCAAATTATATTTCTATATTATCCTAAAAGGTTTCTCACAGGATTAAGCCACTACATGGCATTGTTCCCAGGGCAGAGGCAATTGCTGTCGCAGATCTAACCTTCCTCCTCCATAACTTTGATACCTCCTTCGGCGTGTTTACCCCCTTGAAGGAGGTCACGAACTGTCATTGTAGTCTCCGTGTGTCTGACACCCTCAAAGATGATATCAATCTCCTCCAGCGTCTTATTCTCAGTTGCTGGGAAATAAAAGTACATGATAGGGACCTCCACCAATAGATTCCAGAAGGATGTGATGAGGTAAAATCCCCAAGCTGACCAATTCATAGCATATGGGATTGCGAATGTATTGAGGAATGCTGTGGCGTAGCAGACAGCGCTGAAGAACGAAATGCCATTTGCACGCATCGAGTATGACAACACCTCGACAGGGTACAGCGTCGCAAGCGGTGTCCACACAAGAGAATAAACACCGAAAAAGAGGAATACCATGGCCACTTCAGCAGCTGAGGAGGAAACTGTTGGGTAATCTCCAAATTCTTTTGTGATAATAGCGACGATTATGAGGAGTAAAGACATGACAACAGTAGAGCCCACTAGAGCAATATTAGTTACTGATGCTTTCGATGCCATCCTAAGACGAAAAATACGCGACTCACAAAAGCCTCTGCGACGTCCAATTGTATCGGCTGCCCAGGCACCGGCAGCGGAGGTGAAAAGGTTGAAAACGCTCATTCCAATGTTTATACCGAGCTGAGTTTTCGTATCCTGAATACCTGCAGCATCGAGGACGCTGCTAAGGTAGTAAGTAATGATGTTGTTGCCACTCACTTGACAGAAAACTGAGAAATCAAGTCAATAAAAGTAATGTCAAGTTGGAGGCTAACAACGTACAACCAGTGGCCGCAACGACACCTATTCTCCATCGATTAGGGCGAGTTTGAACTAGAGCCTTGAGGTTCGTCTTCTGCATACATTTCTCATGCTCCAAGGTTTGACATATCTCGGTGTACTCAATGTTGACAAGCGTAGAATCTGGATCTCCATTACCATGATACCTGATGAGAATGGCCTTCGCTTCTTCATGACGGTCTTTGTAAATGAGCCATCGCGGGCTTTCAGGGATGAAGGGTAGTGGGATAAGGCAGCATATCGAGGGGATAAATTGTAGCTTATCACTTATTAGAATGGAGCTTCAAAGCGCGGCTTTTGATAAAACCCATGTATGGAGCATACTTACCAGGGACGGAAGACGCCATGACCACGTGCTTTCGATGTATTGACTTCCATATGTGATACCTGCAGCCATAAGACTGCCAACATACCATGAGCAGCCATATAAACCAGTTAGCATGACGCGATACTTGGGCGGTGCGATTTCTGAAATATATCTGGAAGGACTTAGCAAGTCTAACCACAAAAATGAAACCAGATTGTAGCGTACGTTGGTGCAGCAGTGGCGCCCGTGGTTACAGAGACCCCAACGAGCAGTCTACCGCAGCAGAACATGACCTCGTGGACTGCAGCCCCCTGGATGGCAGCTCCTGTCATTGCCACAATTGCTGTAATAGCGATACCCCATCTTCGTCCCCAATTATCAATGATTGGACCAGCAATAGGCATGGCTATCACCGATCCCACGAATACAATGGCAACATTAAGCGCAAGGGTTGTTGTAGTGAGCCTAAAGTATTCGGTATATGAGGGTAATATCTGCAGGCCATTCTACCAAGCTATTAGCACAATGTTAACAAGCATAGTTTGTCACTACTTAGGTAAGTTGTTATTACCATCATGGACGAGTCATAACCCTGGGTTGCGGAATTTGCCGTTGCGACTAAGCAGATCATAACGAGAAGATACAAAGAATCCCCATCCCCCTTGGTTGTTCGTGGAGATGGACTGCCACTTGATGGCTCCATTTTTGGCAAGTCTTCGGATCTCAAGGGAAAAATATGACACAGATCGACTTATAGATAAAGGTAGAAGAATCAAATAACGGTCCTCCCTGATAGTCTGTCGGTAGAAAGTGTGGATATTTAAAGGAGTTTGAAGCCACATTAGATAGTTGATCCCCTCAAATCCAAAGATTATACCCAGCCGATGGACAAGCTAAATTATGAAGCTGTAGTTATCTTATCATGAGCTCAATGGGAATACCCCGCCTAGTAATATACAGAAGACCATTAGAGGCTGCTCCTCTATCTAGGTGAGTTGGTAGGTTTACCCTAAGCTCATCCTAGCATAGGGCTAACACTAGAGGAAACACGCACCTAGAAGCCAAGCTTTGGATTCGGGACAAAGAGCTTTTTGAACGTTCACGAGCGGGGTAGTAATACCCTATATAGTAATACACAGCAATCTGTAAGGAGTCAGTTATATGTTATAAGCTAGATCTCGACTGTGAGATAAGATGGCTTGACATTTTTTCTTCCTATTCCGGCATTTTACCCCAAGAGGCTTGTTTTCCGAGATTAGTACGGAGTAGAATATAGGGGTGTTGGATTGTAATTTAATGATTCAGATAAGCAAATACGGCACGGTGATTTGATCGGAGCTTCGCTATCCTTCCCCAACATCGCTCAAACGATATCGCTTTACGTACAGATTAACTTGCATCGGTATCTTTTGATTGGTTCTTCAAACGGCCAAATAGGGATTGTACGATCTCCGGGGCCCTAATGTATCTGCAGACATACCTACGCCGTCACTGGCTGAATGAACGGGGTCATAAACGACTGCCGATGCTACAAAAGCAACGCGGCTTCTCTCTCCAGTGACTTATCATCGATTCTTGCCTCAATTCCAGTATTCAACATGGCGACTAGAGATATCGATACTCTGGTTCAAGCCCTGACACTTGAAGAAAAGGTCCTATTGTTGTCCGGCGTTGACATGTGGCACGTCCCATCTATTTCAAGACTGGGTATAGGCTCCATCAAGGTAATGATATTTAATATACGTTCATTGCAAGAACTTCCATTAAGCACATCGTATTGAGCAGATTGCTGAGACAAAATACAGACAACTGATGGACCATCGGGCGCACGTGGCAAGTTCGCCGTCGATGGCCCCAAAGCTGCGTTTATACCCGGACCGGTTTGTCAAGGGGCAACATGGTCACGAGTTCAAATCCACAAGCTAGGTCGCTTGCTTTGTCGTGAAGCCAAGACGAAATCTGCCCACATTCTCCTTGCTCCAACAATCTGTTGTGCCAGGAACCCTTTGGGTGGACGTAACTTTGAGTGCTTTGGCGAAGACCCCTTGCTGAGCGGAAAACTTGCCGAGCAATACGTGAATGGAGTGCAAGAGACCGGCGAGGTTGCAGCGACTGCGAAACATTTGTAAGTAAATCCTTAAGGGCGTTGTCTGGAAGGATAAACATTCCTTGCGTGAAGAACAGCTTGCCAACGATAAAACACAGCGTCGCCAATGAACAGGAACATCTTAGATTCAGCATCGATGCTAAGATCTCTGAGACGGCACTTCGAGAAATTTATCTTCGACCATTTGAGATGATTGTGAGGATGGCATCGCCGCCCAAGTGTATCATGACATCTTACAATAAAGTGAATGGCCAACACATGGACAGCAATGCACCCATAATCAAGGATATTCTTCGGGATGAATGGGGCTACAAAAGCTTGGTCATGAGCGATTGGGGCGGGACAAATTCAACAGTGGAAAGTCTGCTCGCTGGTCTTGACCTAGAAATGCCAGGCCCGCCTGAAAGGCGCGGAGAAAAATTACTGCAGGCGATCAAGTCTGCTCCGAGCGGTGATCTTCTGGCTTCTGTCGACGCCTCGGTGGTACGAATGTTGTCTTTCGCTGATAAGTTTGATTTGCTGGGCCTGAGTTCGGAAGAGGTAGATCGGACACGAGATAGTCAAGAAGTATCCTCTACAGCCCCCGAGGATATACAACTAATGCGAGAGGTTGCTGCCAGCGGGATCGTCCTGCTCAAGAATACAAAGCAAACACTGCCGCTGCAAGCCAATAATATTCATGGAAAACAGGTTGCTTTTATTGGCCCCAATGCGTTGAATGGAACTCCCGGTGGTGGTGGCTCGGCAAGCATGAATCCTCAGTATCTGAGTCAACCGATGGAGTCTTTCAAAACTGTTTCCGCTAAGCATGAGATTGATGTCGCGGTCAAGTATGCTCTCGGTGCTTACTCGCAAAAATGGCTTCCTTTGTTTTCCAATGACCAGTGGGGGATAAATACGTCAATGGAGTCAGACAACAAACCTCTTGTTCGCGTTGAGTATTTTGCTACGAACGATTTCACGGGGCCTGTTGTGGAGATACAATACCGCAATAGCTCCAATATCGATGTTTCCGATAGCTGCCCTGTCGATTTCCAGGTTGATCCTGTCCCGCCATATTCTTACCGCGTGACATCCAATTTGGTCCCCACGGCTACCGGAGAACATTCGTTTAGCTTGAGCAGTGTTGGGGGGTCAAGGCTATTGATAGATGGAGAGCCTGTTATCGACAATTCACGCTGGACGGAGCTTGGAGAGACTTTCTATGCCTTTGGCAGCGCTGAAGTGTCGGCCAGTAAGCTTCTGGTTGCTGGCAAAGCTTATACAGTGCAGGTGGAGGCTTGGGTCAATACCTGCGAATTGTCTGCCAACGCATCGAGCGCTGATGCAAATCATGTCTTTGCTGCTCATCCTTCCGTCCGCATCGGGTACCTCCAGCATATCCCAAGCGCCGAGAAGCTAATTTCTGAGGCCCTCGCACTAGCCAACGAAAGTGCAGTGACCGTAGTTGTGCTGGGGCTTAACGAAGAATGGGAAAGCGAAGGGTATGATAGAAAGAGTATGGCTTTGCCAGGGAACCAGGACAAATTGGTCGAAGCTCTCATCTCGAGCGTACAACGTCCTGACAGCCTCATATTCGTCAATCAATCAGGGTCGCCCGTGGAGCTTCCATGGATTGACAAAGCATCAACTTTCCTTCAAGCGTGGTATGGAGGTCAAGAAGCTGGAAATGCTCTGGCAGATGTCTTACTTGGAAACACCAACCCCTCCGGAAGACTCCCAGTCACCTGGCCACGGCGTTATACAGACCTTCCCTTCTATTGGAACAAGGAAACATGGCCAGGTATTGATGAAGTTGTCAAATATGAAGAAGATACCCAAGTGGGCTACAGATGGTATAATCACCACCCGGATGTGCTGCCTCTTTGGTGGTTTGGCTATGGCCTGAGTTACACTGTGTTCTCGAGCAAGCTCACCAATGTTCACGACATGAGGGTTTATTGGTCAGTCAGGGTACAGGTTAAGAACACAGGTACGGTTGATGGCCAAGAAGTTGTACAAATTTACAACTGGCCCGCAGGCCAAATAGAGAAGACTCTTCTCGTCGGCTTCGAGAAAACGCCATTACTCAGGCCGAATGAAGAAATCACTATCAATGTTCAAGTTCGAAAGAGGGATGCTGCTCACTGGATTTGGGGTAAATGGGTGCTAGACGAGGGTATGTATGCGTTCGGTCTTGGGAACGGGATCAAGGATGCGATGAAGACGAGTTTAGAGATCAAGGTCGAAAGCCACACTTGGTCGAGCCGGGAATATGAATAAACAAGAGATCAATGTCAATCAATCACAATCAAATCAAGTGGTTGCAGTCTAAGTAGTTGCGTACTGACTCTATAGGCCCTTCATCCCAATTGAAGCAAGTACTCGAAGCCAGACACCTGATATGGGATCACAAGATGCTTCCCAAACAGGCAAAATATACTGTTTAGAAAGAGTGCGGCTAGTGAACGAAATTTGTAAAAATAATTAATTTATGATAGCCGCAGAACGTCAGTCCAGGGCCACTCAGTGAGTAATGAGGATACATCGCAAATGCTGAGAGACATCTCACTATTTACACAGATCCTCCAGCAATTCCAACATGCGTTGCTGCAAATTCACAAGCTCAGACTTGGCAATTGGCGATGAGGTGGTTCCAGTAGAGTCAGTCTGGCTCCGTGGCTGTGAGCCTTCTATTTTGGGTGGGTTATCTTCAACCAATTCCTTCCGAAGTGTAAAGAATGGAATACCCAGACCGCGCAATTCGGCAATGATAGCATCTCCCATTTGCACGGCTGCCTTGTGCACCTTTGCATCGTAGGTTGCAATCTCTGCGGCCAACTCCTTTTCGGTCTAATGGCAATCAGTCGGAGCGAATAATTAAAGGGGACATTGAGAACATACCGAGCCATCTTCCTCTTTTACAGGGGCACCGATCGACCTCCTTTTTGTTTAGCGTTAGTGATTAGTCAATAGTAAAACACTACAAAGCAGTAGCATAGGGATAAACTCACAGGACTGCATCTAGCTCCCTCTGTTTCTCAGGACGACCCTGTTGCTGCTTCAATAGTGCCTTACGGGCTTGGAACCATTGTTGTTCATGACGATGTTGACTTCGGATCACACCGCGAATGCGGGCTTGGGTTTCTTCATTTTGGCCCACGGTGCGCATCACATGTTTTAGTGCTGCAGGCCAAGTTGTGATAGTTGACGAGTCAGATGCAGAAGTAGAAGTGGACGGTCTCGTTATCCTTGGCTGCGGCGGTCGTGGATCTTCCGAAGGCTTGGATTTAGACGATATGATTTTTGGCGGATGGATAGGTGTGGGTACATGCTCGTTAAAGCTACCTTGGCCCTGAGAAGCTAGACTAGACAAGGTGCTGAGGACTGAGTTCAGGTCCGAGGCATTGTAGGAGCCGTCTCCCATATTGGAGTAGTAGTAGTAGAGCCTCCCGGTGGAACCTTGCAATATGTGTATGTTGGTCCAAAAGTTGCTTATCGATATATCAGCCCTGGTAGACTAATTGATAAATAAAGATTAAAAGTGGTGAGTGGAGATGGATGTAAATGTCAAGTGTTCCAAAGACGGTCGACGAAGGATATATATCAGATTAAAGATAGAGAAGGGGTGTGTTTAAGAGAGACCAGTCAATTTTGCAAAAAGAATAAGTAGTATAATTTATTGATAACATATGAATTAAAAAAATCCGCCAATAAAGCTTAGAGAACAGAAAGAACCGAAAGAAGATTGAAGTCATATGAGTTGATGAAGCTGTTTGGATGTCTTGGCGCATCTCCCGTGCTGAAAATTTACCTTCAACCTGCAAATCCCCCGGTTTATCAACTGTCTCCAGCTCCATCACCCCACCACGGCCCTCCAATTACCTCCAGTCAATTTCCAGTAATATTAATTTGATTCTCAATCCCTATATTGAGGTCTACCCCCCGAAACCGGGAACTCCCAACATGTCCCGATCCGCCGCAGACGCAACGCGGTTCACGGCCACCGGGCCCTACGCCAACTCCAAGACCGGCGGCGCGTACCAGGCCCCAGACCTTGGAAAGAAGAACACCAGCACGAAGTCATCACCACAGCAACTTGGCCCGAATGGCCAACCGGAGACCCCCAAGGAGAAGGTGGAACGACTGCGAGCACAGGCACGGGCTGCTCGGAAGTCACAGGCAGCTGGAAGCGGAGCGGATCGATGGATTGAGTCTGGGCGGAAGTTTGCCAATAAAGCGCACAAGGGAATGGTTTATTCATTGATTGCCGCGTCCGGTATGTTTCCTGCCCCGTGGAATAAAATGAGCAAAACACCAGCAAAACAACATACGATGCTTCGAAGTCCGAGTCAGCGATGACAACCAATGGACCTCCCAAGTCACCTTTACCGGATTTATACTAATCCTTCTGGATCATACTAGGTATCTGCGGTGTTCTTACGGTCTACTCAATGGTCTCGCTCACGCTCTATAACCGCCGCCAACGCACGCTTTGGATCGAGAAGGAACTTGCGACTCTCAAGGATGCCGAGGTCGCCTACGCCAACGGCACCGCAACTACCGAACAGCAGGAGCTCTTGAAGAAAGAGAAGATCGGTGAAATTATGAAGCAGAAGCGCGAGGAGGAAAAGGCGCAGAAGCCCTGGGCCAAGGCAAAGCGATTCCTCTTCGAGAAGCTGAACATGGAAGACAGTGCCAACACTGCACCAACATCTGCATCAGGCTTGGCTATTGAGGGTGCCGACAATACCCAGGGCAGTGTTATGGAGGCTGTGCAGGCTAAGCAAGCTCTGGATGCTGCTGCAGTGAAGACTGGCGCTCCTTTGCCTGGTCAGTTGGATGTGCTGGCTGAGAACGTGGAACAAGCTGCGAAGACCAAGACATCGAGCTGGACTGGCTGGTTGACGGGGCGGTAGATGGGTGTCACCTTTGGTCCTCTAAGCAAACAAAAAGAGCGAAGGATGGAATGGACGGGTCGAGTGGCATAACGTCCTCGAATGCAATGCTGATCTGATTTCATCATCTACCAGCGGGCATAATCTGGATCCATCTCTCCCCCTCCGCTGATCTTCACTTCTCACCATCTGCAATACTTTTTTTCTCTTGCATAGCAAGTCGCGATCTTTTCTCGTGACCTGTTTCCATTCTCCCAGGGGGTTTCTGGCGTTTCTTCTTTTATCTTTCTGGAATGTGTTCCTAGTCAATATAGTCCGTCCTGACACTCCGAAGGGGGTGGACGGGCGGGCTTCCATGTATATCGTGTACAGTACATAGATCTGCTTCTATCTGCTCTCATTTCTACTCCGTATCCATCTTCAGATCCCTACTATGTAACCTACTATGGTGTATACTACATGTAGGTACTACCCCCACTAGTTACCCACTAATAGATCACCTCTTAACAGTGATGTTCACCGAAACAGACCTTTCTAACCTAAGTTTCCGCACTAATCCCCAAAGAGGGAGGGACCCATCCCCAACACCGGAGAAGCGCTTTGCCGCGGGCTCAGGAACCACACGTGGTCAATGCATGTAGTGGAGCAGAAAAAAAATAAAGGATTCTTATAAGTAGAGGATAGACCCTGGAAAAAAAATATAGAAAAGCAGATTCAGCCTTTGATCACGTTCCTAAAACTTTTGTCCACTCATACTAATGAAATCCTCAGTCTCAGCGAAACGCAAAACCCTCATAAATGTTTTTTTGACACCGACTACACACACATTCACACATGAATCCCAAGGGTGCTTCCCAAGGAACAAGCTGGAAAAGAAAAAAGGTACAATGGAAAACCGCTGAAAACCCGAGAAAAAGAAACAAACAGGCACCGAAACGAGGTATCTATGCCAGACCCGTTCTCCCTCCCCTCCACAGAAGAAGGGCTATGAAAATTTAGAGACAAGAAGGGCATCATCTAGAGAAAAAGAAAAATCTCTACTGCTGCGCTTTACGGGCAGCACGACGAGCACGAACACCATCAGCAAGATCCTCGAGCACCTCGACGGTCATCTCCCAGTTGATGCAAGCATCAGTGATGCTGACACCGCGGAGAAGAGCCTCCGGTCCCTCGGGGGGAACCTTCTGGTTACCCTCGTAGATGTTGGACTCGACCATGACACCGATGATAGCAGTCTCACCCTCACGGAGCTGGTCGGAGACCTCCTTGGCGACGATGGGCTGGTTAAGGTGGTTCTTGTTGGAGTTACCGTGCGAGCAGTCGACCATGAGGACCTCGCGCTGCTTCTTGGAGCGGAGAGCCTCACGGGCAGCCTTGATGCTAGCGCGGTCATAGTTGGTGCCTCTGTTGCCACCACGCAGGATGACGAAACCGTGCTCGTTGCCGGAGGTCTTGGTGATGGCAGCCAGACCCTGCTTAGTGACACCGAGGAAGCGGTGGGGGTGCGAAGCGGCGCCGATGGCGTCCACGGCAACGGTCAAGTTACCGTCGGTGCCGTTCTTGTAGCCGATGGGGAAGGACAGGCCCGAGGCGAGCTCGCGGTGAAGCTGAGACTCGGTAGTGCGGGCGCCGATCGCGCCCAGAGAGATCAGGTCTGCCAGGTACTGAGGGGAGATGGTGTCGAGCATCTCGGAGGCGATGGGGAGTCCGGTGCTGGTCAGGTCGGTGTACAGCTTACGGGAGACGCGCAGACCCTTGTTGATGTTGAAGGTCTCGTCGATATCGGGATCGTTGATCAGTCCCTTCCAGCCGACAGTTGTGCGGGGCTTCTCTAGGTAGGCACGCATGATCACGCAGAGGTCCTTCTCCAATTTTACGGAAAGCTCCTTGAGCCGGCGGGCGTACTCAAGTGCGGTGTCGGGGTCGTGGATAGAGCATGGTCCGACAACGACGAGCAGACGGTCATCGCGCTGTTCAATAATTTCGACTGCTTGATTCCGGCCGGCACGGACTGCCTCAATGGCACGAGCGGGCTATACAAATTGCTGTCAGTTGGTGCGCTTGGAAGTTTTGCCATGTCCCCGCAAAGAGCGGGGTGAAGAAAAAAAAAAAAAAAAAAATTGACTCACCGCGGGGATCTCATTCTGCAAGAAGTAGGGCGACAGCAATGGGTCGTATCCGAGGACTAATAACAGAAGAGACCATCAGTATCACATACGTGGCTTTGGGTCACAATTCCACATACCACGAGTGTCCTCGTTGACTTCAGTAGTGTTGATGAGAGGCATGATGTTCAAAAAACACTAGTGGTGATTAGTATAAATTATATAGAAGATTATAGAAGAAGATTCTCTAGGACCGAAATCCTTTAAATCAGAAGAAATGACTCACAAAGTTGAACCGTGTCAAGGGGAAAAATGGCAAGACAAAAATTAAGAGGCAAAAGTGGGCCGAGTGGTTTCGTGGGACAAGGGATGGGTTTTTGTACTGGCAAGTACGAAGTATACATGATGTGCTATTTATGGGGACTCTTTTTTTATTTTATTTTCAAAATGTATTACATATATTTTTGATTTTTGATTTTTGATTTAATTCTGTTATTTACTGCATGTTCAGCTTGTACTCCGTACTCTGTAGGGGAATACATGTAGATCTAGTTGTCTTGGCTGTCGAGTACATATTATGAGAGATCCAATCACCGGGCCTAGGATGACCACACACAATGTAGTGTATAGTTAATAATTGTCCTACTGCTTTTTCACCGACAGGATCATTCTCCCTCCGACCTGCATATCATGTCATGTATTTTTGTCGTCATACTACTCCGTAGCCCTTCATTCTCTTCTGTACTACTTGATTGGTCAAATGTGTGTTATTGATGTATCATGTAGAGGTGACCTAATCGGGTAATGATCAATAGAAGGGAACAGAACAATGAATAGAATAATACCTAAAACAAGAGTGAGATCCAACTAAGGTAATTCTCATTGAAATTAGAGATATCTCTAATTAACAAATAAATCTAATTAAGCTAATTGCTATTGTTCCTCTCGGAATCCAAACCAATCTTGGAAGCCTTCCCCCTCCGGGACTATATAATCTACATATGTATGTACTTTGTACTTCCCTTCTGATACGTTCTTTCCCAAACTCTTTCCCTGGAACTCTGGTAATGAGGTCATTTTCAAAGCGAGCCCTTGAGGGCCTGGAGCACTCAAAAGGCCAAGGTAAGTCACATCTCCCTCTCTCTTTCTCCACCCATCCCAGCCACTAATCAAAGACAGAGAGTTTGCCGTCCTGCGCCCCTGGACTTGAAACCTTCCTCCGACCTGCTAACCCATCTGGCCAATGGGGTCAATTTGTCTCCATTTGTGGTCTAGAACGGTCAGCCTTCGTCAATTCCTAGAAAACTGTTCAGCCAGGTGCTGAACATCAATGAACCCAAGCCCACCCTCACCAAATTGGCTAAAGGTTATCTCTCTTCCCGCCTGGTCCAAAAGGTTGGCCAGCCCTCGCTAATCCCGCACACCTTAATCAACAAATCTCTCTCGACATCAATGATCCTTCCGAGGCCACTCCCACCGAGAGCCCATTCCTCTTCTCTGGCACCTAAGAGAGTACCTAGCCTGCAGTGGAGTTTAACCTTCGTCTTTCTAACCCCAAGGACAAGGACGGTGCATCAAACACCGTGGACGTGAACTGGCCACTCCCATACACTCACTCTGTCGGTCCAGTCAACGAGAATGGCTTCGCAGTGGTTACCCAGACCTGGTACGACTACAGTTCTATGACGGACTCGGACTCTCAGTCCTCGGGATCTCCTCGTTCATTTTGCTTCAACCCCCGATCTTTCCTCGTCCCTCGAATCCGCACCCGAGTCCATATATTAGGCCCTAACATTCGTTAGTGACCACACCCTTATCGCGATGATTTTCGAAGCTCCCGAGTTCTATCGTTATCGGGTTATCGAAGCGGTTTGACCGGATAGGCCCTTACACGCAGTTTATCAAGGTGCGGATTCTTCCCACGTGACAGTCGAGATGGCCGCGTGTAATCCAGACGGGAACTGTCACGTGTAAGGATCCCGGGAGTAAGGGATGACCCGTTCCGGCGGGAATTCCTGGCAGAACTGGGAGTATATTAACTTCAGTCTGTTAGTTACCCGGCAGTCAGTTAGTTAGAGAATTAATCTTCCGTTACTTTCTATCTGTGTATCTACCGTAGTGGGCCTGACCTGGCTACTCTTCCTCGACCCCGTGTGGTCCGGTCACTCGTAGTCGTTCTTGTGTGTCAGGTGTCAGTGTCTTTGCCGCAGCGTGTAATCCAGACGGGAACTTTGGCCGCTCCAGGGCTGCACCTATGCGATAAGAGCGTTTAACCACTCGGCCAAAAGATAACTAGTTAATAGGGACAATCGGAACCTCTGTCACTCCAGCGGTATATATTGGACTCATGGTCATATGAGCCATGTTATCTTTTCGTGATTCGACTTGACGCCTGTGAATGACATGAATGGCGCTCAAGGCCTCGTGTTCAATTTCCACTCTGTTTCTGAACTTAGCTTCTTCAAATAATGAATTCATTCTCTATTACACTACGCACCTCGACCTTTCGATTTCTGGACCTCTTTATAGGACCTCGGTAGCTCTACCACTTCTAATTTACGAACTATTCCCCAAACATCACCAGCGCCTCTCCTTTGATGCGCCAGCCAGCTCAACACAGCAGCACTAAGCTGTCGCACTCACGTAGAGATTTCACCCTCGTAATTCGCCTATAGTACCTTGCTTCGACGTCCACTTCTATCTAATTTCTTTTCTTGGCATTGCCTTTGTTGCAGTGCTGATTCGCTTAATGGCATGGGCTTTGTTCTCTAACCTAAAAGTGGGACAAGCTGCAGCTCTTTATTCTACTTCGATGGGATATTTAATTCTTAAAAGCAGACCTTGACTCTTATTTTGATGTGTTCGGGACTCTTAATTCTGTAGTCTTCATAAGGGAGCACTACAGCTTTGCTGAAATATACCCCGGGGCCACATGAAATGTTGACAAGAAGCAGGTACGCTTTTGTTTGCTTCTAAACTTTACCTGCTTTGACTGTGATTGTCCTTCTCTTTATTTCCATCTCCCATTTACCTTTGTTTTCAACTGCCCCTCTTGATTTTTAATCTTTCCTTTCTTCCTCACTTCAACTCTTTTGACTGACTACACTTCCCTAGAAAGCACCTTCAGCCACGATGCCTTCCATGTCTGGAATCGTTGTTCCTGTTCGCATCGGTACGAAGAAAAAGAAGCACAAGGAATCTGAGGTGTCGGAATTGGCTCGCGTGCCCCGGGAGTCACAGATACCCCAGAAAGAGAAAGCCCACCATGTATCTCAGGTAAGCACACTGGTCCTGACCTCATGATCACCTTGGAAGAACATCCCTCGCCTTTTCTCGCTGCACAAAGACCATGCTTTCACATACTGATAGTTATGGCTAGAGAATGGAGGCCTGCGTACACAGTTCCACTGCACATGGTTCAAGCACCAAGGGCAGCCGCCACCACGTAGGTGGCTCTTCCGAGAGGACCGGGGAGATAACCCCTGCAGACCGCCGCTTCCGTGCCGAGGACGAATACCCCACCCGCTTCACCTTGAAGGAAATGGAAATCGACATCGGCTCGTGGATGTGTCTTGCATGTCCCACTTCGACCCGCAAATGCCTGGACTGCAAACAATACGAAGGCCACGAAGACTCTCTGATCATCGCCGTTCATGGAGAATGTCTCACCGAAAATACTAGAAAACGTTCGGCAATCGGAGTATTCTACGGCCGCGGCAACGCTGGCAACATCTCCTGGCCCATTCCAGGTAAGGACGACCACAGTCACACGACCCAGATCGCCGAGTTGACCGCCTGCTTGCGGGCATTGCGCAATGCAACCTCCATCATCGACAAACGCCGCAACATGATGCGCAAAGGCAAAGTCCTGATGCCGCTGAATACCTTCGTTATCAAGACAGATTCCGAGTACCTGGTCCGCAGCTTGACGGAGTGGCTGCCCAAGTGGAAAAAGAATGGATGGAAGACTTGCAAGGGAGCCCCGGTGGCCAATGCTGATATGTTCAAGCTGGCAGAGGCTGGCATCACCATGGTTGAGATGGTCGTTCAGGTTAAGTTCTGGCTTGTGCCCAAGGAGAACAACCTGGAGGCTTCTTGCCTGACAAAGATGGCTTTCATGGAGTAATGAGTAAGGGGAATCACCTATGTGCCCCTCATCAAGGTTATCAATCAGTTCATCTCACAATTTCTAAATGAATCCAAAGATATCAAATTCGGGAACGTCGACATTATCCTCGGCTTGGCTTCCGGTTCCAAAGTGCCGAACCGAAATGGCTGACATAAGCATCCGATGGGGTCCCGATGTACATCTCAGAGTTGCATGGCTGTCATTAGGATAATCTAGTATTGTAGAATATCCAGAGTCATTTTTGTAGAAATAATTAGCAAGACTTAAAAGACTAGAATATACAACTAGAAGTTGAAACATCCAACAACTTCTCCCCACATTTCGCGGGAAACCGCTTAGCCGATCTTCACTGCCGCGGCCACTCAGGAACGGTAGTCGACCAAACTACATCCGACCCCGGAATTTTGTCCGGCATTTGCTTATAAGTAATTCTGGTATCCCGGAGAGTGTTGGAATGAATTGTTGCCAGTTTCTCTCTTTTCTCTTTGTTGCTTACTTTAGCCATTATACAGATGTAAGTCACTATCCTGGAGCATGATATTCAAGTCGAAACTAACGGCGCCGCGAAAGACCGGAAATACCCTTGACCCTCGGTATACAACTTTCAACTAATTCCAAACAATCCAATCAACCTACAAAATCATGGCTTCTCCAATTCCCCGCGGACTCCGCCAAGTACTCCAGAAGTCCCCCAATGACATCGTCATCCTCTCCTCGCTGCGCACACCCGTCACCCGCGCTAAGAAGGGTGGTTTCAAGGATGCCTACCCAGAAGAGCTACTCGCTAGCGTGCTGCAAGCAACACTGAAGGCAAACCCAAACCTGGACCCCGCCCAGATCGACGATGTCCTCATTGGCTCCGTCCTACAAGAACTAGGCGGCGCCAAAGCTGGCCGCATGGGCCAGATCCACGCCGGGTTCCCTCACTCCGTGCCCTTCAACACGATCAACCGCCAATGCTCATCCGGCCTGGCAGCGATCACAACAATCGCCAACGGCATCCGTGCCGGCGCTATTAACGTCGGCGTCGGCGGCGGCATGGAATCCATGACCCGAAACTACGGCTCCCGCGCCATCCCTACAGTCCTCTGGCCCGAGCTCAAGGAGTCCTATTCTCAGGACGCCCGTGACTGCATCATGCCCATGGGAATTACCTCGGAGAATGTCGCGTCCCGCTACGGTGTTTCCCGCGCAGACCAGGACGCTTTCGCCGTCGAGTCCCACGCAAAGGCCTCCGCCGCACAGAAGGCTGGCCGCTTCGACTCCGAGATCGTCTCTGTCACTACCAAGACTCTCGACCCCGAGAACCCAGATGCCCCCGCCATGGACGTGACAGTCTCCCAGGACGACGGTATCCGCCACGGACTGTCCCTCGAGAAGGTGGGCGCGCTCAAGCCTGCCTTCTCGCCTACCGGTGCCAGTACTGCCGGTAACAGTTCGCAGGTTAGCGACGGTGCCGCTGCTGCTTTGTTGATGCGTCGGTCCACCGCTGAGGAGCTGGGTCTGTCTGGTTCGATCAAGGCGCGCTGGGTCGCGTCTGCTGTGGCGGGCTGTGCCCCCGATGAGATGGGCGTTGGCCCTGCTGTTGCCATTCCTAAGCTTCTGCAGGCTGTTGGTGTTGAGGTTCCCGAGGTTGGTGTTTGGGAGATTAACGAGGCTTTCGCCTCGCAGGCGCTCTACAGCATGCGCAAGCTTGGTATCGATCAGGCGAAGGTTAACCCTAACGGTGGTGCTATTGCTATCGGTCACCCCCTCGGTGCTACTGGTGCTCGTCAACTCGCTACCCTGCTTCCTGAGTTGGAGCGCAGTGGCCAGGAGATCGGTGTGATTAGTATGTGCATTGGTACGGGTATGGGTATGGCGGGCATGTTTGTCTGTGAGTAAATTGTTTTACTTGCTTTGCACAAAATGTTCTTTTTTGTCGATTTTGCTTAGTATGATACCATCGGTGCATGTGTATATGCAGTTTGCATACTATGAATGATTGTTTTTCCTTGTACGACTATAAAATGTAGCCCCGAAGACTTGAGGGTAGGATCCAAGAGATATTCTCGAGGTATATCCCATGCTGAGTGTAGTGTACTCTCTACTAGTGAAAAATAAGATGTGATCGCACTATATTTCTTTTTTTGGTCTGCAGTTACTAGCAGTTTTGGCGGGTTGTACAGATATGAAATAGCATCGAAGAATGTTCCTCATTGAACATCGACTGTCGACTTTTTGAAAAATAGAAAAACGGAAACAGATAGAATAAACCATAATATGCAATTCTATTTGCGTAAAGTATTTTATTTCTAATATCAAAGTCCTAGCCTTGAGGAAGGGCAGAATACCAAAATGCCAAGCATCAAGATCACCGACACGTGACCCGTGCCTTTCTTGAATTTGTTTCTCCGTCCGGGCCAACTCCGCCAGTTCGACGCTCTCAAAAAGCATTCGCGCCCACCTTAATAATGCGACCCTCAATTCGCCTCCCTCTGCGGGAGGCAAACTTCGTCTGTTCCAGCTGCAGAATTCAAGCCACCCCCCGTATCTCGCCTCTCGGCCAAACCCGCCGCTATGCCTCCGACTCCTCCCCCGGAATCCTCGAGCGCGCTCGGCGCAAGATTTGGGGCACCGACAAACCCCCAGGCCCAGCAGACCCCTACACTGGGAGCCAGATCATGCCTGGAACTGGTATGAGTCCTGGAGAGCCCGCACCAGAGGAGGCATTCAGTCTCGAAGAGGGTCAAGCACGATCCGAAGAAATTGAGGAGAACCTGACCTGGGAGGGAATGCCCAGGATTGGTTATCTCAAGGAGAAAGAATGGCGTCTGAGGGGTCCGAAAGGGCATGCCGATAAAGTCAAACCGTATGTTCGATCCATTCCAATTCGATGCCTCTGCATTGGTTTGATTTCTAGATTGATTAGCTGACGATGTCCTTCTTGATTGATAATAGATGGTACAACAACCCACGTCCTTTACCGTACATGAAGGCTGCGCACCAAGCTGCCGTGGAAATTGGTTTGATGCAAATGTTGGGAGGAAAAGTCACCGTTGTTAGCAAGCCTAGCAGCCGAGCGATCGAAGCCCAGCTCAAGTCGGTTAAGATCGAAGGCGAGTCTGGTAACTGGGGTGACCGTCTCCGGTTCCCCGACATTAAAACAATGGAATCTCTTCTGCGCAATGCAGCGGGGGCTGTGGACGGCAAGGCCGGCGAGACCGCTCTCCAGGCGAAATTGAAGGCAGCTAGCGAGCAAGGAGATCGCCTGTATGGCGCAGAGTGCAAGGGTCAGACCCAGAACAGCCTCAGTTCTCTGTCGCTGGCTGATGGCAATGTCAAGTTTGTCGTTCGTATTCCCCCTTCGACCTTTTTCATGCCGACATCACTAACAACCATATCTCAGTTCTTCGCCCGCCTCTCCAAATTGATGTCTCAGCACATTTCTGACTACATCATCACCTCTTCCACCACTACCGGAGATGTCTTCCGCGCACAGGAGGCACTTCGCAAAAAGACTACCAGATTGACTCCTGTGCTTCTCCATAAGATTATGGACAAGAACGGCGCCGCTGAATTGTCTAATATCAAGATTCTTGACGTCCGCCAGACTCGCCATGACAACGATGAGGATCTTGGCCGCAAGAAGGTTATTGTTTCTGCGCTCTACAAGAATGGTTTGATCACCAAGAGTCTGGGCCAGAAACAACCGCCGCCCTGGAAGCAGGCTAAGAAGACCGAGCTGAATGCCTAGGTCTCTCTTTTTGTAGAATGTAGGAGGCATCGTTTTTCCTTTATCTGAGAGCAATCTTTTGTACATTAGAATTGTTGATTGAATTGCATTTTATGTCCTTGTTTCGTTTCGTCATGTCAAGTAAGTTTAGATAATTGTACATGTTAATTTTGGAATGTACGGTATTGCTAGCAGTCTAATCCCCCAGCATACAACACTGTAATCACCATCAATCATTGAAGAACATCAAAAGCCATATGAACTCCGGAAATAAAACTCCCCCACTTGTGTCACATTGAAAAGCAGAGGCACTCCTTTGAGGCCTAGTGTCTACCTCTGCGCAGCAGAAAGATGGAACACCCTCAGGTCATGATATAGAAAAACCTCTGGTCATGAAATCACGATTCTTAGACCCGCCGTCCTTCTTGGTGAAAAGACTGTCGAGATTCTCATTCCCACCCATCATCTTCCGGCGCTTCTTCTTCTCATTCTCCTCGGCCAATACACGGGCAGTGAGCGAAGAAGTAGCAGCGTTCTTGATTCCATTCCCAGAAGCAGTACTAGGCACCGGCGTGGAAGTGTTGCTTCGGCTTTTATGATCCGAGGATGGCTTAGGCACCTTAGGTACTACCAAGCTAGCAGGCTCTATGGGACCGGGAGCATCAGTCGCACCCTCGACGGTGGCGTTCTTCTTGCGCTTCTTTGAGCCGGGAGCTTTTTTGAGGGAGTGGGTGAGGCCTTGTTCGGCAAGTTTCTGGCCTCGTGCCATCAGACGTTCCTTGTCTTCCTTTTTGGTGGTAAGGATGTTAATGATGTTATCTTCGGTGTAGGATTCGTTGCACTAGCACACACAGGTCAGCCACTATCACTGCTTTGTATCAAAGGCTAATTCTTACCTGCAAGCACTTGTCGCCTTTAAGCTGTCTGATAGCCTCCTCCGCAAACACATGTCCACAGGGCACCAGGTACACAGACTTCACACTCGGACCCAACGGCTTTGCGGTGACCGGGCAGATCCAGCCCTCGTGGCGCTCACGGGGCGCATAAGCACGGCCTGCCGGGTGCTCGGTGAGTTCAGTGTCAATTTCGAACTTCATCTCGACCACATCTCGGAGCGACTTCACTCGTCCGCACAGGATCTCTTCGCAGTCGGCCTTGGAGCTAATGCCCTCGACATCGTCGCCGGGGAGCAGGAACTGGAGTATAGCATCCTTGTTGTAAAGATTCCCGACTGAATCTGATACAATTGGCCGGGATAGGGACTTGTGTGAGAGCGGACAGGTAGTCCAGGAGTGTTCTTGCTGCTCGCGCTGGGTTTCTTTTACTTGCGCCGTACTCGGGGCACGGGCTGCTTCGCGGACGAGCTCACGGCGAGTCGGAATACTAGAAATCCTAGTGTTAGAAATGTCCAGTCTGTAGCGCATCTATAACAGAGTCACTCACCTGCCACCGTCATTACCCATGTTTGCGATGCGGTTGATGTAAGATGCTCCCACTTCGCCACGATAAAGTTGGAAAGATAGCGTGCTGACTCAGCGGCGATTAGATCCAGCCCGGGCCCGCTATCAACAGCTGGCCAGAAGCTCTCTCCGCACCTCCACAAACAAAGCTCAATGCCTCAAGCATGAGACTCCCTCAGTCGTTATTGTTGCTAGCTGCCGCTGGGTCGGCGGCCCAGGCTAGTAGTGACAAGCCTGCTCGTCCCCGTGGCTTGGGCCCAGAATGTGAGTATTTAAACCCTGGTTTTTAGATCTCCACTAGTGTTTCTGCAGCCGGTTCGTGTAGCAGTGATCTATGATAGGCAATTGAACCTTTTTCTCTTGGACGTCATACTAATTTAGTATCCTTAGTTGTCAAGTTCTACCAGGACTCGACTACATTCACCTGTATCTCGAATCCTTCGGTCAAAATCCCCTTCTCGGCCGTCAACGATGACTACTGTGACTGCCCCGACGGGAGCGACGAGCCCGGCACGTCTGCCTGCGCACATATCTCGCGTAATTCACCGTTAACAGTAGCCGACCGGCCTGGGAATAGCGATTTGGATACTGCACTCGCCCTCCCGGGATTCTACTGCAAAAATAAGGGCCATCGGCCATCATACGTTCCATTCCAGCGTATCAACGATGGTATCTGTGATTATGAGGAGTGCTGTGATGGTAGCGACGAGTGGGCTCACGTTGGGGGCACGAAGTGTGAAGACCGATGCAAGGAGATTGGCAAGCAATGGCGGAAGCAGGAGGAGCAGAACCAAAAGTCGATGACTGCTGCCCTGAGGAAGAAGAAGGATCTTCTTGTCGATGCTGGTCGCCAGCAGCAGGAGATTGAGGATCATATCGCTGCCCTAGAGGCCGAGGTTCACGGCGCTGAGCTCAAGGAACAGAACCTTGAGGCTGATCTGAAGCTTGCCCAGGAACAGGACAGTAAGGTGGTTCGCACTGGAAAGGGCAAGGGCAAAGTCAGTGCCCTTTCCAACTTGGCCAAGGGCCGTGTTGGTGAGCTACGCAATGCGTTGGTTGATGTGCGTCGCCAGCGGGATGAAGCCCGCGAGCGGGTGAAGGATCTTGAGGATATTCTGGCTAAAGTCAAGGTGGAATATAACCCCAACTTCAATGACGAGGGTGTCAAACGTGCGGTCCGTAGCTATGAGGACTATGCTGCTCGTGACCAAGGCACTGAGGGTGCGAACGGTGCCCTAGACCGCGACTTGGACGAGATTACCAAGGCCGACGGCGAGGATAGCGGTATCAACTGGGAGCACTGGGAAAACGAGGAAGATGGATGCAATGACTCGGATTTAGGTACGTCATTTCTTAGTTTCTTGTGACACTTAGTATATATTACTAACGGGCAACTATAGTGTACAAGCTCGCTGCCTATCTCCCACCATCAGTTGTCAGCTTCATCGAAGACAGGGTCATTTCTGTCAAGGGCTTCCTTGAAGAAAAAGGCATTATCCCCAAGGCCGGTGAGAAGTCTTCCTCGGAATCCAAAGCCGTGACCCAGGCACGCGACGCCCTCAAGGCCGCGCAAGACTCTGTTACAAGCCTTAAAAACAAGCTACGCGACCAGCGTGCCGACCTTGAGCAGGACTATGGCCCTAACTCTATCTTCCGCGCACTCAGGGGAGTATGTATCACCCAGGATGCGGGTGAGTACACGTACGAGCATTGCTTCCTTGAGTCGACCAAGCAGAACCAGAGGAAGGGAGGCAATTCCGTGTCCATGGGCAAATTCTCGAATGTTGGAACCACGAGCGTGGAAGAAGTCAACGCGGCTGGTGAGGTCGTTAATGTCGAGAAGATGACGATTGAGTACAACCGCGGCCAGTCTTGCTGGAATGGACCTAACCGGTCGACCAAGGTCATTTTGGAGTGTGGCGAGGAGAACAAGATCTTGAAAACAGCGGAAGAGGAGAAGTGCGTGTACTCCATGCTTGTTACATCGCCGGCTGCATGTGCAGGTGGCGAAGAGGCAGGTGATGGTGCGCCTCGCTCGAAAGACGAGCTGTGACGGTTATATTAGATCCAGAGATCTGCTAATACATATGTATTGAATGTCTATTTCATTTGCATCCCATTAGTTAGATTGAATTGCAATTTGAGCGCTTTTGTACACTTTTATTCTTGTTTCTCGGTGTTCGGGCGAATGCAATCAATGTATATGCTAGATACGCGGACGGTTCATTACATGAAGATCAAATCACATTTACTGGAGCATAGAGATATATACTACTAGAGACCACAGATAATAATATAACCAGATTTATAGTTGGTAGA
Organism: Penicillium cf. viridicatum; assembly: GCA_028974045.1. Classification (NCBI taxonomy): domain Eukaryota; kingdom Fungi; phylum Ascomycota; class Eurotiomycetes; order Eurotiales; family Aspergillaceae; genus Penicillium; species Penicillium cf. viridicatum. The sequence goes on along the minus strand of JAPQKQ010000007.1, from coordinate 189,781 downwards.
AAACTAAATCACAAGAACATACATGAGGTCGGATCTGAACCTATCTAAACTTAACACCCCATCCACAAGGCTCCAGTCCCTATCCCCAGATCCTAGCATACAATCATCTCGACCATGAACAATCACAATGAAGTTATCTCATGATCTCGACAATGAGGACACCCGCACACCGGCTAGTTCGACAGCAGTGGGAGCCCGGGTCTGGTATGGGTTGTATTGGAGGAAGATGGCGGTGGCGAAGGCCTGTGAGCTGGCTTAGTGCTAGAAGGGTAGTTAGTATATCTTTCGCCCCGGGGTCGTATCCCAATCTAAGTAATGGTGGCTATAAGACACGGAGAGAGAAAGCAATGACATACAGTGCAGGTAGAGCAAGAGCAGGAGTTGCACTCGCCGGAGCAGCAGTTGCAGGTGCAGGGAGACATGATGAATATAGAGGTGGTAGGTAGAGAACCTTGAAAAAGAAGCTTAAGAGTAGTGTTTAGTTTGGATATAGATGCTTGGATAAAGAAAGAAAAGTCCAACAGGGGAAGGATATGAGGGCTACTTTATACCTCTGAAATCCACGGGACTGCTACTTCGTCCCGATCAATAATAACACGGCGGATAATTCTATTTTCCCAGCTATCATGCAACTTCATCCAATCCAAGACGTAGTAATGTTGCCGCGACGCCCCGTTCTCACTCCATCGTATCGCGTGGTCGAGTCAAATGAGCCCAGTCCTGCATCCCACTCAGGATCCTCCCAACCCCAATCAGCCTGCCACCTATTATGTCTTTCGGCCTATTCCCACGCGCTATCCGCTGTAAAAAGTACTATATCCAGGTTTCTCTACCGCTCGCCAATAAAGCGGGGCCTATCGGGGTCTGCCTATGATGTACACTTCTAGAGTCTAAAGCCCCTCTCGGGCAAATATGGCGCAGATACCGACGAAAGGGTTGATATCCGATATATTTTCTTACGAAGTCTAAATGGTATCTCTCTCGGTATTTGCTCGGTAGTATGGTGAGTACAACATCATCAGGTTAATCAGGTTATGTACGGAGTAGATCAGATTGCATTGTGCTCGGGCCGGGTTCATGCGAATAATATGGCTGGTCTATTGGCTTAAGCTGAAGACTAAGAGTCGCGCAGGGGTTCATTTTGTGGAGCAATCGCATGCGTTGTTTACGCTTTGCCAGATACGGTCATCTTTGCCTATACGGAGGTACTATGTGTGTAAATTGTTTGTCTTTAGATCTCGACTGGACTTGAATACGTACTTCATTGATCATATGATACATACTATATAGATGGCTATTATGTGGATGCATATAAGACATCGAATATAGTAAATATAGGGTAATATACGGCAAAATTCCCTATTAGTGTGTTAATTGAAAATTAAGACCTTCATTATCATGCCACGATGACGGCCACGTTTCGGGTACGACGCAGATCTGCATGCCATGTTTGATCCACTAGTTTCGAGACGGGCCTCTTATTATCTCACGAGTACAGTCATACGTACAACTGGCGTACGAGATGTGGACTGTAAGTGCTATAACAAACTAGGGTAAACGTCGTATTCAAAGAAAAGATGGAGAGTGCCCAGCAAGTAAGGACCAGGTATGTAATTTCCGGCGCCTGCAGCGGTTTCGGGGTTGGACTATCGTCGTGGCAGCCTATGAGGCAGAGTTTGCATGGATTGGGGACCTTGGAGGAGGGGTGCTATCCGGCCCCATTGGTAGCCCTGGATTACCTGAGATGGTATGTTCATATCCACCAGGTGGAGCTATAACAGGGTGTTTCGGCTTTCGCGTTTTTCTTGATTGCTTTCGGGGTACGGAGTATTTGTGTACTGAAGGTTTATGACGGGCGAGACGCTTATGGAGCTGCACCTGCATGGTTGGGGTTGTATTAGCTCCCGAGGTCAGTTTGAGACCAGCATTAGATGATGTCCTACATATTGCATTTGGTAATATCTATTCAAGAAAAGAAACTGTGTATACTATATACCAAGAGGCGAGATCTGATAACACAGACTTTGAGAGGCATCTCAGTTTTTACAATGTACATGGCATAGAGACGCCTATATCGTGCGTTTGGGCCTCGTTGTATACGGGCACAGACTCCTTGGGATCTCAATGAGAACCAGAAATAAACCAGCGAGGCACCGAGAAAGTGGAGAGGCTGCAGCTTGGAAGCTACCAGAGCATATCACAGACCCTCTCCGATGTGCATCATGCATGATTATGATTGGCTCCGATCGGATACTACTGTTCTCGGACTCGTGCAGCATCGAGTCCCGCTTTTTATCTCTTCTTACATTCGACTCTCCGCCGTTCCAGGTGTTGGGGTCTCGAAACGTTTGATGTTGGAGATGGTGAAAATGCCGCATCGGCAAACCATAGTGGAAAGGCGGGAAGGTTATTGCCGTATCTGGTCAATGTGGCGATGGGTCGATCACTTAGTGGACTGAGTTATTGGGTTGGGAAGGGTGCCTGATATTGTATCAAACAAGATTGTCGGTGACTCGGCCTCTGGGAGGATGTCTACTCCCCCCAGGTTGTGTGTTGGCATTAGTATGGATGGTTTGATCTAAGCATGTGCCAAGGTACCTCGTAGACGCTATGTACGTTGTAGATATATGTTGTATGTTAGTTGACTCTACTACTCTCCACTCAGGAGGCTGTTCGGATATCTAAGTATGTTGTATGTCAAGAGAAGGCCGTTGTGCCCCCAAGGTCGACCCATACCGATCTTCAGACCCAAATCTTAGATCTGATGCCCACAAGGTACTTGTTCTACAAGGAATAAAAGTGGTCGAGCAACCGCATGTCATTCACTTTGACCATTTGTTTTATGACATGACGTGCATCCCCGAGGAACACAGTCGGGAGCTTTCCGAATCAAATATTCTCCGTCTCACTGCGTGCTCGTATCCATTGAAAGGTTCAAATTGAATTCATCGTGCCCATATGGGTGATTTATTTCTTCTAAGCACATAGAGGGGTCGGGTCAGCCAGACGTCATCGAAGGAGGGGATATCACGTACAGGGCAGTTGCAAGAGCCGGCAGGGCACTGGCAAGAGGAGCCGCAGCTGCATCCGTGGTCGCCTATCACAGTGGTCAGCATTGAAAGAAGAAAAGGTGAAATACGACGAGGGACAACCCCGCTATGACCCCGCCATTTTGGAAATCGGCCAAGGGCAAAAGCGCGGTTCTTCACTAATTTGTGAAGTCACATATAGCATGGAAGATGAAAGTGCTTACTCATTTTGTATGTTTGGAGTGGTAAAAACTGGTGAAGCTTTTGGAAGTTGTGTTGGTTGTAAAGGCGAGGTGGGGGGGGGGGGGGGAGAAGAGAGAGGAGGGATGGGGCCGGGACCTTATATACTCGTGACTTTCCGGGATACAGTCTGAGGGTCAGACACTTGAGTGAATTCTCATTGATTGTATCTCGTTCCACGTTACACTTGTGAGCATATTTTTCTGTCCCCGCTTACGCACATAGCCAACGCATTGGTTTCGAGTGTGATCTTGAAATTACTTGCATCCTCAAACCATGACTACTCCTATTGCTTGCATGTGCGGAAGCGTAGCTTTATCTATCCAATTGGACTCTGTTGCCGACCAATCCAAACTCCAACTATGTCATTGCGACCACTGTCGGATGGTGACTGGGCAGTTATCTTCATCGTATTATCTCCTCCAGCATGAACCAGCGGATCTAGATGGGCTACAGGAATATCAACAGTCCAACCACGTTAGCCGTTACTTTTGTAAGACATGTGGTGCCCACGTCTTCGCTCGCATGCAGCCTGGGGGACAGTTTCTAGTTGCCTCGGGTTTGCTGGCAGCAAAGAACGTCCCCTCGATCCAAGCGGTTGAGCACTGGCAAAGTAGCGAAACTGGTGACGGTGGCCTCGGTGCACTGCTTCCTGGAACGGAGTCCACTGTCACAGGTTGCAGATTACATACTTCAACCAGCAATGAGAGCCCTAACCGAGAATCGATAAACTTGGTGGAGTATACATCAACAAGCCAGCATCTGCGGGCACGTTGCCTCTGTGGAGGAGTTGAATTTTATATTACCAAGCCCGATGCATCTTCCTTACAAGCATCCTCGCCATGGCCAGATCTCCTGGTTCCATACCACACTGGGTCTGGGACGAATCCCGACGATATCAAATGGTGGTTACGAGATGGTGGTACGAAATATATTGCAGGAACCTGTGTCTGCAACAGCTGTCGACTAAGCAGTGGATTTCCTATCCAGACTTGGGCATTTGTACCCAAGTCAAACATCTTTAATACATATGGATCATCCCTTATGTTCAATGCAGGGACTATGCGGCGGCATAGAAGTTCACCAGGGGTATATAGGGAATTTTGCAGCTGCTGTGGGGCTACTGCTTTTTGGCATTGCGATGAACGACCACTGCTAATTGATGTGAGTGTGGGCTTATTCCAGGCAAATGGTGCTAGAGCTGAGGACTGGTTGGAATGGGCAACAAATCGTATCAGCTTTGCTGAGATGGCGGTGCAACATGATTTGATTCATATTCTAGAGGAGGGCCTCAAGATACATTCAAAGCGAAACTAGTCGACATCTGAAAGATACTGTGCAACCATTATTGAATCCATGAATGTCATCTCGTATACTCCCGTATGTTGTAGGTGGTACCCGTGGACACACACGTGGAAGGTGCGACCAACTCCGTCACCGCCTTCCCTCCGCCTGACTTTTTCGGAGATCTTTTTTTTCGCGTGTCGAAACTCGACACTCTTGATCCTCCATCCTTCACGCGTCTGCATTTTTGCTGCTTAACCGCAGCTGTCTGAAATGCCAATGCCTCCATTCGCCCCATTCCAGTTCAGAGGAAGTTCTAACTATCGTGGTTCGCGTCCTAACCCGCGCCATGAGTTCACTTTCCGGTACCAGAAACCAGCCACCTCGGACCGACCGTTGTTGTCCTCGAAGAGGGAAAGCACGCCCGAACGGCTTGAAGGCGAAACCAAGCCTGAGCTCAAATTTGCCGAACTTTCCACTTTGAGCGACAGCGAAGAGGCAGAAATGGACATGTCCGATAACTCTGACGGTGAGCGACCACGTAAGAGACGTGCGCTAGCTCTCGATGGGCCTCAAGAGACTGCTCCAGCTCCTCCTGCCCCGAAATGGTCGAACCCCGATCCGTACACTGCGCTACCTCCTCCGGCTGAAACTACAAACAAAAGGGTGGATGTTGTGAAGCTGATTCGCAAGGCGAGACTTGACGTTGCTACAAAGACAGACGAGACGGATGCAGTCAAGCAGAACTCAGACTTCATTTCTCTCGGGATGTCATTCGAACCAGAAATTCCTCAGAGTAACGCTCCTGATAATGCCCCCAGAGGGCCAAAGGCCCAGGAAGTCCTGGATCCCGCTATCGCGAGCCGAAAGCGCACCCGTGACGATGAGATCAAAGGATACTCCCGAAAGACCGGCAAGCCTGCCAGCAGGTTCAACTACGATGGATCCGTTATCGATCAATGGAAACCACTCTCTCAAGAGACAGGCACGCCTTGGTTCGAGGGCATCCCAGCTTCATTGCACGTGGGAACCCAGTCAGTACTGTCCAATGCGCGCTCTCTCTCATTTCTCTCTAACATCTAAACCAGGCTGCATAACGAGATTCTCAGTTTCTATCACTGGGCCAAGCCACAGGAATTCGAACATATCGTCCGTGCAGATCTTGTCAATCGATTGGAAACTGCATTCCAACAACGATACCATAACGTTTCAATTCGGGCCTTTGGTTCTTTTGCCTCGGGTCTCTATCTCCCCACGGCTGATATTGATTTAGTGCTGCTTTCTCACACATTCTTACGCACGGGAATTCGAACATTCGGAGAGAGGAAGGGTCAAATCTACGCGTTCTCGGCTTTCCTCAAGAGCACAAATATTGCTGTTCCTAACTCGATCGAATGCATTGCCTCCGCCCGGGTGCCGATTCTCAAGTACGTGGACAAGCTGACTGGATTGCGAGTGGATTTGTCTTTCGACAACGACAGTGGCTTGATCGCCAATGAAACATTCCAGAAATGGAAAACCCAGTATCCGATGATGCCGGTTATCCTGGCTGTGATTAAGCAGTTCTTGTTGATCCGCGGTCTCAATGAAGTCCCTACTGGTGGACTAGGAGGTTTCTCTATCACTTGCTTGGTCACAAGTATTCTCCAGCATCTGCCCCAGGGCCATATGCAGCCAAACCTAGGAACAATCTTGGTTGACTTTTTCAATTTCTACGGGAAGCAATTCACTTATGATAAATTGGCAATCCGGATGGACCCTCCAGGCTATTTCAACAAAGTTAGTAGATTTTGATTTGCATTCCTTACTAGCCAGCTGATCATGTCAAACAGGGCTATTATTTTGGCAATCCCGATCGTCTCACAATCGAAGATCCCAATAACCGAGACAACGACATCTCAGGTGGCACAAAGGAAATTGGTTTGATCTTCCGAGCCTTTTCTAATGCGCATACTGCCCTGAGAAATCGCATGGAATATCTTGCACTTGTCCAAGGATCGAACAAGAGCATTCTTGAACCCATCATTGCGGCGAACTTTGATGAATACATCGAACAACGTTTCCAACTCCGTCAAGTGTTCATGACAGAGGAGAGGTTTGCTCGTTACAGGGAGTCTCCGCCTCCACCTCCGCCGCCGGGATCCCCTCCTGCTAAGAGAGCCTCCCCTCCTCCTCCTCCCCCTCCTGTCGACGGATCCCGCTCTCCCCTGCCGGCGCCCCCAGCTCGACAGCCTGCCAAAAAGCCCAAGACAAAGTCGAAGGGAACGAAGTCGGAGCCAGAAGATATTTCTTCCGATGAAGCGCCCGGACCCGAAGCAAAATCTGCCAAAGCTCGGAAGGGTGAGACAAGACGTCAGTTGTGTCAGGAGCGTGCTGCCAGACTCAAACGCCTGAGGCCCGACCTTAAGAAACTCCCCAATACTCTCAGCCTTCGACAAGCTCGTCGCCATGCAGGCTACGAGACCGATGAGCAGATGAATGCGGACTTGGACAGCAGAGAGCAGAAACTTCTCGCCTTGGCATAAATTTGAGTCTCCATTTCTACGCCCGCAACGACTTTCTTTTGGTTTCTGTTTGTATGCTTTATTTTTGTATGATGATACCCCTTACATCGAATGGTTTGGTGATTTGCACGGGGAAGAGAAAGGGATGTGTGCAATAGCGGTATGGTGGGGTCAGTGATATGTTCGCGTGTCCTTCGGCAAAACTGTGTGCTTCTCCCTCTCGACAGCGAGAAGCGCAGCGAATGGCTGGTGGAAACTCGAGAATGAGCATTCTTCTTTCGAGCCTGAGACGAAAACAGTAACTTACTATTTAGGATTCTCTCCCGGACTTCGATTTGGCCAGAATCTGTTGGCTTGTCCCTGGGCTACGATTGATTAGGGCTGTCTGAATGTTGAAGTCGGTTTTCGATCTTATTTGATTGAGAGCTGGTTTCAATGTGGATAAGTCTTGACAATCTCAAACCCTGGATGATCTTGTTTTCACCATCTGTTCAGGTCAATCCGGCGCCTCAACGTCTAATGCTTTCTCGGGTCCCCCTCGACGAGCACCTAGTTCTTGCAGTTCTTTGGTCCCTACATGGGACGCTGTTAGTGATTCCAATGAAACCCCCCGATGATCGTGGATTCGCGCCCAACGTGGATCTATGTTTGTTGGCGTTTATCTTTCTTGCTTTTCCCTTTGCCCTCTCCTTCCCATGCCTTCCTTCTCACCCAGAGAGCGCTACATGCGACTTCTGGGAGAGGACTGGAGCATCAGGAGCCTGGGCTTGGGACTACACGCCGAACTTGCCTTTCTGCCTTTGGACGGTGGCCCATCTCCATCCATGTGTTGCTGAGTCCCTTCCTACTGCTCAGGAGATATTTGTCTAACCTAGATCCATGGAAGTACATATAGGAGATGCGAGAAACCATTGGGAGGCGGCATAAGGGCTGTCTCTCGATATATTCATTCAGTCCTGTTTCTAGTTATATGCAAGTTGCTTCTCCACATCTGACGGTGGTGTCAGCATAGGATCCTCCTTGATAGCTGTATCAGATATAGAGAGGTATGGCTTCCGTCCTGTTCTCTCCTCGGCCTCGATCCTCTGCACCACAGCGACATGCTCCTCAGATAACGAATTCACAAAGTCAGGTGACGGACTGGCCCAGACATAATCAACCCACTCTGTACCTAAGATATCCCGAATTTCTCGTGCCAGTTGCAAGATATGAGCTCCGCGTGCATAAGACCAAGCACGGTCCGTGACAAGGTCCTCCTGGGGCGTGAGGATATTCGACGCCATGGGAACATCACCCATCGGAACATCCAGGCTAGGAGTCGACAGTCCAGGTGATTTAAAGTTGGTATCGAAATATGAGGCGTCGTCATCCTCATTCCAATTTTCCAGTCCATCGACGATACTGTGCCACACGCGCAAAGTCTCATCCAACTCAGCGATACTACTAACGCCCATAACGCTAACACCCAGCCTTCCCCCCGTGCCCATACTGGCCACAGACAAGAACCCAGGATCAGCGTCTGCAGCACGAGCAAGCGGCGCACCGAGACCGCCAGCCCGCGCACCAACACGCAGCCATGCCTCCAGCGCAAACCGAATGGCAACAACCTCAAGCTTCTCTCCATGCTGCGAAGCACAATCCGAAGCACTACGAATAGCACCCCGGAGGGCATCGGGAGCGGGATGGAAATCGCCCATCGAGCCAATCGGCACGCCATCCCGACGAAGCAATCCCATACCCAGCGGGGATGCATTAGGAACAACATCGACGCCAGCAGCAATAAGCCTAGGCAGAGCATGCGAGTGCAGCCGTGTATTCTGCAAAGTGAAGTTGGCATACGACATAACGATATCAAGCGGCTCGCCCGTCTCACGGAGAATCGTCTCCGCCAGCTCGCTGAGCGTGTCGACCGGGTAGCCAGAGATACCGACGTAGCGTAGCACGCCCTCTTCATCGCGGAGACGACGCAGCTCCCGCACTGCCGTGACCACTTCCGCCGCTGTTACGAACTCCACGTCGTGGCAGTACACTACGTCCAGGTAGTCTGTGTGCAGGCGTTGCAGGCTGCGTCGCACGCTGTGTCTGATCCATTGCGGCGAGTAGTCAAATGAGGAGCCGGCTACACGCCCGACTTTGGTGAGGAGGTGGTATGTCTCCCGTGGGAAGTTGGTCTGCACGGTTTCTGTTGCGAGGGCTCGGCCGAGAAGTTCTTCTGCGGGGCCGTAGTAGGGGGATGTATCGAATGCGCGGATGCCGCGTGACAGTGCGCGCTGTATGAGTTCTGTTGTTGGGAGGGCGTAGGGGTTGGTGTTATATTGGTTGTTGAAGGTTGCGGTGCCCATTATCAGCGGCGGCAGGGCCGCGGACAGTGGGGTGGAGGGGCGCATGGTGTGTGGGTTGGGAGGTCGATGTTGTCAATGCTGAAGAATTGGCTATGGATGTATGGGGTACCTCTTGGAGATTGATTAATTGGTAAAGTCTTGTTCAAATGGTAAGTGCATTGCCTAAATTTTCTCCGAGAAAAAAAAGCAGAACCCCGACGGCTCAGCTCCGCTCCGGATGGCGCCATGGCGGGGGGATTAGCCCCCAGATCGGGACATCGTGGCCACAATCCGATCGGCTTTGTATTACATCTTCTGTTTTGTAGGTTTTAGTTGAGGCATGGTTCGAATGGTCCACCGGTAGAAGTAGGTATAGAGACAACGTGAAGATGTTCCTGGACCCTGGTGAGGCGGCGGTGGCAAAAAAAGAGAAAAAGTTTGGCAGATTCCAACCACTACGAGATACATATGCGAAATAATGTGCAGTAAATGAGTCTAGATCGGACATTACACAAGTTAATGCAAGTATATAGCTATTGTACATGAATCCTTTCCGAGTGAGAGTGGAGAAGGGGGTCAACGGAACGCGGCGCATCACAGATGATATACACAGACCGAAAGATCGATGAGAAGGTGGAAGATGGAGGCAACGTAGCACTTCCACTTCCGACCGCAGATGATGCCCGAGAAGGAAATTCGGGGGCCATCTTAAAATATCAGAGAGAAAGACCCCGATCTAGAAAATCAAGGCGTCTTTCTCCAACAACCCAAACGCCATGCTATGCCAAAACAAGAAAGACGAGCAGATCGAAAACAAAGAAGCCGGTTGGAGTCGGAGGCTTCTGTCGCAGGAAAGCGTAGATGTGCTCGGAGGGAACCCGGAGGGCCCGGGGAACCAGAGGATCACACACTTATTGCTGTGTTCATTGATCCTTGTAGACCTTGGGGTTCCAGCCTTCCTTCAATTCTTTGTCGTGCGCGGCTTTGCGCTCAACCTCACGGAATTCCATTTCCAACCTCTCGCGTGCACGCAGAATTTTGCTTTGCAGGTAGAAGCTGCCGCCATTTTCAGGGTTGTTGGTATCGAACAGTTTCTTGAATCGGGTCATAACGTGTTCGAGGTCGTGTTCGCCGGAGGCCGGGGGCTTGACGTTCAGGATTTTGCAGGCTTCATCGATGGTTACGCTCGAGGTGCTGGTGGACTTGCCGGCTGCCTTTTGTTGGCCAGCGTATTTGCCGGACGCCTGGGCTTGCTTGTAGGCTTCGGCGAAGGCGCGGCCGAAGACCCGGGCTCCGGTCACGACGACTTGAGAGACGATGCGATGAGCCTAGGAGATTATTAGTTTTAATTTGGGAAATAGGAAGAATAATGAGATGAATAAACATACCATTGAGAAAGTGCCGTAGAGGAGGCGATCACGGATGTTATAGGTTGAAGGAAGAAAGAAGAGAAGGGGAAAATTTCGGCTGCGGGTTTTAGCGTCGGGAGAGCTCCAGGCACGGGCATGAGTATAGAGAGAACAGCAGGATAAGCCAAGGTCATTTGAATTGGAGATGCTGAGATAAATTATGAAGTGGTTTTTATTTACTATTTATAATCTATATAGATCTCTATTCTAAAAAAGAATAAAAACTGTTTAAAAAAATGAATATTAAGACCCTACACACTATATACCGAGAGTCACATGCCCACAACTTCGATCTCCCCGCAGATCTTCTTTGGACCGAATATGAACGAACGATCATATAAAATCCTCACTCATCTCAGAGGATGAGTTCATTGTCCCTCTATGACCTGTCCATGATTGGATGGCAGCTTTAGGTATGGTATTTGATAATACTTCGCCTTAAAAGCCCCATCACTGATAGAAAAACAGACAACCTTCCGTGGATAGACTCCATGGCACCCTCATCGAACACACAAGATCATGGCCAGTCGGATTCTCAACCTCCGACGGTCGCTGCCTTCTCCCCCTCAACGATTACCGGCTCGGCTCTGACCTCGCGTCAGCGTTCTAGTGTCATCGTGCATCGCAAATCACCTCTCCTAGTGGCCACACCACCGGCTATCACTCGAGCCCTGGCCTACTCGCACCCGTTCCTACTTCCTCTAAATAAATTTGCTGGTCTCCTAACATGGACTTCTGGAGACCCATGGCAGAGCTTTCTGTTGGTGGCTACCTTTTGGACCATCGTGCTATATAGCGATGCCATCATTCTTTGGGCAGGACCGATCCTGGTCGTGGTCGCATTGATCCTCGGCATGTATGGACGTCGTTACTCGCCTCTATCATCAACTACATCAACAGGCGAAAAGCACAAGACCAAAGTTGCCCCAGACAGCTCACTGCGTCATCAAAAGAGTCTTGATGAAATTGTTGAAACCCTTCGCATCTTCACAACCAGATGCAATATCCTCCTCGAGCCTTTGCTCGACCTCACCGACTTCCTATCCACCCAGCGCACTCCTACGTCGGCTACTACCAAACCTGCGCTGACAGCTCTGTTCATCCGCATCCTCTTAGTCACTCCTGTTTGGATTGGTCTGACTCTACCTCCATTCTACATACTCACCACACGTCGCGTGGTCATGGCTGTTGGCACTATAGTTCTGACTTACCACTCCCGACCCGCCAGGGTCTCGCGTGTTATTCTGTGGCGGTCTCGAGCCGTGCGTCGGTTATGCGCGGCAGCTACGGGTCTCTCTGTTGCCGACACCCCGAGCAGTCCACAAAAGGCCCCCGTCCAAGCCCAGGGCGAAAAGCAAGGCTTAAACATTTCAACTCGGCGGCGCGGAAACAACGCAGGTGTGCGGTTCACGTTTGTTGTCTATGAGAATCAGCGCCGTTGGCTGGGTATCGGGTGGACTTACTCGTTGTTCCCGGCAGAACGTGATGCCTGGACAGACGAGCATATGAATGCAGTGAATCCTAAAGATTCTTTCGAGTTACCAGATGTCCAAACAGGAGATGCCAAATGGCGCTGGGTTGAAGGAAGTGAATGGCGTATCGAAGGAGCGGACAACTTCAATGGAAAATCAGACTCGAAGGGGTCAACCGGCGAAGGATGGATCTACTATGATAACAAGGTTCGTGCTTCCTCTCTATCAGCTTCGTTGTATTATCCTCTAACAGAACACTAGTGGAATGATGGTCGCCGCGGTCAAGATGGATGGGATCGCTATACCCGTCGACGCAAGTGGTATCGTGACGCTGAATTAGCGGACCTCTCACCTCAAGCCACCCAGAATGCCTCCGAAGAAACCATCTCCGGACTCACGCAGGCCCTGGAAAAGCAAAAAGCACAAGAGAACGATGATAACGCCGATGCACGAAGCATTGCGGCATCTACCTCCTCCAAATCCAATCGTCGGCGCTGGTTCAGCGGTGCCAAGGACAAAGAGCAGACCTCCCCTGGCAGGCTGCCCACTGACATTGGGCGTGCCACGGGCTCAAATGCATCTATAGTAGCCGATAGAGCAGATGGCTCGCGACCCATCAGCATCAAGAATTCCCGCAAATCATCTCATACCCGCGAAGGAAGTGTGGCCACGAGTGACAGCGCCAGTCTGCGCGAGAAGGAGATGGCGAACTCGCATGATCATCTTGACCGGTGGTCAACTCGAGCTGCGGGCGGGACGGAAAGGGCGGAAAGGGAATGGGGGCTCAGCGATGAGGTGAACATGGGACTGAGTTGATCGTGCGTTTTATATTCATGTATGCAATCATCCCTTCTCGAACTCCGCGACTTGCTACCTAAGACACAGCCTTATATATCCTTATTTGTAATGTAATCGGACCTGTGAATTACCTTTTCAAGGGGTTTAGTGCGCCAATACGCTGTTTTGTAACCTCTCCCTTGCTTCAACATAAAAGACCGATCTCCCTCCCTCCTTTCTTCCTCCATCTTATTTCCTTCCACCTCGTGTACTTTGCACCTACTGCTGCGCCCCTGTAACTTGTCTCACCCAATATGGTTCCACGTCTGCTCCACTCGCCCCTTTTATCTTTTCAGTCGACTGCGGCTGAGCCCTTGTTGCCTCCACTGTCGTCTTCTAGATCGGGGATTATTAGCCTCTCTACGCCAGATCGCGCTATGAGAAGTTGGCCTGTGGACTTTTTGGAAGGGCATTTCGCCGAGAGACGCCGTAGATATCATCTTTTTACTAAATGCTCGCCGCTAAATAGCGGATTTCCTACTCAACACCGGGGTCTCCCTATATAACTGTGATAAAGATAATATAACACCTTTCCTTTACGTAGTGGGAAACCTCGATAAACAACTTCCACGAGTCTTTCTTTAGTATAGGTTCGATCTAACTAACAGAATTCGAAGACTACTATAGCCTGGGCGAACAACGGTGGGCATTATTGCACATAGGATGTGCAAGGACCAGAGAGAGGGAGCTGGAGTAAATCTAGAATCTGGCCTAACAGCGCTACATTTCGCTTCTTTAAACGTATGCGCAACAATGACCGCTTTCTTATTCCGACACGGGGCTGATCCAAATGCTCAATTTGATATTGGTGATACAGCCCCTTCTTCCACCGGGCCCGTATATATATTCGGGGGCTTTTCTGCATGTGTACAGCAGCCACTCCTTTCAGGTTCAGTTGCTGCGAAATAGCGTTTCAATTACGTCTGCATCCTTTGTTGCTGTTGTCAAGTTCTCAACACCAGTCGGTGTTACAAGAATACTGTCCTCTAGCCTACTGCAGATCAGCATTGATCTCTCTTGGCCATCGATAAGGACGATGAGCTTCCATTTTCGTAACCGGGATGGATTGACTTTGATAGATTGGTGCTTGAGGTGGACGACTCGAACGATGGCAGCGGTCAAGAAAAGACCGGCTGCTCCAGTCAAGAGATGAAACAAGATTGGACATATATAAAAGTCTGGTTTCTAAAAAATTTATGATAGCCTGAAGGAGATACAACAAGTTATATACAAAAAGAAATGAGGCAACTACATTTCATAACTACAAAAGGGGGCTCCAGGCAGTCGGAAATATACCAAGCACGCAATGATGGCGTCTAGCTACAGGGATGTTTAGGGCACTAGTCTCATGAAAATCGACATGCCTATATTCCGTACTAGATAAAGCAGATGTACCGCTCCGGGGCCAAGGCTACTTAGATCCCTAAGCCTTGGCGACTACGTACACTAGTGAGCCATTAAGAACGCATAACGTATATATTACACGATCTTGCTATCTTAGATAGGTAGATGTAGGTAGATTTAGGTATCATTCATACAAATAATCCATTCGGAAAGACAAAAAAGAAGTAGAAACAGAAGATCTATGATAAAGTATAGCCGATATAAGCATTGATCGTGCGTCCCGAGCTAGTTATGATAGTCCGTGTATTTTCCTACGAATCGACAACTCCTAGAGGTACACTTCCTCTGGCATAACATAGTAGGCGGAAGCATTCGCGACAGAGTGGTACGCGCGGCCAGTGTGTAGATCAACATATACCACACACCACAGACCTTGATTGTTGACGCCTGGGAGGTATAGTAGAATACACAAACTTTCTTGAGGCTCCAATACCAGATATGCAGTTTACCAGAACAAATTAACCGGCTTCCGGGGTTGCCTTGATGCGGGTACTGTCGCTCTATTTGTGGGGACTCGGATTAGCAGGTGCATTCTGGGATGTTCTAGCTATGAAGAGTATTCAGCTTCGAGGTGAGAGAGGTTGGAATGGAGAGCTCCAGGATCCTGAGATGTTGGGCTGACTAAATCTAATCGACAGTGGGTGGTAATTATTCTATAATAAATATTCTAACACGCTCTTATTATTCTTGTATGATGAATGCAAAGTATGTGCATTTTGTCTAATATTAATATTAAAAACCAATGTGTTCCGGACCTGGTGCAAATTCGCAACTCAAGGGCACAATCCCATATTCATATCGCGTAACGGAATTCCGGATTCTCTCGGTCTGTAAGGTCCAAAAATTCATGGTTCTCTGGAACGACGTACGCATCACCCAATGCCTCCTTCTCCTGGTCACGTCGGCGATTCTCCCGTTGTGATATCCACCAGATAAGGCACAGATCTAGCGTGATGATGACATACAGGATGCAGATAGAGATCTTGGCCGGCAAATACCCCGGGGCGTCTTTGGCTTGGAAGGTCTGTGGCGAGATGATGTTGCCGACAGTGTAAGCGATCGTCTGGATGCAGGACACGGTGATCTTCTTGGTTGAGCCAGCCACATTGGTACTGGTGAGTCCAAGAATTGTCGTCCATCCGATTGGAATGCCTCCAGTGAGGTAGTATCCAATAAGGGCCGGCACCTTGTCAGTTGTTGCCATTAAAATCGCACCCACTATTGCCAGGATATGGCCGACGATACACCAGAAGAGTCGTCGCTGTGTCTTCATTGCCAGATAGGTCAGGCCAACCAGTGCAACTACCTCGTAGGCACCCATAGGTGTCACAAGCAGAAGACTCTCCATTTTCGAGAAGCCCATGCCCGTTACCATGATGTTTCCAAAACTCGTGGCAATGGAGTTTGGTACATTTGCCGCCAGGACCCAGAAGGCATAGAGCCAGGTGTGCGGGTCGGTAAGGGCTTCGTAAACCTGTGACTTTTTGAAGACATTGCTTCCGATACCCTGTCCGTTACCCCGAAGACGCTCCGCGTGCATTGCCTTTTCTTCCGGGGACAAAAACCTTGCCGTCAGAGGGGAATCAGGCAGGAGGAAGAAGAAGAGGATGCCGGTCACCACGGTTAGCAGGCCTAGGATCAGGAAAATAACCTGCCAACCTCGCAGGGCTGCGCTTGGGTCCCCACCGATGTGAGTTGCGACACCATATGCGACGTATCCGCCGAACATCTGCGCGAATCCACACATGCCGAACCACACACCGACACGGAAAGCCTGTTCATCCTTCCGGTACCACTGCGAGGTGAAGACGACCCAGGCGGGCACGATAGACGCTTCTGCGGCACCCAGAAGTGTGCGGCAGACCATCAGGGAGGCAAATGACTTGCATGCGGACATGCAGGCCAGGATGGTGCCCCAAATTGTCACGTTGACGGCGACGTATTTGGCCAGGGGGAATTCTTGCATGATGCGCATTGTGGGGAATGCGAACGCCAGCTGGCCGAAAAAGAAGATACTCGACACCCAGTTGAATTGGTTGCCTTGGAGGTTGGCTGACTCGCGCATTCCGGTGACGCTGGCATAACTGATGGCGATTTTGTCCAGATACTGTAGGAAGTATACGATGCAAATCAGTGGCATGATATACATATCGATCTTGCGCAACAGTCGTTTAGATGCTGGGGGATCGAGAACGCTCGGGGAACCCGCTTCCAGTAATTGCAGTGCTCCATCGCCTGTTGTAGACTGAACATGGGGAGTTTTTTCGTCGAGTTTGGTCGGGACGCTCTCTTGTGAATGTGTTGGAGTTGTCATCTTGACAGGAATAGTGAGATATCCACCAAGTGTGTAAATCTGCAGAAGAGCCTAGAGAGATCCGCTACTTAAGTAGAAGCTGTGGAGTTGGCCGTTAATATCGATAGCCTAGCACGCCATCATCCTCCAACCTGTCACAATAACTATCTGTGGCGACTTGCTGGGTCATAGTGGGGACTATCCAAGGGACTTTTCCAAGCGAGGACATTCAGCTATCTCGATGAGTCTTGAGTCAACGCCAGCAATATAACAATTCCAAAAAGAAAAGAAAAAAAAAGTTTATAACATTTCAGCCTCTTTTTAAAGAGTTCGATACAGCCCTAAAAGCCATTAGGGTAAAAGGAAATGTACACAAGTACCTAGATTGCATTTACCCTTTATGGAGTTTGTTATAGTCGGGGCTATCCGCCTGGCCCAGGCACCTAAGGTATCCACGTAGGTGGGGCCGTGCGTGCGAGGGATATAACCGAACTGTCAGGTATCTTTTATACTGCAGTTCAATACAAAAGGTACACACTACAAAAGCACAACATCGTTCTCAATTCTCAAACTATAGGTGTAGCAAGGTTAATTGAACTACTACGAGTCATTCTAGATATATTATATATAAAAGGTGTAAAGCACACCTTGGAAAACACCACATATATATTCCAAGGTTGTATATAATTCATCCGAACATAAATCTTCTATGCCTAATATAATAAGTATAGATACAATGAAACTACAACCCAAGCTACTACCGTAGACTATCTAGGCAAGAATCAATTCCCATCCCAGTTCCTCGACAATATCTAACCAATGCACATTTCTCTGCCGACCCATCCCACTAAACCGAGCATCAAAATTAGTATCCTGTCTCGCCCACAAGACCCCCAATAACTCCTTTGCACGCCTAACATTCCCAATCCCAAAGTTATCCTGTAGCTTGCCCAAAGAACGAAGCACAACCTCTCTGTCCGCTACGTCATCACTCTCACACCCGGATATAAAGAGCGGGAACGTGAGCGCCGAGTACTCGCAGTGATCACCTAGCGGAAAAGTTTCAATGCGGCCAAGACAGCGGTAGACGGCGACATCTTTCGGCGTGGAGATGAGAGGAACCCAGTCTTGTGCTGAGAGAGATGGGTTCTCCTCTAGCTGGGTGTTGACAATGATACTAGGGCTGGCGGCGGGAGAGGTATCTGGGGTTCTGCTAATGCGCTCCATGATTGAGTGGAGATAGACAAATCCCGCGTCGCGGAAACATTCAGCTACAAGTTGAAGTCGAGTTAGGGTCGCTGGTGATGTCCCTTGAGGAATTATGAAGGGGGTTGCAGTGTGAGACCAAGTGAGGAGGGATTCGTTTCTAAGATGGGGTGTTAGTACGGATCGAATGGATTATCTTTCGTGATCATATTTTGTGATCACAGAGAGAGACAAACATAGATGCAACACTTAGTCGAAGAGCCAACGTATCAGCTTGGAGAGAAGGTAGCTCTGCGATGCGTGCACATAATTTGAGGAGTTCCTCTGTGTATCCAATATATATGTCCAATTTTGGGATACCGATATCACTGTCGACAGAAATATCCGTAGAGGTGACAAAGTTGTGATTGCTGATCCGGGCCATGTGATAGGCATACACGAATCTAGATGTTGATATACTATGTTAGCGCTCGGAAATGTACGCTGCAGGTTGTCACACATACAGTCCACGCAGGAACTCGGCTGCATCGCGATCCATTGAAGCAAATCCACCGCGTGAAACAATCAGACGTTGCAATGCATTGAGATGAACAACCCACTGCTTAACGCTTCCCCGCACGATCTCGTACTTGCATAGTAGACCGACTGCTAGCATGGCATCATCAGGGAACACCTCCGTTGAACACTTATCTAGTGCTGTGCGGAGTCCGTTGAGCGTTCCACTATAGTATTTCACTGCAGCCGTATGTGCCCCAAAGCCGTGGGAGCGATTTGCTAGATGAAGAGCAGAGACGGCACATACGGCCTTCATCAGCAGAGGTGATGACATTGCCCTGGGAATCAACATCGACCGAAGGGGATTATCATGGCTCTCTAGATTTGCTAGAAGTCGAGATCCCTGCTCCATGTGGTATTGGAGATAATGAGTCTCGTGCGTTGAGAGATGACTGATATATCCCTGAGGTTGTGGAATCACGGCAACAGAACTATGCAAATCAATATCCGGACCAGGACTGTATTCCTCTGTATTCTGGGCCGGACTGATAGCTGCCTCAAGTGATACATATTCCCGTGGAGAAGATGGAATAGACCAGCCCAGGGAAGTCCCCGACCCAGGAGATAAACGAGTCTCGAGCCATGCATCTGAGGGCGGGGACGGCGCAGGCGAAGGGGATTGAGACGGCGAGGATGCACTAAGTCGTCGGCGCTTTGAAGTTTCCGTCTGCGAGAATACCTGCGCCGATGGACCTAGTGGCTCTGCCCATATAGAGCCATAGCCTTCGCATGTCCGGCCTTGCTTGAGACAATTGTTGCAACTAAGCAAATTAGTTATGAAATTCAAAGTCAAATTCTAGCACACACCTTGGTTTAGTCTTATCACAGGCCTTGCGTCTTTTTTTGCAGGTTATACATCCTGAGCGAGTCCATGCCGTGCCAGATTGCCGTGTCCTACCCTTCTTCGGGGCGGAAGTGGGCTGGCCCGGTGTGAAAGAAGAAGACTGCGCTGAGCCATTCAGAGGAAAGGCATTCATAGTGTCAAGGAGGGCCTGGGTGGTATGGAGATGCTCTAACAGGTACTAGTGACGGCATGCTTATCGCAAATATTGGACAAATTCAGACAAGCATGCGCTGCTGCAGCGGGCGATAGGTAACCCGCTCGATTTCCTCGGAGAGGTTATCGATAGCAAAGCCCACTAAACCAAATTGGGGCAATTTCACGCTGACCCCACACTCACGTGAAATGCCAATTGTGGGTTAAAGGTCATGTGACCTTGCACTTTAAATGATCTCCTTTCATTCTATCTCGACAGTGAACAGTGAATATTAGTTTAGATAATTGAGATAAACCTAGTAAAAGTATTTTGAGCAAATTGAGGGAGACTTTTCACTATATGTTTTGCTTCGTATATCCATGTTCAATCCATGTTGCCCTAATCTCTCAGAGCCAAGACTCCGCTTCTCCAACTACCCTGGTTTCTTTCCCAATTAGGCAAGTCCAGCCAGACCTTATGTAACCCGATAAGATCCCCAGGCCCCCGATTGCGACGAGATATTTAAGTGCAGGCATTGGGTCTAATTCTCTCATTCAATTATTTACCTGCCTTTTTCTCTTGTCTCTTCTCACTTATCCGTGGATTCGTGTTATTTCCTCTCTAATACCTCTCGCAGCCGCCTCATATCTTTACCCCAGAAGTGTACCCCAACACCGCCAAAATGGTGACCAACCACGGCCCGCACCCATTTGATCCAATCACACCGGAGGAGATCAAGCTCGCTGTACACATCCTTGAGGCGACCTTCCCGGGCGTCTCTCTGCGCTACAAGCGCATTGATGTCAATGAGCCCATCAAGAAGGATGTTATCGCATACATCGAAGCAGAGCGTTTACGGCGCCCGCTGCCTCCACCCCCGGCCCGTCTTCTCTATGTGCTGTTCCACCGTCTGGACACTGGCGCATTTTACAAGGCTATCCTCAATGCCGACAAGCGCACCATTGTCTATGCCAAGGAGCTTCCCAAGGAGGTTCAGGTAAGCAGAGCCCTCTCCCCGAAAGCAAGCAATGGGTTAACCAATTCTTCTATTTTATAGGGTCCCATTGATATCGATGAAATTGCCGGAATCGAAGAGATGTGCATGAAGCACCCCGCCGTACTGGCCGAGATCGAGAAATTGCAACTACCCGCGGGCATCACTGTCTGCAACGACCCTTGGATGTATGGCACAGACAGTGACAACGAGGATCGACGGCTCTTCCAATGCTTCATGTACATGGTCGAAGTTGATCACCCCCAGAACAATCACTACTCTCTACCTTGCAAATTCTCTCCGGTGTTCGACGGTCTCACTCATGAGTTGATCCGCATGGACTACCTGCCCGGTGGTGCTGATTTCGTGACTACCACTACCCAGCCTTGGAAGCCTGTCAAGACAGTCCAGTACGCCCACGACCTCTTGGATGAGCCCCTTCGCACCGATCTCAAGCCCTACATTGTGCAACAGCCCGAGGGTCCTTCCTTTTCGGTGGATGGCAACTCCGTCTACTGGCAGAAGTGGCGCTTCAGGGTCGGTTTTAACGCCCGCGAAGGCCTGATTATCTATAACGTTACATATGACAACAGAAACCTCTTCTATCGTTTGGCTGTTTCTGAGATGACTGTTCCCTATGGAGGTAAGTGGGATTGGAGCCCATATCACACCTAACTCCCAGCGGATCTAGCTAACATGAACCTAGATCCCCGAGCCCCCTACCACCGCAAGCAGGCGTTTGATGTTGGCGATACTGGTTTTGGTATGAATGCCAATCAGTTGGCTCTTGGGTGTGACTGTCTCGGCCATATCAAGTATTTTGATGGCTACCGCAACGACTCCAAAGGCAACCCACTGCAGCTGAAGAACGTGATTTGCATGCACGAACAAGATAACGGTTTGCAGCACAAGCACACCAACTATCGGTCCGGTGCTGCTACCGTTGTGCGCAATCGCCAGTTGGTTCTGCAGATGATCTGCACTGTAGCCAACTATGAGTACATCTTCAACTACATCTTTGATCAAGCTGCCAATGTCGAACTGGAAGTCCGGGCTACCGGCATTCTTTCCACCGTCCCATTCGACAACGAGAACGGCCAAACCGTCCCTTGGGGTACCAACGTCGGTCCTGGTGTTATGGCTCCCTTCCACCAGCATATGTTCTCCCTGCGGATTGACCCTGCTATTGATGGATTTAAGAACACCATCTACTACGAGGACAGCGTTCCTATGCCAGAAGACGAGAAGAACCCCTACCTTGTGGGCTATACCTCCGAGTCTACGGTGATGCGCACGGCAGGCACAGCGAACACCAGCGTGGATCGCCACCGCGTGTTCAAGATCCGCAACGACAACATTACCAACCCAATCACCTACAAGCCTGTGGCATACAAGCTTATGGCTGCTCCTAGCCAAATGCTTCTGGTCAGTAAGAATGCCCACGGCTTCCGCCGTGCTGAGTTTGCCACCAAGCCGATCTGGGTCACCAAGTACCAGGACGATGAACTGTACGCCGCAGGCGAGTTCACCAACCAAAGCCGCCGCGCCGAGGGTGTCGAGACTTGGGTGCAGCGCAAGGAGAACACAGAGAATGAAGACGTCGTCCTTTGGCACAGTAAGCCTTCCTCCCCGCGATTTTATCTATACTGTATAACTAACAAACCCCTGTAGCCTTCGGTCTTACCCATAACCCTCGTATTGAGGACTTCCCTGTCATGCCGATGGAGCGTATTAGCGTCATGCTGAAGCCCGATGGCTTCTTCAACAAGAACCCGGCTCTTGACGTTCCGCAATCCTCCCAGTTGTTCAACAAATCTTCACTCCATCCCGAGGAGCAGCCTGCTGATTGTTGTGCCGGAGCTTCGTCTGCTGGCTCCAAGGCCAAGCTGTACAAGCGCGTTGACTAGTTCGCTTTCTTTTGAATCGTAGATACCCAATACCCCCGTCCCACGGTTCAAGCACATATTCTTGGTTTTAGAGGGTGTGTTTTGTCGATATGAATCGGCTTGGTGACTTCTTTTGCGCTTTTTTCCTTTTCATTTTCGCCCTTTTCGGTTGCGCTTAACGATATTTGATGATTTACATCTCAATGAAACAAAAATTTTGATCAATCGTTTCCTACATGTAATGGAATATATATTGACTCCAAGAGTAGCAAAACACTAGTACGGTTTTAGTATCCATATTTACTTTGCGAGTAAACTAATTTGTATTGACAAGGGAGTAATAGTTAATAATGCGCAGAGAAAATTGGAGAAGCAGATCGCCTCATATGAAAGGGTTTATGGAACGCCGAGTTGAAACAGACCCGAAATGAAAATGGACAAGAGAATAGATGTATAGCAGAAGGCAGAGAAAAAGGAGAGCGAATCTTAATATAGATTCAAAAACAAGAACAAAAGAAAAATACAGTTCGCCAATATCATTCCTTCATATGATGACCAGCCGAGAGCCCGAAATCAAAGGCGTTACCGACGGCCCGAATCAGAGCTGTGAGGAGCATGGCTCTCAAACAAATCCTCAAGGTACGCGCTAGGAGCACGACCCTGCGGCGCTTGGTTTAGGTTCAAAGAACTCGTCGACGCACCCACATAGGAGTGGCGCTGATTATGCGAATCATGATAGACACCAGCAGGAGGCAGGGAAGGCGACGAGAGGCCAGCAGTGGGCGAGTATGGGCGCTCTCCACCCGGAGCGGGGTTGGAGCTACCTGCAGCAGCGTAGTATCCAGCAGGCAGGTATGTCGAGCCACGATTTCCTGTATTTCCTGTAGCGTTGAGATTGGGATGCGATCCAGTAGGACCGCCTGCGGTAGGCGAAAAGAAAAGACCGCTGCTCGCGCTCGGGACCCGGTTGGGCTTGTAGCTTGTGCGAGTGGCGGCGCCGAGTTTATGGAGAGATACATCGACTGCCGGGGCGGCGGAAGAGGGGGTTGATCGCTTCTTTCTGCTGCCGCGTAGGAGGCGCTTGGATTCAGAGGCGTGTATTACGGCGGCGCGTCGCACTGAGCGGTTTACGGACCATGCGACCATTGCGCGCCATGCGAGCAGAGTTAGGCCGATCAGGCCTAGCGCGGCGCCGACGGCGATGAACACTGTGCCTTCTGGAGCATTGCTCTCTCGCATATATGGGGCGTTGGCTGTTGGTGGTATCGTCACAATAGCGCCGGTAGTTGTGGTTGAGGAGGACGAGGACGAGGAGGAAGATGTTGATGATTCCGTTGTCGTGGAGACGGATGATGTTGTTGTACTGCTGTCGGACGTCGTGGAGGAAGAGGAGGAGGATGTGGTGGTTGTATCCATGGTTGTGCTTGTAGAAGAAGAGGAGGAGGAGGTGCTGGTAGTAGAACTTGACGTCGATGTGGAAGTGGAAGATGTGGTGGTCTCGCTCACGCTAGAGGTGCTTTGAGTGGTGGAGGGATCGTCGGTGGTCTTAGCGGCATCGGTATCCGTTGTTGCATCGTCCGCCGGTACAGCAGACACTTGAGCAGCGATGGCAATGACCAGAAATAGTAACAGGAGGAATGACGGCTTGGTTTTCCCAAGCCCTTGCGGTAGAACTCGCATGGCGGCGTAAACAATCGATCAGCTGCTTCTCCACAGTGTGCGGGTCACTTGGAGTAGGCGCCGATCCCAGCGATAGCGAGGAACAAAGAAGATTATCGATCCTGGTCAGCTCATCAATGAAATATGGGTGTCAGGGGTAAGATATCTGCTGATTTCAAAGATAACTGCGACTTGTCTCTTGTGAAAGATTGGCGGATGCTGAACTTAGGCTGCAGGTCACGGATCCACAATCAACGAGTTTCCATATGAGGTGAGGGCTTAAAAATCTCTCATAAACGAATGACTGCCGTTCAAATGAGGCCAACGAGTGTCTAAAGATGACCACAAAACAGGGCCTTCCTTAACCGAGAATTGGAAGAAACCAAAAGACGCCAACGCTAAAGAAGAGGGGTGCCTTAGGCAAAACTGAGACCGTCACCTGACAGCTTCCAAAAAAAGATACAAGGACTTTGCACATTTACGTTGGCAAATCTAACATTCGAAAAACTGGGATAATATGAGATATCATACATGGGGATACGAGATAATTGTCCCTGAACCCCCAACAAAAAAAAGAGAATCAATTGCAGCAATGGGGGTGTATTCCAAAAACAATCCAACAAAGCGTTGCAAATCACTGCGCTTTCTTTTGCACAGCAGCCGAGGTGTCCTTCTCAAATGCGGCATAGGGAATCTCGAGGCTGCCCAAGGCATTGATGCCAATATACAAGATCGCAAGGAACAGGAAGGTAGCCATGAGTCCCATGAAAATACCTGGAAAAGGGTGAGTATAGCGAATAGAGAGGTGGGATTGCTAGACACATACCTGGAGTAAAGTACTGATACTCTTCAAAGAGAGAGGTGGAATTGCTTGATGAGCTCGAGGCACTGGCATGCGCGGAGTAATCCCGCTTTAGCTCCATGTGGAGCGAGTCTTGGTACGAATCTCCAGAGGCTTCGTAGATAACGGAATCCGTCTCGAGGAACTCTCTAGGGGAGGTGATGTAGAGAATAGTATACGTGGATGAGGAAGGAAGTCGATCAATGACATCGGCAAGGAAACCATCTAGCAGAGTCAGTAACAATGAAGTGCATAGGTGCGCGGCATACATACCAAATCCAGAAAGTTGCTGTGCGCGATCCGAGTCCAGCGATAGCATGGGGAATTCGACATCAATAATTCGGGGACCCTGCTCAAAGTATGAAGGGTATGATCCGGCTTCACATTGTTAGCTTTGATGTTCTTCGCGGGTTTGCCAAGGCTGTCGTTGGCCACCAAAGCAACTTACAGGAAGCGTCGACGGCGGTAGTCTGGGCGTTGCACTTTTTCTCTAAAAGATTTTTGATCTCCTTGGGTTCCACCAAGCCAGCGACCTCGTTGATGCTCATCTTGGACCGGATCGAGCTGTCCTTTCCAAGCATCTTCGCACCCAAGCGGGGTGCCGACTTCCGCGTCGAGAAGTCGGAACTGTGCACACCAGGCTGGTAGACGACAACATAGTAATCTGAGGGACAGGTGCTAAGAGATGAGGAAACGTTCTCGAGGACCGAAGCTCCTGTCTGGATGTAGGCGGAGTTCGTCAGGACCCTAAGGGAGGAGCGATTAGTTAACCGCAGCGGGAGAGTTTCAATCAAGCATACTCAGAAGTTGAGGCGAGGAAGAATGGAGAAGTATCTCTGAAAGCATTTACGACAGCAGCCCCAAGGGCCAATAGCCCGAACCTGCTGAAATGCATTGTGTTTATCGTGGGGATGGGGTCGGGTTGGCGATGATGTTGCGAACGGGAGGTGTCCGACTTGGCTCTCGGAGGCGGTCGAGAGCCCCGACCCGCCTGAGCTTTCCATATCAACTTTTTTTTCTTGGCTTTTGCCGCAGTTTCAACACAACCTACAATATACAAAGGTCTACTTGTTATTTGATTCAAATATACTCGAGGTTGGGATTTTCATTCATCATGGGTCCTAAGGATTTGAAAAAGCGCAAAATTGTTGCCGGGCCTAAAGTTGAAGAGGTCAATTTCGACAGCGAGTCACGCCAGGAATGGCTGACTGGGTTTCACAAACGCAAGGTGCAACGCGCTAAGCATGCGCAAGACAATGCCGTCAAGAGATACAAAGAGGAGAAGAGAGACGCAAGAAAAAAGGTGCGACAGGCTCCAATTTGTGCACAAAGACATCTACTAATTCTTCTAGATTCGAGAGGATCGCAAAAAGGACTTCGAACAGGCAATGGCGGAGCACAAAGCGGTACTCAAGCGCATGAAGGAAGATGCTGGAGATCTCGGCGGAATGGAAGGCGAGAAAGAGGAGGAAGATTGGGAGGGAATCGAAGAGCCTCCAGCAGTGGACTACGAAGCCGAATATGTCGACGAGGACAAATATACAACAGTCACGGTTGAAGAAATGGATGCATCCCGTGAGGGTCTGCTCAAGGCTGCCAAGGGGGAGGAATCAGAGAATGAAGAAGAGAAGAAATATCCGGCCGAGTCTACGGAGGCTGATACAAAAGCCAAGAAGAGAAAGCCCCGGAGTGCAGCCTCAGAAGCAGCCAGAAAAAAGAAGAGGAACTTCCGCTACGAGACCAAGGTTGAGCGCAAACAAACAATGTTAAAGCAACGGTCCGTGAAAGCGAAGAGGGCAAAGGCACGAAAGGGTGCAGAGGAATGAAGAAACCACATCTTGAAAGAGATACGACATCACATGTGCATACACTCGGCTTCAAGCAATTATTCGTTAGTCAATTTTACGGATCACAGGCGTCTGACATTATAGAAAATGCAATGAAGATGCAGGAAATGGTAGACACCGTAGTGCACACGTTGCATGATAAAAGTTATTGCTATCAAAAGCGCTGTATGTGGCCCATAGAGTTGGGACCACCGTAACACAAACAGTTACAGCATGAAAAAGCAGAGGACAAACCAGAGAATGAAGCTTGTATCCAACCAAATGTTTCCCGATATCCTGCACCCATCACCGGTTTGGACCAGCTTAGATGTCGGCCATCTGGGATGCAAGGTCGTCAAGCTCCTTCTTCACAGTGCTGTGTTCCTTGATCGCATCCTCATATCTTTGCTCCAGCTTGGCGTGTTGGTCCTCGAGTGCCTGCACCTTCCGCTCGTAGTGACCAGCCTTGATGTCGGTTTGGCGGAGCCTGAGTGCCCAAAAGGTCAGTATTTAACTGTGAAAGAAATGGTAGGTGGTCATACTTCTCGTTTGTTTCCCGCAGAGTCTTGTCGTTCTCCTCAGCCTCCTCCTCAAGGAGCTGCACCCGTCGCTGAAGGGCCTCGTTCTGAGTGTCGTGCTGGAGGCTCTGGCTGGCAGCGTCCTTAGCCTCCTTGAGGGCGGTCTCTGCCTTCTCAACTTCTTCCTCTAGAAGCTGGTTACGGTGGTTGAGCGATGTGATCTCTTGTTCCTTGGACAAATTCTCCTGTTCCAACGTCTTGACCTTGGCCTTGAGCTCATCGACGAGCTCGTGAGCCTCATCAGCCTCGGCGCGGAGGGCGACCATGCGCTAAAATTAATACCAACCGTGTTAGCAAAATTCCTAGTGGGGAAGTGATGGAATGCTGGGGCGGTATGCATATATGCATATGACGAGGGGCTGTGTGATTTTGGGAAGCAGTCAAGCTACCCCGCCGGGCAGGGGTCTTGGTGACTTACCTCCTTGATCTTGTCCATTTTAAAGGTATTGAAAAGGGAGTAAAGGAGATAATATGTATGGTTGAAAGAAAGAGTAGTGTAAGGTTTTCGCTCAGCGAGAAACCGGGCGAATGTTGGATGGGGGGTGTGGAAGATGATATGGGGAGAGTTTTGGGAGAGAAGGGGAGGAATAATGGCTGACTGAACAAGTAGACAGTACCAGGACAACAAGCACTAGCTCCACTACAGGGGAAGTACCGTATACTTACTGTGTACCAACTGCGTAACCTTGGTATGGTTAGGTACACAATCCGCTTTTGCTCTACGCCAATCACCGCCCAAGGATCGCCGCGTCTCCACGGGCAACCACTCGACAACACCTGCATCTAGAACTCGTTCTGGCTCTTTATCACTCTCAACCTGATAACGCGACTTTAATTCCTTTGATACGGTGCATGAGAATCATTAGCCTCAGTTCGCCACTATGTTGGCTCTTCGCGACCAGGAAAACCTGGTAAACACCCACCAGACCGCCGCAGCAGCTAAGCCCTTGAACCAAAGCAAGCAGCTAGCACCCAAGACACCCGGCAAGCCACGAAATGACGAGAACAACCCGTTGGCGTTCGGAAATCGCACCGTGAAGGGCAATGGGAATCGTCAGGAGAATGGAAAACCGGGAAACAACGCGTTTATGACTCCGATGGGTACGCGTTCTTCGCGAAAATTAGAGATTTGGAGATGACCGTTGGACAACGACTGACTTGTTTTTTTCCCTCGCTTGTAGTGAAGGATCGCGCTCCTCTGGGCATGAAAACGACCAACCTCAAAGCCAACAACCTTCAGACGCCTGCGCCCTTTGGAGGAACCACCAAGCAACCGAAGACAAACCGCAGACAGTCAACTGCCCAGAAGATCAGAAAAGCTGCTCCAGTGACACAGCAAGCTCAAACCAAGGTCCATATTGACGCAGCTGCGGATGATGTACCGGATATTGAATACATGCCGCCAAAGCCTAGAGGTACGCTAAGAACAACTAAAGCTGCAACCCCAAAAGCTTATTTCTGATGAGCTACAGATCTTCCAGACCTTCCAGACGATGTGACATATGACACCACATTCCCCCAATTCCGACCGAAGAATCGAGCTCTGGGGTTGGAGAGTGTTTACGGGAAGCAACAAGTTGGCAGGGATGGACTCACGGCGAAACAGCGCAAGTTCAAGGAGGATTCGGCGGCGTGCGACAGGATGGTGGATGATATGATTATGAAACAACTTGAGGACATTGGTTTCGAGAGCTCGGGTGAGAGCGAGTCCACAAATTCACTGCAGCCAACTGCCCTCCCCTCAAAGAGACCTACAACTACCACACGACAGACTCGCAGTGTGTCGACGCTTCGAGCTCGAGATGCTGCCGCTGCGCTCAGCGGATCCCAGCCAACCACTGCACCTCGAGTGGCTCCAACCCCCAAACCACGGGTGGCGTCATTGGCAGCGTCGCTGGTTATGCCCAAGAGACACGCCAGGGTCCCGTCTAACCCCTCTGCCATGCGCAACACTGCTGCTTCTGTCAACTCTCGAACGACCGTTGGATATTCCAAGGGACGCAGTGTGTCATCTACCCTGCGGGAGAAGCACCCCCAAACGCAGAAGTCCTTGAGCTCTCAGGTTCTGTCTCCCGAAACTTATATGCAGCTGTATGGACCCCCTCCGCTGGACTCGGAAATGTGGACTCGTTGCAAAGCTGCTGGATGTTTTGATGCCCCGGACGAGATCACCCAGGAACCGGAAGAGCCACTACCCACATTTGACGAAGATGATGAGGCCCAGAGCTTCCAGCTCACTCTGTAGGGGGGCATTGCGAAAGATACTCAACATCGAAAGGGGATTACAATTTTACTTCAGTATGGTTATTGATTCGGAATATGGAGATCGGTATTGGCTCACAGGGGCTACAAGCCGAAGGATTCCGGCGTTATGGAATAGCGTTAATGTACTTGTAACTGGATAGGTTGCAGCACTTCCACGGTCAACCGCGGATCATACTGTTTCAGGCGTTCTCCACTCCCATGATGATCCTTCGCCAAGCCACAGACAGGCGAGGCCGCACTTGCATTTTATTTCCGTTAGGGACCACGTAGGCAGTACCAAGTTCTTGGGAAGTGTGAAACCTCGGTCATTCAAAAGCCAATGGCTGGGTGATGCATAGGGCTGTTCATAAATAATAAAATAAAATGGATAAGACAAATCCACTAGCCTCTAGCTACATGAATCCTGCAATAATAATAGTTTACATCGTACGTCAGTGTGGCCAACAGGAGAATAGAGTAAACTCGGTGTACCTGGCGGGTACCAGGTCCTAAGCTAGCCCGCCCATGGAAACGGTAAGTACCAATCACGTACTTTTCTGGTACCTTGGTCTAGCCCACACCGCCCCCGGAATTGCCCATATCTTCTTATTTACTCTCTGGCCTCTCCTTTTCCTTTCCCATTCCTCTCAATTGACGCTTCGCCGCCATGACGACCATTCATCCGGACTCCACCGAGGAGTTCGAATATATCCAGACTCCGGCTGCCCCCGAGCAGACCAAGCCTGCCTTCGACTGCGGTGTCCCGACCACCCTGGTAAGTCCACAGCTAGAGCTATCCGTGAGGGATGTTTGATGAGCCCAGTACCTAATTTGCTTGTTTTACTCTCCAGTACCCGACTATTAAGAATGCTCCCGTCCCCGCCGATTCACCCGGCAGCGACAGCTTCTCCAATGGCTTGATGATCGCTCTGGAGGTCATTGTGCCCTGGTGGCTGGCTCGCCAGGTTGGTGGAGGTTTC
This sequence comes from Penicillium cf. viridicatum, assembly GCA_028974045.1. Lineage (NCBI taxonomy): Eukaryota > Fungi > Ascomycota > Eurotiomycetes > Eurotiales > Aspergillaceae > Penicillium > Penicillium cf. viridicatum. The sequence goes on along the minus strand of JAPQKQ010000007.1, from coordinate 159,242 downwards.
TACACCACCATCTTCTTTGCTCTCTTCACCTCCGTTCCCGTCCTGGTTGCCTTCTGGGCTGTCTCTTCCTCTGTTTCTCCTCGCAAGACCGAGAAGGCCAAGTACTGTGGCCGCCCCGTCGAGCACTACCTGCAGTTCCACAGCGAGCACGATCGTGCTACCTACCGCGGCAAGAGCAAGATCCCCATGGAGGTATTCTACGAGAAGTACTTCAATGGCGAGGTTGACTTCAAGGGCGATGCTCTGGAGTGCCTCGAGTATCGTCACGACTGGGCCAACTTCAAGTTCACCACTGGTCTCTTCAAGCACTTCCTGTTTGGTTTCATCCCCGAGATGCTGATGCACACTCGTTCTCAGGGTAAGCAAGTCTAGTCTTCGTACAGCGCCGGTGACAATTCTAACCTTACTTCTAGACGAGGAGCAGGTCCGTGATCACTACGACCGAGGTGACGACTTCTACGCTTGGTTCCTTGGCCCACGCATGATCTACACCTCCGGTGTTATCAGTGATATCAACAAGGAGGAGACCCTCGAGGAGCTCCAGGACAACAAGCTGGCCATTGTTTGTGAGAAGATTGGTGTCAAGCCCGGTGACAAGGTCCTCGATCTTGGCTGCGGCTGGGGAACTCTTGCTAAGTACGCCTCGGCCCACTACGGCGCTCACGTTACCGGTATCACTCTTGGCCGCAACCAAACCGCATGGGGTAACAATGGTCTTCGCAAGGCTGGAATCGAGGAGGACCAGAGCCGCATTATTTGCAGTGACTACCGCGATGCTCCCCGTGTTGAGGGTGGATACCAACACATCACTTGTCTCGAGATGGCTGAGCACGTCGGTGTCCGCCACTTGTCTTCTTTCTTGACTCAGGTTTACGACATGCTCGACGACAACGGTACTTTCTTCCTGCAGATCGCTGGTCTCCGCAAGTCCTGGCAATACGAGGACCTGATCTGGGGTCTTTTCATGAACAAATACGTCTTCCCTGGTGCTGACGCCAGTACTCCTCTCGGTTTCGTTGTGGACCGCCTCGAGGGCGCTGGCTTTGAGGTCAAGGCTGTTGACACCATTGGTGTGCACTACTCTGCTACCCTCTGGCGCTGGTACCGGAACTGGATGGGCAACCGCGACAAGGTCGAGGCCAAGTACGGAAAGCGCTGGTTCCGCGTAAGTTTCTTTCACTGAGTCCTCGGTCTTTCCGAGGTTGATTCGCTTTCTTACTAACCATTAATTTTTTTTTTTAGATCTGGGAGTACTTCCTTGCTTCCTCCACTATCACTTCCCGCCAGGGTGGTGCCACCTGCTGGCAGCTTACCCTTGTTAAGAACATCAACTCCACTCACCGCATTGACGGCATCGCCACTCAGTACGGTCTTGCTGCCTCTCGCCAGAGCGCCATTGACCGCGCTGGTACCCTTCCCAAAGCCCACATCATCAAGAAGGACCTTTGAAGGATTGATGAACAATCCTAGCCCTCATCTGCTTCTCCGGGGGTTCCATATCAGCCCCCCTCGGACTAGCATGATGTTATATAGAAGGGCGCGGCAATATGTGGATGTTGTTCTACTGTGAACATATTCAAGTGTTTAACAAGCATGTATGACATGAGTGACATGAGGTGAAGTGGGTGAAGCTGAATTTCATGAATGGTTGTGGAAGAAAAAGGCAGGAGATGGCAGCGGAAGAGAAACATGGATAGGTCAGAGGCCTATTTGGCTGGTCCACCTGGATATTTATCTCGATATTTATCTATGGTTGTGTTTTTATTTCTTATGTCTCGTCTTGTGTGGGAAGGATATTTGCACGAAGTCAACGAGTCTGTCTTTGTCATGTTAGTTTTTAGAAGTCAATGGACTATTTTCTTTAGATAACAATCGTAGCTTATCCCTTTTCTTCAAATTATTAAGATTGTAATTTCCACTGGGCCTATTTCTCACATGCTCAGGTGGTCAGTTGTGAGTTCATAACACGGCCGGCCCAGGAAGCTCGCAAGATAATGCAACAAACTTCTAGGGCTTCAACTTTCTGCTAGCACCAAACGCTACTTGTTAGTTATCGTCTAATAAAATGTTAATATGTGTCTATCAACCGAATTCAAGTCTTCAATCATTAGGTTCGTCAATCACCAAAACCCCAAAAAAGGCCATTAATCCAACACACTAACAACCAATTAGACGTCCTGACAGCTAAGCGCCAAGAAGAAACGAAGGAAAAAGAAATAAAAGACCAGGATTGCGATCCCATAGGAAAATGGTATATGTAAAGAGGGAAGCAAGGGCAGGGCAGATGCAGACGTCAGACCAGGTTGACCTTAGGTGAATATTGGTACAGTGAAGAGTAAACAGGAATCCAGAGAAAAAAAGAAAGTCATGCTTGCCGCAGGCCCAGAGATCCAAGTCCAAGGAATCTAAGAAATCATTGTGCATGAGGTTACACACACATATAGCTGAATTGAGCCCCCAAAAAGAAAACAATAGGCGTACAAGGGCGTGTGATGAGATGATTTCACACACGCCGGAAAAAAACAAAAAAAGAACCAGAGTCAAGCTCAAGCCTCATCTATCGCTGCTCTAGCATTGGATTGGGTAGGGATATCCGGAGTTTGGTTAGGGGGGAGCAGAATATGCCCGAAGACTCAACCGTTGTGTTGGGTTGAGAGGGTGAGTTGTTCTGTATCATCGCTTGAAGGTATGATCAAAGACAGAAAAGCCAGAGGTAAATTTAGTCCGCATCGAATTTGTGGTTGTATTCGCCAAGGAGGACATCATCTGGGCCTGGGCCATGGGTATTTCGAACTAGGACACAAAAGCGTGAGTGGAAATGTCCGAAAACCAGGATATCGGTGCATGCATGGGTCACACGGTTGAGATCGGGGGGAGTGCGGGTGCACAGGGGGAAAACATACTCCATTCAGCTTCAGTCCGGAAGAATACCCACATCCAACGTCGTACAACTTCGAGGAACATGAGCAACCAGAATCCGCTTTCTGTTTCCGGAATCCAGCCGAGGCCTGGAACGATGCGCCATAGCCATGAGTAACGAAGGACCAGATCTGCGATAATGACGTAGTGGTACATCTTGTCGGATGCGAAGTAGCGATGTCGGCGGAGTCCGTATGGATGGGCGCTGTCGCGACGTTGGGGGGAGAAGAGAGTCATATCCCAATCCTTGACAACATCCCACCAGAAAGAGTAGGCAGAGTTGATAAAAGAGACGATAAATCTGTGGGGTGTTAGAGAAAAGAATAGACACAATATATGAGGAATACAATCTTACAGAAGGCGCATCATGCTAACCTCGCTATATCCACGAAGCTCCAAGGGATTGTAGTTGCGCATTTTGGAGGCAATCCAAATGACAGGGAACGCAGTTGCGTACTTGAGAGCGTTGGCCAAGTGCTGGTTGATCTTGTGCGTCTCTCTCCGGGTGACTGTCCGCCGCGCACGAACATATTCAGTCAAACACTGACGAAGACGTATCAGACTGGGAACCGCGAGGATGATCGGAACGACAATTTCACTTCCGCAGGCCCGGTTGGGCTTGGAAGTGGCGGCGAAGCCATCGGTGAAGAACATGCAGAAACTGATGTACAGATCTCCGATCACGCGAGCATAGCTAGTTAGGGCATCTGCCAGCAGAATGTCCCCAAACTTGCCATCCTGAGACTCGGCCAGACCACCAATACTGATCCGCGCGAGGGTACGGAGAAATCGGATGCGGCCGGAACGAGAGGCGCGGTTGAAGGGCCAGATCAGAATAAGGAGGAGGATAATGAACACCGATTGTGGGATCCAGTCCAGTCGCTCTACCAATTCAGGGGACCGGCGGGTGGCTAGCCAAAAGACGATAAACCACAGGGCAAGTGGGATGGTGAAATATGTGGCCAGGCGATAGACGGCGGTGTGATGTGGGCGTTGGGAGGAGGATGTGCGGGCAGGATATTTGATGAGCGCCGGAACGTCCTGGAAGTATGGGAAATCTGATTAGCCGTTGGGAATACGATGGTTAAGTGAGGGGCGCCACTCACGATGTTGGCTTTAGCCAAGTACTGAAGGTTGATACCCCATCCCCAGAAACCTAACCCCTTGTGTTAGCACACACCTGATTAGGATCCAACCCCCCCCTTCGGACAGGAATGTCACCTACCAGCGACCAAGATAGCAGCTATACGTAGCGGCAATGGGAAGATCAGCCCAAAGGCATCCAATTGAGCATGTTGATCAACCGCCATTATTCCATTGATCAGGGGGAAAGGGAGGATCACAGGAAAAAGAGAAGGCTAAAAGTAACAAAGACCCCCTTATACCAAAAAGGAATGACTAGGGGTGAGTCGACGTCTTTGAACGGAAGTTGTAGACTTTTCCCTTGAAGCAGTTTAATAAGCGGAGAGCCCTGGAGCCCTGAAGCCCTGGAGAATACGCACCTGGACTAGTCACAGTCCGGTCTGGAACCCCACAGGTCGAATTGGGTTATAATGGGTATAATTAGAACTAATTAGAAGCACATCTCAGGAGAAGGCAGATCGAAACCCCATTTATGGAGCTAGTTACGTTGTTCAAGGATCACGTACGGAGTACACATGTCATCATAAAGTCATGGTTTCTTTGTTAAGAACCTTCTTACGAACATCTTAACATCCCCTGCACAAAAAGGGGGTACCAAATCAGGTACATTTATCCACTGCAAGCCTCCCGCTTTCATCTTCCCAGGTCCAGGTACCTCCCAAGTACCACATGTGGGACGCTTGCGTCCGTATGGTAAATTAGTAATTATGGTATTGTGGGTGTAACAACTGACGTAATGCTGTAATTAATTTATCCTTGATCAGGTGATCTAGGTCACATGATGTGCTTCTATACCGAGGCATGACATCCGAGGACAACTCCGGGGAAATTGTTATCTCTAGGTATGAAAGCTGGGGAATTGAGCCTGTGACTCGTCTTAGGGAATGCACTGGGCTAGCAAATACCATTTACCGTCACTCTCAAGACTTAATCCATATCCCTATCAACACACACCCTACAATCTATCATGGCGGACGACGACTCCCATCTCTCTCTATCAACCCCGAACTCAGCCCTCGGCTCATCTACCTCACACTTTTACCCCTTCGCAACCTCACCAGACATCATCCGCTCGCATGAAAAGGATGCATTTCTTACAAGCAGCCTGATTCAACAATCCCAAGGCATCGTCCGAGCTCTCCGTGGTGCCCGATACGCCCACACCCACTCCGACGCCATCAAACACCTCACAGAACTCCTCTACTTCACCCTAACAACCGCCATCGGCAACCGCACCCTAGGCGAAGAATACTGCGACCTCGTACAACTAGAAGATGACACCCTCCAATTACCATCAATCGGCCGTCGCGTGGGGTACATCCTAAGTAGCATCCTAGTACCGTGGGCACTGCAGCGGCTACTACCCGCGCTACGACAAAGAATCCGCAACAAGCTCGAGCGCAACATTGCACGCCAGCAGTTACGAGCGGCGCAGCAGGCTGGCCTGCTCAATAAACCCCAGTTCTCAACTACTCCGACTAAGCGACCGTTGTTTACGAAACTGCGCATCCAGCAGTATATCCTTGAACACCTGGACTCCATCACATCCTTGTCGCCTATTTATGCGCTGAGCATTGCGACCTTCTACTTCACGGGCTCGTACTACCATCTCTCCAAGCGACTTTGGAGTCTGCGTTACGTTTTCACAAAGAAGATCGATGACAATGAGCAGCGCATCGGATATGAGGTTCTGGGTGTGTTGCTTGTTCTCCAGATCGCCGTGCAGGGATTCCTGCACGCTCGCAAACTCGGCGCCAGCATGAATGAAGACGAGAGCCTGTCTGCGGACGCTGGCCAGTCTCCCGGGCAGGGTGGAGCTGCTCTTGCTTCGATTCAGAACCCGTCTTCCATCCCTCTTCTTCCTGCGTCTGTGCCTCTGTATGATCTCGAGGAAGACCCTGGCGCTGTCTCGTGGATTCCTGAGGGTCAGCAGCGGAAGTGCACATTGTGTCTGGAAATGTTCAAGGATCCTAGTGTTACGACCTGTGGACATGTATTTTGCTGGATTTGTGTTCGGGACTGGGTTCGTGAAAAGCCTGAGTGCCCGCTCTGCCGACAGGAGGTCCTACTGTCTAAGGTGCTTCCTCTAAGAGGGTAGTTATGTGGTTATTTGAGGCGATAAATTTTCTAGTGCTTACATGGTCTTCATGTATATTGCTGAAGAGATTGGCGCTACCGATACATATGTATACACTTATTTTGGATAAATATATACCCCCTTTCTTCTATTTTATTCGAGCATTCTTTTTTCATGGACTGTAAGGTTTGATTGAATCTTGATAGAGGTTAGCCGATTAATATACATTCAACGGTACAATGTAGAAAATGCAAGTATGTCAAAGGAAGTAAAAAAAAGAAAGAAAGCAAAAGACGTCTCCGATCGAAAGTGTACAAACATATACTCCAAAAGTTGTGCAAAACAGAAAAGAGGGGTATTTAGGGGAGGCCAAATGTAATTACATGTATACATATCTACATAATCAGACAACTGGGTCCTCCTCGCTGTTGACTGCTTGTCCAAGCGGAAGAACAATGGGCTGGTTGAGTTCAGCGAAGGCAGGACGAGGTGGCATTGGGTTCATGGCTTGTCTTTTCGCGTCCATGGTATGGAACAAACGAACACAAGCATACGGGTCCGTAGCAGCATCTAGAAAAAAAAAGACAAGATTAGCATATCAGAAGAGAGATTGTGCAGGTCTCCAAGTACTCACACTGAACCTGACGATAACTCAAAGCCCGAGTCCAATCACCGCAGCGGACATCATCACTTTTCTCAAGAGGGAGACCGAAATGCTCATTTATTTGCTCGCTGAGATTCACGCCCCTCTTGTTCACCAATTTGGGATTGTCTTTGCCGTATTTGATCAACTTGTACAAATGGCTGAGCTCGAAAGTGGCTTTGGCATCGATGCCGAGATACTTGCGCAGCCGCGTGCAGTCTGCCTTGATTGAAACGCCCACTTTCATGACATCGGGAGATTCAATGAGGCGTTTCAATGATGGGGAAACCAAGTCATCCAGAGAACGTGCAGGCTTGAAGAGCGCAACCTGGAAGATGGCGATACGCTCCTCGTTTGCGATTTGGATCACTGAGACATTGCTCTGAATGCTGTCCCAGCCGGATGCTTGGGCCTTCCATTCCATGTCGAATCCAATGACTTTGCTCCCGAAGAAGTGTTGCACAGCTTCTTCGGTACTTTGAAGGGTCCGGCAATAATGCACGATGAGTTTCCGGCCGTCGGGGCTATGCTGTGAGCTGTGGCTCCAAAACTTGGGTGTTGAAGATGGGATTGGTTCATCTGTGGAGTCATCTTCTTCAATGAATCCTGGCCCATGTCCGGTCACGGTATCTGGGACCGAGGACATATCGGTTTCAATTGGCCGTTCAGACAGAGAATCATCGCTGACACCACCGCTTTGTCGAAATTGTGCTTGGTGGAAAATTGCATCCGTGCTATACTTTCTCCCACCGTTTGGATCTGGTTTAGGGAACGGTTTCCTCGGCAGCATGGTTGCCGGCCGTAGTCCGTTGTGTGTCCGTGTGCTTGGGGATGCATTGCTGGCTTCTCTTGGAATAGGTGGACGGAGGTCATCAAGTGGTGTCTCCGAGTTGAGGCTCACCTCTTTGCTCTTCGAGAGTATGGGTGGTGGCTTGGGAAGGACCTGGCTCCTTTCCTGACTTGTCTGGCTAGCAGGCGCATTAACTAGGAACGGGTTGAACTCAGGCGCGTCGAGGCTCCTATATTTTCTCTCCCGGAATTTGAGTGATGGCTTGTAGATGAGCCGACTGGGCTCCTGATTTGTCTGCCTAACAGGCGCATTGACTAGGAACGGGTTGGGCCCAGGCTCTTCGAGGCTCGATTTTCTCTCCCGCAATTTGAGTGATGGCTTGTAGATGAGCCGACTGGGCTCCTGATTTGTCTGCCTAACAGGCGCATTGACTAGGAACGGGTTGGGCCCAGGCTCTTCGAGGCTCGATTTTCTCTTCCGGGGTTTGAGAGACGGCTTGTAGATGAACTGACTGTCCTGACCGGCAGGCACATCGACGGGGAGTGGGTTGGATACAAGCGTGCCCACTGCTGTGTGGTCCTCGGCTTTTATTGTCGAAGGATTCGGAGATAGGTTGTGTCCGAGGCGGCTGTCCTCTTGACTACCTTGGTTAGTAGCTATATCGGCTGCATGCTGAGGTCCAGCTTTCCTCTTCAGTATCTGCCTTATCCTTCCCGAGGAACCTTTCGTGGGTATCATAGCCTGACCGTGCTCCTGATTGCCCTGACTGGCAGCCGAAGACTCGGAATGGCCTGACAATTTTCCTTTCATATATCTTGAAAGACGGCTTTGAGATAACTTGATAAAAGCGGCCTTGGCCTTGGGAGATTCGGATTCCTCTCGTCCCTTCTTACGCCAGGTCTTACTCGTCGAAGAACCCAGTTCTAAAATGTGGGGGATAAAGGAAGTAGCCCGCCCGGTCTCGCGATTAATCTTGTTGTGAATAAACTGCCAATCCGTTTGCGTCTGCCGGAGGGCCATTACAGGGATATAAGCGTCAGAAGTGAGCTGGCCCATGCGAGCGGTCCATTTCTTGAAGCGACGGACATCCTGGCTTATTGGATTGAGGACTTCAAACTTTCCAGCAAGATAGACGCGTTGTCCCATTGAGTGTAGCAATGTTTCTGATTGAAGACGCAGCCAGTTTAGACGTCTGTATTCAGAGATCATTTGTCGAAGATCGCTGCGATGTTTCTGGAATTCTATGCACCAGTCGGCTATTTTTGGAACAGCGTGCTCCATAGCCTCCTTGGGGACCCAAGTCCACAATGTCCCAACATCACCCTTGAGGCTGTGGTGGAGGTACCAAACTTCATTTTGAAGTCCCCACGTGATAACATCAATCATGAGCAGTGGCGCTATTACATCCAGCTGTCGCCAGTAGATATGTAGCTCAGGGCTGCGTGTGGGTCTTGGCATCCAAAGACGCTTGTATTCGAGATAGATCTTGCTGGATATCATCTGTGGATTGTTGTGTAAGTACTGACTCGCCGGTGAGTTCTTTTGGGCACCCAGTGCAAGCGCAAGTAAGACTTGCTTGTCGGTAGCTTTGTGAGAACGTGCAGATGAAGCTTCGGCCATGACATCCTTCAAATTCCATAGTTCACTTCGTCGAAGTGGATGCAAAGCCTCTTGCCTTCTGAGCCAGAATGCACGATGATAATGCGCACATATACTGAGCTCGCGTTCACTACGCTCAAGGATTTCTTTGTACTGGCCAAACACCCATTTATCGTTTGGGTGAAGGTTCGAGCTTTTTTGAAGCTCCCGGCAAAGGTTCCTGATGGGGAAAATTCGTGTGTTAAGGCGTTTCAGTTTCAACCCGTCGTAATTCTTCTGAATCACTTTGCTTTCATGGAGAACTCTATCAATTTGACTTCTTGCGGTATTCCGGGGACGTAGGTAATCATTGTCGAGAGTGTCTCTCAACCGACAGATGGACAGCTCAGAAATGTCGACCAGGGCTGGTAGAAGTGCTTTTTGAGCCGTACGAAGAGACATCTTCCAGCCATGGATCTTCTGGGCAGATATTTCCAGCTTTCTTTCCCATTCTGGAGTTCTACCAAAAACAATGCAGCAGAAATCATGATCAATCATTCGACCGGTATTCTCTGCTTCCGTGACGGCAGCCTGTATTCGGTCTAATCCCAGAATGGAAGATGATAGATGTATCACTTCAGCGATATACTTTTGAGTAATCTTCTCTGCTTGTAGAACTTTTTCCGTACTGTCTGAGACCACAGTTACAATGTGCGCGCTGATGAAACTTGACAGGCTTTCCAGTTCAGTCACACATTCTTGGGTGGTCTTTTCGGCATGGAGAACCTGTTTTGTTATCCGTGAGACCACATCATTGATTCGGGTTTGAAATATTGAAGAGAGAGCTCCATATTCGGATTCATAGGCTAGGTTGGCCTTGAGGGATTCATCAAGAAGGTCATCAACATGTTTGTACTTCAATTGGATAAAACTCTCAACAAGTTCCTGATATGAAGGTAACGAATTGAACTCCCTCTCAATGCGCAGACGTTGAGCGACTCGATTTTTCCCGTCTACTCTCGATCGAACCAAGCTGCCTAAGTCTCGATGTCGGGTAGGGCGGACAAAGGCCGGCCGCCCTGGTGTTCGTTGCACGGGTTTTGGCTCTGGGACTTCATCGTCGTCATCCCATATGCCTTCTTTGCGAGCGGTATTGGAAAAGTTCCGCTTTGATTGAGAGGTCACAATCGGGATGTACGAGGAGTTTGTATTCGGTAAAGACGTATGTCGGAGCCTTGGGACAGATTAGTTAGAAAAATAGGTGCTGAAGCTGGACACAATAAAGCGTGCTTACCGCCGCTGCTCAAACAGTCCCCATCGGAGTGACCCATGGGATTTGGATCTGTCGAGGTGACCGCTATGTTTGGCAATCAAAGATGGGGTCCTCCGACTTGCTAAAAGATTCGGCCGCATTGGCATAATGTATAACAAGCATAGTGGACCAGCCTGAAGCCCCGCGAAACAATCGGATATGATCGATTTAATGGACAACAAGTGGCGGCTCAGTCTATGGGAAATCAACAAAACTGCATCTAGAAAGTCAATTAAAGGTCAGGATAGCACTTCATGTTGCGGAGCTCCAAGCGCGCAAATCAACTGAGAGTTGCCTCTAAACCTTATTTGGCTTAGTTTCTCGGGTCGGATCATTAGAGGTGCCGAGCGACGAACAATCACGTCCTTTTCTATATCGATCTTGTCCACGCGGAATGCTCGATCATCTTTGTTTTTAAATCAAGACCCTACCCAAGAAGAATTTTATTCAGTGACAATATTTTCTGCCTCCCGACATCATGGCTTCTCAGTTGCTTCCTCTCGGTCCGTGCCTAATGACCCAAGAAAACCATGACCCCGCTAACTCGTTTGATAGAGCTCATTGATAAGTGTGTTGGCTCCCGGATTTGGGTTGTCATGAAGGGTGACAAAGGTCAGCTAAAATTCAGAGGTTGATAATGAAACTAAATCAGCGTACTAATGCTTATGAAGAGTTCTCCGGGACCTTGCTCGGATTTGATGACTACGTCAGTGAGTATCCCTGTATAAAAAGTGACGATCTCATCAGGCACTAATTTCGACTTAGACATGGTTATGGAAGACGTGACAGAGTTGTACGTGCTTTTAAATTTTAATTTTTTCTGGCTTTGAGCTACCCTTGTTTTCTTCTGTGGTCGTGTTTGGTTGCCTTGGCCCCTACGCCCCTAAGCAGTCCTCGTTGCTCCCCCTCTGAATTTGCAAATTTCGGTGGAAATTCTCGACAAGTCACTCTTGTGATTGAGCCCTGGACTAACTTCCTCCCAGCGACTACACCGGTGCCCAAATCAAGCTCCCCAAGCTCTTGCTGAATGGAAACAATATCTGCATGGTAAGTTAATCTCACCTTGAGGCCATCTCGGTGCTTTATTAACGCCTCGGCCAGTTGATTCCCGGTGGTGAAGGCCCCGTGGCAAGCTCATGAGCTTGAGATACCCAGTTCTTGCCCTGACGAAAACAAAACTTTGTGTATTAATGATACCGAATGCAACGAGATAGAACAAAATCGTTGAATGAATGAACCTCCATGCCAAGCGTGCTTTTCGTCTCTCCCCCTTCATCCCGTGTCTCAGATAGCGCGTAGCTCAGCGTAGTAGAAGTAAGACAAGAAGAAGATGTTGCCAACAACACACAAGAGAAACTGTTCTTTCCACAACAAGATATGCATCGCAGTGAGGGCTAGTCACAATCTGTGCTCCACACTATAGTGCGCCGGACAGGACTAGCTGCAGCCTCCAATGATATACGGGGTAAACCATGCAGGAACTAGCCCACAAAAGACCTCCGGACAACCAGGGATCCTAGATAAGCTCTCCAACCACAAGCCGTCTCTACCTGAAATCAGGGTATCAACGGCTAACCCCGGTCGCCGTGCGATATTTACAGTTTACAACCGGCTATTATCAATATCTGGAACCATCCCATCGACACGAGCAGAGGCCGCTGCCGCGTGCTGATCGGGCAATTCTTCGTGGATATCATGATGCATGATGTAGTGAAAGGAACTCCAAATCGCCTTAACTACCCCACATTCAGCATGTTAAATCGCTAGTCAGTCAACTGCTGTTAGTGGAGATTAATGATGGTGACCAAACTTAGCAAGTAGCTAATTAGGATTTGATCATCTGGTACTCCGTAGATCCAGACATAGACCGGCCCGGTACTACTCCGTAGCGTGGTGAAACTTAACAAGTAGCTAATTAGGACGTGATTATCTATGGTACATACTTTATTCGATAACTATATAGCCCCTGTGAAGTACGTACTTCGTAGATCTGGACATAGACCGGCCCGGTACTAGCGCTATTATGTAGAACTCACGCTCAAGAGCAACCCCTAGCTCACGATAGCATACATGTAGCAGGAAGCTTTCAGTGGCCAATCTAAAGCAAGATAAGCTGCCCAGGAAAGTGGCAGTCTTGGCCAGGGACAGGAAAAGGGGTCGCGATGCGCACGGGTTTCCAGCGAGGCAGGAGATGCAGTACCAACTGTCCATGGATAATAATGGATATTATTCGAATACAAAGTATTCACTTTCCCCGGATCCCCTCATGCTGAAAGCATCGGTGTTTCTTTGTGCCGTGTTTCCCCAGACTCCAAAGTAGACTAGTTATGTGGAAACTGTTACCTAACAGATTGTCACCCCCCACATTTTATATGCACCTAATGTCGACTCCAGGTTTACATTGCGACCTGTTTATTTTGATAGATTAATTCTAGTCGTGTCTATCGGTGTGTTTTTTTTTTTAGTTAAGTCTTGGAGTGAGACAAACTATGGAATACCAAGTCCCTCATGCACCTAAATGGGGAGCTCCGACTTGGCTGTCGGAAATTATTAGCCTACCCAAAAAGAATATTCGAACAAACCTTGGAATTTATGGATAACTAGTTTTTGTATTTTGTAAATCAACCTGGGGTAGCCGGGCCATTCCGTGGCGGTGGCGAAAATCTCAATGCGTATCGCGTGCCCTTTGGCTCGGGCTGTGCTCATTTCTGGGGATTTTCCTCGGCTTGAGTGACCTCAAATGGGCAACAATGCTACGGAGTACTCCGATCATCGTACAGAGGACATTTTGCGGGGTATGACCCGTTAACTTCTGATGCTCAATTTTGGAACCTAACAAATAACCTTGAAAGGGTCCACGGGTGTGTCCACCGAAGAGCTAACTTTGTGCTACAAAGTACAGATCTAACCGACAGATTTCACATGGGCACCTAGTTAGGCAGGTTTCAGTACAACGTAGTCTATACGCCGGACTATTGTCCGGGCGCAGCCGCTAACATTCAACGAAAGAAAATCAGCCTTTGCTCTAGTCACCGGAACACAAATGCCAACCCACCCCGATGTTACCGTGGCTATCTGTTGCGGGAGCGTGGCCAGTAAAATTGGCTACTGCGCGCCATCAGCTGGGGAAGGCTTAAGTGGCTGATAGTCAAGCATCAATCCAATTCAGCTCAAGGCCGAGAACCCTGATGCGCCATTTTTTTTTTTCGCCCCCTTTATTATTTTTGACCGGGTTCCGCGGGCTAAAGTTTCTCGTTGTGGGGTGTCCTATCTAAGAAACTGCTGATGTGCTTGACCCGTAATGCAGACATGAAAGATAAGAGTTGTGGGTCTGTTTTTACATCTCGCTTTTGCCCCGAAGAGCTTCTCTCAAGCTGGGATGTCACACGATTATGATTATGAACACCCTGAGATATCAATATTCGTGCCAAGGTTAGTCACCAAGTGTGATTAATCTTTGACGGGGATGCCCGAGTCAAGCTATTGGTCCACGCAAGTCTATTGGCGGACCCGAGGATGCGAGGGTATAATCTTGGACCTACCAGAGCTTGCTGATTGATGTGTTCTGCATGATGCCCAGCGAAAATACGAGGGTCTTGCTTAACTCGCCGACACCAGGCCAATCATTACACGGGTTTCTAATGAGCACCACATGATGGTATCTCAAGCACACCCTCTTAGCTTTCTGGTATGCTTCTCCCGTTCTTCCATGCATATCAGTGGCAGACCGCCACGAACCAGGTATTACTCTCGCTTAGAACGCTAAGCATAGAGTTTCATGGCGCCATCCCTTATCCCAGGGGACCACCCGAGCTCATGTCAGGCGGTAGCGGCGAACCCTGCCGAGGCGGTTCTTCCTAGAATGTCCACAACATGTCGTCTGCCTTTCTCACCACCCAGGCCAAGAGATCTATCCAAGCCAAGAGACTATACTTCGTACCGAGGTGACTGCCAGAGAAACTCAATTGTGAAAGGTTGCGAACAAGCCTCAGTGGGGCAAATTGCTCCGGCCATATGGCATAGCACGCATATCCCTGTAGCCCATAGCGCACCCAACAGGAACGGGGTCCGTCGGGAAGCCTTCCCATAGGCAAGGAGTGACAAACGAAAGGGATCTTCCCTTCCGTCCATTAGTATATTGTTCAGTAATGTTAGTATGTTTCTAAGGTTATTTTGTGCAAACCTAGAATGTCGGCTCGCAGAGATAAAGTATTCTAGAAGAAAAATTAGTAAACACCCGTGGACGCCGTGTTGCCCAGGCGGAGGACCGGAGCAAACTGTGGAAGGGATGTATTTCTCTTATCTCCCGAAGTTGTCTGATTGGGTAATGATCGACTATCGCCCACGGGTAGAGTGCGGAGAAACTCACAGATGGGGTTTAGTGGATCTGGGGATTTGCCGTCTTTGGGCTCCAGAAGCTTGGCTTTTCTTTTTCAAATCCATCTACGGAGTAGACACCCGATTATGATTTCAGATAAAGTGGTTCAAGACTTGTCAGCGTGACTATGCAATACGAGTCAGCTAGGTCATGGAGATAGTAAGGCTAGGGTGTTAGGTGTAGACATTGGACATCCATGACCTGAGGTAAGATCCTCCCGTTGTGAGAGGCTAAATCACGCGAAGAGATAGATAAGTAGTGCCCAGGTGGTGTCTAACAGACAGGGTTCCACATCCTTGACTCGCAATAATTATCTCAAATTTCCCCTTTTGGTTTAAACAATAAGATAGTAAGGTGAAACGCCCAGGTTCCATGCTCCAAGGGCTTATCTCCCAGTCAAAGCCCAGAAACTTTACTGTTTGCGGCGGCTTACTTCCGCGACTATGCATGAATCATGATCGTAGCTCAGAGCCTCGAATAAGATTTTTACGTAAAGAGCATAGAGTACATCCATCGGATTTAATTTTTAAATCCAATAAAAAAGATAATTTGCCTATTTACTATCGAACTCGGACGTTAACTAGAGCATGCCAAGATTATCAGAAGATTGTAGTTTGAAATGGTATTAGTGCGAAACTCTAGTTGGTCTAAGCGCATGAAAGCAGATACATGTGGGTGCTTTTGATTTAATTTGAGTATATGGCACGTAAAAATAATAATATCGCTTTTATCTCAAATTGGACTGGTTGTATTTATACCCTCCGTCCCCCCTCCTAAACGGTCAAACTACTACTTGTTTCACCTCTGTTTTGGTTCATAGACCTCAAATTCTCCAGAATCCTCAGGTCGATCGAACAGATACTTCTGTCTCCCTTTCGGGATAATCCTAACTATCCTTATAAGAGAAACCTATTCACATACACACCATGGAGGAGAAGAAGTTCGAGGAGCACACCGTCCAGAGTGGCTCGGACGGCCCCCCATCCTATGGCGACTCATCTCCAACGCGGGGAGGCTTAGGCCAACGAATCTTCGACAGTTT
Source organism: Penicillium cf. viridicatum (assembly GCA_028974045.1). Classification (NCBI taxonomy): domain Eukaryota; kingdom Fungi; phylum Ascomycota; class Eurotiomycetes; order Eurotiales; family Aspergillaceae; genus Penicillium; species Penicillium cf. viridicatum. The sequence continues at coordinate 143,360 of JAPQKQ010000007.1, read as the reverse complement.
CAAGAGAGACCCTAACCACACCGTCTCCGGCCATGCGGGATCCGATGGCGCTGGCTTCGATATCGAGAGTGCCGCCCATAACACTGCCAACTCCCCGTTGCAGCGTCGCTTGAAGGGGCGCCATCTGCAGATGATTGCTATTGGTGGTTCTATTGGTATGTTCTCCATCGAGTCTTCTATCGTTTGCCCTTGCTAATGCCATTTACTATGTAGGTACTGGTCTCTTCGTTGGTTCCGGATCTGTTTTGGCCGCCGGTGGTCCTGCCTCAGTGTTGATTGCCTATATTTTGATTGGATGCATGCTTTACTGCACAGTTCACGCCTTGGGTGAAATGGCAGTTCTCTTCCCCGTTGCCGGTTCTTTCGCCCATTACTCGACTCGTTTCGTGGATCCTGCTTGGGGTTTTGCTATGGGTTGGAATTACGCTCTTCAGTGGCTCATTGTCCTACCCTTGGAGATTGTCGCTGCTTCTATCACAGTCGATTATTGGAACCCAGGTGTTTCAAATGCCGCCTGGGTAACCATCTTCTGGGTTTTGATTGTCGCAATCAACATGTTCGGTGTGCGAGGATATGGTGAAGCTGAATTTGTCTTCTCCATCATCAAGGTCATTGCTGTTCTTGGTTTTATGTAAGTTACGCCACTGTTTGCTGAAACTTGAACTCTCCAACTGACTTAACTATCAGCATCCTTGGAATCGTCCTCAACTGCGGTGGTGGTCCCGAAGGTGGATACATTGGCGCCAAGTACTGGTACGACCCAGGTGCATTCAGAAACGGTTTCAAGGGTCTCTGCAGTGTGTTCGTCAACGCCGCGTTTGCCTTTTCTGGAACCGAACTTGTTGGACTTGCTGCCGCCGAAACCGCCAATCCCCGCAAGTCCCTTCCCACTGCCGTGAAGCAGGTCTTCTGGCGTATTGCTCTCTTCTACGTGGTTTCCCTTACCATCGTCGGCCTCCTGGTGAGATACGACGACCCGAAACTTATCAGCGGTACCTCCTCCGCCGATGCCAAGGCCTCTCCTTTCGTCATTGCCATTGAGAATGCAGGAATCAAAGCTCTGCCTTCGATCATGAACGTCGTCATCCTGATTGCTGTCCTGTCTGTCGGTAATTCCTCCGTCTATGGATCCTCGCGTACTCTTGCCGCCCTTGCCGAGCAAGGCCAAGCCCCCAAGTTCCTCGCATACATCGACCGCCAGGGTCGTCCTCTCCCCGCCATTCTAATTGCATCTGCCTTGGGTCTGCTTTGCTACCTCGCCGCCTCAGATGTGCAGACTACTGCCTTCGCCTGGATGATGGCCATCTCAGGTCTGTCGTCTATTTTCACCTGGGGTTCCGTGTGTGGTGCCCACATCCTCTTCCGCCGCGCGTGGAAAAAACAGGGCCACAGCCTGGATGAGCTGGCCTTCCGTTCCCAGCCCGGCGTCATTGGCTCGTGGATCGGTCTCATCTTCAACTGTCTCGTGCTGATTGCTCAGTTCTGGGTTGGTTTTGCCCCCATCGGTTACGCAGACATGACCCCCCAGAAGATTGCCTACAACTTCTTCTCTGTCTACTTGGCCGCCCCCGTGGTTCTGATTTCCTACGTCGGTTACAAGATCATATACAAGACCAAGTTTATTCGCGCATCCGAGGTGGATTTGGTCACCGGTCGTCGTGACCTTGATATTCAGCATTTGGTTGAGCAGGAGCGGGCCGAGCAAAAACAATGGCCCGTGTGGAAGAAGGTTTACAGCTTCTTCTGTTAAACAGGTGTTTGGTCTTTATTTTTTTTTATTTTTCGCTCTCGATTACACCCCCCTTATGTACATCTTGATATTTGAAGGCCATCTCTTAAAGATAATCACGATACCATAATATTTTTATGAATATGATACAAAACGTTCATACATTTCAAAAATGGGCATAAACTCCTTTTGACAACCTACAACACTATATTAACGTAGATCATCATCTCGATCTTCCAAGCTTGGCGCCAAATACTTGTGGGGGAACGTTTGACCCAAGAAGTCAACGGCTTAGGGGTAGGGTGCCACATATATTGTACTATTATTACACTAGATTCTACGGAGTATAGTTAATATATATTGATCGAATGTACATTATCATTCTCAGGCAAGGCTCACAGCCACATGCAATCTCAATGCAATTCAACTGTAAACAAAAAAAAAAGAGACAAGCCACACACCAACCCCCCTTTTTTTCTTCAACAGATGAAAAAAACACCCAAATTTAAAGATTTGCAGCCAATTACCACCCCAGTGTAATTTTCAACCCCAAAAATAGCCCAAGTGGATTCAAAGACGGTGGGACCAGGGCCACGCTGTAAGCCAAAGGACTCTTGCTGGGCCGTATTGGTCTCAAATGTACACAAATCCCCGTAATATTACGAGCCACATGACGCCCTACGATCTGGAAATCCATGAACTCCATCTACTCCATCTTCATCTTCATCTTTCCCATTTCTGTTTTTCTTTGTTTTTGTTGCCAACTTCCTGCCGACTTGCATCGCAATTTGCCTGGCCTGGCTTTCGCTCATTTTAGCCTCGAATTCTTCCGCGACCCGGCGCTTAACACCCTGCGCACTCTCTTTGGCATTCCAAAGTGATCTTCCCTCCCTCGTCATTGGTGTCCCGGTCTATGCGCAGTTCCATCCAACGTCAAGACTGGATATTGAATTGACAACTAAGCCAGCTGGTCTTCGCTCGGTGTCCTTGATCATATCGCAAACTCAGAGCCTCAAGTGGCCGCCCAACGTCAATTCGCCCCGATTGACACTCATTTTCGCGCTTTTCCTACCCTTTTACGATCCGCGTTTTCCTCCGAACCTACGAACTCACCGGTGTCACCTGTCGGATCGCTCTCATTTCTTACGCCGATCACAACGTGTCTCTGCTTCACAGCCTGAATCAGCGTTTTAGCCGCCGCCATAATGCCCGGTTTCGCGGACTCTTTCTGGACCCCTGACTATGCTTCGGGTCTGGGGGTATTGTACGGGAAACTGCAGCAGGGAGTTGTGGAGAATAAGCAGATTTTGGCCATTGCGTCCATGCGTGCAGACGCGGAAGAGCAGTATGGACTCCGCATGGGAGACATTGCCCCGAGCGTGGATAGGATGACGGCAGTGGGATTCGGCAAGGACGATGGAGCCAGTGTCAGAAAGGTTTGTTTTCAGACGAATAGAATGGACCGGAGTGAAGGAAGACTGACGTCGCGCGAACCTCGTTACAGGCATACGAAGGAATCCGCACCGAGATGGTTGAGGCCTCCAAGAACCACCAAAAGATCGCCAATAATATCCGTGAATTAGTCGTATCGCCCTTCCGGCGTTGGGGCGAGCAGCACGACATGCGTGTTCAGTACTCGCATGACCTCCTCCAGTCCCGCATCAAGGAACACACCAAGCAGGCGGAGTTGGTAAGGAAGTTGCGCAGTACTTACTTCAACAAGTGTCGTGTGGTCGAGGACCTGGAAGAAGAGAACAAACTTGCTTTCCAAGACCCTGAGACGAGCCCCAAGATCAAAGCTCCCCCGAAGATCATTCTCCCCACCGAGGAAGCGCCCGAGGAAGACCCCATCGAGTTGGGTGAGCGGATTTTCCCGCCAGACCACATCAAAAAACTCCTGACCCATATGCTTGATAACATCAAGCTTGGCGAGGCCAAGGTTCCCATTATCGGCACCTATCTGAATGTATCCACCGGCGCGGATATTTCGCAATATATCCAAACCTACATGGAGGCCGAGAATCTCGCTCAGGTGGAGATAATTGGTCAGGATATGGTAGACAACGGTCTTCTTCGCTTGGTTGGAAATATGGGCAATGTCTTTGCCAATAGCTCCAAGATGAACTATCAGTGGCGTCCCAAGGTTTTCCAAATTACCGGTATTCCAGAAAAGAAGAAGCCTCTCATGCGTGTCACTTCAGCGGCATCAAGCGAGGACGGCAACGGCAGCGACTCGCCTATTGCATCTGTCTCAGAGATGCTGTCTGGATGGAATCCCCTCAGCAACCCTTACCCGAACGAGACACCTTCGGAGAAGCTTCGAAGGGAGGCTTTGGAAGCTGATGAACGGTACAAGGTTGCCGTTCGTAGACTTGATCAGATCCGCTGTCGTCTGGAGGAAGATGTCATTGGCCAGCTCAAATACATGGAGCAGTGCGAGCTGGACCGCCTCAAGGCCATCAAAGCCGTGGTTCTCGACTTCTCGGGCGCGATCAGCAATGTCATTCCCAACCTGCAGAGCACAGTGGATCATATGATGCTATATCAGGAAACAATCCAGCCCCTCGGTGACCTGAGATATCTGCTCGAGAACTACCGCACTGGTGGATTTGTGCCTAAGATCCAAGCATACGAGAACTACTATGGTTCCGTTGAAGGTACAACCATGGTCATTGCCCAGCCATGAGACGTTGCTAATTTTAATTTCCACCAGAACAAAACTTTGGTGTCGACCTTGAAGCTAGAGCCCGTGCCGACCGCAAACGTGTTCCGATCCTGGTGACCACCATTCTGACCTACCTAGATAACCGTAAGAAATTCGTGGAATACGTTCAATCCATGAACCAAGGCTCACAAATTCTACAGGCTACCCTGAACTTGAAGGCGATGAAACACGACGAATGATCTGGCTGACTGAAGTTGATCTCAGCACGACGCATAAGCTTCGTCAAGTTTTGAACAACAGCAAGGCCGATTATGCCGAAGTGTTGCCTCAGTTCGAAATCCCAGTTATTGCAAGCGTTCTAAGATTGTACCTTCTTGAATTGCCAGGTTTGTCGCTCTCTTTGTGGCTTGATATAAGTTGATACTAATCCCTAGATAGACTCATTGGTTTCCTCACAAGTTTACGAAATCGTGAAGACGATTTATTCCACCACCGCTCATGAGACCACGGAAGAAGGACGGATCAAGGTTCTGCAAAGCACCCTTGGACAACTCCGCCTCGTCAATATCGCTACGCTTGATGCCATTATGACTCACTTCACGCGCCTGATTGATTTGACCTCGGCCGACGAAGAATACATCACTTCGTTGGCACAGGCCTTTTCCCCTTGTATTCTTCGCCCTCGCATCGAGAGCACTCTGACGATGAATGAGCGCCACAGCTACCGCCTGATTCGCGATCTGTTTGCGCACAAGGACAACATCTTTGGCGAGCTGAAGCGCCAATCGAGTGCGCTCGGAATTACCAGCTCCAGCTCCAACCGCCCACGCGCCATCAGCACGGACGAGAGTAACCGTCGTGCGGCGATGGAGGCCCGCCAGCGAGCTATTGTCAACCGCAGCCGGGCAACCAGTCCCGCCAATCGCCAACGGCATCGACGTGACCGCTCGAGCGGTGCTTCGGAGATAGGCCGGTTCCCGATCAACGTCAACAGCCCTTCAGACCGCAAATCCACCCGCGGTAGCCTAGATGTACCAGCCAACAAGGCTCCCCAGCCTGGAGCTGAGGATGCTCCTGTTGTGAACACCCAAGTTGCCGAGACTGTTACCAACGGCACGTATACCGAGTCTCCTGCGTCGGCTGCTGCCAGCACCAGCGCCCACTCGAGCTCCCCCAGCCCCCCTCCTGTTTCTCTTCCCGAAACAGTCTCCGATGACTCTCCAACTCCTACTCCTACTCCAGCTGCAGCGTCTGCCGAGTTCGAGAAGCGCAATTCTATGTCCCGCTCTTCTGGCGCTCGATCCAGCCGCAAGCCAGGCCTTGGTAGCTTGTCTAGCTTCCCTACTGGCTCGGCTGTCGGGGCCAGTGGTACGGACAGCAACCGAAGCAGCATCGCTGAAAGTGAACCCAACAGAGTCACTCTGGAGGACAAGCCTATGGATGATTAGGTTTGTGGATTTGTGGATGCAGAGGAAACCTTGTATAGATCGAACTGGGAGCAGTATATCGGCGTGCTGGGGGGAAACATGCATTATGGCATCACATTCCACTCACGCCTTCGTTGCTCCCTGATCATGGCGAAGACGACCTGGCGAGTTGCAATTTGGAACGTCACCTTTACTTTTTTCTTGTCTTTTGTTTCTCCTTTTGAACTTGAACTTTTTACTGCATGCCTCTTAGGCATGCATGCATACATACCCTATCCCTTCTACTATATTACTGCAGAAGGGGTTGTTCACATGCCTTTTACCTTGCCTCTGTTACTGTTACTGTGTTTTCCCTCTTATGTTCCCTGATGCATTCCCTTTGTTGCCCTCGTGGTGTTATCCACTTGGTGTATGTATACTCCTGATCCTTTCTCGTGCATATGAATTTCTTTCTGTCCTATGTATCGCATTACTCTCTGATGGTGTAGTTCTGTAGAATTTACGTGGAATTCAATAGCCAATAACAGTTTGGATCCTTTTTTTATGCCTGAAATTGGTCTCCACCAAGCTCTGGATTCGGGACAAGAACCACCGACGAGTTTTAGCTCCCATGACTTAAGGGACTTAACATCCTCCCCGAAAATATCACTGTCTATGAACCTCTAAAAGAAAAAGCCCCTCAGAACCAGATACCAAGAATACTTCGTACGAATACCCAACCCCGCATCCCTATATTCTAATCTACAACTCAACTAAACCCCACACCAGCCAAAACACAGCAACAAACTACATAACCCAAAGCCATGACACCAACCCAAATCCCAATCGTGGACTCCCACATCCACCTCTTCCCAGCAACACACCTAAAAACCCTATCCTGGCACAACGCCAACAACCCTCTAGGCACACAACACAGCGTAAACGAATACCGCCACGCAACAACACAATCCAACACCACCCTCCTCCTCCGGGGCTTCATATTCCTCGAAACAGATCGCCTCTCCTCAATAACCGACTCAACCCCACCAAACCACGGCTGGCAGCACGCCTTGGACGAAGTCTCCCTCCTAACCCGCATAACCCTCGGCACACCCATCCCAGGCGAGGGTCACATCCCGCAAGACAAAGCTCTGTGTCTGGGGATTGTGCCGTGGGCGCCTGTTCCCGGTGGACCGGATGTGTTGAGCGCGTATATGGAGCAGGTCCGTGGTCGCACTGGGGAGGTGGTTTGGGGGAAGATTAGGGGGGTTAGGTATTTGGTGCAGGATAAGGCTGCAGGGACGATGCTTGGGGATGGGTTTGTGGAGGGTTTGAGGTGGTTGGGGAGGGAGAGGTTTGTTTTTGATCTTGGGGTTGATGCGAGGTCTGGTGGGTTGGGACAGTTGAGGGAGGCGGTTGAGATGTTGGGGTTGGTTTATCGGGGGTTGGAGGGGGATCAGGCGGTTACGATTGTTATTAGTAGGTCTCTTTCTTTTCTTCTTTTCTTCTTTTCTTCTGGTGAGATTTCAGGGTTGGGGTTCTTCTTGCTAACTATTATAGACCATTTGTGCAAACCTAACCTTCGTTTGGTGGATGATATTCACTCTCATCCCGAGTACCTTGAGTGGAAGGATCTTGTGACTAAGATGGCGAGGGCGAATCCTAGGACTTATATGAAGCTTTCTGGGGCGTTTTCGGAGCTTCTGCCGCTAGAGGCGGAGTCGGAACCGGATTTTGGAGCAATTGTTGAGCGCGTGCAGCCATGGACTGATGTTGTTTTTGATGCTTTCGGGGCGGACCGTGTTATGTTTGGATCGGACTGGCCGGTGTGTAATGTTGGTGGTGGTGGGAATGATGTGTCTTGGGGCAGATGGAGACGTGTAGTGGAGGAGATTCTGGAACGGAGAGGATTGTCTGAAGAACAAAAGAGAGGTGTATGGGGATCCGTTGCTTTGCATGCTTATGGTATAGAGATCTAGTTCTATTACTATGAAGTATAGAAATGTAAAGCCACTTGATCTTAAAATACGTATATTGATGAATAAGTAACCTAATCCTTATTGCAGGTTAACAAACAACCCACCATCAACCAGTAGCTGCGCACCAGTCACATAACCACTCAATTCCTCACAAGCCAAGAAAACAGCCGGCCCAGCCAAATCCCGTGGTTGACCCAGTCTACCCAGCGGAATCCGACCCTCCATATAACTCCGCTTAACAGGATCCTTCATATCCTCCTCATTAAGCTGCGTCCGGATAGTCCCCGGCAGCAGGGCATTACACCGAATACCATATTTGCCGAGCGCGCACGCACACGACTGCATGAGACTCAATACACCGGCTTTGGTAGGTGTGTAATGTGTCTGCTGGGCACCGCCGACCAGAGCGGAGATGGAGCTCACGCCGATGATGGAGCCGCCCGATGGCGACTGGGTCAGTGCCATTTGGCGGGCTGCGGCTTGGGTGGCGTAGAATGCGCCTGAGAGGTTTGTTGAGATTGTGTGGTTTAAGAGGGAGGGTTCGAGTCTGGTGGGGCTGTTAGAGAGGAGAAGAGGGGTGGAATTGTAAATGAGACGGAGGAGGGATATAGCTCACTCTAGGAATTCGGCGAATTGACAGACACCTGCGTTGCTGACGAATACATCTAGCCGACCAAATGCTTCTACAGTCTTTGCGACGAAGTTCTGGCCTGTCTCTGGCTGCGAAATGTCGCCCGATACTGTGATGAATCGGCTCTTGTCTGCTTCGGGTTCGATCTCGTTCACGTCTTTGCGTAGTGCTTCTAGTAGTGCATCTTCCTTTTCGCCGCCGAGATGACTGATGGAGACTTTGGCTCCGTGACGGACGTAATCAAGAGCAATTGCCTGTAACATGTTAGTATTTTTCTCTGAATGCATTTAAATTCGGAGATGAGAAACCATACCCGTCCGATGCCTGTGAGGCCACCGGTGATGGCGGCGACTTTACCAACTAGTAACTGTGGGAAAGACATTGGGGATGTTGGAAATGGAGAGGTGTCCTTTGAAATTCTCCCAACACCTGGGGCAAGGTGGGTGAATTTCTCGATAAGCTCGGTGTTTCGTGGTGATGTTACCCCGAGTTGTGTGGGGAAACCCCACATTCTCCGGCAAATGGCATAGGGCAGATGAGAGACATCGGATAATTAGGACATTTGGGGTAAACTGTTTCTTAAAGAGCATCTGATTTTGATATTCCTTATTTTATTCTTAAAACAGTAGCATTTGTTCAAGGTCTTTACAAAACAATATCGTTCGCATTCCTCCGTCTCGGAATCTAAGTCTTTAGCACCTGGTGCAGGTGTTCCTCCTCGCTAGTGAAGTTGTGCAACCAAGACCAAACACGAAATCGACAAACTATGTTGGTGTATCTCCGAATAGATTATCTATTTGTTCCAACATGTAGTGTCTCTAAATATTATTCCTGGTTTCAACGCGCTAGCATATTCATGTAGCCCTTGTACTGTCGGTCTACGCCAACTTTTCCACTTTGTCTTCATATTCGAATTTATCCATTGTTTCCCTCATCATTGCTCACCGGCGCTTTCCCTTTACCGCCTGTTTAGAGAATCAGTAACTCGAGTTCGTGAGGGTGTTTGATGGTACCTCACTGCTCTGGTATAACATCGTAGCAAGAAAAACAGCAATAACCGAGGCCTATCAGGTGTTAGAACCCCTATCAACGATATAGACCCTCTGGGCAGAGGGCAGAGATTAGGTTATCTTACTAGTGAAATGTCCATCCCTTCTGCCACCACCACTTCCCATGACGGTCGTTTTCCGGGTAGGTACACCGCAGCCATATCCGTCAATTTTACGATCATCACCAAATTACCCCGGTGATAAACATTTGTCTTGGACTTCCAGACATTCTGTCCGCGAACCTCCAGTATTGTCTCTTCTCCATTTGCAGCTGTATTACGAAGATGAACGTCAAACTTGTCTTTGAGAGCACTCCATTTCGGTACAACCGTAGCAATAGGCTCAGAAGCGGTTCCTTTACTGCTGCTCTCTCCGGGAAGATGAAGGTACCATGTTACCTCCGCCTTTTTCCGAGATATGTCAAAAAGGGGAAGACCTGAGGCGTCGCGAAAATGTCGTCGCTGAGACCATGACGCAATATCACCGTCAACGCTGAAGAGCTTGTTTAAAAGAGGTTCTTCGGCAGTTAGAGTGCTTGAAATTGTGAAGTTGCCGCTTGACCAGCTCGCGCTATGTTGTTTCACCTGAACTGTTGTGGTTGATGAAGCAACATATTCCCGACGGATGGCGATGGGTTGTTTGGTGCGTGTGAGTGATTCCATTTCATTGCCGTGGGCAATAGGGTTAAATTCAAAAGTAGGGTGCTGAGAAGGTCAGAAGAGGGGAAGAAAAGGAGTCGGAGTTGGGCATTGATGGATTACTTTCCAAAGTTGCCTAGGGGATCTGAATAAATACAAAGGTGGGTCAGTTCATAGCAATCTCAAGTTACATATTACGTTGTCCAAGGCTTCAAGGCAGAGTTCGTCTGTAAGGATTTGGGGGCATTTTCTCTTCTTGGTAAGGATATGCCTTTTTCGATATTGCCAATAAATTGATACAGAAACTAGGGATTTAGCGGTAAAATAAGGCCAACCAGGGCCTTCTCGGCGGTTTGTAGGCAATACTACTTGGCGCCAATGCATCAGTGGGGATAAATCGTGGACCTTTATTTGGTGGGATGTATTGTACTGGCCCCCACACGTTGGCCCCCGGGGATTTAGCCTCGCGCCTCAGGTGGATCAGCCAATGTTTAGTTTTTGCGACTTGTGATTCTTTTCTGAATCGGTGGCTTCCTTGTGGAATTGCCCCAAAAGACGACAGATTCCGAGAACGGGAACGAGATATCCGACGATGTAATCTATAGGCATCCTGAGGAGAAAATGCGAACTATGGCTTGTTGGAGACGGACACAGCCATAGGTTGACCAGAACCCCACTTCACATACTATGTACGAGCATATAAATATTGATAAATCCAGCGAGCCTAACCGTCAAGCTTGTCTATCAGATCATCATAGCCCCGCACCAAGCCGATAATTTCTTCGGAGGGCAAGGCTGTCCCGGTAAATACATGGATCTAGCCTTTCTCAATATCATCTGCCTATACTAGATTAATATAGAATCGGAATTTCAACGCTAACCCTAATTCGGCATCCCAAACTCCTAAGCATCCGGATCATCCACAGAAGGTTTAGCACTCCAGATACAGTGTTGGTCGTGAATTTTCTTTGAATACAAATTGCATGGTGTTATATCGCAGACGAGCACTTTCAGTCAATGAAATACGACGTTACAAGCAGCTAGGGCCGGCCCGGAGGTGGGCCGGCCTCGCACTTCCCTCTGAGAGACTAGCGCCCTACTCTATAGGTTGACACACCCGTGGACATGGTTGATGATTTGATCATCTTTCTGACATCTATAGATGGTTGATGATTTGATCACCATTCTTTTTATTAGTATACATACCCGTAGGCATCTAGGGATGGTTGATGATTTAATCATCTTTCTCTTTGATTCCATTACAAATTAGAATCCAGTAGATGAGGGATTTCACATCTACAGGGGTGGGAGAGAAGCGCATAAATAAGACCTTTGATTCTAAGCGTGAAGAGATTAGATAGTTCCATAATTCCGATTTTCCTACTATTTTATAGTACCATTCTTGCAAGAAGTCGACTCATTTGTTACATACTGTATAGTTTCATCTGTACTCTTTCAACACAGTCTATTACTCAGTTTAACAAAGTCCAACTTTGAACATCTTGCTACGAACACTGTTCACCTTTACCAACTTCTGCCTATCATGCGTTCCTTCAAAGATTTTGCTTGGGGCACTATGGTACTGCTTGCCTGTGGTGTCCAGTCCAGTCCAACATCGTCCCCTAATATAACGGTCATGATCCGTGACGAGAACTTCGCCTACCATGAATCTGAAGAGATGGCCAACATCGTCCTCGCTCGCAACTCTGAGTCTTCTCTCGTCAAGCGTAGTCACGCAACGGTGCAGGCTTGCAGGACCTCGTCCTGCACCGACTGTACTACCGTCTTCGATGGTAGTTTGACCTCGCCTAGCGCTTGCATTCCCGCCGAGAACACCGCTTGCTTGATTGTTTCCAATCTTGAAGATGCGACTATCTGGAACTGGAACCATGCTGGCTGTAATGGCCACAACACCGACCACAGGGGATGCCCTACTGGGGAGAACACCTTTGGTGCTGCTGGGACTAACTCCATCGGCGTGCACCCTGGCTGCTAGTGCCAACGGAGAGGTGGGTTTGTCTGTGAGCCTGTCCAGAAATGTGAAATGACGCCAGGAAGGGTTTAAAGTACCAATAGCTCGGATTTGGCAACCGGGGGGGGGGGTTATTTTTCAACAAGATAGCCCATGTTTTCAAGCAGATGAATGCAAAATGCCTGTACCTTTTCATTCTTCGGTCATTTGTTGAACATCAGAAGCAGAGTGACCTATAACCAGGACCAATTCAAGGATTATCTCAACAGAAAATTAGACTAATCTCTTCTGTAAAGAACCCTCTAGTTACTCTATTCTAGACTTAGAAGCCTCCTACTGCTTAATTGGAATTTACACAAACCACTGATTTCTCAATTCATACGACCTCCGTTCCCACCCCATAGCTCTCTAGTATTGGGAAATGTATAGACGAAGTGGTTGTTTATTTCTACATTAAAAGTACCACTGGGTGTATTGTTTCTATGTTTCTATGCCCTTTATACGCGTAGAGTGCGACAAACTTTGTACTATTTAACGATAATTGATATGAGAAGGGGGATAAGATGATATTTAAAGGATAGTGAAATCCGATGTGTATGTACATGATTCTCGTATAGTGCGTAAATATCTGATAAAATGAAAAGGATCAGAGACATAAAAATCGAAAAGAATTCCGCCGAATAGTTGACATCTATGCAGAGCCATTGGCCGCCTCCTCGTTGTCAGGTGCGCGTAGGGACTTCTGGGGCGCCGGCGTAAGGATAGCAGCAGCAGGAATCAGGGGAGCAGCGGGGTTGAGTTCCAAACCAAAGCCGGGCTTATCCAATATAGAGACGTCAAGGTAGCCCTTAGTAGGAATGGGCTCGTTCAAGAAAAGGTTACCGAACACAGGCTCGACGGTGTGGCCATCGGCAGAGTTGGCAAGGTACTCCTGGAAGGGACTGTTGGACTGGGAGACGACAAAGTGGTACGAGTAAGGGCCGGATGCGTGGGGCACAACGGGAAGATCATAAGCAGCAGCCATGGCAGAGACCTTAAGCAGCTCAGTCATTCCACCAACCCACATCACATCGGGCTGGAGGATGTCAACGTTGCGGCCCTCAATAAGCTTGCGGAAGCCGTAGCGGGAGTACTCGTGCTCGCCGGTAGTGAATGTGACAGTGGGGTGGGCACGCTTGAGGAGCGCGTGGCCATCAAAGTCATCGGGCGAGAGACACTCCTCCCACCAGTCAATATCGAGCCCAATAGCCTCGCAGCGCTTGACTAGTTGGATTGTGTAAGGAACAGTCAAAGACATGTAGCAGTCCACGCGTAGTGGGAAGTCAGCCCCGACTTTCTCGCGCTGCTGACGCAGGTATTCAACGTTCTTCAGAAGACCCTCGGTACCCTCGTCAGGACCGTGTGGCAAGGCCACCTTGGCGCCGATGAACCCGGCGGCCTTTGCGGAGCCAGGCTGGGGACCGGTGCAGTAGAAGTTCAATCGGGTTCGAGTCGCTCCTCCGATCAATTTGTAGACGGGTTCCTTGCGGATCTTGCCCTGCAGATCCCACAGAGCCAGGTCAATGACTGAGATCACGGCGACGGGCAGACCCTTGCGGCCGTAGAACATCGAGGCGCGGTACATCTTCTCAAAGAGGTCGTTGGTATCACGGGGGTCTGTTGAAATACAGTTCGTCAGAAATATCCATTTTTCTATGTATGTCAGATGGTGTACATACCCGCACCAACCAGGAAGCGGTTGAAATGTTGCTGGGTCAGCCAGCATGCAGGCGGACCTCCGAACCCAGTCGCAAAGCCCTTGGTGCCATCAGTGGCCTCAATCTCCACACAGAATGATCCCAAAACATTGATGCCCCATGATGTTCGTGAGCCACGGAATTGTGCCCACTTGGTCATAGGGGTGGAGATGTTGCTGTCGACCAGCCAGTGGCCTCCTTTGACCTGTGTCGATAGTTAGCATATCAAATTTCGAGACAACTAACACCTCCGAGCTCTTACATTGTGGTAGTCACCGCCGGAGCCAACACCATCAATGATGAAGGTGCGGACTTCCTTAATGCGGGGGAATTCCGTTGTTGAACCCATGATGTATGAAATGAAGAAGTCTCAAGCGAAAAGGAACTCAATAATTGTCAACAGGAGAAGATAGAAAAATAAATAAAAGTAGAAATCCAACAATTGCGGGGGATTCACGTCTATTTCAATGAATTCCACATGCCGAGACGAGCTCGGTGCATTGCTAACCCGAGAGACGGACAAACACCGACTCGGAGAATTTATTGCGACAACACATGTTATTTTATTTATTTCAGGCTATATATGTGGGCCGGATAAAAACGCTCTTGAAATTCCATAAGAATCTATGGGTTATAGTTTTCAAACTTCAACAGGGGGTCAGGAAACCTCGAAAGGGGAAGAATGATCTATTTATTGACATCCACGTTATTAGTCACAGAGCCAAACACGTCCAAAGCATGGCCGAGATACTCCTGAACCCCTTTGAGTCGAGGGGTCATATCACTCCCCAGAGGGAGAAGCTTCTCGGTTTGATGGCCTTCGCCAACTCCCTCGCCAGCAACGACCTGGTACACAGCCTGCATTGCTTTGTCCTTGTCACCGTTGGGCTTGATCTTCCCACTAACCAGAAGACCCTGAACTTGCTCGGTAAAGGTTCCCTTGTAGTCCTCCGGCAGGAGAGTCTTGCCCAGAACTACCGAGGTGGGCATGTTGGTGTTGAAGGTTCCGAGAACGGCAGTCAGGGTGCGGATGTTGAATGGGGCAACCTCTTTAGCAAGAATCTTTGTAAGCGCTATCGGACTCACAGTTAGCTACCTCCCTTGGCAATAAGCCCATTAATACATACCGTCCAACCCAGCCTTTGCACCGGCGTACACTCCCATGGTGGGAATGCCATCAAGCGAAGCACCGCTGCTCATGTTGACTATAACGCCGGACTTTCGCTGGCGCATATGGGGCAGAATGGCCTGGATCAGACGCAAGGGGCCAAAGTACATGGTCTCCATCTGGGTTCTAACTTCCTCTTCGTTGACAGTCTCGATGGGGGCGTATATGGAATAGCCGGCGTTGTTGACCAGGACGTCAATATGGTCGCCATGGCTTTCGAGCTCGGTGATGGTATCGCCGCTGTCACGACTGTCCACATCAAGCTGCACCCATTTGCCCCCCTTGGACTCGATTTCGGCAACCAGCTCGGGGGTCCGCGATGGGTTGCGTGAGGTCGCAATGACCTTGTGTCCGCCAGCCTGAGCGGCGCGGGTCAGAGAAAGACCAAAGCCAGAGGAGCAGCCAGTAATAAGCCAGGTGAGCTTGGTAGTAGCCATGATGAAGGTATTGATGATGATAAACATACAAGAGCGTTGACAGGTCTGCTTTAAGCATCACGCACCGGAGTTAGCTCTGCACTAACACCGCAAACTTGTGATAACCCCGAATGACCCCATTATTTTACTTGGGGTAGGCGGATTTGCTCGGACTTGCGACAGATATTGGCTGGAAAGATTGAACTGGCTGGTATGTAGTAAAAAGGTGGGTTTAGGGGTGTGTAAATCATAATTCTTATTGATAAAGCCCTAAAACTCGGCTTTTATTGGTTTTATAGAACGTGATGACATCGATTCTCCCCCATGTAAACTACAATGACACGTTGATAATATTGGGCTATTAGATGTTGCAAATAGCTAGCAGTTTTTGATATTCAATTAAATGAAAAGCTTGATATCTATATTGCGAGAATCTAAGACTCGAAGCCATTTTTATGTCTGTGTATTGCCCGGTACAGTTAACGAATAGGATTCAAGGCAAAAGTACCCAACACTCATGCATATACAAAGCTTACGGTTCTTTTTAATCAATGATTCTATGGCAAATCAGAGACTATACTAGACAAAGTAAGCCTTACAACTCTCCTATAGACTAGTAGTGACGATGGGTTTCTGTTGAACCGTTTGCGCACCCCTATTTTAGGGTATAAACTGCTTGCTGGCACTCTTAAAAATAACATAATTTATTACTTATTGAATTCTGACTAAATACTAAAGAAATAGGAGGAATAGGAGGAATAGAAGACATCGAAGTATGTAAACCTTCCCAGGAAATTCCAAAAGCGGAGAATGCGGGGTGCCCCGGTTTCTGCCTGAGGCCTTAGATCTACGAGTCCGACCATTTCTGCTTTCTGCTTTCTCTTTCCCTCGGGTTCAATACTGACTATCGTGGAGAACATTCTAAGGCTCCCCCTGTTTGAAAACAATATACCAGGCTATCCCAGCATATTCGGACATCTCACCGTGAATCGGTTTTGGATCATGCTCGGTCCCTGATAGGGCGAATTGCTATCTCGCTAAGTCAAAATGCCGAACACTGCGCTTCCCGCCCAGGAGACCCCGTCCTCCAATCAGCAATTCGGCGATCCAAACCGAGATCAGAGTGCAGAGTATTCCTCGGATTCTGATAACGATCATATTGGACTCAATGGCTCCACAAGAGCTTTGAAGCGAAAACGCCCCCTCACCGTCTCGTGCGTACCTGAATCACCTCGGCTAACCGTTTGTATGAAATGTAACCCCAACTAATTCTACTAAGATGTGAACTATGCAAGCAGAGAAAGGTTAAATGCGGTATGGTGTAAAAAGACCCTAGGAAGATGTTCCGTTTCTAACGTTAACCAAAACCAGACCGAGTACAACCGAGCTGTGGCTGGTGTACCCGAAATGGCCAGCTATGTGAATATAGAGAACGAAAGAAGCCTGGGCTGAGAGCTGGCTATGGAAAGGAGTTAGAACAACGACTTGGTAAGTTGCTATACAGTCTGCTCGACTTCTATTTCATGTCTCACTCGTACCCCAGATCGATTGGAAGACATTATCCAATCCCAAGCCCGGCTTATTGAGATGCATATGTTGCAGAGCCAGTCTTCGATGGGTCACGAGTTACCCCACGCTGGGCATCTTTCATATAGCTCTCCGTCCGAGCCGTCAGCAATCCACGGACCTAGTCCTAGCACGGCCCTATACTTCAACGACCCTGCGTCTGCTGTTACTCTACCCTCACACGGTGCGGATGTGTCTACCCACAGTCCATCAGATGGCTCTGTGAAGAATGCCTCACATAATCATCTGCAACATGGCATGTCAACGGTGCCAGTTGGCCAGTTGTTACATACCCAAAACGCACATCACGATTACACAGGAAACGAATCTTCTTTGAAGGTTCCCGTCAACATATACTCAAACCAAGAGCAATCTCTTACTAATCCTGATCTAGATCTGCCGCCATATGATTTGCTCTATGCTTTGGTAGATCTCTATTTTGAACATATCAATTCCTGGTGCCCGATCCTTCACCGGCGAACAACCCTGGATACCTTTTTTGGTCCATCGCCACTAGACGAGGCAGACCGAATGGTGTTGTATGCAATTGTGGCGACAACTCTGCGCTTTTCCTCCGACAACAGGCTTAATGACCAGAACAGAAAGCGCTATCATGACTCGTCCAAACAAAAGGTCGTCCTGTATGGCCTGGAAAATTCTTCCGTCAAGGCACTTCAGGCACTCGTGATTTTAGCTCTTGATCTGGTTGGATCTTCCAATGGTCCACCTGGTTGGAAGCTCCTTGCCCTCATTACCCGATCTGTAGTTCAGCTAGGGTTGGCCGTGGAATCAAAATCTTCTCTTATCAACCCCCTCTATCCCTCGATCTATACTCTGAGGGCTGTCACTCTTTCGGAGCCAGACTCTTGGATTGAAGATGAGAGTAGACGTCGTCTGTTCTGGATGGTCTACTTGCTGGATCGATATTCCACCCTGGCGACTGCGTTCAACTTCGCCTTGGACGACAGAGATATCGACCGCAAACTTCCTTGCAAGGATGATTATTTTATGAGGAATCAGCCCGTTGAGACGCGGTGGTTCCAATGCTCCAGCGACCGTGCGGATTATCTCACCAAAGCTGAGAACGTTGGGTCTTTCGGTCTCTATATTGAAATCTTGGGTATCCTCTCGCGGATTCACCTGTTCTTGAAACGGCCCGTGGATATCGGAGCACTCTCCGATGTCGCGGAATGGCAGGCTACTTATCGCAAGCTCGACAGCGAGCTCACATCCTGCGAGTTCAATCTCCCCGCAGAATATGCCTACGAGAACTCCTCCCGCCTCTTCAATGTGCCCAAGAATGGCCGAGCTCTGCACAGTGACTGGGTGCAATTACATGCAACCTACCAAACGTGAGTGGGTCACATCTTCATCTTTATGTTCCAAGCAATTAACGGGTCGATTACTCTAGAGCTGTGATTCGTCTGCACTCCTCAGCGGCATACCCGACAACCCGATCTCCAATCTTCACGCCCTCATACAGCGCCAGCCAGCGATGCCTACTAGCTGTCGAAAACATTCTATCAGTAACAAGGTTCGTTGTAGAGCACAACATGCTAGACAAGATGGGCCCACCATTCGCCTTCACTCTCTGGGTCTCAGCACGCCTACTCCTCGTCCACGGCTCAACCATTGCACATACCGTCAGCGCCGATATCATCTTTTTCGTGGATACTCTATTCCAGTTAGGAAAATACTGGAAAGTCGCCGAGCGATACAGTAGCATCCTTCAACGCGTCCTGGACGAGTATAACGAGTATCAGCAATCCATCGCCATGGATGGTGAACGATCCACGCCATCAACAGTCAAGATTCTCGCCGATATGCGCCGCTGTGCGTTCGATCTTGACTTTTTGATCTCGCGTCAACCACGTGAATCACCCGCCGACAATGGCATTGGCGAGAGCCACCAGCCCCGGCCGCCCCTCCCGACAATGCCCACCCGCAACTTCGCCCCCAACGAGCTCGAGTACTTGGATGTTTTCGGTTTCTTCAATGTTCCCCGTGTTCCTCCTGCTCGGGCTCCTGACTTGTCTACTTCTACCCCATCTCATTTGGAAATCTCAGAGCCTGTACCAAATAATCCGATGTCGATTCATGGATTGACGGACGCTGGCCCCGTGCCTCCAACCGGGTCGGTAGATGATGGTGGCCATCCCTCCAATGCGAATGAATTCAACATCACAAACTACTTGATTCCGACGCCGGAGACAGATTGGCTGTTTCAACCGTCCTAGCAGCACTGCCTCCTTCTCGCTTGCGCCCTTTTTAGTCGCTTCTTGCCTAAATACCGACGAGGGCATTCATCTCCGGCGAACACCGAAGTCATGTGAAGACCGAGCACGGTGGGAAGCCCATACGCTTCGCTCGGTATTGGTTCACCTGACATACAGATCATTCTGTAAACTCAACGAAGAAGGCTTATCACCGTATTGGATTTTGCGCTCACTATTGAGTGCACCTCGGATCATTTTCTCTCTTCGGGCGTTGAGATTGGCTTGGATTTTACGGAGCATGCAATGAGGGAAATTGGAATTAATGGCTGGTAGCGAATGCTAGGATGTAAATCCATGCTGCTTTTTACTGTCATGGGACTTTCCTTACTCCACGGCCCTCTGTGGGTGAATTTTGCATCCTCGTCCTCGCAGCTTCCTTCTTTGGTAAGGCCGATTTCATTTGAGAGTTTTATGCCTGTGCTAATCTGTATAGGAAATATGCTGATCAGTCAGTGTATCTCAACACAAATCGGTTACCGATCTACGCCCTTCCACCAGCTTCACATCCTCCGCCAAATGTCTGTGGAAAGTCAAGAAGAAATGTTATCTCGTTTTCAGATACTTACATCCACTCTCTCGCAGGAGCGTAGAAACGGGAGGGATGGACCAAATTGAGAACTAAATCAGCTATAGACATTCATCGCCTGAAAATGTCTGAGAAGAAAGCCAGCGCGCTTCCCAGCAAATTTCAAGAGGAATTGGATGCATTGTTTCTCATGTAAACCGACGAGGAGACTATTATGATCTGCAATCAATGGATCAAGAAACTGAAGCGAGATATTGTCTAGCTAGAAATGAATAACAAAGACCGTGCCATACCACATCCAATGCATTGTATGATCTGTGGTCTGGTTGGCCTCCCCGTGAATGTAAAAATTCATAACTTCATTTATTTTCCCATTACCAAGTATCTTACGTAAATGGGGTAAAGCTTGTATGCTCCTTTCCTCTTTTTCTCTTTTTTCACGTGTCTGATATTATAAATAAAAAAAGGAGGTAGTGATTCCCAGCAGTACATCGCCAAGATGGCCATCAGACCGCGGATTATGGTCCCAATGGGAATCGACCAGGACCTGTGCTTCTCTAAAAGAACAACCTTGCAAGTTTGTCATTCTCTTAACTACTACACTACCTGGGTTAATGCTGGAAATAACCTTGGCTTTATATAAATCCCCTTCCACGTGACCGCTGACCCACTTAAAATGATCCACTCAAAGCAACCTTACTTGAAAGAGACTTCAGCACAACCTTGGAACACACTGTCCACAGACATCCATACTTACATCATACCTACATACATAATGCGATATTCAGCGTTCCAAATACACCAGCCTATATATGCACCAACCAGGACGTCTGCCTTTAGCATACCCCATATAATTTCTATGTCTTCTCTCTCCACATAATCCACCATACGGTCTTCGATCTGCTCATTGAAATAGGAGTATAAGCGGGCTCTGGGTCTGAGCAATTCACAACTCGAAGACTAGAGGAGGTATCACTTGTGCTCGTTTTACCTTTGTGGCTTGCTTTCTTTCCCATTAGTTCGAGTGGAGGATAGGATTGTATCTTAGTTGGACTTTAAGAATCTCAGTGAGTCTGATTGAGTTAGACAAACTTGTGAGCCCAAGCAAAAATGGTACAGACTACGACGCCTAGAATGAAGAAAGAAAAAAAAATACATCTGTAGAAGACGTCCTCGATGAAGAGTATTTCAAACAAAATGAAGTCATGGTGTTCCTATCGTCCTTGGTAAACAAGAAGAAGACGATCAAAGCATAGGAACTATTAAAGGGTGAAGCCCTAAACAATGATGAACTCAGTTATGACGAAGGCACGGACTAAAAATACTCGGAAGTGACAATTTTGTAAGTCTCAAGAGAAAACAGAGGTACCTTGTGTGATTATCTTTTCATGGTTGTAAAGTGGAGATTCTTTCTGGACCTCACTATGGCATCATTTTATCATCCTATCTGAATAAAGCATGCAGTTTTAAATGCCTAGTGGGAGGAATTAGCCAACTGTCGGGAATGAGAAAAAGAAGAGAAAGACCAGATGAGGTGAGTTTCAGCATTTGATCCTCTAACACGGGCCCTGATCAGTGAGCTCCATTTGCTGAGAGCTAAGCGAGATCATAATAATCATTCACGTAATCCTGTAGGTGAGAGTGAGAATTGAGAGCAGAGACGAGAGTTCCATTAGAAGCGTCAACTCCTACACATAACATACATGAAAGAAGAGGAGACCAAGGCCAAGGAGGGAAACAACGCGAAGTACAGGGCCTACAAACTCCATTGAGAACACTCATTTCTACTCAAACAAAATTCAAACGCGTCCATTACGCGTTGTTACGGGGTTGCAATCGGAAGAGGACCTCCTCGAGGAACGCGTCGAGAACAGCATCAACACCACCGCCCATGTCAACAGGTCTCTCCATATCCCAGTGGTGGAGGCTGTTGAAAGCTCGAGCGATGTCTTCAGCAACCTTCTCCAAACCATGGTGGATGCGGACGCTGCGGTCGAAGTCCTTTTCTTCTTCTGGGGTAGGCGGGGGGTCGTTAGGGTTACGTCCGGGTTCGAGACGGACGAGATGGTTACGGCGGCGGTCCATGGCTGCACGAAGGGCCGGGAGGATCACAGTCCCACAGGCGGTTGCGCGCTCAGGCTCAGGGAGAGGTCGGGTGGGACGCTTGTGGTCGCTGGAAGTGGGGGTAGGAGGGGTGGAGCGGTGGGGGATAGCACGGTCATCCATGTTTGCTGGTGCGCGCTTGGACTTGAGTCCGGAAACAGGCTTTGCATGTTGCAGTGGGTCTGTAAGTCTTGGGAGAGCGACTTGAGGGATGCGCGGAGACTGTGGCTGATGTCCCAGAGGATCAGCAACAGTGCGATAAAGTGGAGCTGGCTTTTGCACAATTTGACCAGATGGGGTGCGGTATTGGTCGTGGAGGGGAATGCTGGAGAGTTGTTTGGCAGGGGTGCCCTGGTTACTGCCCGCGGAGCTGGGTTCGGCTGAAGAAGCAGTATCAATTTTGCCAGCGTAGTGAGGCGCTGCCTGTGCGTATTGTTCGTTCAATCCTCTCGTGGGAGGGCTGTCTACTGCAGGTTTGCTAACCACTGGAGACACGACTTTGCGTGGAGGAAGTGCGGTCTGGGAGGGGCGTTGCTTGAGAGGGGAAGACGGAGCAGAGGGAGGAAGAGGGGTTTTGGTTGGAGAAGCATTGAAAGCAGGGTTTGCTGGGGTGACTTGAGCGTGTGATGGGGTTTGGGGTGTTCCGACTTGTTGGGGTGCCGCATCACACAAATCCCACTCCTCTGCCTCATTTGTTCGCGTATTGGTGTCAGAGCCTTTCATAGGGCGCAACGGGGGCGCAGATGATTTTCCCACAGGACGAACGGTCCCGAAATCCCAAAGGTCTTCCTTTTCCTGGGTTCTGGCGTTTGCTGTTTGATCGGCTTCTCTATCGTCATAATCATCATATTCGTCCTCGTCGTCTTGACCCCGATGGGTTATTTGCCAACGCTCTGCGCGCTCAATGAGTTCTGTCAGGTAGGTTGTTCTTTTGGCACGCTTCACAAATGGATGCTCAAGGAGCTCCTTGGCTGATGGCCGCTCCTTAGGGTCTCGGCGCAAACACAGTTCAACAAACTGCTTGAAAGGCTTACTAAAATCGCCTACCAATGTGGGGGGCGGGTTCTTGGGAATCAAGAACAGCACTTTCATTGGGTGAATGTCGGCATACGGAGGATCACCACAGGCCAGTTCAATTGCCGTGATACCCAAGGACCAAATATCGGCCTTGTAATCGTACCCAGATTGCTTGATGACTTCGGGGGCCATCCAGAACGGAGTGCCTACGAAGGTATTCTTCTTGGTCATTGTTGCCGACAGTTGTCCCGACACGCCAAAGTCCGCCAATTTAACTTGACCGCTCGCGCTGAGAAGAATGTTGGCAGCTACAATCAAAATTGTCAGTCGGTGCGCATCGCAATTCTAACCAATTGGAATCTTCGTACCTTTAATGTCTCGATGCAGCTTCTGGTCACTGTGGAGATAGTCCAGCCCGCGCAGAAGCTCCCTCAGAATAATGGCAATGTACTCCTCGTGGATCACACCAGGTCGCAAGAGACCGTGGCAACTACCACCAGCGCAGAACTCCATGATGATCCACAGGTTGGACCCCTTCAAGTATGAGCCATGATACTTGGTAACATAGGGAGACTTTAGCTCGGACAAGATTGCAATCTCCTTGATTATATCGTCGACATCGTCCTCAGCATTCTCCACGTCAATGATTTTGATAGCCACTGACTCTCCAGTGCGTCTATCCAGACTAATTGTCCGAATTGGGTCAGCTGTTTGTTGAACCAAGACGTTGATATGGAAGGTCCTCGGCTTACCCTTTGAACACCTTACCGAAGCTTCCACCGCCTACGAAATCACGAAACAGTCAGCAACCACATGAAGCCCATGACCCCTCAAAGCCCAAGTATTGGAAAAACCTACCGATGCAAGTTTGCTTAGTGTAAATAGTTTCCGGATCGATGGGAGGCGGCATTTTGGCGATTTATCCAAGTCAGCGGAGGAGGACGATGGACATGAATCGAGCTTGAATTTATCAAGGCTAATGGTAAATTGTCAGATTCACGACCGGCAGTCGCTTATCACAAGGATGGAGTGTGGGGTTGGGCCGTACGTGACGGTCCTGAGATGAAATAACGTTCCTATCCAATCAATCTGATTCGATTAGATAAGATCTTTGGAATGTCTTTCAGGTCCACAAGATTTCAGGACTGCAAAAGGAGAGAAGGAAGAGGAGAGATGGTGTTCTTCGTTGGGGTGCTCACAGTTGATAAGAAGTCAACCGGTAAACAAAGACAATTGTTCAATCGGAGCAGGCGCGGCGAGGGTGATCGTGGAATTCCGGATCGTTTGTGGCATACTCTTCACGTTACGATCAACTCGTCTCACTCCCCAGGCTTCTCAGGGATATCTATGTCGTGAGCTGCCCTTGCTTGTTTATCGACGCGGGGGGCTTATTTTGCCGCCGCTTATCTGGGGGCGGTGTATCTATGGCTTTCCAATTACAAGATTGTACAATGATCTGAGACTTGGGTTTCAGACTTAGAAGGCTTAAATTATCATTTGGACTGGATATTAAGAGTTGCAATATAAATCCACACATATTTCTTTACTCCAAGCAGGCTCACCATTTTAAGTACAAATTTTGCCTTTGTTAGACGGGAATAATATGAATAGGAACATATTAGGACTTAAACTTCTAGTATAATTATTAATCACATGAAAGAGAGGTTGTGTTGCGAGAATAGAAGTAATCTTGTAAGTTTGCTACGTTCTAGGGTTATATAACTAGTTCGAATAGGAGGTCGCTATATTGGTGAATAGAGTCTACAGCATAGAACACACTATAATTAGTTAACTAGGTAACTAACTAGTTAGTTAGATCGAAAGACATAGTTAACTAGTTATCTATGTAGGTAGAAGCATAAGAAGAATGAACACTAAACTAGGGCACGAAAAGCACCCGTGACACAATACAAAGAGCTATGCGCCTAAGCGGTTTCCTTATTGGGAACATCGAAGCAGTTGGTCTTGTCTTATATTCCACCATTTCATTTACTCTCGTATCTTATTTAAGCGTCTTTAGATATTTAGGTGTTTCTACTACATTTCTGATTGATCAAGCTCATTCTTTGACTGAATATATGATTAGCTATGTAGTCACGAAGCATAGTTATGCTTTGTCTACAAAGAAATATTCCTTTATCCTTGAGGCAATCTGTAGACTCTACGTATGTATATTGCTCAGTTTTCCTCCATACTCATGGTTTCTCAAGTTGACGCTATTTTGATTATCATGATTCATTGCATGCTTTCCAGGCAAGCTTTGGTACTATGTATACTCTCACATCCAGGTCTCAAGGTTGGCAATGGCAACTGGAGAGCCTGCTAGATTGAATGATATCCCCGGGAATGACGAAACCCAGCTTGGGAACAAAGGTGAGATCCCACGGGATCCAAATCATTTCCATCAACGCCTTGCAGAAATTCAGAAAACATTGTAGCGTGATGATAAGACTGAAATATGGAGAAAGTGAAAGGATTACTCTTCCAGATATCCAATCATCACTGTGGCATTCTTCAGTCCTGCGTCTTCAATGCTCGTGGTAAGTTGATCAATGAGATTGCGCCCCATGCTATTCAGGTCAAACTCGACACCAGCCTTGTCTTCCAAGGGAGGATCGGCCTTGAGCCATTCATAGATTCTCTGAACGGGATCTGACAGTGAAAAGCGCCGAATGACCCTGCCAGACGGGTGTCGGAACTGAATGCGAGTAGTTGTGGCCGGGTCCGCAGCAGGTTCAGTGTGTGGTTGATCGCTGGGAATAGATGCGAATGGGGAGGCTTCGGCAGCTGGCTCCGGTTCATCCATGATGACATCTTCTTCGTCGGTAGCCGGGCCCTTGCCCTTAACATTGTCTGTACTGCGCGTCAACTCATCAGGGTCCTCAACCGTCTGACCAGCTTCGGCTGCGGCCCCAAGACTGTTTCTCATTGCCATCTCCATCATCTCCTCTTCGGTCATGGCATCAATGCTCTTGTCTTTCTTGTCGGATTTGCGCTTAGCGACAGGGTTGCGCACATTGCGGTTTAAGCTGTAGCGATCGAGGAATTCGTGAAGTTGCATGAGAAAGTCGGCGGCCTTGACCAAAGGGGGTCCAGACCAGACCTTCATTTGTTCACCGGTTCGAGGGTCAACAATAGCAATGTGAGGATAATTGTCGGAGACGTCGCTTCCCTGGAAGTAGTATTGGAGGTAGGAAGATGCACGGGGGTCATCTTTCGAGTACTGCAGGAAAATAAAATGCTCCTTGACTGTATCTTGCACCCCAGGGTCCTTCCACAAATCGCGATTCAGAACCTGACAGTCAAAGACTGATGCATCCTGGACATTGACAAGCAGCCATTTCTCGGTATCCTTTCCCTCCTCGCGCGCCCCATCCCAAGGCAGTCGTGACATGATTTCGAAGGGAGGGCGGTACATTTCGGCGAGCATATTAGATTTGGACGATGCTTCCGATGCGCCCCCAGTAGCGGCAGAGAGTGCTTCGCGACGAGCTTCATCGCCGCCCGTCCATATCGAAGATGACTCTTGCTGGTTGAAAATTCCGGCTCGACCTAGAGTAAAATGTCAGTTCAAGTTACTAGAAATTTTGGAAACACAAATAGCACCCACCTGGTCTTCCACGAGCTCGTAGTTGGCTGAGAATATTGGCGTGCATGTCTTCACCACTGTCATAGTCCGCCCCGGGCCCCACCAAAGTCTCTGTTGTCCGCGCCATCGGCGCTCTCACTTCTTCTTCATTATCTAGGCCCCCTGGGCCACCATAAATTTGCTCCTGAAGGCGTCGAGCCATAGCCTCGTCGTCATCGAATGTTGGCAGGGCGGAGTGTTGGGGAGTATCGTCATCAGTGCCCGAGTCAATATTCACCACGTCGGAATCGTCTGGGATCCCAGCACGATGAGAAGGCCGAGAAGGTTCACCAGTCAAGGGTGCACCTCCACTTTCAAAGTAAAGCTGCATGGCCTGCTCGATTTGGAACTCGGTGATCTGCAGGTACTGTATGGCCAGCTCCGGCGTGGAGCCGGTAATTTCAGTGAACTGAGCTACCACATCGTTATCCATGGTGGGCAGTGTGTCGAAGGAGGTTCCTTGAGAAAGATCTTAATGTTAGAGAAGAAGGTTGAAAAGGATTGACATTGGAAACCCACTGAAAGCTTAGGCGTAGTATGAAATGGGTGTGCTATGTGGGGAGCTAGATTTGGTGCAAACCACTGCAAATCAGAAGATCAACAGGTCCCACAAAAGAGGTTGACAGGAATTAAGAAAAAAAAAAAGAAAGAAAGAGAACGTCCAGCTTCACGTAGGCTGAAAGAGTTCCGTCATCTCGATTCGAAACGCAGACGATCATCGACACCTGAGGTGGCCACCTGAGCAGTGACGCGGCTGACTAAGGCTGGAAAGGGTTGCACGTGTGGTTGATATACTCGGCCGTAATTCTACGCGCGACGCGTCCAGCGCGTGGAAAGCCCCAGTAGTGGAGCTGCCAATTACACTTCCTAACTGGGCTCTGGGCCTTCTTTCCTGACATTCCTCTTTTTAACTCCTACGGAAACTGCGTCCGTTGTTCCTACCTTGTATTTTTTTTTGTGTTCCAAGTCATGGCAGGAACAGTCCTAGGAAAGCGCACTCGTAGTGCTGTGGACTCAGGTAAGATCATTCATCCCACCTTCCCCTGCTCCTTATCTTCAAATTCTCACCCGCCTTCCTAGGATTGCCGGTCCGAACCGCGAGCAAGCGCCGAACAGTTGCTCCCCGAGTTCACCAACTAGACGCCGTTCCAACCCCATTACGACGAACAAGGTCAACTGTAAAGAAAACAGTCGAGCAACCCGACCAAGAAAATGGCGAGAGCAAGACAGTGTCGGAGAATGTTGCTTCTAAACATACTTTGCGCGATGATCAGTTCAAGTCTCCGGTCAAGATCAATTCGCATTTCACCGTCTCGAAACCAGTGGAAGGTAAGTTGCAAAATTTGGGTATGGCGCCTGAGGCAGCGCTAATCGGATGTGCAGAAGAAATTACGAAACCTATCGAGTTCGAATTTAAGACACCTTCCAAATCGCGATTCCGGGATGATCTACCACAATCTCCCATCACCCCTAGACATCGAGTGCAGGTCGGCGCAAAGGCCGTAACACCGCGCACCCCCCGCCATGCCGACCTTCCCCCGACCCCCAGACAGAGTGCCACTCCGAAAATTGCGAACTCGGTGTATTCGCAAGCTAGGCAACTGTTTGCACGAGGCTCCAACTCGGGACGCTTAGTGGGACGCGATGCAGAGCGGGAAAAGTTGGTATCTTTTATCACAGAAGGAGTGGAGTCTCGGAAAGGAGGCTGCCTCTATATCAGCGGTCCCCCAGGAACCGGAAAGAGTGCCATGGTCCAGGAAGTGTGTGGAGATCTTGACCTTTCTAAAGTGAAAGTCTCGCATGTGAACTGCGCAAGCATGCGAATCTCTCGCGATGTCTACAGCAGACTCATCCAAGATTTCTGCCAGGATTCGGATATGTTCAAGAAGAGCGAGGGAGAGCGCCTCAAATCTACGTTCATTCCATCTAAGAAAGGGGAAGATATGTTCCTGGTCACTTTGGACGAAATTGACCATCTGCTCAATGGTGATTCAGGGGTTTTGCAGTCCCTTTTCGAGTGGTCATTGCAAAGCAAGTCTAAGCTGATGCTGATTGGCATCGCTAACGCCCTTGATTTGACCGACCGGTCTCTCCCACAGTTAAAGGCGAAGAACCTAAAGCCCCGATTGCTGCCGTTCTTGCCGTACAGTGCTGCATCTATCGCAAATGTCATGACCAATCGTCTTCGCTCATTGCTCCCTGCTGGGGCAGAATCTGACCCAAAGCTTGTTCCCTTTGTTCAACCGGCCGCCATCCAACTTTGCTCCAAGAAGGTAGCCTCGCAGACAGGTGATCTCCGCAAGGCCTTTGAATTGATCAAGCGGGCAATCGACGTCATCGAACAGGAAACATTCCAAAAGTTGGATAAGCAAGCTAAGGAGTCTGAGAATGTTTCGATACTAGGAGAGAACACCAATTTGTCTTCACCTGCCAAAGTCGGCAGTGCTCCGAAGCCAACCTCTATGTCAAGCTACACAGTCATCACGGCACCTAGAGCCAGCATCGCTCACATTGCTCGGATCACATCCGCAGCTTTCGGTCAGGGCACTGTTCAAAGACTTCAAAGTTTGAACCTGCAACAAAAAGCCGCTATCTGCTCTCTGATTGCGCTTGAGCGCAAACGCCGCCAGTTGGAGGTCCCAAGCACGCCCTCCAAGTCGCGTACATCGGCACCCACTATCAAGCAAGCATTTGATACATACTGTGCTCTGTGTCGCAATGACAACATTCTGCACCCCTTGACTGCTACCGAGTTCAAAGATGTTCTCAGCAATTTGGAAACCATGGGCTTGGTTGGGGAATATCAGGGTCGTGGCCGAGGCGGAACTGTTGCGGGTGGCACAGATCTGCGCCGCACACCCTCAAAATCCGGCCATGCACCTTCGACTCCTCATAAGGCCCTTGACGAGCAAGGTCTTGTCTGCTTTGTTTCCCAGCAGGAAATCGAGAGCCAGATTGCTGGTCCCGGTGAAGGAATCCTTCGGCGGCTTCTCCGTGGTGAGGGACTATGATCCCCTTGCCTGTTTCTTAACTGCATCCACACAGCATGGCGAACTTTCACTTTTCATTTCCCATTCCCCATTACTGCATCGTCGGAGTCCCATGCTAGGGCATTTTTATCATGTATAACATTCTTGGGGTTTTCATTTTGGAGTTGGAATATCCTTGTCTCATCATCTTTAGCGTCTTTTATTACAGCTTTCCTTGTTGTCAACTTTCCTTTGTCTTCCCGTGCTTGCTCTTCCTCGGTGTGAATTCATGAGATCTCATACACCAACAACAGACAAAAATACACAAATGACTTGATGAATAAA
Source organism: Penicillium cf. viridicatum (assembly GCA_028974045.1). Taxonomy (NCBI): domain Eukaryota; kingdom Fungi; phylum Ascomycota; class Eurotiomycetes; order Eurotiales; family Aspergillaceae; genus Penicillium; species Penicillium cf. viridicatum. The sequence goes on along the minus strand of JAPQKQ010000007.1, from coordinate 113,541 downwards.
ATTAAAACCAAAAATTTATTTTTCGTAGCCCTAAGACAGTTTTTGTCTCCAGGTATATAAGAATAGTCAGCCGCCTATGCGGCCTTGTCATGTCTTTTTAGGTGTCTTTCAAGGTGTACATGAAGGTGGTAAAAAAAAGCGTACTTTATGCAAGAGACTTTTCTATGTATAACCTTTGATAACCTGTTTGAGTAGGCTATAGTAGACCTCCGCAAAGCCTACAAATGTACAAATGGGCCTGGATCCCGGGCCTAAAGCCCAACCAGCAGTGGGCTATGGGCCCAACCTTTAAGGCCCAACCCAACCCAGAGCCCATCAAAGCCCATTATTACACATAACTACGGTCTTGGCATACATAAAATAGCTGGTTAATAACTGTTTTTTACGTACGTTCCAGCCTGTATATAGTCTTGATGACGACGATGATGATACTGCTGCTATACCGCATCTACTAAGTACTAATCCTCAGCAGCGTATATTAGGGACGAAGAGGAAGTATATTGAGGATGAAATGTATAAACATTATTAGTATATAATATATGAACTATCACTTGATTATATACCATGACTTGGCGATCTCAGCCACCTAAGATCTCTCTATTGTTACAGTCTCTAGGGATCAGCATCTGTTTCCCTTTCTGAATCATCATATAACCCATAATTTAGGACTTAAGCAGTAATTAGAATACCCAAAAATTACTAGGAAAATCTGCAGCTGCGACCAATTGGCATGTTCGCATTGTTTAGTGCCTATTGGGCCTCATTGGGCCCCCCATAAAGGGCCTTGTGGGCTTTGTGGAGGTCTAGGCTATAGTATACATTATGCAATGTAACAGACAAACGAACCCAAATAGCGGAAGGTACCAGCATCTCGCGTAAAGACATTATATATATGAACCATGTTCAAGCTTAGTTTGTGTTATTTTACCAACACATCCTTTTATCAGACCTGTTATCAAGCCTTTCGGGAATCACATCATGGCGGCAGTTAATTTAAGCCAAGCACAGGTGGAAGTCCCAGCTCCCCTGCTTGGTAGCCAACCCAACAGCCCTCAGCCGACTGAGGACCTTATGGAAGATGTTGCCGAAAAGAGCAGATCTGTTATACCCTACCTACTAGAAAATAGTCCAGAGTTCCGAGAACTCAGTGATGTGAGACAGCAGGTAAACCACATCAACCCCAGATATCATACATACATAATTCTTACCATGCTGTGAACAGGGATGGGACGCCCCGGACGGCGACAAATACTTTGCGAACCTTCGTCAAAATGCGGATAAGTCGGATAAACAGACGGCGGTTTACTTCTATAAGTTTATGAAAATAATCGGACACGAAATTGACAAAGCCACCAATGCCTTCAAAATCCAACTAGTTGATTCAACTCCACCTGCCATTCTCGACATCTGTATGGCGCCCGGTGCATTTCTCGAGATAGCATTGAAAAAGAACCCAGGCTCAAATGCTCTGGCTTTTAGCTTGCCTGTCTCCTGTGGAGGGTATAGGAGCCGTCTGGCAAGCGGCTTGAATGTCGAGCGAGTATTTCTCGACGTGACTATGCTTGCTGCCGACATGGATGTAGACCAGATCCCCGGAGACCATGAAGATTCTAAGAACTTTTTGCCCCGGCAACTTGACGAAGGTCAGCTTTTCGATTTGGTCATATGTGACGGCCAGGTTTTAAGGCAACATTCACGCGCTCCATATCGAGAGAGCCGGGAAGCGAGAAGACTAGCCACCACGCAGCTCGCTCTAGGGCTCCAGCACCTTAGACCTAGTGGCACTATGATCGTTCTTCTTCACAGACTTGAAGCGTGGAACATAACCAATCTCATTTGGATGTTTCACAAGATCTCCTCGGTTCGGCTTTTCAAGCCAAAGAAAGGTCACGCCAAGCGCTCGTCCTTTTATATAGTTGCTACCAATGTGAAAAGTCGACACCCAGAGGCTGTCGAAGCGGTCAAGCGGTGGAAAGAAATCTGGCGGATTGCTACATTTGGCTCCGACGAAGAGTACGACAAGATGGGCCTGGATAAAGACCCATCTGTAGAAACATTGGTCGAGGATTTCGGGCCCGAACTCGTGAAATTGGGCAAGCCAATATGGAAGATACAGGCAAATGCCTTGGCTAAGGCTCCATTCATGAAGAAGTCAGAGTGATCAATGGAAAGAGAAGGGGTAGCCAAGATGTAATCGATATGAGATCCAAGTTCCCCAATGGTTCATCGAACCACGAACTAAGAATAGCAATACAACATTTCCCAGTCCCTCAAAATGCCTCTCATCTCACAATTTCCCCGTCAATGCCAAACCCCTATATCATCCCCGGAGGAAACCATCCCATACCCCCACGTCCTCTTATCGGTAGCCCCACTACGGTCCATATAAACCCGTTGATACCCCTGTTCTTTCAGCTCGACTTATCAAAAATGGACTATTCTCTACAGAACCACGCTTCCTACATTGGCCGTCCGGTCTCTGAGCTTCCAACTCCGGCTCTCGTCCTAAGTAAGCCCGTGCTGGAGCGGAATACCCAGATCCTGTTGGAAGATGTCAAACAGTTGGGAATTGAGTTTCGGCCCCATGTCAAGACCCTCAAAGTACACTTTCCATACAATTTTCAGTCCCAAGCGATGTACTGACTGCATCGGGCTTGCAGTGCACCGAGGTCACCCGCATGATGCTAGGCGACGGCGTGCACCGACGGATCGTCGCATCGACCCTATCCGAGATCCGGGGTTCATTGGATCTCGTCAAGGAAGGCAAGCTAGACGAGGTGAGTCCCAGTAACTATTACTAAATAAAAGAGTATCAACTAAAATCATAACAGTGTCTCTACGGCCTACCCATCTCAGCTAGCGCTCTACCCTTCCTCGTAACTCTAACCAAATCCCTAAAGATCATTCTGATGATCGACAGCGAGCAGCAGATAGATCTCCTCGAATCCTACGCCTCGAAATCATCTTCTCCCATAGCACCATGGCCCGTCTTTATCAAGATAGACGTCGGCTCTCAGCGCGCGGGAATGGCAACAGGCTCACCATCCCTCCCGAGATTAATCCAACGCATTGAGTCATCGTCTGCAGCCACCGTATACGGCTTCTATTGCCATGCCGGGCACTCATATGCATGCCGCACAGAAGATGCCGCGGCCGCGGTGCTCCAGGCCGAAGTCGAGGGTGTAGTTGAAGCAGCCAAGGTCCTGGTAGATGGGAAATCCGATAGACGGATCGTGGTGTCTGTGGGGTCAACGCCCACAGCACACGTGGTTAAAAGACTTCAGGGCGCATTACCCGAGGGGATGGAATTGGAGTTGCATGCTGGTATGTGCGATCCGTGATAACCACCTAAACCCCAAACTATACTGCACGAAACCGCAGAGAGACTGATATAGACGATGCTAGGAAATTACCCCACCAACGACCTCCAGCAAGTAGCCACCTCACTTGTGGAACCGACGCAGCAGGCAGTGCGCATTCTCGCTGATGTCTGCAGCGTGTACCCTGAGCGCAACGAGGCGCTCGTCAACGCGGGGACCATTGCGCTCTCAAAGGAGACGAGTGAGTTCCCCGGGTTTGGGGTTGTCGTTGATCGACCTCAGTGGAGTGTTGTGCGGATGTCACAGGAGCACGGGATTCTGGGGTGGGTGGAGTCTGTTCAGACGCGCAGGCTCGTTGAGAAGATGGGGTCTAAGTCTGGGGATGGGGAGAAGGTGGAAGATGCGTTTACTGTTGGGAATAAGGTTTTGTTGTATATTCAGCATGCTTGCATTACGGCTGCTATGCATTTTACTTATTATGTTGTTGATGAGCAGGATATTGTTAGGGAGACGTGGGTTCCGTGGAAGGGATGGTGATTGTTGGGGATTTTGATATGGTTTTTATAAAGTCGCTGCTGGTGTTTCTCTCGTTTGTATATATTGGATTTAACATAAACTAGAATCATGTATTATTAGAGAAATTGAGCAGCAGAGGAGACAATTGTACTCGTACTTTAGTATCTAAGATATCCGAAATAGTACATATCCCCTAGTCCTGACATATTTGATAGAGCAGAGTTGGTGAATAGCATTTATATTGATTACAATTACTAGTATTGAATGAAACTTGTCATAGATCATGATCATGAATTGATTAAGTATCAAGGAGTAGAGAAATTTTGAATGAAGCAAGATACTCAAAACGGGAAAAGAATCGCAACCTTGGAAAACCAAATGGAAGAGTAAGACGTGGATATGATGCAAGTGAGCCCATAACCAAACCAATCCAGAGGTAGAACTAAGGTGGAGAATAAGAAGGAGAAAAGAAAAAAAAAAAAAGGTATTATGCGCAGTTGAAGAAAATTGAATGGGTATCATGTAAACTTGGCTAGAACAAGACCCGTCCGGAAAATGCGTTGCAGCTTGACTATTTTGCGTGGCTGATTTCCTTTTCCGTCGCTGGTATCACGAGGCCCTTCGTTGAGATGGGTCCGTGATAAGTGAACCGGATCAAATCCATGAAGAATGAAAAGAGAATGAGAAATTAGGGTAGACCGTGAAAAGGCGTTGTGTGGTGACTGGGTAATTTTTTGTTTGATCATGGGAATCGTTAAGTCGTAATGGAGAACGATAATCAAGATAACTGATTAAACATGTTGAAGTTTTTGATATTTTATTCGCGGGCGGAATCAATTGAAGGGGCGCGAGAAGGGGCGCGCGAGGGAATAGGCGAGGCAGCAGGCGACTCCCCAGTGACAATATCGTCAGTGGTAAAGCGCGGCAACCGGCCATGCGTAGAGCCGTGAGTAGACCGATTGGAAGAGAGGGTGGAAGAGCGAGTAGAACTGCTGTCCAATCGCAAGGAGTCTATGCGCTCCAAGTCTGTGTAGTCAGGGAGGGGAGAACCGTTGTAGTCCTCAATGAAGCTGTGGGCGCCATCGGGCTTGGTGTAACAGGGAGGGCTGGCGGGAACGTCCTCGTAAATAGGAGGCATCTCCTCATCCCAGCTAATGCCAAGACCACCACGCTGGGTGACGTGGAGGTGGAACTGCATGCGAAGCACGCGCGCGGCACCAGTTGGAGTAATTAGGCGGGTGTTACCATTCGGGCAGAACTCCTCGGCCACGATAAGCTCGATGACGAGGTTGTGCTTGACTTCCAGACCACCAGGAGCCTCCATGTCGCAGACGGCGTTGGCAGCCGGGTTGATGTTCGCATCGAACTGCATGGTGATCTCGCCACCAGCGGTGTCAAAGTCGGTCTTCCAGCCGCTCTTCTCCTCGTTGTGTCCGATGACGCGAGTCTCCTGGTGCAAAACACCTTTGCCCTCGCCGCCAATCTTGTGAGCGTGCTTCTGGCACGCCGTGGACACAATCTTCTGTTGCTCCTCAATGCGCCACATCATCTTTCGAAGACGCCAGCGGGTCTGGGTCTTTTCGCCCTTGTCGACCACGCCGCTCAGGGTCATCTCGACAGGGAAGTGTCCGATAGGGTAAATGACGGAGGGCAGCACAATGCGGCCAGTGAGGTTAGTTGGAGGAAAAATGCGGATGGAGGACTTGTCTGGCCCGGGAAGCAGAGAACGGCTGATGTCCAAAGGCAGCTTGAGGCCATATTCCTCTCCGGTGATGCTGCGCGCATGCGCCAGCAGGAAGTATTCGATCTGACCCAACACGCCATTGCAAGAAGCAGGAAGGTGGCCGGGGAACAAGTAGCTGAAGGGGAAGTCATGGTCACCGCTATTGAGGTGAAGGTCCTCGGTGATAAAGTTCCACTGAGTCAACTCTTCGGTGCGAGTAGCACAGTTGGAGCAGTGGTTCGAGACAGGCTTCTTGGTGCTTGTCTTGGAAACGAGGCGCACATCAAACTGGCTCAAGATAACTCCACCAGTCAACTCAGAGACTGCAATGCGTAAGCGTCCAGAGAACAGCGCGCCAGTAGAGCTGGTAGGCGGGCCGTAGCAGACCAGTGGTGGCGACTCGATCAGGACATCCAGCTTTGCCGCTGGCGGGTACGCCTCATGGCTGGAGAGTTCCTTAGAACGTCCTGCGCGTCCCAGACTGCGGCGCTTCTCTTTGCTATGGTCCCGAAGAGGGTGAATCAAGTGATCCATGGAGAAGGATAGACGGCGTTCGGGGGATCGTGCGCGCTCTGACTTGTGGGTTGGCTTCTTCGCATTTCCGGGAATCTCATTGACGGAGACGGTTGAGGAGGAGTTGGAGTGGCTAGGAGTCGAGGTGACGGAGGAGTGTAGTGAACTGGCGTTCCGAATCAGGTTGGGGATTAGACGGCCCGGCATTTTGGCTGTCAATTATACTGTAGAGGCTTAATTAGAGGATGTGATAGGCTTCGTATGTTCAAGAGGCAGTACGGTGGTGAAATAATTGAGAAGCCGATGAAGCAATCCAACACATAATATGAGTCCCTAGAAGTATGTAGGGGAAGATGATCTACAGAAGAAATCCAACGTTAAGTGCGCAACCCGCCGCTTTTGAATGGCAAGAACAATCATGTGCTAATTCACTGAACCCGTGGAAAACTAAAAAATGAAACCATGAAAATTGAATTTTCTTTTTTTTTTTTTTTTTTTTTTTTTTTTTTTCCCTTTGCTGTTTCCACTTGCCAGGTACCGGCGCATTCAATTAGAAAAGAAAAAAAGGAAAAAGAAAAAGAAAATTAGTAGGTGGGGCGTGACACAACGTCATAGTGGAGTCTGACAGTACAGATACATTGTAATGACACCCAAAAATACACTGCATTCGTGATCTTACCCCTCCAAGGTCCTATAATTTGATGGAATTTGTTTGTTATTCTGAGATCATCCTATTCCACCAAGTCGCAATTATATCCATGGCCTCATTCAAACATGGCATCATCTCATCTTACAATGTCGGGTAGCGGGGTCTGATGCCCAGACAAAGAACCCGAACTTTCTGTTGGATTGACAACTAATATACGAAATACTTCCCAAGGTTGGAATATATGTTAAACAAGATAAACTACATATCTCTCAGAGTTTGCCATCGCCTGACTTGTCGGCTTCTACCCCACATCATCTCAAATGATAGTGTCGGCATCATGCTTGGATCACGAAGGAACCATTAGTAAAATTCCAGGCTAGACCTTATCAGGGCAGTCGATGGGAGCACATGATGCCACTGTTGGTTTCCAGCCTTAGCGCAAAACGACCGTGCGCAATGACTCACGTACCTGCGATGTATGTACCGGTTCGGCTAAACCGGTCGGATAGCTTTGCCATAGCATACTCGGCTTGGTACCTACCTAGGTATACAGATGGCATTGGACTTTGCTTAGCATGTGGCCCGGGGGGTTGCCCACGGGGTTCAATCGACAGCCTTGAAACCTAGCTACATAGCCAATGTAATCAATGTGACCAATGACTGGACCGTCCGTACCTTTGTTGTAGGGAACCTTGGAAGATACCCCGGTTTTAAATTATCAAGCACTTCATAGCTGTGAGACACACGGAGATGTGCCCGAGGTGTGTCTTTGACTCCTAATATCTTGACCTTGGAAGTGCCACGACGACCTGCAGGAACATCGTTTTGTTTCAATATTGCCCTTCGAATTTCTTTAAAACATTGATTCATCAGCTGTCTATTAATACTCCTTTGTCCATTATTACAAATCTATGAATACAGTTTAGGAGGTATCCAAGGTTAGACAAAGCTATCACGTGGCGTGATGGCGTAGAATGACAGTAATAGACCGGCACAGTGGAGTTGTCCAGACTTAGGTAAATGACAAACCATACCATACTGAGCCATTACCATACCGGCCATCAACTCTTCCAGAGGATCTTCGACTAGCGTCGCCCCTAAATAAAGTCCACCTTTCCGCATTGGGACAACAAAACGCGATGGAAAAAGACCCTTCGCGGAGCTCCACCCGGAAAATTTTTCTTTTCTTTTCTTTTTTTTTTTCGTTGACCGCCTGAATAGAAGATCAGTCGTCTGATCTATAAAAGTGGACTATAGGAGTCTTACGCTTAGGGGGGTACGCATTGCCCTTCTCAAGGCCACGGCGCTCGTCTATGCTATACGCCTCTACCCCGCACTACAAGGCTTGCATTTTGCGGGGCACAGGCCTGAGCAATTGCGAGATCTGTGAAACCCCTTGAGAAACCAAAAAAAAAGAAGAGCATCAGAAGTGAAGCATATCAAAAATATACCATATAAAGTACGATGTACAATGATCAACATCCAAAACAAAGGTTCTAGCCCTTCAACTGTCAAGATATGCTCCGTGCCCCCAAGGTCCGCCCCCTGACGAATCACCATCCCTGCCGCGCACACTAATTACCTAACAACAATAGCATCATCAGCAGTTAACCGCTCATCCTCACCTATAAGCATCGGGATCGCGCGCAGGGTGTCCAGGTACTGGAGCTGCAGCACAGACACGTTGGGTGCATGCAGGGAGCTTGAAGAATTGCGGCTTGTTTGGGGTCGTGCGTCCGGTCAGGATTCCTGACTCACTACGGCACTACGGCACTATGGAGCCGTATATGTTTCCTCGGAGCTCTAGAGTGAACTGAGGGATTTGATCACGCCATGGTGTGTGTTGTAGCTGTATCGGGCTTGGGAACACGGATGCGGTGATGCAATTCCGCTTTCTTCTTGCAATCCCGGGCACGTCAGCTCTGCATCTCAGATTTAATGATGTGCGCTCTTGAGGTAGATCGATCTAAGCTCAACTTATATTGTATATGGCGCAAAATTACCCTAATCTAGGTAATAATACTAAGGCGTGATAGAGTCTATTCCCTTTTAACGGATTATAGAAAGTAGATCCACACTGTCTCCTTTATTTTTCCTTCTCCACGGACTGGCCAGAAGAGGTATACCAATGTCAAGGCTAGGATCATTATGGTTAATATGCTGGATCAACAGCTCGGAGTCACGATCGCAAATCAGTGGCTGTCGTCCGCCGGTGGCTCGTCGGAAGGACTAACCAATAATTGTTGCTAAATGGGACATCGGCAAGCGTCTCAGGCGAGCTTCCTCTTTCGGGGCGATCTCGGATTGCCCCTCCGATCTGTTTCTGCCGGTCTTCGATCCGCGTCTTTTCTTTCTTTTTTGTTTTGATATTTAATTACTTGCCGAATTTAACTCCTTCGATTATACTCCGAACGGAAAGGGTACAAAGTACATCGTGGAGAAACGTGCTCCGCTCATTAAGCCATATGCCATGTGATAATAACGCCATCTCGTCATAGTCACAACCTTTGGAGGTGATATATGTACCTCAGCCGATGTGATGTACATCATGTAACCCCAATGGAAAGAAATTACTTCCACTTTTCCAACATATTTTGTAAACGCTCTATAAATGGCGCCATTTAAAAGCGCAAAACTAGTAAAACCAATTGAAATTCAATAAATCATTAAAATAAATAAATAAAAAACTAGTTCCGCACGGAGAATGGCCGGGGTGGCCGCTTAAGCGCGGGAAAGCAGAAAATTTCTGTCGGTCATCCACTCGGAACTTTATACTCGGCCCGTCGCAACGTGATCTTTAGCCTCACCACTCACGGCCCGCTATACTAACTCTCGTCCCTGGTTCACACTCTGCCCTAAGTGTTTTTTCCCCCTTATCTTGGCTTAGGTAAAGAATATAGCGTAGAATCCACTCCACCTTTGATGGGGCGGAGACCGTAGTTTCGACTTTTTCTAGGTTATGTGTCGGAGACGGCCGGTCGTCCCTTGGAGTAACAATTAGCTAATCATTAGCTTGGCAATGAGACGATCGCTATGAGACCGGGCCGTTAGCCGGTTTGATGAAATGGCTTCGATTTGGCTGGCGGTGTGGAAAGGATTCGTGTATCGGTTTGGGCCAGACTCGTCTGTCAAAATCAAGGAATACGTGTTGCGTTGGTTTTGTAGTTGGCTGGCCAAAGCGATGTAACACGAACCTTGGAATTGTGTCTAGAAAAGAGAGAAAAATAGCTCCAATACTTAGTCTTTGTTCGTTTTAGCCTTGTGTCACTCGAGAATAGACTCTAAATACGACTTTTTATATCAGCATCCTAAGTCTTATCAGATCTTGGCGTGGAGAACAAGCAGGCAGTGGCTTCTAGGGTTGTTAGATACCTCAAGCGTCCCTAAGGGTTTTCTCCGAAATATATTCGCGCTTTATCAAGCATTGTATTCTTGTCAATTGGGAAGTGAAATAATATGAAGAGCGAGGAGGTTCTGCAGACTACTTATCTAGACAGTGACTCATAACTAATTTATCCAGGTCTAAGGAGAAATGCTGGTTACAAAGAAGAAAATGCCGCAGAGTTGATAGAATGGTCTTAATTATTAACAAAGTACACGTCTCAAGCAAGACGAAAGTGTAGAGAGAATTAGTCTCATCCATGACACTTTGTAATAAGGCATATAAGAGGTGTTACCTAGCAACGACCCTCCATTGATCTGATCTCTACGATTTTGTGGTGCCTTAGGGCCAAGGCCACAACTACGCTCCTTGCCTTCTAGCTTGAGATTTCTATCAATCTCATCACCTTACAAGCCATCATCACTTGGCCATCCTAGGCTAGTCTCAAAGGGAGTATGTTTGTGATGGTCTGTGGATGACAGCCGGAAGGAAGATGGAGGTAGGTGCAAACTTGCGGTGCCAAAAGTCCGGTAAATAACGGTTGAGTGAGAGGAAAGGAAAATGCTCCTCCATGGTCTAACATATTCTTTTCTCCGATTGGCTTGTTTTCTGATACTTCTACCTATGCTGTCTCTTCGGGAGCTAAACTAAGATTAAGAGCTGTACACTAGGATGAACTATATCTTTTCTTCTTTTCGGAACGGCTCAATTAGGCAAAAGTTGATTTTATATATTATGCATTGCACGATACATACATGAGCTCTTGCAGACACAGACTAGAAATAGAATATATACTCGATATGGCTTAAATCCCTCAAAATGACTATCCATAGATGTATAAAATAACCAAGTTCACTCGACCTCAACTAGCTCGCCACAAACAGCGGGTCCATAACTTGTACACAATTAGAATCCGAATACGTCATAAGCATATCATATCGATTTTATTCTAATTAGACCTCATTTATCATTTTATCGAAATGAGAGAATGTGAGCATCGCGATAAAGCCGACACGTGACTCCTACGGAGATGGATCGCCATTGGAATCACTTGAGCTTCCCCTATTCCGGATAGGAGCTCAAGCCACCGTGTTCTTTTTTGGATTGTTCCAGTATCACCATGGAATTGGCTGTTACTTCTCCCTAGAAGTAGTTGACCCTTGCATCAACACGAGTGGAATGATTCGCATTTCCCCCACCATACACATGTCTTGAGTTTGGTCTACTCTGATCCACCCGATAAACAATTCCACCACGTAACAATTGAGCACCACATTGCACCAGCCTCGGCCCAATTACCACAGCCCCGGCAATAATATAATCGAGCAATACAACCCATATCCCTACCCCAGGTCTATCCTCAATCCTACTCGGAACACGGAGAAACGGAACCACAAGTCGTGGAACCCCACGAAACCTCCAGACAACTCTCGCAAACAAACCACACCAATTGAACACCACAATGTCGACCTCATTCAACTGGACCGCATTAGCGGTAGCCATAACTGCAGTCTTCATATTCTGGACCTTTTCCTCAACCTCCTCCTCACCCTTCACCCGGTCCTTCCCACGCCTCGAAAACAAGCGCATCTGCCTCCTAATCGCACACCCAGACGACGAAGCCATGTTCTTCGCGCCAACCGTACTATCCCTCACCCGGCCCGAGCTCGGCAACCACCTAAAGATCCTCTGTCTCAGCAGCGGCGACGCAGACGGCCTAGGCGAGACGCGCAAACAAGAGCTCCAGAAATCCGCAAAGCAGCTCGGGCTGCGCAGCGAATCAGACGTCTTTACCGTCGACGACACGAACCGCTTCCCGGATGGAATGGACAAGGACTGGAACGAGGACCAGATCTCGTCGTTGCTGGCCTCGGCTTTCGCGCCGGAAATGGCTGCGCTGCAGAAGCTGCCCGGAAAGCGTGTCGATCGTAATAAGGCTCCTACCGCTACTATCGATGTCATCATTACCTTCGACAAGCATGGCATTAGTAATCATCCTAACCACCGCTCGCTGTACTACGGCGCTGTGAACTTCGTCCGCGCGCTGATGAAGGATAAGGCGGGTTTTACTTCTCCGGTCACGCTGTATACTCTCACTACGACGTCGGTGTTCCGCAAGTATGCGGGTGTGCTTGATGCGCCGCTGTCCATGTTCCTTGGTGTGTGGAGTAACCTCGTTGCTGGGTTGACGGGCTCGAGGAAGAAGGAGGCCGGGGCTGCGGCTGGTCCTGTGCGGCTGCTGTTTGTTAGCTCGATAAATGAGTGGTTGACTGCGCTGTCTGCTATGGTCAACTGCCATAAGAGCCAGATGGTTTGGTTCCGGTGGGGGTGGATCACTATTGGGAGATATATGACTGTTAATGACCTGCAGCGGGAGAAGGTTTAGGTGACTGGTCCTTTCCTTGTTCCTGTTTTGGAATTGCTATGTCCTGGATGGAGGGCTAGTTTCAGATCTGTCCTACTTTTTCTCAGATCTTGTATCATCTTGGCTGATCGCCCTTTGCTTGCGTTGATATTTCACGCTTTATGTCTGCATATGATTTCCCACGGCCTATGTGCCTTCTTGTATACTCATCTCTACTATTCAGCTTACAAAGCTCATCTACTCGAGGGGCTTCATAATGGACATACACGTCTTTAAGTACGGGAACAGTCTAGAGAAGAAAAAAGGCGAAGACAAAAATCGTACTGTTCATGAAATGATTCAAATGGATATCATCATGTATGATCAATGGCAAGCGCAAATGCTTCAAACGATACAAAAAAGAAAAGCCCTGCTAATTAACACCAAGGATTGCTATCCCGCCAGAAGATTGAGTTTTGGGGTTTAGCATCAAAGCCTAGCGCATGAATGCGACCATAAAACCCGCCAGCAGGATTATTCTCTTGCGACAAAGGATGCTCTTCGGGGTAATCAACCCGCGTCTTGAGCTTTTTGAGGTTTTCCCTTAATTCTTTGGTGTGTTTGACCTGGAAGGAGTAGATGCGATTGAGCGGCGAAATGGACGGGTCCAGCTGGGGGTACTCATAGAGCAAGATTTCCCAGAATAATCTATCATCGAGGACCTTGGGCTCAACCGCATCGAACAGTCCCGACCCATCTGGTATCCGCCGTGCATGAATACGACCATGCTGGCTCATGTGGCGGCTCTTAGAATTTGTTTCGCCTTGGAAATCGATCGTTCCAACCTCTCCGTCTCTATATTCGTACCTATTACGCTCTGGTAGGAAGTCTTTCCATTCTTCCAATAGTTTGGGTCGCTCTTGGAGCTCCCACGATTTGGGCGATATGTCACTCCACTTATCGGTGATGATCATTGAATAGGCTATGCGCTGCATTTGATAAATCTGCTGGAAGACTTCGAGCCGGAGGAGATCGTATGAGTTGATGGCTTCGGCGAGCAGGGGACACTGTAATAGTGACAGATCTGGTTCCACGCCATTCCGTCGTTGGTGTTTGATTGGATCCCGCACTTTCCTCCCATCGTTCGCCGGTGGTCTCATGCTGTCCAGGACTGGTTGCATACATTGCATAACGGCGTCTCTCGCTTCCTTCCTTCTTGCCCTCGTTTGGCTCAAGACTTCGTATGCTTTACGCATGTCTGTTTTGCAAGTCTCCAAATCGCGGTCCATTTTGTTGGTTTGGGTCATATATCGGTACATTTGCAGATTAGCAGGAACATTGTATGGCTCCGTCGTCAATATCTGAAACATGTCGCGGACCATGTCTCTTGGGACTTGGCCTTTTCGTCCATCTTCTGCCTGTCTCCGCTTGTGTACTTTGGAGAGAGTAAAAGTCCTTTCAAGCAACTCAGCCCAGACCTTGCCTGAAATGGTGATGTTGTACGAGGAAGCCATGAAGTTGACTGTTCTCATGGCGGCGTAGATGTCATTGTTCGTGCCAAAGGCATGGGCCACGGCGAAAAGAAGCTGTTCAGTTGGGTACAGACCCGACCAAGTATCATACGGTGTAACCGGTGGCAATACCGAGTCATCCCTTTCAGCTAAGATGGCATCAACATCGACGTTCCATACAGTCTTGAGGATATTCTTGGTAGCTTCCATGTCGCCAACTCGGGCCGATGCGAGGAGGACGTTGATGTACGTCTGCACATCCCCCGAAAGCCCGTCCTGACTCATTCGACTGAATATGTCCAGCACAGTTCCTTTGACACTGTTCCACGCCGTTGCGTAGCCACGGTATCCAGGGCTCGGATCTATCATGCGCCGCTTTTTGTAGCTGTGAGGGATGATGCGAGTGTTGTATGCTTCTTTTCCCACGTAACAGTGGTTCCAGACCAATGCTGACATATAGTGATTATAGCACACTGTGTCGGGAGTAACATCGTTGGCATACATCCCATCCCAGAGGGCATTGATTAAGGGGCCATTTCCCATCGCCTGAGCACAGTCGAAGAGGTGAGTGTACTCTGCTAGTTGAGGTGGATACCCAGCCACGGTTCTATATTGGATAATCGTGAGCAAGTCCCTCGTAAAGTCGTCGAACACCGCTTCCAAGGTTTTGAGCCCTAGCATTAACACTCCCCACCCGTGTAGCGTATGGTGAAGATCTCGGTAGGGTATGACGAAATGAGCGGGAGAGAGGAGATGTAGGGCTTCGATAAACACGGTTGGTGGGAGCGATCCAACTAGCTCTACCGACCGTGGGTCGGCCATGGCTTCCCTCACTTGGTTCGGTTGTCCGTTCTCAATGACTCGGAAGAAGTACGCTCTATACCGGGCCTCCTCTTCGGGTGAGGTCCATTCCGGTAGAGACACTTGCACTTCTTTTTCGAAAGTCGCAGGACGTGGAACAGCAAGTTCGCTGTTCCGTCGTCGTTGACTTGTTGTAGTCAATTGCCGTATGGAATTGTGATAGCAAGTTTGTCGCGTTCTTTGCGCAGAAAAACCCCATGTCTTTGTATTTGGAGAGGTCGCAACACAAGGTACCTGTCTTAGGCAACTGAGATGACGGCGTGGGGGAAATTGTCTTCGTTTGTTGATGCTGTCTCTAGGACGAGACGAGACACCCCAGCGAGAAGCGAACTTCTCAGTAAGTGAGAACCTTTGCATAAGGAAATTGTAGCAAGAAATCAGTGCTCTAGTGTTCTTCGGGAATTAGAAAGAAGACAAAGAGTACAAAATCATCAGGGGCATAAATGCATAAATGAGGGGAAGTGCGCTTCGACCCCGGATCTTTTGGCAGGGTACTTTCATGCAGGTTGTGCTTCAAACTAAGTCAGCACAGAACCCCCCTGCACCTGCACAAAGAATTAGGCGAGACTATCTAGGATTACTTGATTTTATGATTGTAATATGTGGTTGACAACTTATACTTTACGTGTATAGATATCCAATTGCTCCACCACATACCTGTCAAGATTTCCAAGTGGATCCTCGCGAAACTTGAAAACCCGGGGTAAATTGCTGACTCATCTCTCTCTTTGCCAAGTAAAACGCTAAACCCCATTAGGTATCAGCCAAAGCTCGTTGATTCTGCGTGTGTGTCGACCTGCACTTAACCCAATCCAATCACCCTTCTATCATGGCCGACACTGAAGATACTGGCGGTCCATCCGTCTCGGAGCCCTTGGATCTCGTTCGCCTCTCCCTCGATGAGACCGTCTTCGTGAAGCTGCGCGGTGACCGTGAACTCAAGGGCCGCCTTCACGTGAGCTACCCCCCATCTGGTAATCTTCAGGATACCTACTGACTCTGATATACGTTTACAGGCCTACGACAGTCACTGCAACCTAGTTCTCGGCGACGTGGAGGAGACAATCTATGTGGTGGAAGAAGATGAGAACGAAGAGGAGACTTTGCGGGTATGGGATCATGTGAATTTGGGAAATTTATACGGGGCACGGGCTAATCTAGGTTCTCGGATACAGACAATCAAGAAACAAGAAGAGATGCTTTTCGTGCGAGGTGAGTCGAAGAAATTTCGGAACATTTTTGGAATATTTTGAGAGGGTTGCTGATTCCTGTCTAGGAGACTCCGTCGTCTTGATCTCCCCCCAGGCATGATGGGCTTAATATGCCCCTTGGTAGAGACAAAGGCGTCCGGTGACGGGAACAATACTAGGAAGGACACGAGATACCACAAAATGCCGTCAACATAGATAGGTAACGATACCATGGAAATTGGTTTATGATCATCCATACTAGTCCCGTCGGATATAGTTGGTTATAGCCTTGCGAGCCTAAAAAGGCTGTGCAATTGTTAGTCACCGTATTCCTTATGATTCGACGTTCTTCCTAGTAGATTTATATTGAGTCACTGGTAAAAATGTGGCTGGTATAGCTCTCCGCTACCCGGGTGGTATGGATGACTCAACTGACTCCAACTTATCGATAAAGCTCCCCCCATGTCCCCTATCATGTACTCTCAGAACACTTCTTCAAATATTTACATACCTCGATATCCTTCTATCTTTTGTTCATTGAGCAAAAGAAAACTATGATCACTCGAATACATCTTCACATCCGCCAACAGTAACGGCGATCCGATCCACCGACCAATAACGTCACTACCCCCAAAAGGCGGCACAGCGAGGAGTCGACACAGTTGAACTTACCACTCCACACCATGCCTGCAACCAGGAAACTAAGCCACGAAGAGCGAAAACGAGGTGAAGTGGTATGTGTCTCCAGGGAAGATGTGAAAGTTCCTCATCTTACATGATCTTCAACTCAGGCCCTCAGTGAATTCGCCGAGTATGCCGATAAACAGCAAGCCCATCGTTCCGGGCAAGTCGCACCCAGCGACAGCGGATATTCCACCGCCAGCGTGTCGCGCGACCTTGAGGACCACGCAGAGCTTGACATTCTTGATCAACTAGGGCTGTCCGATGCCCCTCAACCAGCCAAGCTTAAGGAACTCCTTCTCGGTACAAGCGATGCCATCGAAGACAGCCTGCAAGTGCTAGCTGCGACATTACAAACGCGCACTGATGAAGGCCATGGAGAAACTATCTTTGATCTCGGGTTGGAGGATGGTGGTGAATCCATGGGCTTCGATCTCGGTCAATGGAAGACAGCGCTGCAGCGTCTGCGCGAGGCGGCGGAGACCATCCCCGCCCACTGCCGAGTATTGCTGACCTACAACGTCGGAGGCCCCGAAGAATCGCCTATCACCAATGACCGGGTACAGGGCGCTTGGGGTAAGGTCCTCGTGCGCCACCATATTGATAATGTCGAGGAGATGGCGGAGCTCCGGATTGCCGTAGTGGGGAATGTCGATGCTGGAAAGAGCACTATGCTGGGAGTGTTGGTGACAGGTGGTCTTGACGATGGACGTGGTCGTGCGCGAGTAAATCTGTTCCGCCACAAGCACGAGATCGAAAGTGGGCGTACCAGCTCCGTCGGGTTGGAGATCATGGGCTTCGACAGCCGGGGTGAAATAGTTGGCAATACGCAGGGCCAGGCCCAGGTCCGGAAGCTCTCATGGGAAGACATCGGCAAGCGCTCTGCTAAGGTCATCTCCTTCTCCGATTTAGCAGGCCACGAGCGGTATCTGCGCACCACGGTTTTCGGTATGCTGAGCAGCAGCCCCAACTACTGTTTGCTGATGGTCGCTGCCAACAACGGCCTGATCGGAATGAGCAAGGAGCATCTCGGTATTGCTTTGGCCCTCAATGTGCCTGTCATGGTCATTGTCACCAAGATTGACATTTGCCCGCCCCATATTCTGCAGGAGACTTTGTCCCAGCTGACCAAGATTCTCAAATCGCCTGGCGCGCGTAAGATTCCAATCTTCGTCAAGGATATGGAGGAGACCATTAACACGGCCACGCAATTCGTCAGCCAGCGGATATGCCCTATCTTCCAAGTGTCCAATGTTACAGGAGAGAACCTCGACCTAGTACGGACCTTCCTAAACATCCTGCCCCACCGCGGTCAATATGACGCTGCGGGAGCCTTCGAATTCCTGGTCAACGACACCTTCTCCGTTCCTCATGTGGGTACAGTTGTCTCAGGTGTGGTCAAATCCGGTGTCATTCATGCCGGAGACTCGGTCATAGTGGGACCAGACTCGCTCGGCCAGTTCACCACCACAGTCATCAAGTCCATTGAACGCAAGCGTATCCAGGTGAATGCTTGCTTTGCCGGTCAGTCTGGATCCTTCGCCCTGAAGCGCGTCCGCCGGAAGGAAGTGCGCAAGGGTATGGTAGTGTTGAAAAAGATGGAGGAGCCTCCAAAGGTGTATCGGGAATTCGTCGCGGAGGGTAAGTTGGTCATTCGGGATTTATTAAGCACATGCTAATGAAAATAGTCCTAATTCTTTCTCATGCAACCACCATCAAGCCTAAATACCAGGCTATGCTTCATGTTGGGGCAGTCAGTCAGACATGCTCGGTCATTGACATCGACCGCCCATTCATTCGTACCGGAGATCGAGCGTTAGTCGCGTTCAGATTCGTACAGCGTCCTGAATTCTTAGCCCCCGGGGACCGTGTCCTCTTCCGTGAGGGCAAGACGAAAGGACTAGGAATTGTTAAGAGCATCGGTTATGACCCAGCGCAACCGTTGAACCCAAATGCAAAGGAGGGAGCTTCTACCCCTACACCAACGATACCTCATGACTAGATTTGTTTTTACTTTCAAGGGAGTTTCTTTGTTCTTCTTTCTTTGTTCCTTCAAGTTTAATCTTCTTCTTGCTAAGCGTTAGACATTAGGTCCTTTTGGACCGGATTATGTTTATGTTTACCCTGTTAATAGATCGGTCAATTGAATAATACGAGCTGATTATATTAGTTCTCTTATTACTCCGTACGTTTGCATGGATCTATCTACCTGGTTGCTATTACGACTTGCTGTAGTATGGCGTCACGTGATAAATATAACATGACGTCACCCTATGACATATGCCCAGACGATCGCCGCTCCTCGACTATCCAATTTATATCACTGGATTCTCATTCGCAAGCCATCGAGTATTCAGTGGAATCGAATGAGGTCTCACGAAAGACTGGGGATGATCCATGCGCAAGCCACCGTGGCCCATCACCACTGACGTATTGAACAAGGGCTCAATCTGTGGGTTCTTAAAGCTTGACCTGTCTGCCCAGAGCTTCCAAGAATTCAATCCACTTGCCACTTAGTATTTTGTTATACTCATTTCGAGTCATATACAAACCAACACATTTCCTCACATTACTATCATCATTCTCCTTTACCCTATACTGTTCCTCTACAGTCCTACTATCCTCTATATCAGACCCCATCTTCTATATCCGTTCAACCTTTGAACTATACCACGATACAACCATGGAGACTGTCAACAAATACGTCAACGCTGCTTCGACTGTCATCTGGGGCGAGAGTAACTCCCCTCAAGCCCAACAGCACGGCGAAGAGCCCATCTCCGGTGTCCAAGGCAGAGGACGTGTCACAGATCCATATGATGCCGGCAACCGCGATGGTATGTACAACTTAAACATATGTTTATACAAGCCTCAATTCTTAGATTGCCACAATGCTATATACAAGTTGCAAAACACCATAATTTTCCAATATAACTAACGTTTCACACCGCAGAGCAACCTGGCGCAATCCAATCAGACGTCAACACCGCACCCCAGCATCCCATCATAGGCAACAAGCCCCAAGAAACCGAGGTTACTAGCATCACCACTCCCCGGGCCCCAACCTCCATCAGCGCCTGCACCAGCGTGACCCCGGCTCTATCCATCTCCGGCAACCCTACGGAAGCTACGGAAGCCAGCGAAAGCAAAGAAAACAAGCCCATCTCCAGCGGCTCTACAGAAGCCAGCGGAAGCAAAGACGACAACGACTCCAGCTCCAACCAAGAACAGCGCGGTACCTCGCAGGCCGAAGGTGGCGAGAGCAGTGACGCTCCCCGCCCAGCGCGTGCTCACGACGTGAGTAAGGAGGCGCTCCAGGGCCCGCAGGGTCCTGCGCCGAGGCCTGCTGAGGACTTTGAGAAGGAGTATAGAGGAAAGAAGCCCGCGGGTAAGGAGGATGATATTGAGAAGAGTATGTTTCCCTCTTGCTGTGCTCCCTTTCCCGTCGTATATCGACAGTTTTGGTTTTGGTCGATGCTGACTTTTTTTTGTTTTAGGTTCTTCAAGTGAATCTAGCGGGAAGAGCAACGAGTCGCCTTTGAGCGACAAGTCTGAGCCTTCTTCTCATGGTAGTGGGAAGCAGGGTGCTATGTCGAAGGTGAAGGAGACTGTCAAGAAGCATATTCATCATTCGAGCAAATAAGGCAGTGTCTTCCTTTAGATTGGAT
This sequence comes from Penicillium cf. viridicatum, assembly GCA_028974045.1. Classification (NCBI taxonomy): domain Eukaryota; kingdom Fungi; phylum Ascomycota; class Eurotiomycetes; order Eurotiales; family Aspergillaceae; genus Penicillium; species Penicillium cf. viridicatum. Next base: position 93,183 of record JAPQKQ010000007.1, on the reverse strand, counting down.
CTAAGAGGAATTGTGTTTGTGATGAAGCCTCCGATGTCTTGACATGGGGTTTGGCTATTTTTTGAAATTTCGAGATCTAATGTCTGTACTATGCGTTATTTGACATGCCTATTTCTGAAGTTTATTAATATCCAATTGTACTTGAATTGTCCAAACTGTTCGTTCTTTAAAAGTTGGCGGAAAAGCCCAACGAAGTAAGTGGGATCTCCAGGGCTATAATTTGGAAATACATGGTATCTTACATTTGACCACACCCACACGCCGGAGCCAGGGTATTCCAAGTGTAAACAGAAGCAAGCAACCATTGAGCCATCCGAAGAATTACTCGAACAACATTTTCAACTCTTCCAGTCTGTCCTTCCCCTTATCAGCATCACCATCATCGCCGCCAATCTTCAACCCAAGCGAGCCAGCAATGTTCATTTTACGCTCTTGCACGCGCAGCATGCGGCCTTCTATAGAATCCTTGACGACGAACCGTGTCACATTGACATCGCGTGTCTGGCCCATTCGATGGACACGGTCAATGGCTTGCGCTTCGATAGCGAAACTCCACCACGGATCCATCACGAAGACATTGCTCGCGGTTGTTAGGTTGAGGCCTACACCGCCAGCACGTAGGGAGATGAGGAGGACTGTAGGGGCTGGTGTTGAGGGTGAGGGAGAGCTAGTCTTTGCAGGCCCGCTTCCCCCTAGGGTATCATCTTCCATGTCGACGATGTCATCGTCGGTAAAGCTCTCTGCTTTTGTAAACTCGGCTAGAACAGCGGCACGGGCCTTTTGGGGCATTGAGCCATCCAGACGGAGATGCGAGATTCCGACTCGGGAAAGTTGTGGGCCGATCAGGTCCAGGAAGGAGGTAAATTGAGAAAAGACAACGGATTTGGTATTTGCAGGGATGCGTCCGAGGTGATTAATAAGGGCGTGGATCTTGGCTGAAGTGTGGGCGGAAGGAGAGAGGGGGTATATGCGACGGAGGGAGATTCGTGGGGCAGGTTGAGAGCTGGTTAGTGGCGTGCTGCTAACAGTGTCGTCGCCGAAAGAAACTGAGTTTGAGGACGGATGTCGTACTACTTCGAAGGTGTTCTTTGCATCCACTGGAGCACGGCAGTTGAAGCACCGTGCTTCGACGCCCTTGTTCATTTGGTGTTGCAAGAAGTCTTCGAGGCATTTCTTACATGCACTGTGCCAGCAAGCTGTTACCGCAGGATCGATCATAGGCTCTTCACAACAGATAGGGCACTCGCCGCTGGACTCGGTTTGGATCTGCCGAAGGGCATGGGTAGTGAACTTAACCATCGTCCCGGAGGTATCTTGAGAGTTGGCGTTCTCATTTTCTGTCGTGAATTGGTTGATCAATTCTTGAAGATCCATATCGTCTTTAAATTCATTGGTTGCATCAGCTACTACCGCCGCACTCTCTTCTTCCGCAACGATGGCTTTGTTGCGTGTCATTATAGGGTGGCAGCAGGTCTGGCGAAGACGAAGAATTTGAGCAAAGATTGTGCTGTAAGATTGCAACAGTGTGCCAGCCACGACATTGTCGTTGTAAGTTCGTTTCGCTCGGGTATATATGCAGTCATAAATTTCTCGTTCTTGCTTCGATAGCTCCACTTCCTCAATAGTGACTGTCTTTTTGGGCAAGGGGACCAATGGCTCGCCCTCTGGGGTTTTCATCGATTTGGTCCGCCGAAGAACAAGAGGTTCCAGTACACTTTGCACGACGTTCAGGGCGCGCACATATTCTTTGGATTCAAAGGGCACAGTGATAAACGTCTTCCAGAAGGAGAAATTACTCCATGGCTCAACCTTTAGGAAACGAACCAGACTAAAGAGGTCCTCAAGGCGATTGACAATGGGCGTTCCAGTCAGCGCCCACCGATGGGCTGCTTTTAACTCATAGCATGATTTAGCGGACTTGGAACGGCGGTTCTTGATCACATGGGCCTCGTCAAGAATTACTCGGAAGAATTCCACGGAGAATAGACCCCCGTTTGCACTGGGTCCTAGAGCAGACTGGAGAGCGAGCTGGCGGAATTCCGATAATACCACACCATAACTGGTGACAATAACCTGTGGGGCTGTTGCATATTTGGATTCGCAGCATAATTCTCTCAAGTTGACAGCCTTGTCCGACCCATAGTAAACAAGAACTCTCAACGTCCCGGCTTTGAGTGCCTCGCTTTCCCATTGAGAAATTAGAGATGTCGGTGCAACGACTAGAGTGGTATACGGCGCCGGCACCACCCCGGAAGAGCTCGGCATCCTAGCAAGGTCATTCACTGAGCTGAGACCATTCGAAACTTGTGGACCAGGCTCGACTCTGTGCGAATGGACCAGACTGAGCATCTCAATAGTCTTCCCCAGACCCATTTCATCGGCCAGGATTCCGCCTCGGCAGTGTTGCTCTTGAGCAGGAAAGTCCACACTGAGGTCTCCCGAATACGGGTTGACATAGAAATGGTCTATGTTTTTAACTTGTGGTAGATCCTTGTCGTCAACATCCTTTCTGGGCCAAGTGTATTCCTCCCACAATGGATGCATGGATTTCTCTCGAGTTTGATTTGAGTCTTTTTCTTTTGACAGCATCCAATGAAGGGCTTGTTGCTGATACTTGCGCAGATCAAGAGTGAAGGTAGATGCTGGATCTGCCGCTGGCATGTTAAAATCAAATGATTGTGCTTTTTGATACAGCGTGTCGAGCTGATCTTTTTCCAGTTCTTCGCTGTCGTCTTCGCCTGAGGAGTCGTTGGAATCCTTGTTTGACTTTGGTTTGTTTTCCTTCTTCGTGCTGTCATATTGCTCGGCAATTTCAGCGGCACGCAGAATGCCATCTCTTTTGTGCTTTTCGGTAGTCGGATTGGTCGAGGTAGGATGAAGATTAATTTCTTGAAACAATTTCACTAGACCGACTTGGCGTAGTCGCAGATTCTTCTCCTCGGTGCTTTCTTTCTCCTCAAACAGTCCAGTGGACCTGTTGTCATCGGTGTTCAAAGCAGCGAGCGCCCCGCTTTGGAAAGCTTCCTTTCGCAAGTAGACTCGGAGTTGTAAATATATGGTATCGTTGACTCGCACCCTGTCGGGTACAAACACACAGACTCCTTCAAACCGACAGATCTTCTGATCAATCAGTGTAGAAACCCATTCAGCGGTCTCATGTGGCAGCCTTCCGATTTCTTGTCCCGCGGTATTCGTGAATCGAGTCAGAACATCACTTTTGTGATTGACAAATGCTTTGCCTCCTCGGCCACGTTTCATCGTTGGCTGTGAGCGTGCGCGTTCAATATTGACGGGGTCTCCATGCTTCAGAAATCCCAAGCCACTTCTCGTTGCCCATCCTCCCACCCCAAATGCGCCAACATACCTTGCCGATGGCTGATTTCGCAGGACCGATTCGCTTTCAACTGGTGTTTCGGCGCTAGGCTGTACCCGAAGAGCGGGTTTCCGGTTTCTGGCCGGCACGCTGCCATTTATGCGCATAGGCTTCTTCCATGATCCATCAAAGTATATGTTAACAGCTCGCTCGATATTATTGGAAGCAGCTGATTGAATGGTTTTGATTGAATCGGCAGGTAGTTGCTCGCCCACAATGCTGGTGAAAAGGTCGACATCAAAACCATCTGCGAGTGTGCTTGTTGTGGTACTGATAGTCACTTCCTCCTCTATTTGTTGGTCTACTCCATTCTCGTGTGGAGAGGCAGTAGCCGTAGCGTCCGCAATGGGTAACTTTAGACTTTCCGTCGTTCGGACTCGTGGATGCTGTTGACCTTTTTCGTTTTCCAAACTAGCAGAGCTTTTTGGGATGCTGTTGAGTGACGGAATTTCGAGTGTAGCGCCATGATTTGTTCGATACTCTTCATGTTCCGGGAAATGAGGCAGGGACGCGTCTGTATCTCGGGGTTTGGTAGGTAAAGGTGAGGATGGATTGTCAGTGAAGAAACGTTGCCTCTTTGCTGGGCGTTGCTCTACATCCTCGCTCATATTGGCTGTACCATCGAGCTTCGTGATGAAGATGAAAAAAAGTTGAGTTCGGGGAGACGCGCCGAGAAACGCGAAGTCAGGCGGATCGACGTCAACTAAAATGTTGGAAATTGGATTTTGATATCTGCACTTTTCAAGGCATTGAACACTTATTCTTCGATTTTATTCTATTTCTCTAGTTTGCTCCTATTTACTATAATTTTCTATATATTTTCTAATAATTTTCTTTATAATTTCCAACGAGTTCATCTATAGGTGCCTAGGGCATCGCTGACAAAGATTGGTCGGCCAATACCTTTGCCTGGATTACATCGAATCTTTTCCCCAGAGCTTGTCAACTTCACATCGAACATGTCTTTTCTCGGCACAGCTCGGCCATGCCAGGCAAGTAGGGCCTGTCGATTTCATCTACGAAGCTTCCAATCACAAAAACGACACTTCAGCCGGACACAATCTATCGCCGCACCCATTACCGCGGAAGAAGTCCAAGGCGCTCACAAATACTGTGTTGCTCTTCTCTCGTATGAAACACCGTCCCTGTGGCCCTCCAAGCTCATTGAAGCTGCAACGATGGAAACAAGTCCGAAAGCTAACATAGCGCTCTCCCCAAAGAAAATATGATCGCCCCTCCTACACATTGAGCACCTTCATCCCACGACATGCGCAATCCTTCTATATTGCGCTGCGCGCATTAAACGTCTCCCTCTCTATGATCCCCGACACAACCTCCTCCCCCACAATCGGACTAATGCGACTCCAATTCTGGCGCGACTCAGTAACGAAGATCCTTGCCGGCACGCCACCAAAAGAACCCGTCGCGATCTTGCTTGCATCCGCCATCTCTGAACTCCACGAGCGCACGCAGGGCCGCGCGCGGATAAGCAAGGGCTGGCTGACCCGTATAATTAACTCGCGGGAGCAAACTTTAACAAACGACCCATACCCAAATATCGCTGCGCTTGAGTCCTACGCTGAGAATACATACTCGACGCTCATGTACCTCACTCTATCGGCATTGCCCATGGCTTCGGTAACGGCAGACCATGTTGCGTCTCATATCGGAAAGGCAGTGGGAATTGCGGCTGTGTTGCGTGGACTGCCGTTTGTTGCGTTCCCTGCGCCGTCTGCTCAAGCACCTCCTGGTGCGGGTGCGGGTTCCGCGATAGGAGGGGGTGCGAAGCAGGGAGCTGTGATGTTGCCTCTAGATGTTATGGCACAGGCTGGTGTTAAGGAAGAGGATGTCCTCCGGTATGGAGCCCAAGCCGAGGGTCTCCGGGATGCAGTCTTCACTGTTGCGACGAGGGCAAGTGATCATTTGATTACCGTGCAGCAGATGTTGAGCAACCTCAGCGCTGGAGAGGATGTCGGCCATGACTTTGAGCATGAGGGAGAAGAGGGCCATGAATATGATGTTTCCCCTGTTGCTCGGAGCGGCGAGTCACCTCTCGATGAGGTCAACCGGGCATTTGGTGTTTTCCTGCCAGCCGTCGGCACACGCATGTGGTTGGATCGCCTTGAGAAGCAAGACTTCGATGTTTTCAGCCCGGAGTTGCTTCGGTCAGACTGGAGACTCCCTTGGAAAGCTTACTCGGCTTATCGGCGGAAGTCTCTGGAGTGATGGCCTGTAGGCCGTGTATAATATGTGTCTAATATACTTCGGGATTAAGACCGTTGATGACTTCTTTGTACATTAGGAATATAAAAACAGTCGTCACTTCACGAAGTTGAACAGTGAAATATGCCTACAATAATTCCAGGAGTCATACTATGAACAAATGATATTAAAATAGTGTTCAGGTGAAAGGTATTAATACAAGACCTGACTAGATCTGCAAGCAACAAAATATATACAGATAATGAAAAAAGCCCAAGCTAAACCAGCTTGACGCACCAACGTCTTGGTACAATAATAGGAACAGTAAGCAACAGGACGTTCACGATCTATTTATGCTTCCTCTCTCGTCTCTGCTTCCTCGAACTAACAATCAAACGTCGTTGAGCAAGCATGACAGCGTAGCGCTGGATTTTGTCGCGCCTAAAGATGCAGGTTAGTGTCGGCTGTGGTGGACACGAGTATCAGAATCAGAACTTACATCAGGAAGAAAATCGTGGCGCAGACGAACGGTACTGCAATCTTCCAGAAATATCTTCTCAAGTTAGCAACAAGTCCAGAAGAAAAGGGTTGAAAGACATACCCTTCATTGTTGTCGATTGCCCCAAAATGCGTGAAGTTCATTCCGAAATAACCCTAAAACTGTCAGAACTGTTATTTTAATAGATTCAAGGCATACACACTGTCAAGAATGTCATAGGCAGATAAAGACAAGTCACAAGAGTAAGCTGCTTCATACTTTCGTTCTGGTAGGCACCTGCACAACATATTAGTTTGGTTTTTTCATGGGTTGCCAAAGAACGTACCGATAGTATTGAAAATGAGGTCAATCATGTTATCAGCGTTACGCCGCATCTGATCATACCCTTCAACAATGGTGATGCAATGATCTAGGGCATCACCCAAATATGTATGGCACATAGAGCTGATCGTAACACCCGTGCCCCCAATACTCTTCAGATTTGGCGTTATCCCGATATGTGGGCGGGGTTCAACGGATTCTGTGGCACCTGGGCTAAGGGGATTGCGCAGGACGCCAAAGCCTGGTATGCCGACAGGCTCAGACCGGTGATCACGGAGAGCATTAATCACAGCCACCATAGGCTGCATGGAGTTTCGCAGAACAGCAATCTCAGATGTCAGGATATACAAAGACTTTGACTGTTCAATGTCTGGATCAGTTAGGACCTCCAATTCGAGGTCTCCGATGGCGTCTTGATAAGCCATCGTGACTGGAATCGCAAGATCAATCACGGCATCGAGAATGGCCTGCAAAAGCATACTGGCATCGCATGACTGACGAAGGATAGTCTCGGGTGACGTGAGGCGCCTAACAATTGGCGCCTCAATGTCATCTGCGCTTGTTTCGAAAAAGGACGTCACCGTATTATCGGCATGTAGGAAGATCGAAACTTGTTCCAAAGTGACACATAGTCCTTTGGCAGCAAGTGCAGCATGGCGTTCCATGAACTCAATTCGATCCTCATTCGGACCGCCGCGATATCGCTGAAGACTCCTGGCAGTCGTTTCTGTGGCGGTCCCAACATTTCCAAAGTGGGAGTTCTGTTTTGAAGATTGTCCAAGTCCAGGACGAACGCTCAATCCATAAGTCGCCTTATCCTTGCGCTCCTGTCTCCCGGAGGGTTTGAACCGGAAGATGTCCTTCAATGCCGCCATAATAACATTCCACTTCGTGGGGCGTTTCAACGAAATCGAGCTCTTGTCACTGACCACAGAGCTTTTCCGGTCCCTTGATTTCCATCGGCTGGCCGGAGTTTCCTCCTCATCTTCCGAATCAGAGGAGTCCTCTTCTTGTATCTTCATCAACTTTTGCAATGTCAGTACAACAAAGGCATGGTCCGAGTACCAATCCGCTTTCGTGCGGTTAGTGGTATGAACAACATCTTCAATTGCAAGCCGATGTAATCTCTTATGACTTCCAAGAATCTTGATTACATCCCAGCTCAACCCATTAACATTGATCCACCGGCATTGTACCCAGGGCTCTCTTTCCCGCTCCAAAAATTGCTCCAGTGTATCATTGTCCAGCTCATACTGTCGCATGTCATGTTGTGAGAAATCCACCACCGTAATCTGGCAGCGTCGGTGTAGATCCGCGGGTATGTTGGACGCCCATTCTGACGTGTACGGTGGTAGCGGCTTGGTTGGGTCAATTCCAGGTTCGGTTCCTGGCTGCCAATTGGGATCTTGTGCGAATCCTTCGGGGTGGTATGAGCGGGCAGTGTTGCGTCTGGCTCGGCGTTTTGTCGTCTCGGTGGAATTCACTCGTGCTGCTGCTGTGGTGAACGCAGGAGATGAAGTTCCCTCTCTCTCTCTTCCTGTTGGAGAGACTTGGGAGCTGATTGACGGGCGACCAGCCTCGATATCGATATCAGGTCGTGGGGCACTCTGCTGCGCATAATCAAGCGAGTGTACGCTCATCTTCACGGTTCATAGAGATGCGCACATCCAATCGCGTCAGTGGGATGATGGGTTTTCATCGGCTCCGAACTTCAATGCGCTCCGCCTCAATGGTATGAATTCTGGGCCAAGGGAATATTTTAGTCAATTCCCGGCGAAAATATACCCAGTATATTTGAATATATCGATGCACGTCTCATCGAGACACCACAACCTCAGGGGAGAACATGTCGAACTTGTGTGGGGGGATAATGACGTCGAAGGGGCGTTTTTCTGCCGCGTCTGCAAAGTACTCGATTTAGATGAAACCCGTCTCTCAAAGGGAAAGGCTATATTTGAACATGAAAATGAAGAAATAAAAACAAAGAATAAATAGAGCAGGAAAAATTAGAGAAAAAAAAAGAGGAGACACAGGGGTTTTCGGTGCGCAGGGGTTCGGTTCGGGTGGAGTAACTACCTTATCTTATTTAAGGGAGACGGGTACAGCCCCAGCGAAGTACGTACTCCCGAGGTCTACTTCATACGTACGTGGCTATACTCCGTATATCCAGGACTCTTCAACTCATTAAGATTGATTCGTACAAGTATATGTAGGTACACGATTTCCATTCCATCAACACTCACTATGCATCATACAGTAACGCCGTCCCAATGCTGGCTTCCAATCACTCCAGATATAACAACATCCACAATAGTTAAACAAGATGGGAAAGTAGAGCAATAATTACAGTAAAAATAGGTTACCGAAAAGGAATACAAAGAGAAAGAGAGAAAGAGAAGGGGGGAAGAACAGCATTATGCTCGAGCTGTTGCCCTTGGTTTCCAGGAAGGACGGTGGAATCCCATTTGAGGCTGCTTGTTCCCATGAGAACTAGGCTTAGGGGGGCTGTGGAAGTCGGGGTAAAGGCCTGACTCCATGTCCATCAGAACCGCCCGCTGGGGCTTTACTGAGGTCCAATTGGTAGAGTTGCCTTTCGGTTTGGTAGACGGGGTGCGAGGGCTAGGGGCGCTGGCGCTAGTAGCTGCCCGCGTCTTCTCCTTGATGATATCACGGAGCTCTTTGTCATCTTTGGTGATCTGGGCTTTGATGAAATCAATGTCGTTCGAAGCTTGGAAGGCGGACATCACCGACTCCCGTGGGGTGTAGGGGTATTTTTCGGGGTTTGGAGGTGACAGTGGTGTGATAGAAGGGTCTAAGAAAGCTTGGTGATCTTTATCCAGGAGCTGAGTAATATCTAGCGTTTCACCATGCGGAATTTTGTGGGGGTGGGAAGGAGTCACACAGTCCATGTCGACTTCTTTACGAAGCACATGGTCAATATCGACGGCTGAGAAGTAGGCACAGGATTGGGGAAGGTCATCAATTCCCACTTGCTGCGAGAATAAGGCACGAGTCCAAACATTGGCAATCTGCAAAGCCATTGCAGCGCGGTACCTATCCTCATCTTTGACGAGGTAGCGAATTTCGTCGTGAACAGTGATGGCTAAGCGGGCTTGAATGTTGAATTGTCGGATGAGATAGTCCATGCCGACGATCAAGAGGTGAAGATAATCGACACCAGACGACTGAATGGCCCAATTGATTCGGGATGTCATGAAGCTGCCTTTGTTAATGAAACGTCGCATGAGCGCCTCGGTGATTCCAGCACCCAAAGCGGGGGTTCTAGGTCGTTCCTGATCCGCGAACTCTTCGAGTTTATTGAACACAAAGGATTCAGTACCGCCTCGCCAGAACGGCGTCTCACTCAAGAGGCGACGTGAAGTGCGCGTTCCCTTGGTCTCTTTGTATAGGTTCTTAGCAGTCTCTTGTGTCTGCTTTTCAGTCAGAGACGGGTTGAACTGGCGAAGTAAAGTAGCGGCGAACTTGACGCCTGCCCCGTAGATTCGGCCGTAGTTGAAGACCTTGGCATCATTACGCGAGATTCCCAGAATCGATGCACTTCGTGAGTGAAGATCTGTGCCCTCGGCTTTGGATCCTTCTAAGCACATGAATCCAATTGCGTTTCCTCCGTGGATCTGGAATGGGGCATCTCCGACTAGACTCGCAATCCATAATTCCTGGGAGTCAACATCGGCTCCAACGAACGAGTAGCCTGGCGGTGCTTTGATCATAGCCTTTAGCTCTGACCCGACACGGTTGGCCTTCGCGTTACTTGCCGTCAGCCAAGTATTTTCCACGGCACGTCGAGTGATTGTTCCCATGGGAATTACTTGAGGCAGAATGAATCCGACACGATTGTCGCTTGCTTCATTTTTCCTTCCGCTCTTTTGCACCTGATCTTCGTATACCACGATTTGACCCTTGATTCGATCTCGGGCGCTGATCCAGTAGGAACATGACGCGTTCATATCCAGCGCTTGTTTGGCAAGTTCATATTGAGACGACAGGATTCCACGCTCGAAGTACTGCATATAACCTTTGCCAAGCGGATTGGTACACCTGGCCTGTGGACCATCTTTGTGGGGGATTTTGAAGTATGTGGCTTTTCTATCGTCTCGCAACTCGGTGTTCTTTTCTTCGGCCATATCGCACATGACGACTGGCTGATTCTCATACTGCTTGATTTGATCACGGGGAACGCGGAAAGTCCATCCGTGCAGATCCGACCAAACAAGAGGGTAGCTATCCCATGATAATTTCAACAAAACAGGTGCAATGCGAGTTCGCACCGTCAGGTTGATCTCTGCGGCGTTGGAGGCAAAAAGATCCTTGTACCACTTGGGCATTCCCGGTTTCTTTTGCCTAGCTGCCGGCCGAGGAGGGTCACCCTTCTTCTTTCCCTTCACCATCTTGATCTCTTGGCCGGACCAGTCCAGCTGTTGTAGCCAAGGATCATTCGTGTAAATTTCTGGTTGGTCTTTATACTTCAATGCCTCGTCGCATAGTGCTAGCAATTTACTTTGGACATCGTCAAGTCGCTTATGATATGTTTCCTCTGCTCTGGTAAGATATTCTTCCCAGGACTGGTTGACTGGCAAAATGACAGAGGACAAGTGTCGAAGAGCGCCGAAACTGACAGGATGCGGGCAAGTCTCGAGAAAGTTGGGGAAAACTTTTCGGTAGACACGGTGGGTGATGGCAACGTCGGCGGCACAATAGTCGAGAAGTTCCTCTAGTCTGCCCAGGATAGAGTCACGATCAAGTTCACCGAAGAAATCTCTCTGCGCCTTATCTATGGTGACATCACAGTGGAATTTGGCCACATCACGAAGGGAGTTCACCGAGCTTCGCCCTACCCAAAGTTCTTCCTCCTCTTCCCTTAACATGTTGTTTTCGAGAAGTGCGGCAAGCTCCACGGAATCGTGTTCATTCGCGATTTTGTCCCTCATGTCCTGATTCTTTTTATGGCGCATCCAAGTTGGTCTCTGCTGTGAACACATGCCGTTGACCGCCACGTGGAGGGACATTGTGTCAAGAAAGAAGTTTTGAGACTGCTGCATATTGTATTCCTCGAGGACTCGGGCTCGATCGTAACCAATATTGTGCCCAACCACAATGCGGGGTTGTGTGGGGTCTCCCAAGGGTACCAGCTGTGTTTCATTTTTGGACTCGCCGAGTAGCCACGGTGATAACCATGCATACCATGCGGTCGGGCTTACCGCGCAAGCCATGACTGCAAATGAATTATTTTTGTACATGACCTCCGTGTCGAATGTTAACATCGATTCATTAGGGGCATCGACAGGCTCAGAAGTGCCATCAGTATGATATTTCGTCCATCCACTGCGTTTGACCCATTTGCGCGGTTTGGCTGGACAGTTGAGAGCCGCATATGATTTAGCCCAGGACAGGTAAGGTTCGGAAGAATCCATTCCGAGTTTGTAGAAATGCTCGTCCAATGTTTGCCCCTTGAGAGCAGGAAGATCGAATGCGACAGGACCGGCGCCATTTTGAGATTTGCCCAGCAGCTCATGTCTAGCCAAATGATCCTTCGAAAGTGCGACTAGTTCTGGGTCCGGAATGCGACCTTTGTTTGGGAAAACTTGAGGATGGACATAGTCGCTGAGCTGTTGGACTCCGATTTCATTGAATCTAGATGAGGAAGGGACTGCGCCAGATCAGTAATTGCGATTTGGGTGTTTTCTTATCGAAAGGCGCAAGACAGGGCACTCACCAGAAAGAGATCGTGTTGTCGTAATATTGTCGGCGGAAGTAGAGGAAAGTCTTGTGTGACTTCTGTGTAATTGGTACCGTGATGGCAGCTTAACCAAAAGCGGCGAATTTGGTCGCGAGAAAGACCTCAGGGCACCCCTGGAACAAGGAGCGCAGGAGGACTTCCAAGATAACATCATAAAATAAGAATCTGGCAATGTTATGTCATGTTAGAAGTATGGCCACAGCCGTAAGGCTGCCCTGGTAGCCCGAAGAAAATCCTAGAAAAGAAGTATTGGTAGGTAATTTCCATATCATCGCCTATCGCTCGATATCTGAGTTCTGGGCGTCATGCAGGTCGGAATATGGTTTTCCCCATGGTATTGACCGCCTTCTATTTACAGACAAATATAGGAAATTCCGTCGTTATGGACGTGTCTTGATCACGTGACATTACGATCTTCCAATGAACACCCCTCTATTAACTCACTGACCGCTTTCCAATTATAGACAGGCAATACGAAGCGGGCTTATCTGATCCTTATCGCCACATGACCTCTTTGATAAGCTCCGGCATTGTCGCCATCCATGGATCACCTGCTTTGATCGCTGAAGAAGCCCCCGATTTTGCTGACTATTCTTCTGCTCAAACCCATCATAGCTGCCTTGTCTTTGAACGAAATCTTTTAAAATCCTGAGGCTGTTCGTTGGCCACCAATTCCAAATCGTCTCACGTCCTCCCCACACGGCAACACAGAGCCGCAGACAACTTTCTTCTCCAATTCCAGACATTTTCCTCGTTCAACCCTGGCGCAACCCTCTTAGAAAGAGTCAGACTTCCCAGTCTGTCACAATGAGCAGAAACCGAGCTGATGTTGTCGACCTGACAACCAGATCATCCCGGCAAAATCCTATCTCTTTATCCTCCTCCCCGCCTACCGCCTCAAATCACGCATCCTCTTCCCGACATGGACAATTGCCTACTGCGCGCGGTGTCAAGCGCCGCCGTAATTCGAGCGATGAACACGGCGATTCCGTCGCATCCTCCTCTTCGACTCTCTCCGAAGGCGAGCCCATCGAAACGATCGATATGACCGACGACTCAGGCGCGGCCGCACTCGCTCGAACAGTTGCCAAACAGAGGGAGGATGCCATTAAAGCGCAGGCATCAGCGGAGAGCAATTCAAACCTCTCCGCTATACTCGCTTACAAATGTCCCATTTGCATGGAGACGCCTGTGGACGCAACGAGCACCTCATGCGGTATGTTCTTGATTCTATAATATATAGGCTTTGAGTATGTTAGGGCTTTTACTGACTTCTCATGTTGAGGTCATCTCTTTTGTCACAAGTGCATCATCGACTGTTTGAAGATGAGCGAACAAACACGCGGCGGTGACTCTTCTTCGAAACAATACAAGGGTACCTGCCCGGTGTGCCGCACACCGATCTCGCGAAAAGAGACGCCTGGGAGGGCTAAGAATCTCATTCCGTTGTTGTTTCTAACGAAAAAGCGAGGTGATCTTCCCGTATCTGGCGCGTAGTGCCTTTGCGTCGGGTTTTCCCTCGGCTCTTCAAATCTTTGTTTTTATCTTAACTCTTGCGGCATTGCGACTCGGAGCATGGTAATGGATGGTATTTTTTATTTTTTATTATTACTATTTTGCATAAGCGATTTACGTCTGTGGTTAACGACCTGGGATTGACGAATGGACCTGGTATTAACGGATGGGGTTCCATTTTCTACTGATTTACATCATGTGCAGACGTAGTTGTATCTCGATGTATATTATAGTACAATATTTTACTTCTAAACAGATCTGCATATCCTATCGGTCCCTTCTTGCAGGATCGAGTGTATTCCGTCGACCCAGCGCATTTCCCAGACCCCCTCGAACCATTGCATCCCCCTTCTTCCCCAATACTACCTCAATGGCCTGCACAAGGGCATTGGGATCATATTGCATCCCCACAACGGTCTCCTTATCACCATCCTTCGACATAATTTTTCGTCCATAAAGACGAAGCGTTTCAATGCCCATATGCGCGAGCCGCTCACGGTCCACATGCGGTGCCCCCGGACCATCCAGATGCAAGATATGAGTCACATAGTTGGTGTACGGAAGGGCTCTGTAATTTCGAACATTGTCTTGCCCTGAAGCGGTTGTGGGGTTCTGACTCTGACGTTGATGTTGGTGTTGAGCATGAACAATCGGGCCCCTTCCACGGCTTTCTTCTCCGGCGCTTACAATCGCTTCCACAAAATCAGATGCAGCAAATGGTGCGGATGGAGGCCCAGTTTCTCGATCCAATGATCCGTTCAAAATGAGGATCTTGTGTCGGGCTGGACTGGAGACGATGCTTTTGCCTACGCCTCGCAGGACGATGGCAGGGACGATTGATGTGTAGAGAGAGCCGATACTGTAGATAATGGCCTGGGAATCGTTTATTGCTTCCAGCACGCGCGGATTCGCGGGTGGTCGGATCTCCTGACCGTAGGGGTTGATGTACCAGATGCGAGTGATTCTAGAACTCAAATCTTCGTTCTCGGTTTTACTGAACTTGATATTCTTGTTGCGGAGAGTTGCCAGAGAGCCGGGCAGATGATCCTCTTCGTATGTCGTCGGGTCCGACATTTCAGAATCAGTGTAATCGACATCATCTCCATCGGCAAGCAGCAAACTCGGTCTCCTAGAGCGGGAATTATGCTCAAGGGCCGTTGCCTCGCTTGGGTGCGAGATGCTGTTCTGACCGACGATGACAGTTCCGTCCGCAAGCGATGCAGAGATATGGTGGGAGAAATTGGAGTTGATTGCTGGGATTACGCGCACCAGATCTGACGGGACGCCACAGATACTCCCGAGTAGATAGATGGCACTTTCGAAACTTCCACTGAACAACCGGGCGGCAGTCAAAAAAAGATTTCCCACACTTGCGGAGGTAAAGTCAAAGGTTGATGATGGCGGTCGGGCTCGTTTCAAGATTTCCAAGTTTAATACATTGAAGAAGGAGCGTATCAACTCTTTCTTTGCAGGGGTGATAGCTGTCCATAGCCCCGATGTGCCGTCAACGATGGACTGCCATTCATTGGTTGCGATGCCTGCTTCCGCAGGCAGCCGATGGTTAAACAATGCCTTAACTGCTGACCTCTCAGAGTTCGCTGGCGAATCCGGAATCAGGCGTACCAATCGACCTGTCCGACAAGTTAGCAGGCGAGTTAGGGAAGATCCAAGGTGTTGGGCTTACTCCGAACATCACCGATCCCAGGGCCACCGAATATTCGAATCAACTCGGAAGAGGATCCTCCGTTATCACTGATTGGAATGATGTAGCTAAGTGGACAATTCTTGCTTTCACGGACGGCGTTGAATACATCGACGAGATTGTTCGCCGCGCTTCCTCCTGATATGACAACAATCCCTCTATTGGTCGCCATTGCCAAATATTTGTTCTGCTATTTTCAACAGTTGAAAATCTTCAAATTCGATGCGAAGCCACTGACAAATGTCAAAGGTTGGATAGCGAAATGAAATTTAAGACATTGGCATGCCTGGGCCCGAACGCGCAACAATGACACATTTCCATAAACGGCCAACTCCGCCATAACTAGTCGGACTTTTACACGCTTAAAATAGACTGTACAAATACAAACAGCTACAGAATTTGAAAAGGGACTGCAATACACAAAGTCTCTACTCTCAACTTTTTATACTTTTTATAGTTAGTTGCCTACATCGGTCTATATACCCGTTGGTGGTATAGTTGCAGATAGCCCTACCATAGCCTCGGACGGAATGTTTTGATTTGGGCTTTGGTACAACACAAACAATGTTGTGGAATGTCTGTAGACCATCGAGCAAGATCGTATGGACAACCACCCAGTAGTTATCTTCAACCCTACCTAATCTCGAGTATTGGCCCAGTCGAGCAAGATTTTTCCATGTGGACTGACAACTCCCTAAATTTGACGATATAAGACTACTCTAGATGCGAGGAATCCTAGTTGAACAAAGTCATTTCCCCTTCCAATATCACCCTTTTACCTAGCTATTGATATAATTAACTATCGCTGATATGTCTATATCTGTAGAACACAGCAAATCTCAGGATTTGCACTCCGAGGATACCGCCAGATATATCATTGTCGATGCAGACGCTGAGAAGAAGCTTGTCCGAAATATTGATCTTTATTTGATGCCTTCAATCTTTATTCTTTATCTTTTCTCCTACATGGTATGACAACTCAACCTAGCAATTGCCAGCTATATTCCGCTGAAAGTACTATGTAGGATAGATCGAACATTGGCCTTGCAAAAATCGCCGGAATGAAAAAGGATCTGCACCTCACATCACATCAATACTATCTCTGCGGTGCCATCCAAGTAAGATGAAAGCTTTGTGTCCCACATGCAAAATGCTAAGTCTGGATCTAGCATGATTCTCTCTAGAACTCGCCCATCGGTTTTCCTTCCAATAATCACATTTGCATGGGGATCTGTCGCAGCCTTGATAGGAGCTGTCCGTAACCAGGGCCAACTAGTAGTACTGGGATTCTTTCTTGGGGTCTTCGAAGCAGGGTTTAGTGTGAGCGACTCGAGCAATACTCCCTAAATTCACTTTTAACTTTGATAAAGCCAGCTGTGATCTTCTTAATCTCTACCTGGTATCGAAAGAACGAGCAGTATGTTTGCTTATATAATATCACAGCCTTGAAATATAACTTACTAGAAATAGATCTAAACGGTTCATCGTCTTCCTAACCGCGGGAATACTTTCCGGAGCCTTTGGTGGTGTAATATCAGGAGCCATCACATCGACATTATACGGCGCACACGGTATCTGCGGCTGGAGATGGCTCTTCATAGTCGAAGGAGTCGCAACTGCCGGAGTAAGCCCGATCGTCCACTGGACTCTACTCGACTACTCACCCAGTAGTCGGGGACTATCCCCCGAAGAACGAAAGCTAGCCCAACAGAGACTCATCGGAGACGGAATCGCTGACCAAGGCGACTCAAGAAAGCAGTATACCTCTATCCTTATCCTCTTGCTAAAAGCACTCTCAAATTGGCGAACCTGGGTACTGGTCCCGGGGTACATGACCCTTGTGGGAGCTGGGGTAATCTCATACTTCTATCCAACGTTAGTCAATGACATGGGATACACATCCACCACAGCTCAGTACATGACAGCTCCACTCTATATTGCCTCTCTGGCTGCCGCTATCCCGATTTGCTGGTTCGCTGACCGCAAACCCCATCTTTGCTACTTTTGCTGTCGGGGCTGTTTGTTGTGGTCTGGCGGATATTTTGTTCAAGCGTTATCCATGAAAGGGGGTAATATGATACGCTGCGTCATCTGTGAGGAATACATGTCTATCTGAAACACAGGATTGGAACCAATGTACTCCGCACTGCGCAATGGAAATACCAGGAATGAATGTGGAGTCGATACAATATATCAATTTCATACAGCCGTTTATTATAAATCCTATCCCCAATGAAAACAGCCAGATATCGTCTATGCCCCCTAACTTTACATGCATGCTCTGTCCTGTCCAGACAAGACAAGACATGGTCTTTATCAAAATTTAACATAAGCATCGGGTTTGTTTACCCGAGCTTGGATTCGTGAAACAATAGGCCCACGCGGAATGTGCCCCGCGCGTTCCAAATTTCCGTCGATTGCTTCAGTTCGCCAATGTACGCGCGTTCGTGCTTAGTGGGTCACCTGAGCAGCAGCGGGGGCGGAGCTACCGCTGTAGAGAACGAACAGAATGAGAGCACAAGGGACACCGATGAGGATGGCCTTGGTGCGGGCAGGGTTGCTGCGGTTGTACTCACCAACCTGGAGGCGCACATCGGTAGCAAGGCTCTGGCACTTCTCAGCACCGAGCTTGTAGTACACCAGACCAGCCAGGGCAATGGAGTAACCGAAGAACTGCTGGGCAGTGACGGGGTCGCGGAAAATGAACATGGAGGCACCGACAAGGAGGATATCCTTGAGGATACCAGCCATGGTCAGGACAACAGCAGAAGTCTTGCCAATCTATTGGTGTGTTAGTGATGGACTGGTTACTATTAGATAAAACAACCTACCAGCAAAACAACGGAAGCGTTAAGAAGGAAAGCAACCAGTGCGTTGGCAATGAGAGTTCCGACACCGAGACCGTAGATATCACCCATGGTAAGACGGGGAGCCTCAGCGAAGAGGGTGACGACACCGTTGGTGATAGCGCAGGCCGGGGCGTAGTAGTACAGAGAGACTAAGGGATCCATCTTGAACTCGGCGGAGCTGAGCAAACGCTGAACCATGACAAGACGGAGGGCCTCGAAGACGATACCGGCGATCTGGACTGTATGGTTGTTAGGACTAGAATGTCAAATATACCAGATGACATATCACATACTGAGGAAGCCGATCATCTCGAACTTGATCTCGCCGAACGAGGCAATCACAACACCGACAACAATGAGAGCCACATTGCCGAGAGTCTTCAAGTTGGTAGGAGCGATTCCGAAAGCCCAGGTGGCCAAAAGGGTCGCGACAGCGTTGGTGGCCTAAAAAAAAACATGGTATTAGTATTGAGTCGAGCCTAGAATTCGAGAGCGCGGACGGAGATCGCAATAAAGCTAAACTCCCGGTTCAAACGCACCTTAAGCATCTGGATGAAGGAAACACTCAGGTAGAGGTATGCCAAGTTACCGCAGATCAGACTCAAACTGAACATGACACCAATGGGCACAATGGCGCGTCTGTACACAAATCCACCAGTCAGCGATCAGTCCTCCGGGTCGGATTGTAGCCATGCTAGCTATTCCATATTGAATCATCGGGGTTGCTCACGTATAGGTGGCCGGGTTCATAGGGACCTTGTGGCGCGAGTCAAGCACGGTAGTGAACCGAGCGAGAATCTGGGTCATCGCCGTGGCGAAGACCATGTGCCAGGTGGTCAAGAAGAGCGCTGGTATCTCATGTTAGTAATTTATTTCTCCAAACGCGGTCAAATATCGATTTGGCGGCGGAGAGACTCACGGAAGTCTAGAAGCAATAAAAGTTAGCAAAGTCCAAAGCGAAACAATAGGGGATTAGAGAGAAGGGGTTCATACTGAACTTGGCGCTCGCGAGAACCCATTTGTTGAACAGGATGACGCTGGAACTCAGAGCAATCCACAGGCTAAAAAAGTCGAGTGTTAGTTTAATTCTGGGACGAGGTCTTCACGTAGATTTGTTACGTACGCAATGTAGAAGCCGGGGTGGAGGCCGTTGTCCTTGGGGGCTTCAGAGCCACCCTCGAGCTTACGCTCATCCTGTGACGAGCGACCGTTTGCCATGGTGAAAAATCAAAAAAACAGTATAAAGGAATGACTGTGGTGAGTAGGAAAAAAGTAGTTGAAAGGGAGATAAGGGGAAAGAAACGATTTATGAATGATCGGCAGTTTACACCCTTATGGAGACGCTACGGTCACTTTCCAATCACAGGGCCGTTCCAACGGGTGTGTCCCCCCGCCCGGTGTTCAAGTACACGTAATCCCCAGTCCCTGAGCTCAAAGTGGGAGTTTCAGGGTAAAGATCGAGATTTTTCTCGTGTATCCCTGTCGATCATAGCACAGCCCACTGTCTTTTTTTTCTTTCTTTTTCTTGTCTTAGCGTATCACGTCTTTATGAGCCCAAATTAGCGTCAATTTAAAGTCAATTTGCCAAGAATTCAGGGAAATGACTCGAGCGCTGAGACAAAGATAAAACAAAGTAACCAATCACAATAACGTATTTATATAAGCACATCGAAGGGGTACTTTGTAAAACGTTGGACGATGTTGCAATTGGGTGATCACGTGACTGAGATAGATATTGATTTTGTGATACAATCATCACCTAACATTCCGGCCTCTTACGAATGTTACAATCATTCCGATAAGCAATTCTACAGACCAACATTGTCAAAACTTCCAACATGACAGATTCAAACACCCCAGCCGATTCCAAAATCAATCATGCGGAGTCCTTGAAATATTGGAACAGCGTCCCAGCCACCACGGGCAGCATGCTGGGCGAGTTCCCTTCAGTGTCGCGCATTGACCTACAAGGGTCTAAAACCTTCCTAGCCAAGATCCGCCGTTTAATACCGGGCGTTCAATCTGAAGGCAAATTCCACCAAGGTGTGGACTGCGGCGCTGGCGTCGGCCGGGTGACAGAGGGCTTCCTGAGCCATGTCTGTGACGTGGTAGATGCCGTAGAGCCGGTAGCCAAGTTCACACAAGTGATGAAAGACAGCCAATTGAAACGAGATGGCATCCTTGGAACCATCTACACGCGTGGTCTTGAAGATTGGACCCCAGAGAAGAAATACGATTTGATCTGGGTCCAGTGGTGTGTGGGCCACCTTACGGATTCACAGCTCATTGACTATACCGTGCGGTGTCGCAAGGCGTTGACTGAAACCGGTCTTATGGTTCTCAAGGAGAACTTGTCTACCCATTTCTCTGGACAGGATATGTACGACAGTGAAGATAGCAGTGTCACAAGGACAGATGCGAAATTCAGACAGCTCTTCGAGGCGGCTGGCATGGAGATCGTCAAGTCGGAACTCCAGAAGGGATTCCCGCCGTCTTTTAATCTCTTGCCTGTGCAGTTCTATGCCTTGCGGCCAAAGACAACCAATTAGTCCTCCCTCGTGTCTCTCTTTTGCCAGATCTTTGAAGATCCAAAATACCAGATTTGGACCACGGGTTTCGGCGGATTTTTATTATTAATCAAATGGGGACTCTGGTGGATGCTTGCTCGCTGCAATGCGTTGTTCATATCTTCCATCGCCAAATTCGCATGGATGTTTGATCCCATCCATTGACCGTTATGTACATATATAACCACTTTCTTCGATGACCACTGTCGTATGAAACAAAATCAAAATTGATACAGAGCATCTGACTCCGCAACAGCAAAAGGAGAAAGCTTAAGTCGTCCACCAGAAACCACATCCCTATTCAATTTCCCCGGCGGAGTCCACACAACCTCTGCAACATTTGTTCGCGGCCGAGACACACCACACCCAGTGTCATCTCTATGATGAACCACCAACAGGTCCGGTCGACACCCCTGCTTTACACATAGACCCGAATGGGATGGCGAGAGCCCAATAGCCGCCCTAGCGCGTGTCGAGACACATTCATAGAGTAACTCAGCATCCGCCTGACTTCCAGCCTGGTAGATTCCCACGCCGAGACAAGCCAACGATAACGGATCAGGCAAACCCCATGGGGTAAATGAATTGCCGACATTATTCACCGCGATCACGGCATCCAGGTTGTATTTTCGGATCATCTCTAGGACTTGTAAAGTGCCTCTCGGGCGATCTTGTGCTGGTTTGCAGTCCCCGCTCGTTCTGGGAGGTGACGCCATGTACATATCGCTTGTTGGCAGACCTACAAAGCTGACTGGGAGTTCATTCTTGTGGATTTCAGTTGCCAGTCGGGCCCATTCGTTCTCCGTGAGCAGTGTCAGCCGTGTGCAATGACCAAGCACGACACGCTTGTCTGTTGAGTGGGTAGTCCAGCTTCGCTGTTTGAGAGTTTGTAAAACATGCCAAACTAGTACCTCTTTGTTTGAATCGAGGTTGTAATCGAGATGGAAGTCGACGTGTTTGTTCAGCTGCCAGGCACGATCAATCGCCCATTCGATGCTTTGCTTTGCAGCGTCGGGACTGGATTCGACGTATGGCGTTGTCCCGATAACATCGATCTGCGAATATTTATCAAGAGCAGTTTCCAGAAAGGCCATGTTTTGTTCTCCATGTTCAGTAGAGAATATAGGATCTTGCGCAAAACAGACGATTTGGATATCGCAAGAATCCTTCCATTTATTTTTCAATGCAACACCAGCTTCTAAACAAATCAGCTGCACTGTATGGTCTACCTCCACAAATGCTCTCATTGCAGTGACACCTGATGCAACAGACTCAGCAAGAAGCCACTCTCCTCTTCCAATGAGATCAGAATGGCTGAATTGTTGTTTAGCCTTGGTTGTGGAGGTCAAAGCCTCCTGGAACGTGCCAGCTGTAGGTAGAAATGGGGCATATTCAGGTGCGCTGTGGATAAAGGCTTTGTCCAGGTGAATGTGAGGGTGTGTCAAGGCTGGTAGGGCTAGAGGAGACTCGAAATCATCCTTAGTAGAGGGTTCATGCGGGGTCACAGAGGTGACTGTTCCCTGTGGGGAGTCCGCAGGGTATTCAATTTGGATATCCCAGGTGGACGGCTCCCCTGCGAGCCGAACACCATGGATGGAATTAATATGGCTCGTCAGTCGTGGTGGAGACATATTCTTGAGCAAGTGAAGTGTTGTTTGGGTTGAACCCTTTCCCGAAGTCCCCCGCAGCGCGTGGGGGTTTTTACTGATAACAAACCCACCGTGGATGACTTTCAAGTAACAATATATTCAGTAGGCTAAAAATGATAGCCTCGATGATCTCCAGCGCATTCAAATTCACAAATATACATGGAAATGCGAAGTAACAAAATACGTACATCTACCCAAGTATAGATCGAGAGGCTCTCTACTAAGCTCCCCGAACTAATACTCGCACTTTCTGGCGGATTGTCTTCAACATGCTGACGACTGTATCTGCTGTTTCGCAATGCCCCGCCCATAGCTCAATGCATTGAATTGCTTCTTTCACTAGCTCGTCGAAGTCCGGAACAAGGGCCTCTAAAGCCGGCGTGGTTTTCGCAGTTGAGAGAGTAAAAATGGCAGCCAGCATTCTAGATGTGTAAAATAAGTAAGTGAACTTCAACCTGTCAAAACCACCCGAAAGTAGAAAGACGATCTTACGCTTGCATTCTGTGCCAGTTTCCGTGTGTTCTCTGCCGCATAAGAATCGATGCGGCCCATATGAATTTGCGACAGCTATCGACACACTTCTTGCAATTCGCGAAAACAAACTCTGGCAATACCGTACTGCCCTGGCTGTGGGCAGCAAAAACCAGACTCGGGCGGCAGATGATGTGTTTTGTGACATAGTACCGGGCGAGAATGTAAGTGTCATAAGGGTGATCTGCGGATATTGTATTGCCGAGGGTTGGCCGGATGGGATTTGGGAGAGAGCCAAACCAGTCCTCCAATTGACGATCAAGCTCCTCGCTAATTGTCTTAAGAGATGTAATCGAATGCTTTTGGGGAGTTGCACTGGGGGTATCACTTGTGTGTTGAGGCGGAGGGCTGGCATGGAAATTATCCTGGTCAGATTTTGCATAGAGAGCACTGTGCACACGGTTGAGAAGCTTTCGAATGGAGCACATTGCGAGGAAAACAAGGTGGCCATTTCGGCTATCTTCCGAAATTCGAGGAAAGGGCAATCTGTCGACGAGTAGTTCAATGCCACTAGGGGGGAAATGAAACTCTGCGAGATCGTCACTGGGTCGAGGTGGTTAGTTGAATGTAAGATAATCCCAGAGAGTATACCAACCATTCGAGAATGAAGCAACCCCAAGCAATCCGGTAGAGACTAGCTCGCTCTTCATGCGTGTTCATGTCGTGTAGTCTGTATCCAATTCATATCAATATATCGGCGGAAATATGTACCGGAGAAGACACTCACTCGGAAATCATGATCTGCACACTACCGGACGCATCACGAATCATTTGCCATGCTTGGATTGGGCGTCCTATGTAACGCAGATACATCGAGCCGTAGAATAAAGCCAAAGGCAATAAGTGGTCCGCTGTAAAGGACGTTATCAACGGGTTGTTCAAGTAGTGATATGCGGAAGCGAAATATTCCATCCCACTCAGATCTTTGTCGGCTTCGATTTCAAAAATGCGTTGAGGATTCGAGGAGACCTTCCCCAGAGCCAGAATGATGAGATAAAGTGAAGTCTGGATGCTGTTGACCTTGGTGTAGGTTGAGAAGGTGTCAAAGAGCATATGTAACAACTGCGGCTCGACAATTGGGAAGAATGGATGGACATGGTGGAGGAACTCGGTAATTAGAGGTTTGGTGACCTGGGGATGCAGTCGGGATCTGTCGATTTGTTCAAATGCCTGAGGTATGCCTGCGACCTGGATGCTGTTGAATGGTCGCTTTTTCTCTATCTGCTTGAAAAAGTCTTGAGGGTAGTCGCCAACCAAATTTTTGACTCGATCCAACGCAAATAGGCTTCCTGTTGGCGTATGATTACCGAAAGGAATAGTAAATGCATATTCATTGCCGTATGTGTTCTCCGTTGAAAAGAGGCCGAAGGAGGATTTATCGTAGACATGTTCCGATGATGGATCCCAGTCGTATTTTGGCTGTGACGAATAAATAGAGGGGGCCGACCGAGCTGGATGGTCCGATGAAGAGGCTACTCGGGCTGAGAGCTCGGTGATGGCGTCCTTTTGTTGCTCGATCAGGGTTTCCAGATGGGTCAAGCGAAGCAGGATTTCAGCTGGGATATCCTGCACCCTATGGATCGTCACTATCTAGGAACCCTTTGCACGAGTTTGACGTTTTCTACCTGTCGCTTTCTTGATAGACACACTGAGCCCCCGCATCGGTGCAAAGGCCACATGTCGGCTTTTGACCATCGCACTTTCGTTTCCTGTCTACTTTTAGTGACCTGGTTCAAAAAGAGGGATTAAAAGCGTACCGATGTCGACAGAAATTACATGCGATTGATGCACGCTTCCGTGGATAATCAACGGGAGGGCGAGATTCAAATGATTTCATATTGGCTTTGTGAGCAATACGGAAGATCGACGTCAAAGGCTCACTGCGGGGTCGTCAGGAAAACGCCAAAAAAAAAAAAAACTCTTAGCCTTAATAATCAAAGTGTGATTTAGTTTCATGTGGACACCAAAACAGGAAAAAAACACAAAAGAATTCTATTAATTTACCGATAAGACTTTACTCCTGCTAGTTGAAGCAACCGATCTGTATGCTCTGGCACTTCCAACGGCATAGATCGATTGCGGGGATCAACACTGCCATCCGGGAGATGCACCACTCCATCGCGTATAACTATGTTCTCGTGTGGCCAATGAGTCGTGGCTCGATAAGATTCAAAAGCTTCTTTCTTCCGCCTCAAACTCTCTTCCGTGGCTAACTCAAAAGGGGCATATGATGCATAAATCACCGTTCGGATCGTGTTACTGTTGACTGTTGGTTCCCCACCCCAATGCACAGTACGTGAATCCCATAAGATTAAATCTCCAGGCTCTGCAAGCACTTTGAATGGTTTTATACCATGATCTTCAAACCACTGGATTTCTTCCACGCTGAATAGGCGTATGTCCTTTTGCTCCCAGGTGGATGGATCGGTCTCGGTGTCGAAGAACCCCTCGGTGACGGTGTTCGACCTCGGGAACACCATCAGGGATCCATCTTCGGGACCCGCATGGCTTAGATTGATAATGCCCTGAATACAGTGGAGCCCGCGACGGAACGGCGACTGGTCCACGTGGGGCCATGGCTTTTGAGCAGGCTTATCTTTTTGGTTCGGCAGAGTGACGTTCAACGAGTCAAATGAGACGAGTAGCTCGTCGGTACCCCAGAGCTTGGCAAAGGCCTCCAATACCTTTGGTTCCATGCGAGCATCCCACATGAATTTCTCATGGGTGACGGAATACCCATTGAATAGATTCACTTTGCTTTGGACAGGCAAGTTGTCTTTGATCCACGTAGAAGGATCATCAAGGTCAAGGGCTGGACTGAAAGACTTGAGCCAGTCCAGGGCTTTGCGCTGATAGCCTTGGGCCCTTTCTGGGTCGATAGCATTCTTGATCACGGCATAGCCCTGATGATGAAGGTCGTCTCTCCAATCCCCATATGGACTACTCAGGCTAGCGTTCTTAATTAGTTGTTGTCTAGTACAGGGTAACATAGGTAGCTCACTCAAAAGAAGATTGGTTGAGAGGCGGAGTAGTGGTGGTGACAGTGGTCATGGTAACTGTTTCTCCAAATAGAGCCGTAAAGCTTTAGATTGAACTGGAATGGATGAAATAACGGGACAGTTGCTGCCTTTAAGTATGTGCAATGTCCTAATGCGACCCATCGTCCATTTAGGCCATAATATCTAGAAATTCGCAATATCTCAAGTCCAATCTGATGGCCTCGTTCGGCGGGTAAGTGGGGGTTCAGTCCCACCGAGTAAAAGCGGAGGTGTCTTAGACGGTCCGCCTAGCCGCCATCTCCGGTTGATTTCGAGCCAATCAGTTATGAAAACGAATCAAATCAGATCAGAAGGTACGAGGTGAACTCAGAAGGTTCAGGAATGACGCCTCAAAACATTTTCCTACATCGGAAAATGTGCCGATTACATCTTTATACTCGGACATCCTGATACACCTGTTATGGATCGGGAAGTTCCGCTTTTTTTTTGTGAGGTTGATTAGACCTTTGCTTTGAGAACACTTTCTGGCCTATTAATGTATAAATCTAGGGAAAGGCCCGTGGACACTCGGGATAAGCGTTGCAACTACAGAGAAAAGTTAATATTAATATAGGTTGTAGACTTTATATTCATGGATGACTCTGTCATTCAATCTCTGAATTAGCAAATTCTAACGCAATGTCCATGGAGTCTAGAAGAACAACCTCGATATACTAGGACACTATCAGTCGCTTGAAAACCTGTTTAGTTAGCAGTCTAACACTTCCCAGAATCTTTGGTCTCTATCCGTAAATAACAATTACATGGAACTATTACGACAGAGACAGCAGATGGCTCTGATAATCTTAGCTTATGGGTGTTCTTTGGCGAATTACGCACCGCACCGATGGTTTCTGCAGAATTGGGCCGCTGATATGATCAAGTTAATTATAACTCTCGTCGATCCCATCTTCAGCCCGGAAATGAAATGGTCGCTTGGGCAGTTTGATCTTCCAAGTAGTGAGCTTTCAGATGCGCTGGTTTCTGTTTAATTTCCAGGTTGGTGGAAGGAAATTTGTTGTGGTATCCCAATATTTAGAATACATATGTATTGTCTTAGATCCTGTTTTAATGAAATGCTTTCCTCATACTCATGAAGTGGTAGAAAAAAATGGTCACATTCAGCAACTGCCGATAAAAGTGCCCTATGCAGAGATTTGGTACATGAAAATATGTGTTCGTGTAGGATATGCAAGAGAAGTAGAGACTTGAATAAGTACACTCGATATTCAAACAGAAATCGGTCTTGGAAGACTTTTCATCCAACAACCAAAGGATGTAGTGAAACGGGGACGGCTCGATGGCTATCTGGCAATGCAGACTAGGCACCCAAGAAGACATAGTGGAAATGCTCTGGATGGTGGATATCGCTCTATCCTTGAAGCTGTATCATGAAGCAGAGAAACCGAATAGTTGTTCCGTATGTGTGCCTTCTTGTAGGAAAGAAGAATCTTTGGCCTAGTATCGCAGGTATTTCCTTTGATTTCTCTGTTTTACACCTACTTCTCTTATTTCTTTGCACACCTTTGAACTTCAAAGTGGAACAGTATCTGTTGGAGCATCATCCCAAGTATGATTGCTTGTTTGCTACAGATTGAGTCTTTGTTCAGATGGTTTTACTAGGGTATATAAACCCCTAGATTTCTTGTTTACAATAGATCATGATTCCTCTTCTGCTTTCTCCCCACATAGTAGTAATCTCTACTCTCTACAACAGTATCAACTATTTCTGAAATACTGTGGGTTGAAGGAAGCTAGGTCTCACCTGCAGAAGGGGGACACGTACAGTAACAAACGCAGTCCCACACTTGGATTCACATCCTTTGTTTTCCCTCTTCCCTTTGCAACTTCCCTCTATTTGTTTTATTCCTTCTGTCAACACATTTGAACTTCTCCATCTACAACCATCACACTGTCCCTCATCACGAGAATGCCTCCCCACGGAACTATGACGGCCGCATAGCGAGCACTCGGAATCGCTGAGATTGTGAGCCTAATCCTCTCGTTTGTGCTGAGAGAGTGTTTCACACCACGAAAACGAGATTCCTTGCGCCATTGTGCTCTAGTGAACAAACTCTGGCTTGCCGAAGCGCTTCTTGTGATATGGTACAGTTTTGACCTCTCCATCGAGACTGTCTTTAAGAAATTGGAACCCGGCCGTCGACAGTTCTATGCCAACTTTGTGGTTCTTGGCGAGTCACATGCCTTGTGGGATGCATCAAGCTTTAAGAGCCTCTCACGGAATCTAGAAAACATTGTGTTCCCTAAAATGGAATGTCTTCTTCTGTTCACTTCCGGAAAGAGGGGAGAATGTTCTCTCCCCAGACTGAACTGTCCCAATCTTCGTTGCATGACCTTCCAAGATCTGGATATCGAAAATGAGGAGAAGGACGACGACATGGGCCCTGACGCGTGGGAATCGATTTTCTGGGACCTTTCGGTATGTGCTCGTTCTACCCTTGTCTTGTATACAACCAGGCTGACTGTTCTTGAACAGACCAACTATCCTAGTTTGAAAGAGCTGGGGTTTGAATTTCCTCCTCGCGTGTTTCCCTATGCGATCCGACGCCTGAAGAAACGACACCCCAACCTTCGTGACTGTCTCAAGAAGCTCAAGGTTCAAGAGATTACCCAGTTCGTTCACCATGGCTTCTCATTTGCGGGTGGGGTTCTTGCGGGTGATCATGATTACTTTGAGCCATGAGTTTCATGGTTCTTCCGGGATATGAAGGACCTTTTCTCGGAGGATGAGCTTGATTGAAGACGAATGAAAGAATGTCGGCCCGAATAATGGGGGTAGGATTTTGTGCTCGTTACCTGTGTAGTGGTCAAGACGACGTAACTGAGGAATATGAACAGACGTGAAATAGTGTATCAGGCCTTCGTTTTGATTTCTCTGTTCATACCCACTTCTCTCTCTCTCCCTTGTAGTACTCGGCCCAACGCACGGCCCAACTCCCTCCGGGAGTTGGGCCGCACGGGTTGAATGCAAAAACGGGTTGAATGCAAAACCTCACCCACCCACCATTTTTAACCTCTATTTACTACCACTGAAAATGCCTTTTTCATCCCAAAAATTGGAAGATCGGATCTCTAGTGCTTTGCAAGCCTACTATGAAAATGATAAGCCTGTAATTTCAGTATTGGCGCGGGAATTTGACGTTCCATACCATACCCTAAGGGGTAGAATCAACGGTCGCAAATCTAAAACTGGCCATGCTGGCGCCAACAAAGCATTAGGGACTGAGCAAGAGCAGGCATTAATTCATTGGATCGATACCTTGAATTCTGCAAATGCTCCTCTAACTGTAGATATAATCCAGAAGTGTGCACGTCAAATTCTTCATCGGTATAATCTAGATATATACCTTGGTATAAATTGGGCCTACCGTTTTATTAAACGACTACCCGATAAATATACCTATATTAAGCAAAAACTAATGGAAAAGGACCGCCTAGACGTAGTTATACCTAGTTATCTTACTACGTGGTATACTCGCCTAGGTGATACTATTTAGCGGTTAAAAATCGGATCGAAGAATATCTATAACTTTGACGAAAGCGGCTTCAAAATTGGCGAAGGCAAACCCCGGAAAGTCGTTTTAACTAAGGCTAGTCAATCTGCTAGTATTAGAACTAGCGGGCCTAGTGAATCGCTTACTTCAATTGAATATATTGCTACCGATAGCTAGGTAATACTACCTTAGTTTTTGGTTAAGGGTAAATTCTATATAGAGAATTGGTATAGGACTACTAACCTCCCCGACGACTATTAGATTACTCCTATACCTAATGGTTGGACCGACGATACTATAGCCTTTCAATAGCTTCAATCATTCGAAGAAAGTACTAAAAATCGCTATATAAAGACGGGTTTTCGGCTTCTTCTTATAGATAATTATGGCTCCTATCTTACCTATAAATTTATCAAATTCTACGAGAATAATCTGATTATTCTATACTGTTTTATCCTATATACAACGTATATATATTAGCCGCTTGACGATATACCGTTTTAGGTGCTAAAGTATTATTTTCGTAAGAATAATAATGATATAGTATAGTAGGGTGGTTCAGTAAAGCAAAAATCGGACTTTTTTTCTAGTATCTATAGGGTTCGGAACCAAGCATTTAAAAGCCGTATAATACGCTCTGGCTTTGAAAAATGCGGCATCTATCCTTTAAATATAGATACTGCTTTAGAGAAGCTAGGTTAGAATAACGATCCTAATCTTCTAGAGCTAGTATTAGAGATATAGGATAGTGATACCCCCCCCTCTAGAGTCAAGCTCTATACCAAATTCGCCGGTAATAGACGTTAAAACCTTCCGGAAATACGCTGAAAAAATCAAAAAAAAACCGACGAGATTGGAAATGAGATCGATACTATTTCTCTAAAGCTACGCCGTTAACTAGCTCTATTTTTGGCTAGTGCGCTTACCTTGGTAGAAGCGGGCGCTCAGTATGCGTATGACAATGCCAATATGTTGGACCTAAAACGCCGGAAGGAAGCTAGTAAAAGCAAGCGAAGGGTGAATATAGGTAGTCCTCTCACTTCATTAGATGCAAATAGGCATATAAAAGTGAGAGATAAAACAGAGAGGAAGAAATTAATCCAGCAAGCGAGGAAGAAGTGGATTGGAACTGCTACTACAGAGGCAGCTCTCGCCGCCAGGAAGTCGAAATTGGAGGATTTAAATAGTTCAGAAGAAAGCGCGGGACCAGGTGAATCTGTAAATATTAAATATACTATAGATACCATAGTGGAAGGTTGTTAAATGAGAGGTTTAAATTGGTAGGTTGATCAATTTTTGCATTCAACCCGTTTTTGCATTCAACCCGTGCGGTCCAATTCCCGGTGTGGGAATTGGACCGTGCGTTGGGTCGAGTACATTTAAAATCCAAATAAAGTAGAAAGATACCAGCTCTTGAAATGAAGTCAAATTGAAAGGCTGTATCTACCTAGGTATCCATGAATCCATGGATGAGAGGGCTACAATGATCAACACGGCCTTCTGCGCGGCAGCAAACTTCCGAATGTTAATTCCAGACACCCTTCTTTGTTTTTCCTGCTTTGATTTGCAACATTCCCTCTACTTATTCCCTTCTTTCTGTCAACACAATTTGATCTTCCCTATCTCCAACTACCATACAGAATGTCGCAAACCCTCAGCCCTCCCCACGGGGCTACAACTGCCACACAACGAGCACTGGGAATCGCTGAGATTGTGGGCAATATTATCTCCTTTCTACCGCAGCAGTACTTTGAGCCCGAAACGGACTTGATCTCTTCCGCTCTAGTAAACAAATTCTGGCTCGCTGAGGCACTTCCTGTGATATGGAATAAGGTCCACCCCCACCCGATGGAACATATGTTTGGGGCCCTAAAGCCTGATCGTCGTCAGTATTATGCCAACTTTGTGGTTTCTGGCACTACACGTGTCTTCGATGATAGAGAACCGGGCCCCGAAGATACTCCGTGTGATTTGCGCGGGATTGTGTTCCATAGAATGACCGAGCTTCGCATTTTCGTTACAGCACAATATGGAGAATCCTCCCTTCCCGACCTGAACTGTCCCAATCTTCGTCGTATGATCTTTGAGGATTGGGATGGTAATAACAACAGGAGTGAGCGCCTCGGCGCTGATGATTGGGAATCGATCTTTTGGGACCTCCCAGTATGTGCTCTTTTTGCTCTTCACAATACAACCCTCGCTGACTATTCTTAAGTACCCTAGTTTGAAAGTGTTGGAATTTGAAGATCCTCCTCGTCTGTTTCCCTATGCACTTCGACGCTTGATGCAACGGCACCCCAATCTTTGTGACCCTCTTTCCCGGCCCAAGGTGAGCTGGAGTAACAAGTTCTTGCCTAACGGAGCCGATGAATCGGATGGGTATGGCTTTGAAGGTTTCTATGATTATCCTGGGGAATATGATCCAGATAATTCTATCTCAGAGTAGGGAGATCATGACTTTGAAAAATGATGAATGACAGAATGTTGATCTGAATAAAGGAGGTATTCTTTTCCTAGTGGTCTCAATATGGAATCCAGAAATGAGCTTGGAATATGCCAGCAGGTTCACTAAGTTGTATGTTTGAAGAAGGGCCTACCCCATCCAAGTCGATACCAATATCAATCCTTCCAAACTGAGATTGTTCGTCTCGAACCAGTATATTTAAATATCCACATTCTCTTCTCCCTTCTCTTTCTCTCACCTGTGTTTATCTATCTTGTCTTTCGCTTCCAATTTGATTCACCACAACTCATCCACTCTTCTCAAATGGAATCCTCCACCCACTCCGAGACCGCATCCCAGGGAGCCCGTAAGCTTCCCGAGGTCCTTGGCATAATATTTGCTCAAAACATTCTGCTTTAAACATTCCCCTTAGACATTTAGAAAGGGTTGAGGCATAAGTTATCTAATAACTTCACATTCATCTTCATATAATGATTCATACATAGATTTATCATCAGGGAGATCGGGAGTCAGGTTAAAATATTTTGTCTTCCCAGTCGGGATTCCCTGGAGAAGATGAACGGGTTTCTGACTTGAGAATTGAAGAATTATTGACTAGTACATGTATGTATTACCTATTGTTCCTCAATAACATATGTCTCATTGTGTATGGTCTCATCTTTATTCATTGTTGTTCTCTCAATACTCGATTACTTTGACTGCACTTTCATCTTCTTCTACAATTACTCTATTACTCACTGGGTAATCATGTTTGAATACAATTGAAGCTATTGATACTCTTGACAATAACATTGTACAATATCACTTTCACTTCACATATAAGTTCATTCCTTATCAGTTCGCTCATTCTCTATTGTTCTACTTCTATACCTCCCTAAAACCACAATAGCTATTCATAATGTAGGCGTTTACTCGAAGAAAGATATAAAATTCATGTAGCTCCTTTCGAGCCCTTCTTTTTTCCTTCTCGATCATCACCAAGAGAAACGCCGCTGAGCGAGTTTTCAACATTCCAGAGCTGGCCTCTGAGATTGTCCACTGGCAGGTCCAGGGACTTGACGACTTCATCTACGAGAAGTCGCGGGGCATCGGGAGAAAGAAGCAGTGGGTGAGGCCAACGAAGTATCGGCCCTGGAAAATGGGCCTGGGTACCAAGCGGGAGCCCTATGTGGAGCACGCTCTTTCTACGAACCGCGATCCCCTGGATACCATCCACAGCAATTCGACTTGTCCACCAAAACAACGACATTGACGAGTCCTTCATATCCCAAAGGAATAATGTGCGCTTCCTACTGGTTTATGTCGCCCTGAAGACCGGGGAGAATTCGAGGAGTTGATGGAGGAACAACTGAAAACTGCAACAAAAACACTGATCAAGGAACGGGAAAATCAACTGGGTCAAGGTCTTTATGGGGGCAGAAAGATCTAGAAGCCTCCATAAAGACCTAGAATCCCAACGACAACATCGATGGACCTTTACACCGTGAGATACAACTCCGACGGCAACTGGGTCGAACCGCCGAACAGCGTCAAGCTATCTAACGAAAATGCGCATCTGGCGATCAAACATTTGACTGGGAATGACAGAGGCGCCAAATACCCCGCTGATTTCGACGGAAATGGCCATTTCGGAGCGACTTGAGTACCTGAAGACCCAGCTCCCCTAGCTTGGGCACATGGTCAACCTTGATATTCATCGCCAGAGGGATAATCCCGTTACACCACATGATTAACGCTGGCACCCGGGACAATGATATTAACTCGCCGGGATTTGTCCAATACGGCATACCACTACAGACAACACAGTCAACGAGAAACATTTCTGACTCAAGGCGACGTATGTCTCCCCTCATCCCACACGGCCATGCACAGGTTGTAAGTCTTTACACTCTCTTCTCATATAATCAATGGCTGTATATACTAATTCTCGTGGCAGGCGCTTGGTTGAGGATGTCACTCGACAGGATTTGCGAGCGACACGACCCTACAGTCCAACACAAAGCAAACCGAAAGGTCATATAAATATAGCCCGGTGACTTTGAAGCGTGAAAAGGTCATTCTGTCAGCACCTCCGGATTATGGGATATGGCACGGTAACAATGAGGCTTTATGCCTCAACGTGCTAATTGTGGAGGCCAAAAAGACCGACATTGAGTCCGGCGTGGCCCAGGCCCTGGGTTATATGGGTGAGTTAACGATGCCTCTTATATTATATATCAGAAAGCTAACCTATCCAATAGGCTGTATCCATCGGGAGCGTAAGGCTCTCTCCAAGAGAGACTCCACCGTGTATGGAATGGCATCGAACGGGTCAGGTTTCTACTTCCTTAAAATCTCCAACAACTCTAAAGTGAGCGTTTCGAAATCCTTTAAAATCAGTATTCTAACCTATGCTAGTGGTCGGAGCGTGTGGTATCTGTTCGTGATGGCCATTTTGAGGAGCCTCTCGGCTTACTCGTCTAGGGGGTCGTTGGGATATTGCTGTTTCCATTGATATGTTGCTTATAATGAATCGGCTTGCTGAAGCTCTTGATTTTCCTCCTCTCAGTCTCTCCATCATTTTTATCACCCTCTCAACCAATGTCATCGCGTTTCCACGCCGTCCATCATATCTTATGCGCCATCACTATGACGGTTTCGACGAGGCCTTTCATTGGTCTTCGTCATGGCCACTATCAGACACCGGCATGTATGAGAAGGCCTTTTAAATTGTCAGATACATCGACATCCTCAAAGACTACTCTAAGAAAGATTATACCTCTTCGATGGAGAAAAATTCGACCTGGTATCAGATCAGCTAGATGCCGCGAAGACGAGTATGCCGTGGCTATCAGCTATTCCGCAGAGCTCCCCACCGCATGTAGTGCTCGGAGACATCGAAGCCAACACAAAGAGCTACGTAGAGCTCTTTCAATCAACAAAACGGGGTATGAACCCACTGTCGGATCCAAGCAACCAGGCAGAGGGATCTAAATTCTGCCTCGAAGCCTTCACGCATTACGATATCCAGTATTCGGGAATATTCGACATACATGGCTTTTTCCTATCATCAATAAGCCGCCCACCAAATTGATGATGTCGATCAAACGACCACCACATCAGAAGTGGCTGCAGAAACAAAGGTTAAAGCCCCTCAGAGGGCAAACCAGAAGGAACAAACAAAGGTTAAAATAGGCCATCATTTGTTTAGCCCTCCAAGCTATTCACCTCGCGCAGATGAGCCGAGATTTCGGGATGAGATCATTTCGTGGAGTGGCAGCTGTTACCGACATGTGGCTACTAGTTTGAGTATAACTACCAGGCCCGATGGTGTACAACTGCACCTGGTCAAGGAACGCCCCGATAGATGTCGCTTTTTCCTCGGCACATCTCTTGCAGGATAACATGATGCGTGGGAAGGCAGGAGCAATTTGATACTCCATGGTTCAGAATCTTCAATGCGAACAACCAGATTTCAATCGATTTCCCCTCTCGAATTCCCTCCCGGGTCCAAGTTGCGGCGATGTTCCGCATGGAGGTGTCGTGTGACAACGAAGGAAGACCAAAACATCACAAAGTCGGGTATGGCTGGTGATTTCCAGGCTGTTATGGAGTCACAGAGTGCTCATTGGTTTCGAATGAGGAAGTCTACGGAGAATCGATCACCTTTACACCCAGATTTGAATATCACAAGAGCCATACATCCCTGCACACCTAAGAAAGTAGCTATAGCTTAGTCTGAATGAACCAAGTTCCCTTTCTTCTTCTATTAGCATATATAACCAAAATACAATTTATAAATAAGAGGGACATAAGCCCCATAGAGAGGAGATATCCCCATATGTAGTATATATATACTTTCCCAACGCCGAGAGTACAGGACATAACCTGTGACTCTAAACTAAAACCGCCCCGAAACCTCCAGACCCTGGGGTAAAAAGTCAACACCGCTCATTGGTATGCCAAACTCCTTTGTATCGTGACGCAACAATGCAAAATGACAACCATCTCAGATCTCCTGCGTGTCCAACGCCCATACCTCCCAATGCTGCAGAACTTCCCATCCTACCCGTCGCACATGCCGTCTCCACACAAACCCATCATCGGTTAAGGTGTACGGGTAGCATGCAGCGTGGAAAGCCGCAACATCTTCACTTTCGTCGCGTCTATCCATGTACCCGCAGTTGGGTGGTCTGGGAGTTTCGCTCTCATCTCGATCGCGTGATCGTTTCCCTAATGTTGATGGCGGTAGGGTGCCGGATCGTGTGCCAAGTGGATTCGACCAAGAAGATATATGTGTTGTCTGTGTATCGGGTGACTTACGGGCGGCGACAGGCTGGTATGGTGCGCAAAGTCCAGCACTGTTGGTACCTTGCGTGGGAGCGGGACTATATGTGGTTGTCTCCGGGGATGCATTATCGCCATTTGTTGGTGATGGCCATTCTTTATTGGTGTCGGGTGGGATGGGGTCTTTGTAGAAGTCCCGCAGTTCCCAGGCTTTCCAGCCCATGCTGATGAGCTTCACGTTTCCGTAGACTTGCTTGTTGCCGAGGTCGTAACTCAACATTTTGGTCAAGATCGAGTCGTCCATGTCTACCACTTCTGCAAGAGTCTTCGCATTCGCAAATGTCTCTTGCATCGCTTTGGTTACATCGGACATTGATGTACCTCGTGAATATGGGGATACCTTCAGTGCAGAACTCGCAGGTCCATTTGTAGACTGTCCGGAAGATTGGGGTATGAGAAGTCGGATTGCTTTCAATTTCCGGAGGAAGGGTATTAGTAGACCCAGTGATTCCATGCTGGAAAATTCGGTGGCGAGGGCGAGCTGTTCCAAGTTCGGACAGCTGTGGACGAGTCGTGCGACCATCCCGGTGGAGAGAGGCCATTTGGATGGGAGAAGGAGGTGGCGCAATGTCGCGCCATGATTTGTGGTAATGTGTGAGAGGTAGAGGTCTCGTATGTTAGCTATAGCGTTGATCTGGCTAGCTGGAGAAGCGGAAGTGATAGGGGAGTTGGTTGCGTTTCCACTGGGCGCACCAGACAAATGGTGTTCGGATGTTGGGGGCGTGAGGGCCGATGAGACCGCGCCCCCTCCGGGTCGCGGGGAATTGAGCAGGTCACTTGATTCCGATGTGACATTGACAAAGTATAGGCGCTCGAGTCCAGAGAAATTCCCGATGAATTCCGAGTTTCGTTTTGACACTGCATCCAGCCGAACGGATTTCATGCGGAGCTTGGCATGGGGCGGCATTGTCGGCCAGCTGCTCTCGACAAATGTGTTGACCAGACTAGAGCCCTCAACACCACTGAGGAATGTGACATCTTCGACGGTAGTCGGATTAAGAGCGAATTTGAAATCTTCAGTGTGGAAGGCATATAGATTCTGGAACGATATCTTCTTAACCGCCAGGGGCTGCTTGCTTGCGATCAGCTTGCGGAAGTAATCATGCAGCGAGACGCTAGGCTCGTGTGCATCTCGCATCCGTGGCGACCAATGTAATTTCAATTCGCGCAGTTTCCTACTTTTACAAAGAAGAGTCGCGATATCATCGGGGTAGCAAAGCGGGTCTATATCGGTGATTTTCAGACATTGCAAATGGGGCATGCCTGGAATCGCGAAAGTGGGTTGTGGATGACGACTGGACGGAAACCGGATCGTCAGGGATGTGAGCTTCGGCAGCTGTGTCAAGCCTGTAAAAACCGTGTCGAGCATTTTGGTGTTCAGTTCCCAATGGAAGCTTTCCAGATTAGTCATGCGATCGACCGCAGCGCGGGCGGCGATGTTCAACAACATCGAGGCGTCGGGCACCCGGCCGACTCGGGCATGCTCCTCCAACTCATGTTCCTTCCATTCCCCGCGTAGTGTCATTGATCGTACTAGGGTGGCATACGATCGTGTAATAATCGCATTCAATCCCATTGTGAAGGGACTGGCGCTCCCGATTCCTTCTGGTTGTTCACCACGATAACGAATCTTGTCGTAGGAGGTCAGCGTTAGGCTGTGGTATAGCTGTGGCAGCACCATATAGTTGAGAACCCGACATGTTCGACATAGCCGGGCGAGATCGCCTGTGTCGTCGACCTACGACATGTTAGATATGTGGAAGTGCGATGTGCGATGTGCGGAGCTCCCTCTCACATGTGACACAATCTCCGCGATGAGATTCAACGGCAGAACCATCAACTGGGCACCTCCAGGTGGTTCAGTTATGCTCGCTCCGAACATATTTCTATTAACGGTCGCCATGATGCGACGTCTAACGTAAGGTGTCACATAAGGATACAAAGAATATGGGGGAAAAGACACCGGGATCGTGAAGTTCCGAGTGAAATTTCGTCTCCACTTTTGTAAGCCTCTTGGTAAGCCACTAGGAGCCAAGCAGAGATCGTTGATTGTCACCCCTAAAAGAACTAAAAGAACTAACTTACGTAGTTAAAGAACTAAAAGAAGCCTATACAAACAATATACATAGGCCTTGGATATGCAATATGCAATATTATATTCAATCTCAATATTATAATGGGTATCTTTCTAAGATGTTGAAATCCTCACAACACCTTTCCAAATAATATCAAATCCATATACTCCAGACCAATGAAAATGACCAAAAATGACTGCCTGTCAGGGGCTGATTTGCTCGGCCTCAATCAGCCATGCCCAAATATGTGGCATCTCACACATGCTATGCCCAAAAGTGGCGTTTTTATGAAGAGCCATGCTGTTCATTGGAAGGTCCGTGCTCAGGGTGGGATTCGGCATCCAGGGGCCTAGTCTGTTCCGCTGACACATCGTTTCTTTCTTCCGAGTATGTCGTATCTGTCCAACTTTGTTGGTCGTAATCTGTGACATGATCATTGCGATCATTGCGGTCCAAATGGCTAATGTCCTCATTGATCAGCGCCGCAGCTTCCGGGTCATAGTGTAGGACATAGTCCCCACCTCCTCGCTCTACGTCTGCCTCCGTCCATGGAGCAGACGCTTGTGGTCGAGAAGGAATCACCCGTACAGGTAAGTTGGGACGATTGGAGGGTGTCTCGTGATGTTGAGCAGGTTGGATTGGCCGACTCTCTCCAGGTGGCCGGGTGTCTTCCAGCAGTCGATTTTGTGGTGACCATGTGTGCTGGCCGCGACGACGTGCTGGAATAACAGTGACTGGTAATGGGCCATCGGAATGTTGTGGTCCAGTGCCCAGTCGGGCTTTCCGATGGAGAGAAAAGAAGTGATCGGCTCGAGACCGGGCAGCATTTGCTTCTGCCTCGGCCTCTTCTGCTGCTGCAGATGCTCTGTGTTCTGAGAATTCTTCTCCGGCTTGTGCAGATGCCACTTCTTTCGGTAGAGATGCACGTCGCCTCTTGAATGGGTGCAGGAGAACATGCCATCGCGGATCGGCTTGGACAATCTGCGGTGACTGCTCTCGGGTGTTTTGAACAGAAAGAGCATGACCATTTGGATTAGGAGTATGTGGCTCCCTGCCTTCCAGTTCTTTATCTTCATCCAATTCCTCCTCCTCGTGCATATTTGGCATTGCAGCAGGAGGCGTAGGACTGGCCACTGAATGATACCGGACATTGTACACTGTGCTTGCTGCACTAGTAGTATCAGCACGACTGATCGGTGTGATCGCCGCTGGGGGTGGAGTAGGCCGGTTATCGTTTGGGCCCCGCGGCGCCGATGTAGCAGCCTGGTTGTGTGGGGGTGGTGCGGCTCTTTTGTTTCGATTACCGCGGGGCAATCCAGCCCGGGCTCGTAGAGGTCGATGGGCCAAACCCATCACGCCGCCCCATCCGGACGATGCGCCATTGCCCCCACCTTGGTCGTGTCCTTGGCCCGTGAAACGTGGCCAGTCAACTTCCTCAGACGGAGTGACTTCAAGCATTTCATCGCCGTCGAAAACCTCTCGTCCGAGAATCCCATCTTTGGTTTCATCTCGTTCCAGGGCTTCAATGCGTTCCACCCACTCCCAAACCACCACACTGGCCGCGGCAGAACCAACCCATCGAATATAGGTACCCCAGCCAGCAATTTCCGGCTTGGCAATATCCAACACAAAAAAGACGACGGGTATCAAAATAGCACATAGCGAGAGAAGAGCCACTAAGCAGATATTCCGCATCTTGGGGTGGAAAAATGCGTATCGGTGTTTAGATATCGAGTAGAAGATCACCCAAGCGGCATAGAGCAGGTTAAGCGACAACTCGAACAAGTAGCTCAAAGCAGGAATGGCATCCTCGTATAGCCTGGGTCGTGTCGGAGAGTTCCTCGCCCAAAAATTATCCAAAATACTAAACGTCGTATCCAGCACAATCAACGCAAACCCAGCCCATTTGATCATAACTTTTTCCTTATGTCGCGGGAACAATCGAATCAACGTCTGAACCTGCGCAAGCCACAGAAACGTGCTCGATATGACGCGCACGATGCGAATTTCCATTCCACCAATAACCTCCTGGGAAAGCGCCTCTGCATCGGAATACCCATAGTCATACTGCCGCTCAGCGACTCGAAAGGAATCGACCGTAGCGATAGTTAACGAGACCGCAACCAAGATCGCAGCCACTTTCTGCAGCCATGGTCGTCCACCGACTCCGACAACCGACGAGTTCCCGCTATATGAGCCGCTGATCATCCCATGGCGGCCGAGGAAATTGGCGCCGCCGCCGGGGCCGCCGACGTAGAATGTGCGTGGTGTGATGAGAAGGATGATGACGAGGAGATAGCTAACGACAGTCGCGCAGCCGATGGCATATAGCTGTGGGGTAATGGAGGAATAGAATGGATCGCGGGTATCGAGGACGGCGGAGATGTGAACCTCGTCGGTTGGGGAGCCTGTACAGACAGGTTCGAAGATGGCGTTTTCAGTGAGAGTAATAGCATATGAGTTGTTGAGATATACGAGTCCTGTAAATAATTGGCAGCTCGCAATTAGACACGGTTCTAGGAGGGGGCGACACCAAGTCTGCGACCGGCGGCCTGCAGCCTGCGGCCCAACGACCAAGTTGTCGAGGGAAAGGGGAGACCACATACCATTACTGGGCAAGACGACAGGCGTACAGCCGGGTGAATAAGTCTTCGTCGTAGTTGGTGTTGGATTCGCCCAGATCTGGCGGGGAAGCAAGTGGAAGTCATTTTCCATGATCGGACTCGATATGAACGGCCTTGAATCGCCGTCCCTGAAACAGTTCAAATACCGCGCGATTTCCACCGATGCGCCCGTGTCACAAGACCCTTCACTGTTTAGACTTCCATTCTTGACTTTGATCGCGTACAGACGTTGCGAGTCCGAGGACCGGGGGGCGATTAATGTTGGGAGGAGGGAATTGGAGAAATAACGACGGCGGTGTGGGATTAGGGGGCACGAGACGATAAATATTTTTTCTGTTTTGTCCAACCCTATGAGAAAAAAGTGAAGATCATAAGGAAAAAGGAGACAATCTAAAGAACATTGAAGAATTAAGGTGGAAATCTGGAGGGATACTCCGCCCATTTCAAGGCTCGGCATTGGCTCCTCCACAAATATCCTGACGCTAATCGCACTACGAGATCTAGAGCTCTACACTCTTTTCATATCTCACTTCATATATGCATGCCCATTATATTGATATGTAATAAGCTCAACTAAATCAAGAGCCAAAATCTACTATGTCGACTCGCTGATTGAAATCTAACATATCCATCATCCATGTATCGCATCACTCTTTCACTGTCTGTACAAGATTCATCACAGGAATCACTGATTTCCCATGGATACCATCTCATTAGGAGATTTATGCCTGGGCGGCGAAGCCAAGACGAGGTCCCTCGGAGTCGAAAACGACGTACTGGCTCTTGAGGAAGATATCACCGAAGATGGAGAAGCCAAGGCCAGAGTTGCTCTGGATACCACCGAAGCAGGAGGAGCTGCCAGTGCTGACGGGGGCGTAGTTGATGTGCTTTCCGGGAACAACGGCGTCGTAGTCACCAATGGTGACAGTGAAGTCGGGCAGATCAGCAGAGCAAGGGAAGATGTAGCCACCCTGAGTCTGGCTGTTCTGGGCGCCAGTAACCCTTCTGTAGTAGGCGGAGACAACAGAGTCAGGGAGCAGGAGAAGGGTGGTGCCAGTGTCTATATGATTTTAAGAGATCAGTGCTGAACAAAACATGGATTTCCATACAAGGAAAAGGTATAACTTACCAGCAATTCCAGTGATAGGGCCGAGAGTAGAACCAGAGCCGATCTTGTGGCTGTCGGCGGTGAAGGACCAGAATCCATCGGAGTCGTCAACATCAGTGTAGGCGACAGATCCGGTGAACTTCTCCTGGTCAATGTAGCCGAAGTCAAAGGAGCCAGGGGCACCGTGCTTGAGAGTCACAGCGAACAGAGGCTTGTCGAGACTGTCCTTGACGGTGTCGAAGAAGGTTGTCTGAGGGTTGGGGCTGACGGTGTTGATGGAGCTGAAAGCCAGACCCAGGAGGCCATCATTGCTCTTGTCCTCAACGAACTGCTGGCTGATCGTCTTGGCAGCCTCAACGGCCTGGCCAGTGGCCTTGACTCCGCCAACGACGACGGTGTCCTTGTAAACATCACCACTGGCACCGCTGCCATCACCGTATGAGATCGACCAGCTAGCACCCGCCAGCTTCGTGCCGGAGCTGCCAACGTCGTAGACATCGTGGCCACTCTGTTCCGAAGATCTGAGCTCGCTGGAGAAGACCCAGCTATATGAACTGTCAGTTGTTGCGCTAATCGGTCATGTCATTTCAATCCAACTTACAGATCAGCAGAGCCAGTGTCGAAGTCCAAGTTCAAGGTGGTGTCGCCAATCTTGACGGGAGTGAGGTACTCGACATCGTTGTCCTCGGGCGTAGTAATGGCAGAGCCGCTAACAGCAGCAGCGTGGACGTTGGCAGGCACAGTAGCACCGTACTTGGCCAGTGCATTGGCGTACAGACCAGGCAAGTTGATAGTCTTGGTGCCGGTAGTAGTCTTCTGCACCTGCTTCACACTGAATCCAACGCGAGGGCTCTTGACGGGCACAGCGGCAGCTGAGGCAACGGCCGAAAAGCAAGCGAGGCCGGCGGTAACTTTGCTGAAGACAACCATGGTGATGATTCTATCGAAGGATGGATAGATCTAATGGGGAATGAAGGCGATACTGGAGAGGATGGATTCCATAAACAGCTGGAGGGAAGGCCTCCTTTATAGCTTTTCTGGTATATGACCATCCGCCGGCGTCCAAAAGTAGAAGACATCAACAGGGCTGACTATCGCAACATCCGGGAGAAGGTGATGATGCCTTTCTAGGAAGGAAACATGACGATCCATCAGAATGCAGTTCAAGTCGAGGGGAAACTTGGAGATCGTCACGGAAGCCATCGGCCATCCAGGATAGCGCGACGGAGTCCGCCAAGCGGGCGATTGAGGGGTCAAGCCAAAAAGTACATATCGACAGGGTCTCAAAAAGCTAGATGGTATCGAATGGACCTTAGAGGACTAGCGCGGCCAGCGCACGAGCGTAGGCAGAGGTATGAAATGTGGAAACAAGCAAGAATGCCCAGGGAGCTTGGTCGTAACAAGCTATCTAGGAAAAACGGAGAAGTCCGGCCAAGCCAAGGCGTTGTCTTGGGAGTCTATGTCTTGGTACTCATTGGGTGAAGACAGGTCGATCGCCATACTTGGCGACCCTTGTGCAAGTGGGAAATAGATTGCCCATTGGGTTAACCGATAGCGAGTAGGGAGTACTCCGTACGGAGTAGAGTGTAATAGATTGTCCTTCGGCATAGTCACGCTGCATGAAGTGATTGTTCTGATTGTTTAGACCATTGAGACTAACGAGCGCCCTGACGATCATCACCCGTTATCTCCACGTCGACCAATCATCAGCCCTAAAGTACAAACAAGGTCACATCGCTTCATTGGGGTAAATTAGTGGCCTCATTGGATGAGACATTCGGTGAATGAACCCTTTAGGTTTAAACTTGTGTCGAGAAGGGTTGTCGCCGGGATTCTAGCTCTACTAGCTCTCAACCAAAACGAAGTAACAGGTACAATCTCCGACGGGCATCCGTCCTGCATTACTCCGTACATGCTCTCCCAATCCTTGCAAGAACGTCAACGTCCCAGTCCATGTCAGACGATGTGACCCCTCACGGAGGATAACCAAATAGAGGCTCTTAACGCCTGGAAGGAATCGAAGGATCTAGCGGCCGTCGATATGGGCGATCAGTTCATCGTGGGACCAGCAGTAACAACAGCAGACCCTAGTTGGCAGAGATAATTGAGTGCCGACGGTTGCCAATGGCATTGCATTATTGCTTATGGAGTGCGAAGTGAGACTCTCATTTGGTCAATTGTTCATATAAGGATGAACTAAGACATAGTAACCCAATACGGCAATAACCTTTATCTACATACTATGTAAGTATATTGTACTAGTTATATTTACATTATTCACACATCGTCAGGACTGTTCTAAAGCCAAAGCCACCCGAAAGCTTCACCCTCCGCGGTCCAAGAGATTGATGAAATACCATGTGAAACCTGAGACCCCGCAATCTAATATCACCCCCGACGGACACCGGTGGATAGTTATAGTGATTCGCAATACGGAGAAATAGACAATGAGCTGCAATGATAACACCATCGACTTGTCAGGCCATCAATTTCAAGCTTACGGATACGAATGATATCGTAGAAGAAACGCCGAGCGGATCCCGTAGGGGTATATAATTTCAATCAAAAAAAAAAAAAAAAAAAAAAGAAAACCAGAAAAAGGTACAGACCATAAGGACCC
The DNA here is from genome assembly GCA_028974045.1 of Penicillium cf. viridicatum. Classification (NCBI taxonomy): domain Eukaryota; kingdom Fungi; phylum Ascomycota; class Eurotiomycetes; order Eurotiales; family Aspergillaceae; genus Penicillium; species Penicillium cf. viridicatum. The sequence goes on along the minus strand of JAPQKQ010000007.1, from coordinate 48,447 downwards.
TAAAAAGAAAAAACCCCCCACCAAAGCGTATGACATAAAAGATACCGAATTATTCATAATCATTATTTTCGTCAGAGATACTGGGACGATAACCCGGCCCCAGCCTCACCCTCGCCGTTAGTGTTTCCATCATACCCCTCATTGAGGAGGACCTCGAGCATGTCAAATTCGCCAAGCATGGGTCCAGTCCCACCAAGGCCCTGGTCAACCACTCCTGTGGAGCTGTTGAAGAATTGATCAAGAGGCAGGGCAAACCAATCCGGGAGCGCGCCGGAGGTAGGATGGTGGCTGTCGCCCATGGTCTGTGATGAGGCGACATTTGGCGATGGTCTGTCCATATCATTGGCAGGGAATGTCGAATTCGAATCGTAGTAGTTGTGGTACACGGACGGCGGAGGCGGCATGAAGGATACATTGAGGTTGGATGAGTTGATCGGCTGGGCAGGGATGTTCGCCAGTGGATCATGCCCTGACCCCATCGGGTGGCCCGCGGCAGGAGTATCCGCATATCCTAGACCCGCTGACGTCGTATCATGACCCTGGTTAGCGGACCAGGGTGTACTCGGTCCGTCACGACGAGTTGTTGAATGCTCGCGCGATGGTGAATGAGTCCGAGAGTCGGGGACCGAGGTGCGGTCATGTCCCTCTCCGTCTGCACCCCGGTCATGTGGTGCAAAGCGCAGAAAGCGCGTCCGGATGCTGCTGGTGAGAAGCTCAAGAAGCCGTGCTACCGTGTTGCTGAGGTGCACGTCATCCACGACATAATTGCGCAGTGCCTCCACCGTCCGATCCTGCAGGTCTAGAGAGACTCGCACATCGTCTTCTCTAGCTCCCAGTGTGAAAGTCTATGACTAGTTAGTTATTATGCTTGTCGAGCTTGCCGCCAGAGACCATACCTTCAAGATGAAGATCATTCCAGACAAGATTCGGAAGAATGTTCGAATGGGTGCATGTCTGAGACGACCTTCGGGGACGAGGCCGTCCAATACTGTCTGCAGAATTTTGCGCGAGGAATCGATAACTTCCTGGATATAATGCTCATTGACACGGTAGAGCTCATTCAACGTTTGGAACCAGCTGTTGCTGCTGTTAGACGGCCCCGGTGCTGGTTGGCCATTCTGAGTCTGACTATGACTCTGAGCGGACTCGTTGGACATGGTAGTCCATCGATCGACGACCGCTTGTAGAGCAAGGGAATTTATATAGAGACCTGATTCCATATTAGAGATTATCCTTCGGCGAATCAAGCTGTGTCGACTTACGGGTATACTCAAGCTCAATCAGCAAAACGCTGCGCATAGCCGGTGAGACTTCTTTCCGTTAGCTTTCCTATCCATAACCAACGACCAATTGACGTACGATTAACACTGTCCAGCTGCTGCCGGAAATCCCGTAGATACGGTTGGAAGCGGTCGATCTGCTCACGGTATCTCCCACTCCTAATTAAATCCATCGTCTGATCACTAGATGCAAACAATAAATGATTGGCTTGATAGACAATTTTCGAAATACTGATCCAGCAATCCTGCATCCGATCAAGGTTGGCATCAGCATCCTTTGCATCAGCGGACGTTGGCGTGATATCCTGCCCCCATTGAGGCAATGGGAGCATGGAAGGAATTCCTAGACGTCCACTGCTGTGTGTAATAAACACAAGAATTAAACGCCGTAGTCGACGTTTCCGTGTTTGCTCGGATAGCGGCTCGTTGGCCACCTTAGCATCTCCTTTAGGGTCGAAGACGCCAAGTTCAAAAGCCAAAGCTTGCGCTGTACTCAGTAGCATCCATGACATCCGGTCCGATCGCCAGGCCGGTTCCAGCCATTTCTGAAACGCGACTCTTCCCTCTGAGCCTTTGCTAGTATGCTCACCGTCGTGATCCAAGGGGTTGTCGGCCCGACTGTGTGTCTGGGGGTCTGTATCCAAAAGAGAGTTTTCATCGTCACCCGGTGGAAAGTGCAGGTTTCGTGGGTGCCACTCTGTAAGAAGTAGCATAGCTTCTACAGTGCCCAACGACCTCAATTGCCCACCCACACTGCCTTTGCCTGACATTGATGAACTCAAGTCAAGTGATCGAGGTCGGCCAATGCCCGACGTTCCAGCGTCGAATTTTTCTTGGCCCCAGAATAGGCGTTCTATCATGCTGCGCAGATATGCCCAGAGACGGTCGTGAATATAGAACGCCCGCGTATTAGCACCCTCGCCCTTGGGTTTCAGGTGCCTAGACGCGATAGTGAGGATTGTAACCGCTAATACCGGCTCATCGGTAAGTAACGTGCGATGTGTAGAAGGATTAGAAAAATCAGGGATTACAACAGGGCTCATTGGCGCGAGGTGTTCATAGTAATACTCCACATAATCCATGCCCTCCTCCACTGTAAGCCAACCGGCACGGACGAATCGCAATCGTGACCAAGCTCGGATTGCGTCAAGATAAGTCGGCTCTGGGGGAGGGTTGTTGACTGGGCTTTCCCTTTGAGGACCGGGATCGGCGATCTGGGGATCTACCGGCCCTGAAGCACCAGCCGGGTAGTATGTAGACCCGCCCATAGACATTCCTGATCGAGGTGTCCGCACAAAGGATCCACCCAAGCTTCGAGGCGAGCTGCCTTGTGGTAAAGGTGATGGCCCCGAGTTGAAAGATGAGACAGACTGCCGCGCAGCAAGCCGATTCTCGAGGCTCTGGCGGTTGAGGTCCTCTGTTCTACCCGCAGCTTCGGAGAGAAGATGTAAAGCGTCGTGGGTGTTTGTAATTGCAGGAGACAGCAACTCCACCGCAGTGCGGTTCATCATCGGAGGCCCTCCATAGCTAGGTGGCACGGGCCGTTCGTTGACGGGGTATGTGGGAGCGCGTGATGTTGGCACACTGGGCATGTACCGTTGGGCTGGAGGTGCTGGGGGTGCAGGAAGTGCAGGAGGTGCAGGTGCCTCGGACCATCTCTGTTGGGCAAGCGCGGCTTGATGGTTGAACGGAGGTGGATCGGAAGGCGCAAATGGCGGTCCATCGACTGGGCTTTCATTCTTGGCCACCTCCCCAATCATCATTCGCTTGTCGCGATGGAGGATCGCCGCTGCCTCCACTTCATCTTCCTCAGCATCGGAGGTCTTGCGCTTTCGACGAGTTGCTGAAAATTCACATCTTTTACTTTCGCGACGACATCGAACACAGGGTGGGGGGCGAGGATTATCGACACCTTCATTTTTTTTTATCAGTCAGGCCATAGAACAATGAAAAGGAATGGGCCCATACTTCCTAGGTCACACTTGACCTTGCGTTTGCGGCATGGATCACAGGCCTGGTATCCTCGGCGATGATGTGCATCAGACTCGGCCTTGCTGTACACACTATTATTGTCCCCCATTTCGTGGATAACAATGGGGAAATCCCCGACACAAAGCGATGGAAAGCGAGATAAGCCTTGAAAGGCGGTGGGGGGATTACTCCGACAGGTCGGACAAAAGCACTGCCTCGAAAGACAATAGAATACAGACAATATAGATGAGATTGCACTTGTAATTGTCAGAGATCCCTTCAAAATATCAATTGAAGTCAAGAGTTTGCTCCCAGTCACCAGCCACTGGATCAGGTAGTTTTCATTGTATAATGAGAACCTCTGCGGGGTAAAACAAGGAATCTAGGGATATATCTTTGAATACTACTTACGTACACATACACACTCACACTTCCAAGGTTCATTACTTTGTAATATAGATGTTATTATAAGTACAAAAGAAATGTGAGAACTCAACTCCGATGTTCACGATGTAAATGTACAATGCTTCCAAAGCCGAAAAAAAAGGGGAATACCACAGTCCAAAATTGGTGCGAATGGTCATTTAAACAGCATATTCAACCTCTGCAAATCATCTATCTGTATTAGGGAGAAAATTACTTGTCGGCAGGGATTATTTCACCTTGTGTGAGGCAAGGCTGACGTTCATCCGGGACATTGACTCCCAAGCTTTGCGTGGCTGCACCAGCTCACCAGATGCACCACTGTCCACACTACCACGTCGTGACAGATTAGGAGTCGACCGCCCAGCAACAAGAGCTCGAACGCCACCAGCTTTACGGGCGGGGATCACTGAGTCGCCGGAGGTAAGAACGTAAAGGAGATACTTGAGATTGGGAAGAGTGTGGCGGATATCCAAGACGCGCAATCCTTGTTTAATGAGGATGTATTCAATGTCTTTGTTGAGGAGGAAGACCGCGTACTCGAATCGGTACTGCACACTCACCGGGTAGAGGGGGTAGGTGCGTTGTGGGAGTGATGCAGAGATGGGGTCCTGTATGAACGAAGTTGACCCATTCGCGTTGATCGAGTATGGGAGATGCACCGACAGATAGAACGAGAGCAGATAGACCAAGTGAGCGGTGTGCCCCAATGCCGCTGCAACTACCTCACGGTCGATATCCTCGAAGGTTGAGTTTGGGAGGGCCAGCCCGGCGATGGTGAAGACCAGGGGTTTATCGGGGATGGGTTCAATAGGGTAGATCGTGAGAAGGTCTTCAGCAATACGTCGGAGCTGACCCTTGGTGTCCTCCTCGTTTTGCTCAAGCAACTGCTCGCTGGAAACCAACCTCTCCTGAGCCTCGGGAAGATGACTGCGTGTCTTTTCCTGAGCATTGCGGCCTTGTTCCATCGCTTCTTTCCGGGCTTTGATACTAGCAATGAGCTCCTCTTTGCGTCTGGCTGCGGTGCGGACTCGTTTGCGCTCCATGGCGACATACTGCTTGGTAAGAGCCAGCTTTTCCTGCGCCGCAGCTGCGTCACTCGCTACACTCAGTGAGCGCTCGTTCTGCAGTAGGATTGAGCTAATCTGAGCTTCTAGTTTTTCCCTGATCGCCAATGCATCCTGTACACATTCGTCCAAATTGGCCAACTTCATCAACGCGTCATAGGATGAGGAGGGCAATGCGGTACCGTCCGCAGTAGCCTTCTGTCCTGCAGCTTGGAGCGATGTTTCGACCGGCGGAAGGTCAGTGAGGTTGGAATACACACCATCTGGGAAGTGAAAAAGGATCGAGTTCGCCCGAAGTGGTTGGTGGAAGCTCTCCAATGTTTTTCCCAAGAACTGCAGTGATCGCAAATTCAGATGTAGTTCCACTAGTAGAATAAACTCAGACATGTCACCAGTCTTTGTCCAGAGCCTTAGAGTCAACTCGTCCATTCGAGAGACATATGGACCACATAGATTCAGGTCGAAAGATCGGAAGTTGGGATTGTTTGCACGGTCGACAGTTTCGCTAACATAGACCGGCTCGTTAAGACCCTCGCAATGAAGTGAGAAGAATGTATCCGCCATGCGACTGTTGGTGATATCTTCTAGTTTAACCTGCCGAGTTCGAGGATTAGGGTCGTTCCAGAACAGGGTGCTTCTGCGACGCGATGAACGCATCGCGGGCTCCTTTGTATTGTCATGTTGACTTGAATGTGACTTGAGATCAGTGAAGGATCGCGAGGGGTGCAAGGTGTGAGTGTTGCTCTGCGATAGGATCTTCGAGGGTGTCTTTAAGGTATTCGGGATATCGTCGTCATCAATAGTCTTGGTGCGAGCTCTAGTCGGGGGAGGCGTGACAACCAAGTTGCGTATAGAAATTCCTTGGAGATGCCGAAGCCTACGGTTCTAGTGGCTTGTCAGCATCTAGTACCATCAAGTTCTCTTACATTCTCTTTCATGTTTTATACATACCCATGCATAGAGCCATGGCCTCTCTCTGCGGGCACCTATATCATGCTCCGTGTCCTTATCCATAACGCCAACGCTGCGGGGGAGAGCGGTGGTTAAGTAGTGTATCACAAATAGATAAGATCGCTCATATTAAAGAAAACAGAAAATAGACCAAGCGCAGTTGAAAGCAATTGAATTGGCGAGAGAAAGAGAGTAGTGAGCTGATAAGAGATGATGCGGAGAGCAGGCGCCAAGACCTCAGCGTTCCCCGTCAAAAAATCGACCTCCCGTCTCTCTCGATCAACACCGTCTGGCGCCTCCCACCAATGCAATAAACCCGCACCTCTTACTACCTCAATTCTTCTCAGATCGACTGTACGCAGCCTCCGGTACGGCCGAAATGGCCTCCAACACCAAGTCTTTCCAGAAAGTGCTGGATTCAACAGCACTTGCGGCCACGAAATTCATCCGCCGGCCACCGATTGATCCGAAAACACCAATTCAAGGGAAGCCCCGAGTACCGGGCTCAAATGCATTCAAAGAGCACCAGGACAAGGAAGGCCGACGGTTACAGAAGGCCTTGAACTCCATCACCCACGGCAAGAACATCTTCGTGTACAACAACATCCGCACGAAACAAGTCGTGTACTCACTGACTCGCTATCTGGAGGTGAGTTTCTTTTTCTCTACCGGCAAGGGCTTTGAAAACTCCGGTCTCTAGCAAAACCCCCCATTCTGCCATATTATTCAAGCCCGTAATATCGCAATTTTCTAACCCGTTGGACCTTTAGAAAACCAACCTCCTCAAGCAATGTGTCAACCACGGCAAGAAGACCATTCCCGCCACAGTCCGCAAGGATATGTGGGTGCCATACTTTTCCGTGCACTTCAACGAGGCGCAAGTCGGACTGAACGTCTATAACCACCTGCGGCAATTCGCGCTGCTGCGCCAGCTCTCCCCGCCCAAGGAAATGATCACCGTGACAAAAGAATATCTCGATTCGAAGCGGCCGGTAGACCTACGGGACCAGAAGCAATGGGACAAGGAAAACATGGGAAGACTGGGCCAGATCATGATGAAGAAGGAGCGTGCTTACGCCCTCATGAACCAGAAGGCCACCGCGATTGCCGACATTGCTTTCGTTTTGCAGAAGCACAGAGACCATATCGTGGAGGGTGTGCCGGAGAGCTCCAAGTCTGGATACAAGACTCTCAAGTCCCGTAGGCGCAGGCGTGCGGCTCTCCTGCAGGAGGCTGAGCAGGCTAAGGAACGCGCGGGCGAGGTTGCCTCGCTCGAGGAGCAGCTGCAGGTTGAGATTAGCACGGATCACAGTGCTCCGCAGGAGCAGACTGTCAAGATCTTGTGGCAAGATACATACGATGCGCAGTTCGCGAAGAACTGGCCCGATTACATTGAGCACGGTCAGCTGCGCTGGACTCGAAACCACTTGATTGGACAGGAGGACCTTCCGGTTCCTAGCGAGGACATCATCGCCGATGGTTCGTTTGAGCAGGCGTAGACGTTTGGTGTCGTTGAGATTCTTCTCTTCTGTCCGTCGCTCATTCCAAAGCAAGACGGGACGTTTTGTGTGTTGATATCCAGTTCCCTCTGGCTTTGAGCTGATGGTTGGTGCTTTTTGTATTTTCTCTCTTGTCTTTCTGTCTAGCTTATCCTAGCATTCATAAATTGTACTTTTAGATATATCAAATCACAAGGGGGTAATGGCCACCTCTTAAGTGGTCTCTTCTTTTGGCATCTTTTCTAGGGTCCTGTTTACATACTTTCTTGGTGTCATCTCCGTCTTCTAGATGAACGATATAAAAGAGGATAGAAAACACTGAAGGCTTCGGCATCTAACCACAGTGTTCTCAACCAAGATCTTCATTTGGTTCATAGCAAACAAAAAGCGACTGTTTTTATTCTAAGACAGTAAACCATGTCCATCGCATCATCACTGATCATAATCACCCTACACCAGCAGCGGATACAGCAGACTAATACATACCATGTCTTCGGTTTAAACATTTGAACAATAATTGGATGGAAAACAACAAAAGGGCCAATTCTCTCATGGAGGCCAAATTCAGGACAAATATCCTAAGAATAGAAAGACTTATGCTAACAAAAGACATCAAGACCACCAAGTCTGATCTCGTAATAGATAAAAAAAGGTTGAAAAACGAGGCCAACGGGCAACCAGTGTGCACCATTGACGCCAATGTGCAATGTAATAAGTAAGCGACAGGAAGGGAAACCCCAGAAGATATTCCGGGTCGGGTACATTGCTCCCCAAAGCACCAGACAGTAGACGAAAAGAAAGAAATAGACACGTTCTATCAATTCATTTTTTCAAAGCTTCAGAATGGTGATTCGGCTTCATAACATGTCGTAAAATCACTGAGTCGAGCCCGACGGGTTATCCGGGCTCTTATTCGGCCTCAGAATGTCCACAGAGGGAAGGTCGTTACTCTCTTTAATTGACATCTCAGGCCCGGGTTCTTGTTTGTGATTGCTGCTGGCCATTCTCTGAAGAGTCTCTTCATTGGCCTTCTCTGCCGCTGCCGGATTATCTGCAAGACCGGAAGAGACGATGCTCTTCTGTGCTTTCTCGACAATCTTATCGGCCTCACTCACGCCCCCGGCCACCTTTGTATGCGGATCCCCGTCTACTCCTATCAGTTCTGTATTGTTGTTGATAAGGTCCTTCACACGGTTGGAGTCGAGGCGAATCACCATGCAAGACAAGTTGTCAGTGCTGAACCGTGCAAGTGCATGGTCAACAAGAATCTTTGAGGCATGTTGGGCATCTTGAACGTTCCGGATTAGATCGACAGATTCCTGATCACTGCAGACGTCCCACAGCTGTTGAAGTATGATTAGCTTTCTTGTATCATCAACATTGAATAGATCTCAACTTACACCATCGCAGGCCAAGATGATAAACTCATCAACATCTGGCTGGATAACGGTCTCTGTTGTGTAGGGATGCCCCGTCACAAGGTCTTTCAAGTACGCATCACCCAAGGCACGGGTGACGGCTAGAACTCCATTCACGCGGTTGTTCAGGATTAGCCCACCAGCGTTGGCAACTCTTCTCCCTTCATTTTCATCACTACCCTTATGGTCATAGGATAAACGAAGTGCTTTCCCATTACGACATAATACAATGCGTGCATCACCAACGTTGGCTGTGTACAAAACCCGTTGCCGAATAGCCTTATCCTGCAATTTTGGCAGGACACCAGAGGCGCCCGCGGTAGCTTGAGTCGGGGTTTCGATATTCTCTGAATTCGTGTCCGCTTTCGTCGCCGCGACAGCCGCGGGGCCAAGGGCAGAAGAACCGGTGGCCGACTGTGAGTTGGGTACACGATCTTCCCACCGAAGCACGGCAGTGACGGCTGTACACCCGGAGTTCTTGACGGGCAATTTCTCCAACTGTTGGTCCACACTGGTGAAAGTCTGATCGAGCAGTTCCGGGACGGGAGTAGTTGGGCTTTTGCGCATGACTTCCTCGAGAATCAAATGCAACTTCTTTCCACACCACTCTGCGGCAAAGGTGCCAGCATGCCCATCGAAAATTGCAAAATAGCCATTGTCTGTTTCTACAGCGGTAGATGAATCCTCTGATGACTGCGACGGGCTGCCCTTGGGGGGACTAGCACCGTTTATCTCTAGTGCAGTTGGGGAAGGGGTGCCCAAGAAATTGTAGAGATAGGCATGTGTATCTTCCATTGTCCGACGACATTTGCGATTCCGGTCTTCGGTGACACCAACGCGGAAGGACGACCGAGCAGTCGGTGCGGATTCACCGGCGGAGTTATTGAACGACCCCTGAGGGACGCTGAGAGCTGGGTCCATCTTTCCAAGCTTGTGGAGCGGGCTTTCCGCGATCGAGGGACTGGTGCTGATCGCCGAACTGTCCCGACCGTTCAAGCTCAGGGAGCTTTTGGCGTTACTAAAGAAGTTGGCCGCTTTGGTGACGGTACTACTCCTGCGCTTCTTCTCGCCAGCGGTACCCTGCTCTTCACTTTGTCGGCGGTTGAAAAATCCAGCGCTAGGCGGAGAGAACCTCTTCTCACGTGGACTAGTGCCGATTGTATCGGTTTGGAGGGTCAAGGAGTTGGGGTCGAGGCCAGCCTCTGGGAGTGCGTCTACTCTGTCTTTAGGTGGGCTTGAGGAGCCACTGAACATCCTGCTCAGTAACCCACCCTGCGAAGAAAAACTGCGGCGCTTATTTCCTGCCAGCTTGATTGTATCCCTTCAAGAGGAATTGGTGTATCGGGGGTGGTGGTTTAGTGATGGGCGGGGCGAACACGGAGGGGGTGCTGTGAGGCTGACGTAGAGGTTCGGTCGGTTGAGGTTAAAGTGGGAGGAATTAAGCTGTAAGTGCTGGATACATCAGCGATAAGTATTTCTTGGAGGCGAAAAGGTGCCTGAAATGAGAGAAAAGGAAGAGTGAAGTACAAGAGGAAGATGGTTTAGGCAGTGAGCGGCACAGAGCAATGGGGGGGGGGGCGCATAGTAGGATCACGAGGGGAAGCGATCTCTCTCCCAAGACATTAAACATGAAACACAAATAAGAAAAGAAAGAAAAAAGACCAATCAAAGCAATTCAAATATATGAAACTCATCAATCCTCCGAACAGGTACAATGCACATTTACACCATTGGTTCATGTATAGCGCGATCTGATGGACTGAACACTTCTCAACCAGGCATCGGATAGGGAAATCGGTATCAGATGAGAATCAAAGGAACACACTTACTAGTGAAGATTGATAGAATGGGATTGTGAAAGGTGGAAGATGAAAGGTGGAAGAAGGTCAAAGAGGAAAATCACCCAAATCACCTCCGCTGACGGCTCAAGCGGCACTGGGCGGAGAGAGCCAAGACTGTCGGGGTGGAAATCTTAGATCTGATATATGGGGTATTGCATATATCTTATTTTATTTCATTTCATAGATTTCATATGTTTCACAGAATATTGGAGTGTATATGATTCCAGTTGGGAACTGTCTCAGTACATATCCTCTGACTCTCCGCATTTGGTCGATGACGCTATGATGGATCTGGATCTTTCTGCTCATCTTCCCAAAGGCGGCCACTTTCATGCTGTATGCCATGTCCGACATATATCCATGTATTAAACAGCTAACCTGGTATACTCCGTTGATATACCTACTTCATCAACTTCATTATGAACAGTTTTCTCACTTTCATCAACCTCGGTCCCCTCTCTTGCCTTCTTGGCGATATCTATATGACCTAGTGTATATTCGTCCGGATCCCGCCAAAACTCTGCTCTCCATGTTTTCCAGTTGCTGGGAAACAAGCTGTTCCATGTCACATTTCTCCTTGGCATTCAAATGCTCGGATGATATAACTCTACGAGTACGGTGGGGACCAAAACACATTCCAAGGTGGACTCTCAAATCTCGCCGAATGGCGTGTAGTAGATGACCTCAGTGAGCCAGGAAGCCTTATGGGCGATTGGACATTTGGTCAGGTTGTGGCTGTCATCTTACTCGCAGCCCCGTTGATTACAATTACACAATACTTCAATAAAGGTAAGCATGTTCTCTCATGCCTTCTCTTTCTCAGTCTAACGAACTAGATGCCATTGACAATCCCCCAGCAGGATTGGAGAATAATTTCAACCTAACCACATTATACGAGCCTCAAACAACACATCCTTTGATAACCTTGTCAATGAACGAGCGGCTAATTGATCCAGAAACCCCCGATGGTGACTGGGACTCATATATAGGTACCTTATGCACTGGGGTCTGTTATACCATCTGTTCTTGCCTTCTATGGAGTGGCCTTGTACTTTCCATGTCCGGACCTACAACCCCACTGCATGGAATCACGAACCTTTACTATGCGCCTCCTTTTACATTCACTGGGATGTATGGGGTTGTCTTGTTTTCGCTGCTTATTAGAGCTGTCTTGCTCAAAGGAAATCCGCGGCTTCATTCTCTGCTACAATTTGTGAATCCCTTCCTCTTTCTGTTCACTACTTCCTTCGCATTATTTACGTCTGAATCATCTATATATGCATTTTCACGTTCTCACTTTGTTGACTCCTTTTATGCCCAGGTCGGTCTCATTGGACTGTACATTGTAGTGGCTCTTGCATATAGACTATTTTATAGGTCATAATTGTCAATATCTAGTAATATATGTGACATTATGCAATAAACGACTACGGAATTCTTATGAGTTTAGCTGTTTGATTTCGGCGAGAAGTAGAAATTGTAAAACCGCAATTGAACTAAAGTCATAGTTCGAGAATTTGAATTCAAGGTGGACTTAACGAGAGTCGTGCGAGACAAACTATGAGGCGTATATGCTCCCTCGCGAGGGTTTGTGATTTTGACGGAAATTCCGAGGCCTATTTAGACGAAAGATTTGTTGACATCCATCTTTTAACAACACATTTGGTATCGTATGTCGTATGGATGTTCGACCTAAATAGTGATATTCAAAGTCGCCTCTACCATGTGCCATTGAGCCCAGCCTAACAGCCAACACCTATGAAGGGAATCTGTTTGTGTAGTCCAAATTTGCAGAATGTGATCAAGCATATTCATATTATAATACAAGTTGAAGGAGGGGGGAAAAAGGAGTTGGGAATTAGATCTATTACCACGAGCTAAAGTTTCCAAAGCCTCCAGGCCCCTTGGCCTTTTTACGAGCGGGCTCAGGTGCAACCTCCTCATCTAGGAACTCCACAATTTCATCTTCTTCCTGTCCATCCTGATCTGCCAGTGCTGCCTTCAAATACTTTCCAACACCCGAGGAACCATCGTCATTTGAGTCCGTCTCAGCACCACGGACTCGCTTTCCAGTCCAAGTGACACGGTCATCTTCCGCACGGCGAGCAGTCTCATCTGCCTCTTCTGCAGAAGGACCTGTGGCACCTGTGGCCCGCGCTTCCTCGGCGCGCTTCTGGGCTAGGAAATCCTCGAACGGATCTACGAAGACCGTGATTTCCTTGATGCGAATATCGGGGGTAGGACGGTTCGTGTTTGATTCCACCGGGTGGATCTCTAGCTTGTTCAAAGTAGTGGATGAAGGAGTTGGGTCGTCGATGAGACGGCCAAAGACAGTGTGCTTGAGGTTAAGATGAGGCAGGGCTCGATAGGCAAGGAAGCTGAGATCACATGTTAGCGCTCATTGAGTCAGGAAAATCGCAAGTGGTCACTTACAATTGACTACTATTGGTGTTTTTGCCCTTGTTGGCCATGCTCAGCGTGCCTCGGGCATCGTGCTTCAATGGCCCCTCGAACTCATCTGCAAAGTATTTGCCCCAGATACTCTCGCCGCCTCGTCCAGTACCAGTTGGATCACCACCCTGGAGCATGAAGCCCTTGATATTACGGTGAAATGGCACATCTGTGTAATAGCCCTTCTTGGCCAACTGAAGGAAGTTCCACACGGCTTTGGGCGCATGCTCGGGATACAACTCCAGATTAAGATGTCCGGCCGTGGTCACAATGCGCGCGTAAGCCTTGGCCTTCACGCGACCCCGCTTGAGCATGTATTCCTCCTCCGATAGTACCGCTAGCTCGGCAGACGTGTGCGGTGTCAGTCCTGTGCTAGTGAACGAGGCAGCCGCCTTGCCCGTAGTGAATCGTGCAGCATTGTAGGGGGTTGGTTTTCCTGGTTGTGCCTTAGAAGCCACATTCGCAGCTCCAGTCTTCGAAACTGCTTTCGAGCCGGCCACAGCAGAGCCAGCCTGCTGGGCGCGTTCTGACCGTGCCTTTGCAACCGCCTCTTTCGCTTTCAGGATCTTCGCCGAGCTGCCAAGCGCACTAGTGTTGACACTTCCAGAGTTCTGTTGGCCCTCCAAACCCCCCGTCTCCCCCTCCTTGATGTAATTGAACGAGCTGAGGTTGCGCGACTCGATGTTCTGCGGGTCCTGCAGGATGATAATATCTTTTCGGCTGAATTCCTCATCCGTGACCAAGTCGCGCCACAATTTTCCCTTGATGTTGAGTCGCTCCACCGTATCCCAGGAAAAGACATTCCCTGTATTCCGTAATGCGACAATATGTGTATTATCTGTCAGGATCTTGTAGGTCACCGGGTCGACGTAGTCACCATCCTCGTTCTTTGCGATAGTCAACTTAATCAAGTCCGAGCTCTTCAACGGGGCTCCATCGACAGGATTGGTCCCATGCTTCTTGATCCATGGCAGAATATTCGTGAGGTCGAAGAGTGTTCCTGTAGGCGTGCAAACCGGGTGTGAAAATGGTTGGAGGGAGAGGGAGCAGAAATTGAATGGCAAGCGCTTGAACGCGGCGTGGGGACCACCCTTCTTGGCCTTGGAAACTCCAGCGCCAGCACTGGCCGAGAAAGCATCTTCGGATGCCCACTCGGAGTGTGTAATCTAGAGAAAATACGATTATCAGCGGGGATTCAAGATGCGATAGGAGAGTATTGGAATGTAGAAAATGAAGATGCCGCATACGTAAAGCTTATCGGTTCCTATAGTCAATAACGTTAGTCTGAATCTGTCCAAAAAAAAAGTCTCTCGCGCAAGGCATACCTTTTCCCATAATTGAAGATCAAGCTGTTTCCAGCAACTTTCGCGCAGCCCGCGGAGATCAAATGACGGCAGGCCACTTACCGCTTTGAGATTAGAGTATGGGTGGCGCGGGCTAATAATATTGCCAAGCAGAAAACTACGTAGAGCAATGATCAGGCGGAGAAAAAGGCGGTAAGTTCATATAACCTACTCGAGTGCACATCACCAAGTTCTACAAGGGAGATATGAGCTTAAAATTCCATTTTTGTTATCTGACTTTCACATTTTGATTTTTTGGGCCATGTTGTCCTGATCCTGAGGTCAGAAGAAGGCCAGTGGATAATCATACATGTACAAGTGCTATCCTTCCCGCTGGAAATCCTGGAAGCCCATGCATCATTTTTAAAACAAACGCTGTGGACGGAGCTACCAGCTCCGCCTGAATCATCACGCAAATTGAAAACGCCTCTGATGACAATGTAAATCGTGGTAATTCATATGATTAGAAAGGGTTGTTTTGTTTAGGAAAGCAAGGGCTGGTACTTCAATGGCACGACCCATTTGTTCCCGAAATCAATTCCATGGCGACGGCGGGTACCGTACTTTCTCCAGACAATCTGAGGGATTCCGATGTCGGCAACTGCCAAATTCCAGGACAGTCTTTCGCCAGACAGCAGAGCATTCAGCACACCAGTCTTGGGAGCTCCGAGACACACCACAGATGTGGCATTAACGCAAAGCCGGCCACCTTCGGCTAGAGTAACCTCGCCTATGGAGTTTGCTGTATTAGCCACACCTGTTCGGAGTCGTTTCTGTAAGTACTTACCAGTAGAAGCATTGAGTCCGGAGGGGACATCCACAGACAACACATCGACGTTGCTGCGGTTCATCCACGAAATCATTTCAAAGGCCACGCCTTGGTCGTCGGTCCGAAGGTCGTCAAAGGACAAATGCATTCCAAACAAGGCGTCAATAATCAAGTCGGGGCCCAGGTCTGAGGTGGCCAAACGAGCGGATAGTTCTTCCCATTTGAGCACGCGTCCCCCAACCTTACGGAAAATATCAAGTTGTTTGCGGCAGTTCTCCAGCAATTCAGCTTCGTGTTCAAGCCCGAGCAAACAAACTGTGACCCGGTGACCCCGATTACGCAGATGGCGAGCAGCAGCAATAGCCCTTGCTCCAGTACGATGGTTGCCAGTAAGGATAAGCATAGTGGGCGCAGCGGCATCGTTGGACAGAAGAGCCACAGCGGCCTCTGCTATTCCCCGACCTGCATTCTCTGTAATGATCTCATCGGCCAATCCAAACTCGGCGACCGAAATTTGCTCAATCTCCAGAGTCTGCAAGGGGCTCACCGTGGGACAGCTGCGATTGGTGGTTGTGAGCCGGAGAGATCCAGCACCAGAAACATTAGGAGCAATCATAGGCGACACTGACGATCGGCTTGGCCGAGGGCTGGTTGTACGAGAAATGTTGACGTGAAGCTGACTGCGACCAAGCGCACTGAGCTGTGGCACCATTGGCGGAGCCTGTATCGCGCTGTCTTTGCGGGGAGGCTGAGCGTGTGTAGGTGCCCTTGACCGCTCGCGTCCAGAGAGGGTATCGCTACCCAGTTTGATCTCACTAATTCCTTCGATATCATCCCCGGTGTCGCTGTTCTGTGGGCTATCGAGTACATTCTCCGTCCAGTGTAGGTTCTTTCCGCCGTTAGTGCCCGGCTTGACCTTGCGGTTGAAGCTCACCAAGCGCTCCTCGTCTGCGGTAGTGTCGTCGTTTCGAATTTGTTCAAATACAGTCCGCTTGTCAAATTTGGACAGGTTGCTTTCAAAGTCGAATTCGCCCAGCTCTTGGATATCTGTAGCATCTTCGGTTGCCCAGCCACTTGGATCCTCGGCATAACGGCGTGACTTCTTTTTGCGAAGTTTAGTTCCAGACCGGCTCATAGCTTCAGGTGAATCCTGGAATGCAGGGGCAGCTGGTTCCACAAATGCAGTCTGGCGCCAGCCCTTGCTCTTTGGGTTGGTGCTTGCTGCGGCGCCATGTTTAGCGACATATCCTCTCTCTTCTCGTAAATTTTCTTGGTTGCCACGTCGGTTCCGCTTTGGTGTCTGCTTTGAGGGTGACAGTTCCTGCGGGCTTTGGAGTAATTTCTTGTGGGAGTTCCCTTGTATTCCAGTCTTGTCGCTGTCTGCATTCAATTCCAGGCTGCTAAATGGTTCACTCAAAGAGGCGGAGACTGCCCCAGGGATTTGGTTGGCGGGGACAGCCGTCGAAACATTTTCAACAAACGGTTTAGATATGAGAGGGGCTTTTGAAAAACTCAGAATAGCCGGGTCCGTAAATTGTTGCTGTGTTGGAGTAGATTGAGTTGGAGCTGGGGGTAAAGGCATTGTTCCATAAGGTTGAAGCTGGGGGTTAGGTTGATGTTGAGGTAGTTGCTGATGCTGCGGAGGATCCTGGGTATTGGTTTCAAGAGAGAGGTCGATGATAGCAGAGGCATCAATAGAATATTGAGGCAGGCGTTGACCATTCCAGAGAAATGTGACTAGATATCAAAAGGTTAATTATTGTGACATGTTATATATTGAACTCATTCATAGCTCACCATCCTGGAGGAGCAAGCGCTGCCCGAACACATTGGCGACCTGGCCCACCAGCCTTCCACCCTGTGGCTCTCTCAATGTCACCAGCACATTGTAGCCAATAAATTCGGAAGCCATGATGATTGTGAGCCTTCGTAGTCCAGCTAAACAACCATCAAGCGTGCAATTGTATTTGCTTAACAAGCGCGTCAAACTTCAGATGACCCTACAGAGTTAGGACGAAAGAGCTGAGAGACAATCGGACATAATGGCACGTGATTTGTCTTATCGATACGCGATACGCGATAAGCACTCAGCCAACCTCGGAAGGTTAGAAGCTGGTGGTGAGGTACATGCGATAGATCCATGGATGTCCACGAGTAGTTTGAATTGCGTATTATTGATGATAAAAAAATGCATTATCGGTAAGTAATCAGACGTCTTGGATACATATCCATGTCATTTCTGACCTGGGAAATGAAAAGAAACCTCGCAATTATATTTGAATCAAAAGTCATCATCATCAAAGTCATCTGGGTTCAAAGCACTTGACGACTTGGACTTGTTGACCTCTGTGATCGTGATGAGGTTGGAGTAGAATTCCACCACTTTTGGATGCACCATCACCTTGCGAGGTTCGAATCGAGTAACCTGCAATCCCTCCTGTGACACCGCTCGACTCAGTGCAACATAAGCCTGACCTTTTTCAAACACTCGGCCCAGATCAACCTTCACACGCTGAAGAGTCTGGCCCTGAGCCTTGTGTATGGACAGAGCCCACGCCAATATCAACGGAACTTGTTGACGCTGGGCTTGCACTTCTCCATTAGGAAGCTCAATCTTCCACGTCTCCGGTTGACACAATAAGTGACGTTCTGACCCATCAGGCTGAAGGAAGGATACTAGCGGCCATTTCCGAGCCATTGAGGCTGGGCCCTCTTTGTACCCCATAGGTTTGAGCTTTTTCCGGGCTCGATGAGCCCGCTCATCATCGCTTGCAGTCGCGTCGTCGGTAAAATTTTTGTCGTTTTCCTTGTAGGAATCAAAGTAATCTTCACTCATGAAAGCTACTACTTTTCCAATAGAGCCATTGACAAGCGAATCCTCCATGTTCTTAATGAGCATCACTTGAGCACCCTTCTTCAACTGAATCATGGGAGGGGCCATGCAGTTTCCCAGCAGTCTCTCGCGATGCTGAGGGTCCTGGATTGTCCCAGAATCCACTGCGTTGAACCTCATCATCTCGCCAGAAAGTCTCCCCATCCGTGCAGAGTTGGCACCTTCCACTTCAGCGCGCGTTGGGAACCTATCAAGAGTCAGCTTTAGCACAGTATAATCATATAGTAAAACATACAGTTCTGTTGCTTCGATCTGGTCTTTAACATCAAGGGGACGAGAGAGCCTTCTGAAGGCCTCAATCGTGCGAGGGGTAATTTTCCCCAGTCGCATTTCATTCAGCATATCAGCAAACTCCGGATCTCGTTGACGAAAGATGTTGGTTAAAAGAATGGTATGTTGGATACAGGTTGTCCAGGAAGCAGCCGCAAATGCAAATTTTGCCTCCCGGTTGCTTCCGTCTGGGACGGGAGGTAGTTGGAAGAAGTCGCCTGTTACAACAAGCTGGATTCCTCCGAAGGGACGACCATTGTTGCGAATTCGTCGGGCAATCTCTTCGAGTTTATCAAATAGATCTCCGTCCACCATGGAGACTTCATCAACAACAAGGACTTTGGTACGCAGCCAGCGATTTCGAGCTTTCTGGTTTTTTTTAATCTGGGGGTTGTTAGTATCAACAATTCCTGGGTGAGTAATGAAAAGCTTACCTTTTTCACTAGTTCGGGCACTGGCTCTTTGCCTAGACCAATTCCGGCAAAGCTGTGGAGAGTCACACCCCCGATATTGCAGGCCGCAAGACCTGTTGATGCTGTGACTGCTGTTCGATCGGGTTCTTTGCGATATTTGTTGCGCAGCTTCGTAATAATTTCCCTCATGAGTACTGATTTTCCCGTTCCTGCAGAACCGGTGAAGAACATGCTCTTTCCGCGGTCGACAACAGCGTCAAGAACAGCTCTTTGCTCGTCACTCAAGAAAACAGCGGCAATCTTGGAATTGTCCTTTGCTTTCGAATTCCCGTCGCTTTTTTGGGTCTTTTTGTATTCTTGTCGCAGCTCTTTCTGTTCCGCCTTGATGGTGCTCTCGGACTTGTTCCATGGTTCTGCGGGTCTTGAACGCTTGGGAGTCACAAAGCTCTTTTTCTTGTCTTCAGGGGGTTCCTCTTCTTCTTTAGTCCACGGAAGCGTACGAGGTTTCTTCACAGGCGGTTGGAAATGGGAGGGCGGCGATGATGACCACGGTAACTGCATGCTGCTGGGAGGAGCTGCTGCTTCTTGTGATATGGAAGGAAGATCAGGGTAATTGACGTCTGTTGGATTTTCGTTGTCGTAAACAGACTGGCCAATTCTTGATGTAGTATCTAAGCTTGGATATGTGACTGTCTTAGAGATTGCGGAGCCAGAAACGCTCGGCGCAATCAGTGGCTCATCGAGGTCCAGATCATCATCGAAGTCATTTTCATCGAAATATACCGCGCTATGAAGGGACCCCAACGAGGACTCGGTCACTTCGATTTTTCGTTTGACACCACCAAATTGTGGTTGTGACTTTAAGGGAATCGTTGCATTAGCACGCAATAAGTCGGTCTGGTGAAGAGGTTTTGTGCCACTGCCTGAGTGGTCTTGGAGAGCTTTCTTGAACATTTTCTCGGGGGCTTCGGCGGGTCGAGATGAGGATGAATACGCAAATGAACTCGGTAGTCTCTTTGGGCAAGTCAAAGAGAGCGATCGAATTATGTGTATGCCCCGCGCCCTAAATCTGGCAATATGCATAAAATAAAATGCAGAATGCAAATCAAGACAATGAGGTCGCGCCAGACAATTCCGATAGGGACGCAGATCGATTTTCCGCAACGCGTTGCAGACGCGATTATCTACACGTGACGGGTCACTGATAAGGATAACGGCTCCACCGAGGTCTAGGTCCAAACATTGAATATGCAATTATCTCACTAGTTTTGTATTTTCACATATTTGA
Organism: Penicillium cf. viridicatum; assembly: GCA_028974045.1. Lineage (NCBI taxonomy): Eukaryota > Fungi > Ascomycota > Eurotiomycetes > Eurotiales > Aspergillaceae > Penicillium > Penicillium cf. viridicatum. The sequence goes on along the minus strand of JAPQKQ010000007.1, from coordinate 28,570 downwards.
AGATGCTGTGGGTGTTTATTAGGACTATATACACTATATTGTGTACAAAAAATTAGAGAAGTAAGCTTTTATTGATAACTAAAACCCATATTATGATAAGTTGCCTGAAATATATACTTCGGATTAATTATTCAATATGCACCACACACTAACCCCAAACAACCTTAAACTGCGCGTTATTACATTTTACCATTCAATTAGATACAAAAGACTAGATTATCATTGTAGTTAAGTGCGATTTGTGTACCTGCATTCAAGTATACCCAAGAACATGCGAGCCGACACAATATCACGTGATCACCAATTACCGAAAAACACGCGGGACGAGAATGCAGAATCCAGACATTATCAACCACCAGTCGCGAGAGTATCTTGCCAATCACACTCATATTGAAGCAGCTTGGACTCTGCGACCATGAGGAATGGCAGGGATGGCTGTCTCGAGTACGTGCAGCGGTCTTTTGTTTCGAATTCGAGCACGACTGCTAACAAGTCATGTTATAGACAAAGACTACCCTCTGACGGGTGTAGTCATCTGCTTTACATCTGTACAAATTGAGAAGAGAGTATGTGTCATATAGAGGTTTAGTGACTTGTGAAGCTTTAAGCAGAGGCTGACTTGTATCCCCATTGCACAGACTCCATTGACTCAAATGGCGGAGCAAATGGGCGCGATGCACAGTATCCATCTTACTTCGGACGTAACCCATTTGCTTGTGGGTGACACAAATAGCGACAAGTACAAATTCGTTGCAAGGGAACGGAATGACGTGGTGGCAATGAACCCAGAATGGATCGAGGCCGTACGACACTCATGGACGCAGGGAGAGGACACAGACATACAGGCGCTGGAGAAACAATTCAGACTGGCAACATTGCATGGCCTTAAAATCTGCATCACTGGGTTCTCGGACCGTGAGTTGGCTGGTTTTCCACAATTGAGTATGGAGCAACGCTAACAAGTGCGCCGCAGTTCCTTTCCGAGCCTACATGCAGAAGACAACCGAGGAGAATGGGGCCGAATATCGGAAAGACCTGACTAAAACTGTAACACATCTTATTGCGCGCAACTCGGACGGTGAAAAATACAAATTCGCGACACAATGGAATATCAAAGTTGTTTCGGTAAAATGGTTTACAGACAGCATCGAGCGTGGAATGATCCTGGACGAGCAGAAATATCACCCGCTGGTGCCACCTGCCGAACAAGGTGTCGGGGCATGGAATCGATCCTCACCGACAGAGAGGGAGCCATCGCGAAGGGACAGCACTACAAAAGAGAACTCTCTAAATCCACGACCTCGAAAACTACGCAGGATTGCAAGTACAAAGCTGGTAGATCAAAACGAAAGCATATGGGGGGATATCGTCGGAACAGGATTCGATAATAACGAGACGACTGGACCCCAAAAGAACCCACAAGCACAAGCACCACCTGAAACCTCGAGGCCTGTCATACAGGCGTATCAGTCATTCGCCAGCGAGACTACATTTTCTGAAAGCCAGTCTCGTCTTCCACTACCGGCTGCTCCACCAAAAGACAATGGATTTTTACACATGACTTATTTTTTCATTAATGGATTCTCTTCCAAGCAGGTTTGTGCTCATGCTCTTGCCCAAATTTTCTTGAACTAATGGATCTTATAGACTAAAGTTCTCCGTGAGCATCTCACTTATAACGGAGCTCAGTTGGTGGAGTCACTGAATGAGTTCTCTAGTCCTACTATTCCCAAAACAGGGTATGGGCTGTTCATCATGGTGCCGTATCAGACTCCCAGGTCAGCGGTTCCGTCAACAGATGAAATGGCATTTGAATGCGAGGTCGTGACAGAGATGTGGCTGGAAAGATGCATTGATGCTCGAGCTTTTGTTCCACCCGAGTCTCATGTGGCGAGCACTCCATTCCCTAAGTTCCCTATACCAGGTGAGATCCCATCAAATGCAAGATTAAAACTTGCTCTAATGACATTAGGTTTTCCGGAATTGCGGATTTGTTCCACCGGCTTTGGACGTATCGATCTTTTACACCTACGCAAACTGGTAGAGTTGATGGGCGCCACATATGGTGATTTCCTAACGCAAAAAGCATCCGTTCTGATTTGCAATGACCCCAAAACAGCCAGCGTGGACAAACTGCGACATACTGCCGAGTGGGGGGTTCCAGCAGTGTCTGCTGACTGGCTCTGGATATCTATTCAAACTGGCCAAAAGAAGCCATTTGAGCCATACATTGTCCGACGACAATTACCACAAAATGCTACCAGCACAGATAAACTAGGTTCTTTATCTGCTAAGCGAAAGCAATCTGACAGACATGTTGATGAACGGAAAGCGAATTCCCCGTACAACATCTCCACCGAGTCCACGAATGGTGGTAGGAGCGAGAAGCGAAGTTTAGGGAACATCGGTGCAAGTCGAACAATACCCATAGTCGGCGATGGTTTTGAGGCCGATGCACCAAAACCCTCCGTTCCGGAGTCTCGATCTCCAACCCCGGCCAGGATACCAGACAAACCATCCCCAGAGGAACCGAATACCAAACAGCCCACGCCAAGTACCGACTCGGCACCACCTACTGGCCCATCCGCACTGGATACCGCTCTGAGCGGGCTCCTCCAGCAAGCCCGCGCTGCCAAGTCACGACAGCAGCCCGAGAGCACTACGACCAATGATGACGGAAATCCACCCCGACGAAAGCGTAAGCCACTCCTCGGCCGCGCCCCATCCCACTCTTCAGCCCGAATGCTAGAAGGTCCGCGCCCCGTCTCGCGCGCCAGCTCGATCGACACACTCAACGACGACGGCCTCGGCAGCGCCTTGGAAAGCGCTCACCCGACTAGAGACAACTCCATATCCCGTAGCAACAGCCGTGCCGAACAGAGTCTGTCATCCATGCTCAGTGGTGGGAAATTTGATTTCCTGAATGATAAACTCCCGCCTCATACTGAGGACGAAGATGAGGAGAATCAGGCACCGCAGATGACACAGCTGGATTATGAAGATCCCGATGCGGCTGCCATGAGGGCGGAGTTCCTGAGGAATGCTGGCAAGTTGTCTGGTAAGACAATGAACACCGATAGCTCGGGTTTGCTTGTTGGTGAAGTGCAGGAGCTGGAGGATATTGGGTGGGGGTCTGGGCGGAGGACGAGGAAGCAGCCTGTTAAAGTGGACGATCAATGATTTTTTGCACATGGGATGGACGTCTTGGTTTTTGCATTTTTTTTATCGACGAAGGCATGGCATTGCATTGCGAATGGCGCCCTCTTTGGTCTATCTATTGTTTTGAAAGAGCGATATCTAAATGTTGTCAATGGTAATTTTATTCGCTTCAATATCAAGCAAGCTAGATGTCCTCAGGTCTACGATGGGAGTGATAAGTGACGGATTGTCTCGAGAAGCCGAGTGGAAGCTGCATTCTGATACTCGACGTTTTAGGGACAAAAAGAAAGACGAAGGGAAACCCGCGATCTTGAGGTCACTAGCGAGAGAAAGTTGAACTAGACGCAATCTTAATTCAAGGGGGAATCTTAGGTAATTAGGCTCCCTCTGGTGCACGCCATCACGCCATGAAATACAATGAAAGCCAGTGAGGCAAGAGAGCCCCGGGCAGAAATGATCGGAAAGCCGACGTGAGGGAACATCATAGGAAGAGTTTAGTAGAATATAGAGAATGGGCAAGAGAAAGATGTAAACTGTACAAGTTAGGAGGCAAAGAAAAAGAGTGAAAAAAAAAACATCGTAGGAATCATGAGTGGTTGTACAAAGGTGAACTGAACATAGGCTTATGCTTGCATCGCCGCAGCCATTCCGCCAGGTAAGGGAGCATCAAGATCCAGATTCTCGATAGAACGGCGGTTCTCACTGCTGTCCCGGAACAGGTTGGAGAAATACTTGGTGGCAACATCGCTCTCCTGCTTGATTTTAGTGACCTCTTGCTTGCGTCTGCCGAGATCCTCAATATCCTGAGATAGACAGGTCTGGAGATTGCTGGCAGGCATGCGTAGCATGCGGCGAACTTCAGTTGAGATTCGATTGGCATTGGAGTGCACATAATCCATCTCAGAAAGAGTTGCGGCGATCTTCCGCGACAGGCGTGGGGGAAGGGTGGTCGGGATGGAGCTGAGCACATAAGCTGTGGTCAGGACGGCTTGGATAAAGTTAGTATATTGCTATTATTTGTGAGAATGAGCGGAAAAAACTCACCAACAGCGAGTATGCTAGGGAAGAACAGCCGGCGCATGTTGTTCGGGCCAATGACCTTGACAGCACTCAAGGCACTATCCACCCAACTGAATCCGCCCAATGCCCTACCACCAAGTACAGTGACCGCAGTCATTGCAACGCCTGTTCCCGCCATCTTTTCTTGGCGCTCCCAGAGACCAGCAATATCGAAGAAGTCCCACAGCTCAACTTCAGTGTCGACTTGTCGGCCAAAGGTGTGGCGACGGCCACGGCGGAACATCGCATCCGCACGGAAGTTGAGTGGAGTGAATTTATCTTCACCAATGTGTAGAAGACCGATATTTTGGATGAAACCGACTCCTTGAACTGTCTTCTCCCGGGCGTAGTCCTCACAGTCGGTGACAGACGAAGCAATTTGATCCAGCATTGCCAGCTTCAGTTCCTCGGCGTACTGGAACGCCGAAAAGAGACCAGGATATTCAACACCGAGGTCTGCATCAGAAACACGCGTGATTGTGTTAGTCAAGGTCGAACGAGTGTGGTTGTAGACATCATCGCATGAATCGTCGATAGCTTTGTTAACACCCTCTGCAAGCTCTCCCTTCTTTTTCTTGCCGTTCTCGAATGCCGGTACGATCTCTGCCAATTCATCGGTCACTCGCTTGAGCTCCGATTGCGCAACATCACGGTTGACTGTGGCAAGGGAGCCAATGTCAGATAGGAGATTCAGAAGATAAGTTCTGGCAGGCGCAAGCTTGGATCGGGAGCGCTTTTCAAGGACGAAACGTCGCAAAGCTCCTTCGAGGTTCTCGAAGTCTTGGAGTTTCTCCCGTTCTTTGCCCTTGCCCTTATCCTTGGAGTCCTTATCGTCGTCGTCATCATGAGGGTCAGAGCCACCGCCGTCACCACCGCCGGAGCCAGACTGCGAGATAGCCGGTGTCACAGGTATAGCATTGCTTGAAACGAAATGAACTAGTTCAGCGGCCTCCTTGTATGTGCGAGGGCTGAGTTTGCCGATCTGATCCAAGATCATGCGTTCGCAGCGCTGCTTATCACGAATTTGATCAAATCCGTTGACTACCATGAAAATATATGCCTTCTCGTGTGCAGCATTCAGGATGAACTCCTTTGCGGACAGTGTGAAGTGATTTGCGGCGGAAACCACAAACACAACGACGTCGATCTCCTCCTGCCGAGCAAAGACAGCCGTAGTTTTCAACGAGTCCGAGTTTAGGCCGGGTGCATCGATCAAAGCGATGTCAACCACGCCGTTGTTCAGAAGTGATTCGTCAATAGACCGTGCATCTTTCACGTAGACCTTGCACTGCATGTACTTCGTGTTTTCGATAACGATGTTTTCGAGTTCGCTGAGAGCATAGACATCAAAGGTGCTTTCATCATTGCGGTTGTATGGCGTATCTTTGTGAACGGCGTGGACTTCTTCAACGCTGCAGTTTTCGCGAGCATCGAGAACCTCACAGAAGATGCTTGTGCAGGGCTGCTGGTCCTCTGGCAACACCTTTCGGCGCAGGAGAGCATTGCAGAATGTCGATTTGCCTGCGTTCAAGTCTCCTGTAATTAGGACCTTACTTGAGGTATCTTCAATTCTGTCTCGCAGCGAGAGGAGATGTTTCATGCTTTGGCTGATCTTTCCATCCAACAGGGCAGCAACCGATGCCTTTTCCAACGAATGCACTAGCTCTGCCTGGGAAAGAGCACCGAGCTTTAGATCCAATTTAAGAATAGAGAACTCTTGTGCAATCTGCGGGGTCATCAATCTAGGCTCTGTCGGGATGCGGCGTTGGGCCGAGGCACTGGATTCTCCCAATTCGTCGCTACCCATCGAGGTGACTGCGCGCCTCAGCTCTGCTCGGGGTGGGGTGCTAGGTCTGCCGTCATTGTCTGCCAATTCGGACTGAGTTCGATGCAGTGGTGGCCGGTCCGTGGGAGAAGAGGGCGTGCTCTGCACGGAGGGATAGTGGGCGGGCCATTGGCGGTTCATGTCCTGAAGCTCCTTCAGTGTGTCGATAGTCCGGGAGATCGCACGAGCAAGTTTAGTTCGATTTGAGTTGCTGAAAATACTGTAAGCCTTGAACTTATATGAACGCGTTGTTTGCGGAGATGCGAGACATACTAGAGAAGTTGAGAGACATGACTGGCAACCACTTGCTTCTCATGCTCAGCTGTACCCCAGGGTGAATTAGCTCGATTTTATCCCCTTTGTATCACACCATCGCATGGGCGCCAGCCACCTACCTGCGGGATTCCATTCTCCAGGGCGCGTTGGAGTATGCACCGGAGTCGGCCTATCCTCCATCAATCCTGCACGCCAAGCAGAGTTCGCATCCTCCTCCGTATCAGCAACGCTGCCTCCATAGCCAGAATCTTGGTTTAGCGAAGTCATCAAGGCCGTGGCGCTATCTGAAGTCGAGCCGTTGCCCACAGTCATATAAGTCGGCGGGGGACGGAAAAAAGGATTATTTTCGGGAAATTCTTCCTCGCCTGAGAACCTGGACGAGCCAGCTCCGGAAGACGAGCCTTCACCGGGGTGATATTTCTGACTCATGACGGATGAAAGATCTTAACGTAGGGGCGACATCCATCCAACAGAAGTTGTATTTTTGGTTGTTTGGTTATGAGATGATCAATTTCTTGGAAGGTTTGAGATGACGTCGGGCCAAAAGGGGTTTAGCGTCCATGTGACCCGGTATCATAGTAATGCGCCTGTAATGTTACCATACCGCCATTGATGTCACTGTTTCTACTCAGGCTCCTATGTTGTACTTGAATTTACTTCTCATTTCGAACTAACAAACCATTACCACCTACAATCATGAATGTAAGGCGCATATCAAATCTTTGAACATGGCCACTTTACTCACACGATGTGTCTCAGATCGTCGAGTGGGCTTTCGGAAAGCGCATGACCCCCGCGGAGCGTCTGCGTAAACACCAGCGTGCCTTGGACCGAACACAGCGAGAGCTTGACCGAGAGCGAGTGAAGTTAGAGAACCAAGAGAAGAAGCTGGTACAAGACATCAAGAAGAGCGCCAAAAATGGACAAGTTGGAGCCTGCAAGATCCAGGCCAAGGACCTTGTTCGAACACGGAGGTCGGTTTCTCTTGATTGTTTACTGATCGCAGCAGCATTGGCTAATTAGATGGTGACAACAGATACATTCAGAAGTTCTATCAAATGCGCACGCAATTACAGGCTATTTCTCTACGCATCCAGGTACGCGCAAGCTGTCCTCCGCTACCCCTCTTAGTTTTACGATGCGCTGACTATTGCTGCTTCCAAGACCGTCCGAAGCAATGAGCAGATGATGCAGTCGATGAAAGGAGCGACAATGCTTCTGGGTAGTATGAACAGACAGATGAATCTCCCAGCACTGCAACGAATCGCGATGGAATTTGAACGAGAAAATGACGTTATGGACCAACGGCAAGAGATGATGGATGATGCGATCGACGAGGCTACAGGAATGGAAGGAGAGGAAGAGGAAGGAGAAGATATCTTGAAGGAAGTTTTGGACGAGATAGGTGTCGATCTGAACCAGGCGGTTTGTTCCCCCGGCCCCCAAACATCGGAAGGTGGACCTTGCAGACTAACATATTCTATCTACAGCTTGGTGACACACCCGAACACATACAGAAAGCACCGGTGAATGAAACCCGAGTTGCGCAGGCCATTGGAGGGGAGGCAATACGAGTGATGATGACCTCCAAGCAAGACTGGACAGCCTTCGGCGATGATTACGACTTTCTCTATTATATGCCATTGATGACAGAGGTGATAATGCGACCTGCTGTGTTGAGTTCTAATTGAGTTTACCTGCCTTGCTGTTATTATTAGCATACCTTCCAAGATATCTCCGCTACCTACATACCAATCCATTTCCTCTTATCACCTCGCATTTCCCTCAACACGTTCAGGGCGTCCAGCCGCGAACTAAATAGTTTTGCATAGGACCACATTATACCTAGGTACCTATACGCTCGGCGACAAGAAAATAGTCATATAGCAATATCATTAATTATTATCAAATTCCATTCATCTAATACTCTGATTGTATTGAGTCACCATCCTCGACATATAAAATTAGAAGCCTTAAGGTGATGCCTCTTGGAGAGGGGGAACTTTCTCATATCCATTATCATCAGATTCATCAGAATACGTAGAATAATAAGCAGAACTAGAAGAACTAGAAGAGGAGTCAGATGAGTCAGAAGAATTGTATCCCGGGCTTTTGAGGATGGGGAATGACATATCTTGGTCCACTGATATACTTGGCCATGGGAAACCCCTTCGACCACCTGCACGGTTTTTATCGTGAAAATTCTTGACAAAGGGTCTTTTTAAAGGGCGACCAGACTCGAGTTCTTCCGCAGACCAGCGAGAAAACCAAGGAAATGTCGATAACTCATCCAACGACGGCCGCTCGGACTTTTCTCTAGACAATGTGGTTTGTAACACGTCTCTGCAGTCCTGTGAGAGAGATTCGCTGATTGCTGCATCCTCGTTGATCATCCTCTTGCGTCTGCGTTTGACCACTGGATAGAACGGGTCATTGTAAGGGCCATTATACATAGCATGCCAGTCCAAACTTTTCGGTACTGGTTTAGGCTCATCCCAGGGCCAGAAGCCATGCAAAAACCCGTAAACGATCGTTGAATATTTCCATAGGCAGATTTGCCGCTGATCAACAGTTAAGTAAATACTTTCGATACCGACATCATCGTGGGATGGATCCCTCCAACTGTCGTACTTCTCCAGTTCGATAGCTCGCTCGGGCATCATCTGGTACTCTTGGTAGGGGATAAAGTGGTCTATGTCGAGTATGTATGCGTTATTAAGCGAGAAGTGGAGAATTCCAAGATCGATTAGTTGGACATTGAGGTTTTGGTCCATGAGATAATTTGTCACTGAGATATCAGCATGGTAGACCTTCATATCAGCTAATTCTATCATCGCTTGGAGAAGCTGGGAAGCAACTTTACTCCCTTCTATTTCCCCAAGTTGAGGTTCTTTGGCTTCGGACATGAGATATCTGCCATCAAAAGCTGGAAACGGGGGATATCTCTTTCGGATGCGCGGTGGTATGGGCCCCTTGGACTTGATCCTATCAAAATGACTTTCATCAATAACTGAAATGGCTTCATAGCTAGGATCAACACAGGGAGTCATGAGAATTGCTGTTAGCATACCGTGAGTGTAGACCGAGTTGAGTCGCGGGAACCTTTTGCTCTCGTCGAGATAGATTAGAAGGAGTGCTTCTTCTGGCATATATCGTGTCTCCCCACTAGGCTCACGAAATTCCGCCATCTGAGAATCTATACCTGACAATCTATCCATCAACTGTGTTGTGTGGACTTGAGATTTGATTGCGTATTGTTCAAGGTCTTCCAGGGAAGTACCAGCAGCGCCTTTCTCGCGAGCAATAAATGTGGCACCAAATGCTGTGATCAGTTAGCAATGTATCCATACAAAGGAACTTAGAGCAAGGGGAGAGAATGGTCTTACTTCCTGCGCCTATGAATCCATATATCTGCACTCGCTCGATAAGGCTTGGACAAAGGCATACCGCCTTGGCCGTGGTCTTCCCCTCAGAACTCAAACGGATGAAATCGTCATAAGAACTGCAGGAGTGTTTTTGAAATACTTCACTGTCGCATCGGTGCCCTGAATCGTCCCGGCAATTACACCTCGAGAATTCCTCGTTATTCCGTTTGGCAAACGCTACCCCTAGACGATCTCGAAGGACCTGGCTTACTTGGGGATACCTTCGAGACAATTCGCTTGAGGGGTCTAAGAGCTCTTCGGCATTGTAAGAGAAGTTACCACTGTAGTCCTTGTTTTTGAATTCGCGGGCCGGCGGCAACTGATGGTTTAAGGTATGATTCCCCTTGATTGCGCCCAAATCTCTCCCTAGGAGGTAATCAAAGGCGTAAGGATCCCGTGGATTAATGCTCATCTGTTCAGGCATGGTATTTGGTTAAATTAGGATAGAGAAAAGTGGTGTGTTGAGTTTGCAAGGAAAGCTCAAGGAGCGAAGAAGGTCATTTATATACAGCGTTCAAAAAAGATTCTATGTATTGTTCTCAGAATAGAGACTACAAAGTTTGAATGAAAGGAATCCCTCGAAACAAGTTCCTCATGGATATGTCAAAGAGTTATTCTTTTAGAACAATGAACAAAGAGCCTAGAGTTAGAGCAGAATTACTAAAATTGCTCAGGAGTCAGCTCTTATATCACATGATGCTTATAGATCTATAAATAAAATAATTCACCCGGGCGACTCGCAAGGTTGAGGTCAGGTCAGTTATGCGGCTGAATAGCCTTGGAACCTTGGAGGCTCCGAACGGGGCGCACCACGAACTTCGATTTCAGCCTCATTATTGCACCCGGGTGAGAAATGAGAAAATGAGAAATCAGAAGATGAAAGTCAAGTATAGCAAATAAATTGCATAAATAGTAGTCGCTGTTCTTCCCAAAGAATCATATTCTTTCACAAATAGCTGAATTTCCTTCCGAGAAACAAAAAAGATCCATCCGGAACAATGTCTGCCATTAACACCGACAACAATGCGATGCAAACCTCAAACGACACCCCAAACACAAACCCATTGTCTCCGATCGTTCATTTGCAATATGTACAGAGATACTCTGGCTCCCAATCAGGGAGTCCGGTTTATGAAGGCTTCACCTTTTTCAAGGCTATGCTCAGACAAAGTGCAACCTGGACTTGTGTGAAACGGACAGTCATGGATCTGAATCAAGATGAATACATCGAGATGGTTCAGAAGAGGGCAGACCGGAAGTCCCCAGTGCAGCAATACCGGAAACTATCCTCCGATACCATGCGCGCTCATATAAATCAACTGATTGACGAGCAAAAGAACAATAACCCACTTGCTGAGTGGAGCTGTGTCTACGTCAAAGAACACTCAAAGATATCCAAGGCCCGACACGCTCGTCGTAGTGACCATGAAACAGTTTCCATGGATGTCATCATCATGCAAAGGCCCATGAAGACCCAAGCATTTTCCAGAACCTTGATGGGTGGTTCAGTGGCTATTGGGAAACCTCTTTGGTCGGATACAAAGAATGTACCTATGTCACATCACAGAGACCATCATCTGACGGATCAAAATGGAAATATTTTGCGGCCGATACTGCAAGATTTGCCTCCCCAATTGGCTCCAGCAATGAACCATTTTGCACGATTGGTTTCAACCCGGGCTGCCCCTGAGGATCCTAATGGCCAGCAGTTTGAAGCTGCACATCCAGACGTTGAGACAAGTCATCCAGCAGGATCGCGGGATCAGCTGCGTGAATCCGCCCGGTCAACTGCAACCGTCAACAATAGACCAGCAAGTCCAGCCTTCAGTGCCACAAACAGCAGTGACATGAGTCTTGAAGACTCTTCAGATTGTTCATCGGAAAGTAACAGCGACCCAGATGATGCATCTATGCTCTCTGACGAATCCGATGACACTACTGCAACGGATGACCTAGAAAGCATGGAAACTGAAACTGAGACTGAGTGTCAAGAGCCACAACCAAACCAGACCTCTTACCGACAACAGAATGCCAGTCCTTATCGCCGCGAGTCGAGTTATGGGCCTCATTCTCGCCGAAAGTCCCAAAGCCGTAGCCTGGACAGAAGAAATGACAGGAATTATCACCTCCGTGACCAATTTGAGGTACCTCCAGTCAAGATTCTTGGCCCTAGACGGGCTGAAGGGGCTCGGTCAGGCTCAGTGCCTGGTAAAAGATATAGAACGCAGCTGATGAACGACAATGAGGTCCGAAGCCGAATGCTTGATCGCCGTGAAGAAAGTCTTGGACATCGGGAGAAATGGTTGAAGAGAACCTTTTCTGAAGCGCGTCAGCTTGAGCGTCGTCAACCAGTGAGGGATCCGCCAACAGTGTGTCGTTGTACCTGTCGTTGTGCTATCAAAGAGAAGAAAGAATCCATGTGACTGATTCATTCTTTTACTTTGAATCTTTTTGGTTATGTGTGTTGGTTTCTCTTACCGTCAGAATAACTGTTTTTAATTGCACCGTTAGTTTGGAATAGTTAACTATATTTATATAATTTATATAAACAGAATGGATGTGTTTTCAGAGTGTACTCCGTCAATCTAAGATCTTATTCCAACATTCTTCATATCACTCTAATGGGATTTCTTTTTGGAGCATAACTACACCAATGTCAACGATAACATCGGTTTACAATCTCCGACGCTGCCCATCTCTCTCAGGGCATATTTTAGTCCCTTGACTGACCAGGGAAGAAGGCATCATATGTTTCCTTGACACTCTACACTCTACTTGTCTGCCTCGTGCTTATTGTCCGAAAGCGGCGGTCACATAAGTGCTAGGGTGGGCCCATAATACTTTGTGTAAATCGTCAGCCCTGGAAGTGATAGTGCCCACGCCCCAGCCGGAGGTGTCGGGATGAGTACTGGAATGGAAAGTGCATTGTTTTTACAGATCTACTCAGCTCAATGGTGGGTATTCCAAATTACATGTACTCCAGATGGCTGTGAGCCAGTAGTCCCACGAGAGAAACACCTCCTACACGTCAGTATGGGCGAGTGGTTAAGGCACTAGACTTCTTAGGCATCTATTCGAGTTATCTAGTTCATTCGCGAACCTAGTCAAACCTTAGTGCTGACGTTCGAGCTCTTTTCCCCCCCTTCAATCCATACAGTTTATGACGATAGATTGAATACTTGATATGGAATGCAAAAATTGTCGGGCTTATCGTCAAAACGTATAAAATACGCCGGTAGATTACTGTTAGTGACAGTGGATTCTCCTGCAGTATAATATGAGTAACTATATTATAGGTACTGAATACATCAAGCTCTAAAAATCCAAGTCCAGTTCCGATAGCCAATTCTTAATATTTGAATTATCTATACTATTATAACTCTGTCTTAACGTACGACAACTTATCTGTTTTGATTTATAGTTTATTATACAGAAATAAAGCAAGGAATTTGACAGAAATATGCAGACGACAATGTATGGCACAGTGGGATCCGAAGTATTGGGCGAGATTTGGTACCCCATATACCGCGTCCAGCTGACACCGGTCCTAGATGAGCTTTGGCTAATAACTAAGCATCTTGGCTTTTGACGGGACTTTCAAACAGTGGAATGATTTAGGAGACTACTACAGGTCCTTTAAGTCACCAACCGCATATTCGACTACCTTACATTAGCTAGCACATTAGATACATATATAGTTCAGATCGTCCACTGTCCACTCGGAACAAAACTGATTACTCATTTGCGCTTTCTTGGGGCATCAAACCTTGGTTACAAGCAGATAAAGTCTTTTGCAGTGTCAAGTCGTGCTCAGAGGAAGGTATATGGGCCTACTTTAAACAGGTGGCACGTTGTTTGATCCAGCTGATGGAGCTTGTTGATATGACGGAGAAAGAGATTGGACGACTAATGTTAAAAACTAGTACGAATGGGAGTCCAAACATATGATGTCCGGTCAAGGAACTACGTACTTTGTACAAAGTAGATGCCCCCGGTGAGCCCCGAGGGAGACCGATGTCATAATTGACACCTAATAATTCAGGCAACAGATCGGCTTGCCCCTCCATTTACACCAATTTACTTTCCTTCCGGCAAGTCTTCTTCCTCTTCCATAGCTATCAACATCCCTCAAACTTCTTCTTTCTCCCTTCAACCCCCGCCTTATTTATCAACATGCCTCGCCAATTCTTCGTCGGTGGTAACTTCAAGATGTACGTTATTCGAGCTTCGCTACCCCGCGGTCTCAAGCCCCTCAATCCTTTTACCTATGCCTACTCGTTTCATGAAAGACCGCGCAATTGACCCTATAAAGGAACGGTGTTGCTCAGAGCATCACCGACATCGTGAAGAACCTCAATGCCGCCAAGCTCGACAACAGCACCGAGGTCGTCATCTCTCCCCCCGCCATCTACCTCGCTCTGACCCGCGAGCTTGCCGACCCCAAGATCGGCGTTGCTGCCCAGAACGTCTACGACAAGCCTAATGGTGCTTTCACCGGAGAGATTAGCGTTGAGCAGCTCCGCGATACTAAGATTAACTGGGCTGTCATCGGCCACAGCGAGCGCCGAGTGATCCTCAAGGAGACTGATGAGGTATGCATACCCGCAGTCCCCCCCAAACCCGCAACCCTCCGCAAACACTACAGCTAAATGAAGCATAAACTAACTACCGCTCAATAGTTCATTGCCCGCAAGACCAAGGCTGCCATTGAGGGTGGTATTTCTGTCATCTTCTGCATCGGAGAGACCCTTGAGGTACGTCATTACTACCCAGTTTTCCCATTTTCGTCCCGATAGTGGGTCATCGGGTCAAGACCGGCTATATGTTTTCTGAATGCATCCCGCTCACACCCGATTTCTTATGCAGGAGCGTGAGGCCGACAAGACCATCGAGGTCGTCACCCGCCAGCTCAACGCTGCCGCCAAGGAGCTGAGCGCAGAGCAGTGGGAGAAGGTCGTCATTGCCTACGAGCCCGTCTGGTACGAACTTACCCCATTGCTTCTATATTAAAATATTTCCTGGATATCTCTGACATCTATCTTTAGGGCTATTGGCACTGGAAAGGTCGCCACCACTGAGCAGGCTCAGGATGTCCACGCCGCTATCCGCAAGTGGCTCGGCGAGTCCATCTCCGCCCAGGCTCAGGAGAACGTTCGCATCATCTACGGTGGCTCCGTTAGCGAGAAGAACTGCCGTGAGCTCGCTACTCAGCCCGATGTTGACGGTTTCTTGGTTGGCGGTGCCAGCTTGAAGCCTGCCTGTAAGTTCTTAGCACATGCCCATCTACTGAAATTATTCACCAAATTGGTACTAACCAACATCTGCAGTTGTCGACATCATCAACGCCCGCATCTAAGGGGTTTCCGAAAGAAACTAATACCCCCAGAGTGCCCCCAATCATCAGAGCAAATAGCTCTGTGATGTAGGCGTCAGATAGAAGACAAAAGCTTGGAATGTCAAGTATATGATCATGAATCTATGTACAATTCTGAAGTATATTTCGATAACACATAATCGTTGCTACCCTAGTGGAGCAATTATTTCCCTAGCCAACCAAACCATCCAATGATATGCGCCTAGACAACACAAGTAGTCTTAAATAGCACGTAACTTATGAAGAGTACAACACCGAGACCCCAACACCACGCCAATACGACATCCCAGGACCCCCGCCTCCACTCTGGGCCGAGCCGCTGCCCGAAGCCGAAGAAACAGATGGTGATAACGAGAACGAACCCGGACCTAGCCCGACGCCCGCGCTCACCAAAAGCTCCTTAACCCGACCTTCCCAGAGAAGCCGCACATTCCAAGACTGATCAATGCGCAGCTTAATGACAGAGTCACTCGTCTCGGCCTCGCCGTGAGCGCTGGAGCTCAGGGGACCCTCGGAACGGCCCGGGTCCTCTAGGAGCGGGGAAGTCGGTGAGCTAGGCAGGGAAACGCCGAAGTCATGCATGTGCATTTTGCGGCGGGCCCATTCTAGATCGTCGTCACTGGAGGAGCTGGATTTCTTGGTTTGGCGCCATAGCTCGCAGCCAGCGACCATTTCGCTTTCCCAGCTGTAGACGTTAAAGCCGAAGCGAGAGCTGAAGGTGAGGTTGGGCGAGGCGCGGAGGGAGTAGGTTGTAGATAAAGAGCCCACAATCGGGGCCAATGTTAGCGTTAGGGTGTAGGGGAAGGTTGAGATGGGTGTTCGGGTGTGGGAATGTGATGATGATTGCGGGACCTCGGTGGCTGCGGGTAATGTCGTGAATCGCAGGCCGGTTGACATGCCGATCAGTGATGAGATCGGGGAATAGTATGCCTCTGCGCCTGCAGAAAGGAGAGACAGTGGTGGCGGGACGTCGTCGCGAGTGTATCTAGGATCGGGGCCGAAGTTCCAGAGTCCGCGCCAACCGAATAGGGCGTTGTCTGTGCTGAAGAGGTATTCATTGCTGTACTTGCCTGTGTCATGGGATAGCTGGGTAAGAATTGAGGCCTGTGGCGCGGATTTGGATTGCGGCGGTCCTTGGGTTGAGCAGACTGCTAGTGATAGTTGCATATTTGTAGAGATTCTGCGTAGGAAGAGCGCATATAGAGTAGAGGGAGGCGGAAGATGGAGAGAAGCATGGAGCAGAGTAGCTTTCCGCTTTGCTTCACGTTCTCTGCTGTTTTCTCCATCTTTAGGATTCGGTGGTTCTGGACGACTTCCGTCTTTGAGCCCGGGAATGTTCACGCCGTCTAATAGCGAGTCCCATCCCCAGGTCTGGATCGGGGCCGCGGGGGCCTGCACTTGGCGGTATCCCGGGCATATCTTTCGAAGCGGGATTGACGCACTTCCACTTGGTAGGTTGTTGAATGGCACAGTACTAAATAGATATGACACAGATCCATCGAGCAATCCTACGGTGCCGAGAGTGTAACTGGTCGCAAAATGGGGAGTGGACAATGACGAAAGGTGAACGCGCAATCGTTCGGGGGTCGAAAAAATCCAGGATCGCTGCACAAAATTCGTTAGACCAACGATCTCTCTATCCCATATAGAGGCTTTCCGGCATAAATCAATCACATACATTGAGCGGTGGTGTTGAGTGACGAGTACGAGTTGTCGCGATTCCAGTGGGTCGCCTCGGCGAAGGATAGCTGGATGTAGTCCATAAAGTCCAGCATTGTCCGGACTCGGCCCTTGCAGGCGGCAATATGACCAGCACCGTAAAATCAAAGAAAGAACACTTGAAGCAAGCGCAATTGAAGTGAACTGACAGAGATCACAGCTGATTGCCCCATTCAGGTTAGCGTTGGATAAGCCCGGCGGTAGGTTAATCCGGTTATCAGCGAAGAAAAAATGTCTGTGGGGGAAACATCTAACCTTCTGTCTGAATTCATTGAACCACCAATTCTAAAATCATAATTCAA
Organism: Penicillium cf. viridicatum; assembly: GCA_028974045.1. Classification (NCBI taxonomy): domain Eukaryota; kingdom Fungi; phylum Ascomycota; class Eurotiomycetes; order Eurotiales; family Aspergillaceae; genus Penicillium; species Penicillium cf. viridicatum. The sequence goes on along the minus strand of JAPQKQ010000007.1, from coordinate 11,431 downwards.
CATGCCTCGTTCAAAGCGTGCGCGCGTCGTCCACGAGTCGAAGACTGCCAAGAAAGATCACAAGGAGCAGACCCGCCGACTATTCGCCAACATCCGGGAATGTATCGAGGAATATGATCACCTTTTTGTCTTTGCGGTCGATAACATGCGGAACACCTATCTGAAGGATGTGCGCACTGAATTCGCCGACAGCCGGTAAGCATAATTACTCCAACCGGAATTTGCTTGAGATATTGAATCGGAAAAAGCGCTTGAATACCATTGCGGTGGATCTGATATCAAATATTGATATATGCAAATCCTTCAACCAAGATCAATCGTCTAATAATGTCATTCTAGAGTTTTCTTCGGTAAGACCAAGGTCATGGGCAAGGCCCTTGGCACTGATGTCGAAAGCGAAGCCGCTCCCAACGTGCGCAAACTCACTCCTTTCCTCGCCGGCGCCGTCGGCTTGCTCTTCACCTCCCGCACTCCGGAATCAGTCATCGACTACTTCGAGAACTTCCGTCCCCAGGACTTCGCCCGCGCTGGAACCGAAGCCACCCGATCTTTCACCATCCCCAACGGCCTGGTCACCGCTCGGGCCGGCGAGATCCCTGCTGACCAGGACGAGCCTGTCAGCCACACCATTGAGCCCGCGCTCCGCAAGCTCGGCGTCCCCACCCGTCTGGTGAAGGGCAAGGTCATGCTTGAGTTGACTGAGGGTCAGGAGGGTTACCCCGTATGCCAAGAGGGAGAGACTCTGGACTCACGACAGACTACGTTGTTGAAGATGTTCGGTATCACCTCGTCCGAGTTCAAGGTCGATCTCAAGGCCTACTGGACGCGGAGTACCGAGGAGGTCAAGATCCTCGAGACTGAGGGTGGAATGGATGTTGATGCATAGATGGGATCTTTATATTTTTCCGTTTTTTATTTCTTCTCTTTCCCATTCGGCTTCCGTGTGGCCGAAAAAAGAACTCTGCTGGGCATCTTATGGAGTTTGGTGAGGGCGCTTTCTTTGCAAATATATTAAAGACTTGTGTGTTTTATCTCTCTTTCTCTCGTCCTTATATGGGGGGGTTTCCCTCCTGCTGGATTATGAGCCTATGACAAGATTTGGATACCAGGTCGAAAAAAGTCTACATATTTACCTCGTTCTTGGAGATTAATCAACCGTAGTGTAGAATCGCTAGCTGTATTGCCTAGACCTTCATCTATCTAGCAATATACCTGCCTTCAGTCATTTCACATGGTTCTTACCTGGTCGTACCCGATGGTTTACCAGATTCCATTTCGCGCGGAAGAGGACCGACTAAAATACAAATACTTACCCTTGCAGAGAAAACGAGATCTCATTAAGACGAAGGGGGAGAAGAGGGAAAAAAAAAGAAAGAAAAAGCATTGGAACACAAGTGAAGAAAGAAAACACCAAGGGAAAGAAAAATAGATAGAACGGGGAATACAAGCACAATTCATGAGAGCCTCAGTCTGCTGGGGAGTTTAGGTGGACCAAGCAGGGGATGTAGAGAATCACCACGTTCACATCGAGTTCTGATGTTGATATCGTAGCATGAGGTGGAAAAACATTGACGGTTGTGATCGTTATAGCGGACTGAATTGCACATGGGCCAATTCACGATTTACCCCCTTACCCTTGAGAAAGAGTGATGAAAACTGGGTAGATCAGTGATACCCACCAGCAAAACCAGACTTTATAGGAAAGAGGTAAGACCTGGGGGATAAGTGAAGGCCTAGTACCTTCTCCTGGAACGGGGATCATCGTGTCCAGGTTCATCCTCACGGTTTCGCTTGCGTCCATAATCCTCCCGGCCGCCATCACGACCACCATCACGACCACCATCACGGCCACCATCACGGCCGCCGCCACCATACCTGTCACCACCACGTTCACGATCCCGGTCCCGGAATCGGTCTCCGTTTCGGTCTCCCATGCCTCGGTCTCCCATGCGGTCACGATCACGGTCTCTGTAACGGTCGTCACGGTCATAGTCGCGGCGATCACGGTCAGCATAGCTATCCCGAGGCCGCACAGGCTCCGAATTGCTGCCAGTTGCACCACGGTCGAATCTGCCACCGGCGCCACCACCGCGGTCACCACGATCACCGCCGAAGCTACCACCTCTGAAACCTCCACTGCGTCCACCACCAGGGCCGGAGGGCGCGTTAGGGGGGCTTGTCCACCGAAGCCGCCACGGTTGCCCTGGTATCCGATACCACCGCGAGGACCACCGAAGCGATCACCGCCGCCGCGGAAACCTCCACCACGGAAGCCACCACCTCCGCCTCTGCCACCGAAGCCTCCGCGGAATCCGCCTCCATACCCACCCGGTCCAGATGGTGCGTTGAAACCAGGTCCACCGCGGGAGGGCGGCAAGGCCTTGGTGTATCCGCGTCCTCCGAGACCGCCACCAAAGCGACGGGGCTTCCACCCCTTGGTGGTGCGGCCACGCTCGACATCTACCACGGCTGGTCGTCCTTTGATTCTGAGGGTCTCTGTTTCTTTGTAGGCCGCTGATATTGGGGAAAGAACTGGTGTCAGCAACATTTCTTACCGCAAAACGGAATAAACAAGTGGGATTAGTGCCAAGTAAATTGGCATGGTGGTGATACCTCTCATGTCCTTCTCGCGCTCGAACACAACGAATGCATAGCCTCGGTGGGGTTTCTTTTTCTTGTCTGAGACTGTGTCTTTGACAATGGTAATCTGTCACCACAATGTTAGCGCTGGTCATCTCCACAAAGAATAAGAATAAGACATACTCTTTCAATGGGGCCGAATCGGCCAAACTCTCGTTCCAGGTCGGCCTCTTTGGCCTCATAACTCAGACGTCCAACAAAGAGAGTCCTGAATGGGTCACCTCGAGCTTGGGGATCTTTGTCCGGATTGTCTGTAAGACATAGCTCGGTTAGCCTCTTGAAGTACAAAAATAAACGCGAAAAGAAGGTTAAGCGTACAGTTTTGCAGTCCTTCCGCTATCTGCTTCTCTAACTGCTCTTTCTTCTCAGTTTTCTCACGCAATTTGCGCTGCACCCAACTTTCAGTGGCGTTGTATGGAACTTCATCGGCGAAAGTTTTAGCATCGGCAAGGAACTGGGCAACTCCAGAGATAGTGCTCTTTTGGCAGTCATCTGGTGCGCGATCGCCTGGAGGCAGATATCGAAGGGGTGGGCGGGGCTGGAATAGCGCCAAAAGTGGCGGGGGTAGCTTATCCGTCATACTGAGTTGTGCACCCAATGGAGACAAAGTCAGGACGTAAAGTAAGGATAATGCGTGGAAGGTGAGTGGACCTTCAGGAGTGAGAGCTTCGCGTCGCAATTCTGGTCTTAGCGTCGAATGATGGAAGTCGCTGCACATGCCATTGGTGCATATGACTCACCGCCCTAGTCAATCACGTGCACCAGAAAATGCCTGGGAGAGCCATCGCGACTCGTAAACTACGACGATAACTATTAACGACTAGAACGATGCCGTTGCGCGGAATTAGAACGTCTACGGCGGCCAGGGTATGTGAAATCCAAATTCTTGATATTCAATTGCCCAACTGACCCAGGTGATCTGCTTAGAATGGCGCCGGTGCCTTCATCCTACAATGCAAACGCCTTGACTTCCATTACTGTAACTGGGCGGGCAGCTCAAAGGGCATGGTGTAGGTGTATCCTCAATGGTGCAAATTGCCTTTCCAGAAACATCCGTACTGACATTGAACGTCCCAGTGCTTTCTTGGAGAAAACCCTCCCCGCCTTCGCCCGCGAAAACCCTCAGATTGAGATCCGTGTCTCTCCCCGACCCCAGAAGCACCCTCTGATCAAAGGCCTCTACATCAATGGCCGTGAGAAGCCCGTATGTGTACGGAACTTGGAACCCCACGAAATCCTGAAGAAGGCAAACCTCCTCAAGGAAGCCAGCGGAGAGAAGTTGAAGCGGGTCAAGAAGCCAGTTACAAGTTTGAATGAGAGTGTGCGTGGTATCTGGTCACCATACCACGGTGATCTTCGGGGTGTCTAGATGGAGGTGTTTTATTTTTTTACGGTTCTTGTTCTCTTTGCGGTGGTGACTATCAGGTATCCCCACCGCAACCTACTGTACTATTGACCTGGGTTCTGTTTTATTTCTTCATTCTTGTCTATTTGCTACCTGGAAGCCAATGGTGTTTTGAGACCCATATATTATGCATACCAAGCTCGAGCCTACATCAATTTGAAGACGATAAGTCTGCAATGATCAACTTGTACTCAAGATTTACCACCTAAATTCATATTCAAGTGTGTCGCTCTTTGATTTTGTGTTGTGATTGAGAGATATAAGTTATGGATGTTGCAGTACTTGCCTCTGCATATGTACGTATGTATTTACAGTAGGTGTTCCTGGACTGAAGTTCCTCTATAACTTCTTGGCTTTCTCTATTCGTTCTGGTGCTCAGTAGTTTAAACTGGGGTAGTTCTGCGCTATTTAAGAAGAAGATTCGTGGTTTCTCGTATAGTAGAAGGCCGAGGGCTCGCCTACCGAATATGTTATATCCTCTAACCTTGGCTGTCGGACGGCCTTAGGGTGCACTAGGTTTATAGTACCTATTTGCCTCTCCTGGGATCTCTCTCTCCGTCCTAGATAGACTCATTGATCCGTGCTTTTCTCCCTTAATATTCTATTCCTATTAGTTATATACCTTGGTAGCTTAGAGAGCTACCCGGAAATTGTATGAGGGATTGGTCATGATCGCTAGGTCGGTAAAATAGTAATGTAATCTATAAGAATGAGTGCGGATCAACAAAAATCTTTACTCTTTTGATCAGAGTCTGGCCAACAAAGAGGACCTTTTGACTCTGGTCGCCGCTACTATACGGCTTTCTCCGAAGGTTCGATGGTTGATCTCGTTTGACTATCCATGCAGCAACATAATCCTGAAAGAACAGACCGAGGAGAGTTTCTGCCATTTATCTCTCAACTTCGACGGAGATGGCTGCTTGCCTGCATCCAGCCAATACGCTACGTTCTTGGTTAGCCAGCTTCCCAATGATCAGGCATTTGACGAAGACACGCGAAAGGAATTTATCAACATACTATCTAAGATTGCCAGAGGCAATTATCTGTGGATGGATCTCGCGTGTCGTGCCATTGCCGCCTAAGATCCCTGGAGTTCAAAAAAGCTCCTTGAGTCTACCCGCCCAGATTGACGGACTTTGGATTCAGAGAAGGGAAATGATCAACAAATTGGACTGGAACACCCCTGATTGGTAACAGGGTCTTAAATGTGATGTGTGCTGTATACAGCCCACTTCATCTGTCCGAACTGGCGGGATTGTTGGATATCTCTCGTGTCATCTTTGTTAGGGGAGTGGTGGTGAGATGTGCACGCGGTCGTTGAGGGATCGTATGTAGCCAATTCTGCTGTCCTGGTGCAAGCATCAAATTTGCCGGGTTCCTCTCCTCTCTTTCTTTTGCCAATTCATGCTAATACATGGGATACGTTTCGAATGACCGCAAGAATTGAAGAATAGCAAGAATAGAAGAATAGCAAGAATAGAAGAATAGCAAGAATAGGGCCATTCTTTTGCCCATAATCTAAGACACCAATCAGTTTCTTTCCCAAACCGGACCCAAGTCACCGAGTAATCTTTCGTACTACACCAACCAGCACTTTTTGAACCAGCGTCTCAGAGACGCCCAACTCCCCACACTGCGCTCATTACCACGGGATGAAGATCAGTCTCGTGTTCATGTTCTGCAGCCGCATCACGATTGGGTTCGGTCCTATGCCTTTTCTTTGGACGGTCAACTGATTGCGACCGCATCGGATGACGAGAGGGTCCGCATATGGGATGCCACCATGGGAAAGCTGCAGCATGTCTTTCATGAGCCGGAATCGTGGATATACGCTGTCGTGTTCTCTACAGTAGCTTTTGGCTTGCTGGCAACCACAAACGGAGACAAGATCAACACCCTAGACATGACAACTGAGAGATTGAAAACGACCCTGGACCCAAAGCTGGAGTCGTCTGTGAGGAGTGTTCTGATGGAACCAAGCTTGCAGCAGCCATTGGCAATAAAATCCAGATCTGGGATGTACAGTCTTTCCAAATGATCAGCGTTTTCGAGAACCCCACAGGCTCCCCAGTGGGATATGTGGAGTTTGCTACCAATGGTAACAATTTGCTGTCGACAACTTACTGGTGTGCTACTGTGTGGAGCATGGAAGCGGACAGGAGTGCCCAAACAGACCTGGATGAAGAGAATGAAATACAAGCAGCTTTACTCTCACCGGTTGGAACCTATGCGGCATGGGCTTATGATGGTTCACTCTATATAAAAAGCACAGGGGAAAGCAATATTGGGGAAGCTTCATTAAAATGGGATGAGGGAGTTATCACCTCACTTGCGTTCTCCCCTGACGGTAGACGCATTGCCATCGGAATGGGAGATGGAGACATCAAAATATTGCAGCAACCATGGACCGGTGACCCAGTTCAGACGTTTAGAGGTCACTCTAGCCTGTTTATCAAGTTGAATTCTCGCCCTCCGGAGAATTCCTCTTATCCCGTTCAAGCGATGGAACTTCGCGAGTTTGGCACCCGGATGACGACATTTCGAATCAGGAGGCAGGTCATCTACAAGTACCTGCGTTGAGCTCTCACCTGATGGAAGATATCTGGTATCCGCTTCGGAAGACAAGAGTCTATGTCTATGGGACGCTGACCGAGGGACCCTCAAGTGCAAGGGAAAACATGACAATTCAGCCGCTTTGACCATCCAGTTTTCCGGCGACGGAAAACGCCTCGTTCCAGGGAGCTTCGATGGGCTCGTTCGCGTGTGGGATATTGTTGAAGACACACTCAGATGTACTCGGGAATTCTACGGACACAGCGATTGGGTGAGAGTCGCTCTTTTTGTGCCGGGAGATAGATGGATCGCATCGGGCTAGGATGACACCACCGTCCGTCTATGGGACTTGAACAATCCAGATACCAAGCCATCCATGCTAGAAGACCACAGGGGCTGGGTTACTGCCATGGCACTGTCCACCGATGGGGCTCTCATCGCCTCTGGTAGAGAGGATCAAGAGATCCGAGTTTGGCGTTGGCGAGGCGAAAGGAAAGCCGAGCTCCTGCACATTCTCAACCGCGAATCCCGGCCTTTCGCGTCGTTCTTATTTACGACCGACAGCTCCCAGCTGTTTGCCTCCACCATCGACAACAGACTAGAGCTGTGGGACGTTGCCACAAATAAAGTCATCGCGCACGTTCAGACTCCCACGTACTTTTGTGCATTGCGTGCCATTCCCAAGGCACAGTCGTGGCTCGAAACGGAGATCGGGGCCTTTCCTGCCCCATCAACGAGTACCCAGGAATTGAAGCAACCATGGCAGTGGCCCTTCGAAATTTCTGACGACTGGTGGATTACCTATCAAGACAGAAACATGTTCTTCCTACCCAAATATTACCAGCCTGATGATTACAGAAGAGCAACCCTGGTTCGAGGAAACCGAGTCGTTATTCGGTGCCACTCAGGTCAAGTGCTACTCTTAAATTTTGAAGAGTTGCCTCCAAAAGTCAGTCCCCCACTTGAGGAGTAAGAGTACTAGTCTCGCACGCGGCCAGCTGGGGGAGTCTATCTTATTTTCGCAGCCGTTGGAAGCCACATCACTTAGCTTGATTCGACCTTGTGATGGGCTTGGGTGCAAACTTGGAATATGCCAACTGGATAATCCCCCTGCGCACTCACACAGTTGATTCTTAAGCCATTTCTGATCATAAAATCCTATATAAAGTTGTGTGTTTATCTTATTATGCGTTGTTTTTGTTCGTTTCTTTCAATTCTTTTTCTCAATTTGACATCCGGTTGATCTTTATTCTGTGTAGCATAAAGGACCACCGGACAATCACAATTAAGTTATTACCGAATGATGAGGTAGCTAGGTCGTCAGGTTGGGAGGACCTTAGGTCAAATTTACTAGTAATAGTTAACTAGTTAGTTAACTAGTTAGGGATTCTTTATTAGCTAACTACTTAGCTCCTATTTGGGTTACGCACATGATCTAACAACGATATCTTTGAATCTGAACTTTTGCATGCATGTGATCTTCCATCCAATCCATCCAATCCATCCAATGGAGTTATGACAGATCAAAGCCCGCCATTCATAGATGATCCACAATAAACTCCACACCGGGCCGTTCCGCACAACTCTGTATTGTGGGCTCATTTTTGCCCGTACGTACTCTGTCCAAAATTGAACGATGTTCACACTGAACAAAATAAAGAAGCATAGAATGTTTTTCTGTTTTCCTGTTTTTTCAACCACACCGTCTATGGCATAATATGTCTGTGCCATAGGATTGATTGGTTCCAACAGCTCTCACAGATGCATTGTTACCAGATCTAGCAGATGAGTGTAGGACGTTGAAACACTGGGATTTATCAGCCTTATGCTCGCTAGGGCTCCTTAATAATTATGGTGTGATGGATATAAACCTAATAGCTGACACCACCATCACAGTCTGGGTTAAACACAGCCCAAGATATCTCTAGATATGTATATTTATGTGCAGCGAGTTCTCCACTGGACGTTCGACCATTGACTGAGACTGTCTCGCCTAGCCGGGATGACGAGCTAGCGATCTTAGCCGTGAAGTAATAGTGATGGAAATGCTTTCTACACTAGCCAAGTTCGTGGACATCTGCGAAAGAGAGAGACCTAGAGTACTCGGCCACAGATGGCAAGAAAAAGATGAAAATCATGGCTCATCCTTCTTTTCTTTTCTTTTTCACTCGGCAACAGTGTTTCTACATCATCGAGATGATCCCACTAACACTGCCAAGCAGCTCTAGTCCTTCTAGCCCAAGACCGATGAAGGGGCCGGTGTTCATCGAGTGCCTGCCATAGCTACATGTACATGACTAAATTAACGAAATCACAAATGACCATTTTTTGTACTCTTGTCTGTGTCTATCTTGTGAAGCTCACAAGTCACAGAGGGTACCTTAGCATGTTTGCCATTTCACGACAGCTCGGGCAAATATATATGTACATAATGTAATTAAAGGAACTCCAGGGCTGCCCTGTGGTCGGACTGGGAAGGAGCGACGGGGGCCGGGATTTCGTTAAGTCCGGCTTGACATCCATACACCCGTGGACCCCTGATCTCCAAATCATTGCCCTTCGACCTGTATCACTCGGTCTGGATTTTTATGACTTGTCTCAACCTCTCCCCTCCCTCATATTATAGGAAAGCCAAGCGACCGGCATCATGTCTCAAGGTCTGAAGTCCTTTCAACAACTGGAAAAGGTTCGTACCTTCTTTGATTCCCTATGCATATCATTATATGGTGGCCGTGAGAACGGAGAAAGTACCCCAAGAATGGATCATGAGAAGTTTGACTTGACCCCGCTAACTTGGCCCCAGTTAGGTGAAGGCGCCTATGCAACGGTTGGTATCCCCCATTAGCTTGATGCCCGGGAAAATCCTCGGTCTTTCTGTAGGAATATCCGTTCATGATGAAATTATTAGGTCTACAAAGGTCGGAACAACCAGACCAATGAGTTGGTGGCCCTGAAAGAGATTCACCTCGAGACTGAAGAAGGGACACCGTCCACTGCGATTCGTGAGATCTCCCTGATGAAGGAGCTCAATCACGAGAACATTCTGGCTCTGTACGATGTGATCTACACGGGTGAAAAGCTCGTAATGGTGTCGGAGTACATGGAAAAGGACCTAAAGCGCTTTATGGACGACCAGGGTGGCGCTATTGACCTCCCAACTGCCAAGTTCTTTGCACACGAAATGCTGCAAGGCATAGCCTACTGTCACGAGAAGAGCATCTTGCATCGGGATCTTAAGCCTCAGAACCTGCTTATTGGTCGGGATGGACGTTTGAAGTTGGCAGATTTCGGCCTCGCTCGCACCTTTAGCATCCCCGTCAACACCTTCTCCAACGATGTGGTCACCCTCTGGTATCGACCTCCGGATGTGCTATTGGGGAGCTGCTCTTACAACACCAGCCTCGATATCTGGTCAGCGGGCTGCATCATCGCCGAGATGCACACCGGTCACCCTTTGTTTCCGGGCAACACCGACGACGACCAGCTGCTCAAGATCTTTCAAGTGATGGGTACCCCGTCCGAACATACTTGGCCAGGCGTCAGTCAGTTGCCAGAATTCAACCCCTTTTTCCCTATGTACTCGCCCCTAGATCTGCGACAGCTGATGTTCGGGGTGGATCATTTCGGGGCTGATCTGCTAGAGCGCATGCTGCAATTGCGACCGGAGCTGCGAATCAGCGCCGCGGATTCGCTACGCCATCCATGGTTTCGGGAGTTCTTTTCTCAGGCAGTCCCATCGAACCCATCTACACGGCACGTGCATACGCTTATCTAGACTTCCATACTTGTTCGCCCCCGGAGAATATGGTGGAATTATCTCAAAGAGTGAGGGCATTACTGTACCAGGGCCATTGCCAAGCTATCAGAGGGAACTAGCAGGGAAAAGCCAATTTTTCCAGAAGTGTACTTAGGACAGACCACTCGAGTGGTGAAATGGAAACTTTGCATGAGTGAAGGCTATGTACTATTTCTCCATTTGATAACCGAGAGGCTAGCGGCCAGTATTTCACAAGAGCCCGGCCTAATGCTATCTTCATACAATAGTCGCATCCATACTACTCAAGAAAAGTGCTTTTTATATAGTTCCTCATGATATTGAGGGCTATAGTACCGAAATATGGCTTGGTTTCTGAAAGCGGAGACCCACAGTCGACCTTCAATCCTTAGCAACAGCAACGATATTTACCAGCCAGCCCGAGAGCCCCAAGAGTCATTGGCATTGTCACCGATATGAAGCAGCTTCTGGGCTATGCCGATCCAAGAGAGCCCTATGCTGCGGTAAACTGTGATGGTGTGTCCCTCGTCGTACAGCACAGCACATACGTGGTGAGTTCGAGCATATCTTGATGCAACTAACCATTAATATCCTCGACATAGAGTATCATTTTATAGCTAAATTCTTGATAGATGGGTGGATGATTTTCACGCTCACTTTCTTACTAGAAAATCGGTTACCCTCTAACACGGAACTAGAACAACTTCTTGATACGGCTTTCACGTAGTCGTTTACTTCGCTGGTAGTAAAGCTCGAGGAGGGGTATCGCGGCTGTTCGGTATTGCCAACTGACATCGCTTTGACCTCCCCCTAACTCTAGGAGCAGTTAGTTAAGTGAACGTTGCCACAAAATTTAGGTCACGGATCAATCACGTGATGACAATGAGCCTGCCCTCATAAAAGCGGCGGTAGCTGAATAGGAAATAGGAAAGCCCTAGTAGGGGAAATTCGCCATGTACAACATTATTGATGCGCCTGCGAAACAGATACCCATTGAGCAATGTATTTCATAATACTCTGCGTATAACATAAGATGATTGATTGATGAGCTACCAAAC